>OZ037993.1:26755530-26840530 GCA_964035705.1 Porites rus
CACCCTCCCTTAACCTCTCTATTGACGGAAGGGGAGTAGCCTTGAGCCTACGTTTGCTTCGTATGTCCACACCAGAAATGCGGCTGCATTTTCGAGATCCTTTTTTTACTAAAAAACATCGAATAACGATTTAAGTAGAAAAATATTACGTTACAAAAGACAAGCAGTAAGTGTACTCCGGCACTAAACTACAGAGCACAATTAGAAAATATTACGTTTGTTGCCTCATTGGGAGAAATGAAAGGAACTCGTTAAAATAAAAGAGCTTGATTTTTTTGATTCACAATCGACTGATAAAGAATAGAAGGGTGTCTTTTAATTTTCTTAGTTTGCCCCACCAACATCAATGATTATAGTAGCACAAGTTAACGAAAGAAAACTAGTTTTTCGTGTTTCATGCAAAATGCACCCATAGGTTCGGGAGGGAAAATACTACTCCCCAAAAGCCACTCTGTCGTGGAATAAGTCAGCGATGATAAAGTACTTCGCAGAGTTCAGAGTTAAAGAAATTCAGATAGTTACAGCTGCGTATTTCCAGCATATAGACCAGCACCAAAGCTGACATATTTGGAGCATATTCTTTCCACTGGCAACCGTCAAATAGTTAATGGTTTAAACCCATGTCAAGCTATACAACTTTTAATCGCAGCAAATAGGATTGAGCCTGTCCGCACCAAGCAAATTTTGTTTGACAGTTCAGTTTCAGCTACTCGTTTCTACTCCTAGGTTCGCCAGAAATAATTCGAAACAGTGACGACACGTATTACAAGACGGCGAGTGTGCTAAGATGCGAGAAGAAGCAGATTAGCTAAAAAAAAACCACTTTCATCAATGAATATGTGATAACTTTTATACCTCAGAAAATTGAAAACGGCACTTTTAGGCAACTTCGTTTTTCACAGATTGCAAAGCACCTTTCTTTTCACCTACACGAGCATATAAAAACTGTCACAAAATTTACTTGCGCAGACAGGACCTAAATATGATCTTTTACGTGGTCCTGTTTTTCAACTTCAAGCTGGTCCTTAACTAAACTAAGTCTACGTGCTAATTAACGTGGCCCGCAGTATCTAAGCAGCGAGACTTTCCCTAAAATTAAACCATCGTCTGAGAGTTGCTCAGCAAAATTGCACAAAGCGAAGTAAAGCAAATCTCACTCATACTGACTACATTTTCCAAAATACCTTTGTTTCACAAGTCTTTTTGGGCATTCAAAATGACGGAGTGGATACGCCCTTTGAAAACGTTGCTGAAATCTCAGTATTACGATCACGTCGTGGGTAAGTTTGTATTATGAATTGTTACGCCCGGGACTTATAAAAGGGTGAGTTTGATTTGGTTCTGATCTGGTGACAAAGAAGCATTATTATAAACTTCATTAGTTCCTGCTTTCCCAGGCGGAAACAGGGTAGGTAGCAATAAGCTTAAGTTAGAACTATCAATTTATTTTAGGTATATCACAAATTTTCTGTATCTTTTAAGGTATACCATGGCTCCCGTTTACTTCACCTTTATTGTCACGCAAACATTTGAAGAGACATGAAAGTGGCTGTATACTGATATCAGCATCTACAAACAGATATAACGATCTGTGACTGACATAAGATTAACCACTTCCTCTTTTCCCCTCTTGACCTGGGACCATCAGCAATGGATGATTTTATACACCATTCCATTTATTCCTAGGATTCTGACTTGTTTGAATCCTCCCTTTCAAGGAACCGCCTAACAAAAGAGAATCGACAATTTGTCAAGTAACACAATCTTTCCTTAAATAAATATATAAACAAATGAATAAATAAATAAATAATTTAGGGGTAGCACACCCACATAATAGTTCTTCGTCTTCTATTCTTGGCACCGGTTGTTCAAACATTGGAAAGCGCTATCCACCGGTTTAATCACTATCCAGCGGATAAGGATGTATTGCGCCCACTAACTGCACTATCCAATGGATAGAGATAGCGCTACCTAGCCTTTGAACAACCGAGGCCAGATCGAGTTGGAAATTGGAAATGTTGGTTTTTGAGGAGGGGGGAGAACCAGAGTACTCGGAGAAAACAACCCCCACCCCAGAGCAAAAGAGAGAACCAACAACAATTTATTTATTTATTCATTTGTTAAAGATTTGCCTAGCTGTTTGGCAGGTATGTCAGCAACAGAACACCATGTGCCCTACTAGGTTGAACACCAGACATAAGAAAAACTTGTAAGCGTCACTTGTTTACTCACGACTTAGCAAAGGAGTTGTCCAGACTTTGCTTGACAATGTGTGTTCCAGATCGAATTCAAATTAGGAATGTACCAGGAGTCCCGAGCGGGGAGAAGGGAGGGGAGACGGCTGTATTCACAGGCTAACCTGGAGAAAAACCTCTCGGGGCAAAGGAGAGAACCAACAGCAAACTAAACACACAGTTAACTTACCTCCTTGCTTGCTGTAACATTGCTTCCTTCCTCTTCAGCAGCATAGTGTGCCTAACAGAAGGCTGTAAAGAGAACTCAGCTGAAGATGATGAAGAAGCTGTGTATCCACTCCCTGCCGTTCTTATTTCCTGAGTGAGTGGGCTGCTTTCTTCTTGCACCTCCGCCTGCTCCACTGAAGACGACTGCTGTCTCTCTTCCATCACGGGCAGCTCTTCATCAATGGCTTTCTCTGTGTTTGAACTACTAACATCATCTTCCTCTGCGGACAAGCTTCCAGTGTCATCAAGGTTATCTGATGAAGCGGTTGAACCTGAAGAGTAAGTTAAAGTGATCTGAATCAGCATCAGAGTCCATGTAAAAAGTTAAAAGGATCTAAAATCATTAGTTATTGGTCCACTCAAAATTTATCTACCCCAACTACCTGTACACCACGTTGTGTTACACGACTATTCTCTCCTTATTTCACAAATACAAAAATAAAATCACTGTCACCCGAACCATTTTTGCTGTCATTCTGGTCATAAGGCTTGTTGTTATACACATTGCTCATTGCTCTTGTCTTCATTCGTCTAAACGTAAACAACTTTTCTATAACCCTTAATTTGGCAAGGTGTGCCTTACACAAGTAACAAATAAGCTAACATGGTAAGTTCTTTGTCATACTTGGCTGTGCAATCTGTAGTAATTCAGAATCTTCCACTGTCCGCTGATCTTCAGGTGGAGTCCACACCTGCGTAAAGAAGAAATCAACGTTTAAGACCCAACAATCCACATTCAAATTCTCCATTCCGATCTCCCTACATTTTGTTAGAGAATTAGTTGAGAGAATTTGATTCAAAATCAACTCATTTTCCTCTTGTGATCATTAATTCTTCTAACCTTTTCTTTTGATTATGTATTGATACCGATAAAAGAAAATCGATGTTGGACACTCTCGGGACTGAGGGGGTTTATAGCGTAATATTTTCACTCCCTGAGATAACAGAGAGGAGTAGTATGACGTCACGTTACCATGGTACCAAACTTTCTGGATCACAACAATAGGGAGCTTAAGCAACGACGATGGCGACGGCAACGAGAACGGCAAAACAGTAATAGGTTTATATTAGCAAAACAACAACTTTGCACGTGCATAACGCTTTTTTGTACATTTCTTTGCCGTCGTTGCACGACTGCGACACGAAACTTCTAATTTCACGCGCCCGCTTTATGGAGTAGATGAACACGACACAAAATTTTCTTTTTCTTATTCTAAACTTAGATACGGTTCTTTCGGATTCAACCCCAGAAAATTTCGCCAGCATTTGACAAATTACATGAAATTGAATAAGATCGATGAATTTTGAAACAGCGTGAATCCACTTTTTAAGTGACGTTTTTAGTTTGTTGTCATCCAGAAATTTTACTACCATGGTAACGTGACGAAACGACTTCTCCCTCTCCTATTATGTACTATTTAAAAAACGAGCAGGAGTGCTATCATCAGGTTTAAAAACTCGAGGCGAAGCCGAGAGTTTTCCCACCCGATAATACACAACTGCAAGGTTTTTGAATTGCTTCAAAATCTCTGATATACACTGTAGATCAACTCATTCTTGCATTAATGTTCAGATTTTGGGTTACTTTGGTCTACAAAATTGGACGTAAAGTTTAGCCGTGTATTTATCAGATATAAAGACACTCATTAAACATTACTTTCTTTTGTTTAATGAGTTTTTGAAGAAGTCTTATAAGGTTGTTCCAAATTTTGAGTCTGTGGATGAAGTTACCATTTTATCTAAAGTCCTTTATAAAACAAAAGGGGCCCTGTCGCATAAAACTCGAGCAAATGGGGATTTAAGCCACAGAAAGAAAGCTGTATTCACATAAAAACGTACAGATGGAACTGCAATGTTTCCTTCCAAAACATTCTCAATTGTGACTTCCAGAGAATGGGTGTGTCTCAGATCATCCATGATAATGTTGAATGGCATGTGTGGAAACATCGCTTGAACTTGATGTGCCTAAAGTGTATACAACAGAAATAAATTAAGAAAACGTTACATTTACAATTGGACAAACCCGAGACTGAAACACCTGAATACAGTAAAAGGACTGGAGATCCAAGGCTTCCCAGAATGCAGGCTGGATCCTTGAACTTCTGAGTTCTAAACCGATTAGAGTGGGACCAAGGAACGGGGGGGGGGGACCCCCCCCCCCTAAAACTGAGGGACGATTTTAAAGAATTCTCAGTAAAATCTGTCTTCTAGAGCTTTAATGTTGGAATGAGATGCTCTTATGGTGCTATAACCAATAAATACGTGGGAGTAGTTTCTATATAAACTTGCTCTCAACTCTCTCAGTGCCCTCTTTTTGAATTAGCAGATCTGCCCATGGAACTCATAAAAAACTAAGCGTCAAGGTTCAGTTCATATATGACATGTGACTCTCAGCTAATAATAAAAATAAATTAAGACAAAACAGACAAACAAACAAACAAACAAACACAAAAGGTCTTGATAAAAGGACTCTTAGCGCCGAGAAAACTACCCTTTTAGATCCTGACAGTTGAGATAAACGATCTATTCTCACCATAGCTTCAATGCGGCTTTCAGGTAGCTGTCCTTCCATTAAGTTATTGACTCTTGTATGCATCACCTCCACAGAAAAGCTTGGGAACCAGCTGGCAATTTGAGAACCTTTTAAAGAAAAGACATGAAAGGTGTGATGCACTTCTCATGAAGAATTTAGTTTCAATTGTTTCAGTCAAAAGAAACTAGTGATGATAAAACATTTTCAAAAAACAAGTTGCATTAGGACACTTAGGAAGGTTGATCAGTTTAATTTGTACCCACAGAAGTCACACAGATGTTGTGGTTCAATTTTATCCTTGGTTTAAATTTTACTTTTTCTTTGTTTTGGGGTATGGTAATGTATGATAATGAGTTTAAAACAAAGGAAATACAATTTAAAGCAAGGAAAAAATTGAACTACAACACATACATGTAAAAAGATTATTATCCCACTATACTTTTTCTTGTGACCAGCAGTTTTAAAAGGATTTTTTTTCCTAACTTCAGTATACTGGTACATTGTAAGCAACAATAATACTTTAAAATCATAAAACATCACATAAATTATACATGTACAGGATAGAGAATATTAGCGATAAAGAATTACATATGGTGGGAGAAAGTCCTTATGTTGATTTTTATGACCAAGGTTTGGTGTAGGTTACATGTACATCCCAGGAGAAAAAGTGGTCTCCAAACTGATCGATTTTTCTACCTGATGAAATCCCCCAGCACGAACTTCTAAACAAGGAATCTTTGGCACACATTTCTTTAATCTGATACAATTATTACTTTTAGCTATTTCAGAGGAAAAATGGTTTCGAACAAATAAATTATCTATTTATGAATAAAATTAATATGATCCAAATCTGTACCATCAAAGTGGAAAAAGTGGTTTCGTCTGAGGCCGCGTCCCATCATGAAGGCAGCCATTCCTCTTGGTTGTCTCTGCTCTTCTTGTTCTGGTTGCAGATCACTGGCTAATGACTGCCGGCAAGTCGGACAGGAAGTGTCATTTTCCAACCAAGATCTCAGGCAAGAACTGCATCATAAAAAAGGCAAGGTAAATCTCAAAGAAATGCCCACAGTTACAACAACTAAACCAATACTCTGTATCTACAGACTCTGTGATATCAACTATTTAATTTGCTGCCCAGAATTAAATCAATTTTTATGAAGATAAATATGTCTAAATGCAACTTATGCAAAGTTAAATTGCGAGCCAATGCAGTCAGCAGTCTCCTCCTCAGGCGCATGTGATCTGTGGGGTGACCACAGGGCCCTTTGTTTATCCTGTGACTTACATTGCATCTCACGCTGGCATTTTGAGCTGATCTTTGCAGATCTGGTGTTAAAGAGAATCTTTGCGGATTCTGGCTCCCAGCCCTTCCCTCCCTTTTCTGGGGGGTTTGTGTGTTGGTAAGTATGGGGTCAGGTGAGTATTTTCCAGTGAATTCCTTCAGTATGACCATGCCAGTTGGCAGCTGCATGCAGCAGTGGTTCCTGCTTGCAGGGTTGCCGTGGATACCTCCTTGCTATGCTTGAGGTGCTCAGGTTCCCGTCCAACCTTTACGGTACCAGTTCCCAAGCTCATCTATTGATGATGAGTTTAAATACAGTGTAAGTAGAAGTATGAATGGACCAAATCAAACACTACCTACAAAATAATTTGCAAAATGTACATATCCATACAAGTGTCAAATAGAGAGGAACCCCCTCTCTACATAACTTTGTGTAAGTGTCATGGGCCTGTTATTTTTAGCTGGCTTTACGCTGCAATAAAGGTATAACGCAAAAAAGAAGCCATACTTATGAAAGAGATGACCACAAGGTAACTTTCTTGCAGCTACCATTGAGTCCCAGCAAATTGCACAGTCATCATTATTCTTAATCAGCTCTTCCTCAGTAGCCAAAGGAAATCTGGTGATTTAACATTGACCATGAATTTATAAAAAAATAATAATAATAAAAATTCATGTGAATGTGTTTTTTAAGGTCTGTAATAACACAACCTACACATGACAGCGCAATTGCCAGCAAGCAATCTACAGCTTGAGAATTCTAGACCAACATTTTAAATACACAAATTCGTAATGATGGTACTACATTGTACCTTGGCTTTGCCCTGCAATTGCTAAAATGGCTGCCCCATCTCCAGTGGAAAACATACACATGTAGAAAGAGTGTCCTCTATTTAGTGGATGTATGGAAGTGACGAATATAGGAGCTTGTTACAGACCATATGACACAGAACACCCTGCCTTTATGAAAAATCTTGAGTATTCTAATTTTATTCTATTTACCTTGCTTCCATGCACTTGATAATTCTGATGTAGTTCCTGTGCTTGGCCAGCTTTTTCTTAATTTCATAGAAAAGATGCCGAAGCTGCATACACAGAACTAAACTGGCCATGCTTAAGAAGATATTTGACCACAGCTGAAATGGATTTTTAAAAGGTTCATTAACCATCAATGTAATGGGTACCATAACACTGCATTACATCTAAGGCTAAAAAGCAGACTTCCAAAATGTATAGATCTCATCTTCATTGTTTATTACAGACAACAGGGCTTGAAATAACTATTGGGCAGGCGCCGGACACATTGTCCGGTCAAACGTGATTTTGCTCGGACATAGGCATTTTTGGCCGGACAAATTTAATCCATCTTAACTAGTTGCAATAGAGGCTCCATTTTGTAAGTTACATGATCTGTATCATTTTCAGCAACAGCAACTCTAGTTACTCAAAACAAATCGAGTGTGCAAAAAATTAGAAGTTGTAGTTTTATTACTCTTTGTTCTGGTACATTGTAAGTCAGACACGTGGATTGCAAGACACAACCTCATCGTTAACATTTGGTTGAAACCTGACCAAATCACTAACAAAGCGTAACCTTCAACTTTATAGTACAACATTTACATTTTAGCAAATGCTGCTTTGTTTCTACAAATAATTTCAAACGGGCAAATAAACTCGTGAAATTGTTTGGTTCAATAAATCAATCTCTCAATTAACACGATAATAAACGCTATTAAATGGAATGTAAATTAGTATACAACTATGTAATATAATCCTGACTTACAAGTTTACTCTACCGTTCAGTTGAATGCAAATCTAGACTTCAGAGTGATTTGATGAATGCGTAGCGTCTATGTGTGTAAAATTGCATTCGAACGCTGGAAATCCAACATATTCATTCTGTTTAAAGCCTTCGTGCCTAGTTCACTTTGCAAACAACAAAAGCTTCCGATTTAACTCATTTATTTACTGTTTGCACTTTGTTCAGGATTTCCAGAAATACATTTCTCATTTGTCTACATATAGAGTTGCTTTTTAGAAAGTCTTTAGAATGGGGAGCATGAACTTTCAGCTCATATAATTTTGTTGGTTAACGTTTCTTTTGAGTGTCATATACATTTTGTAAATTCTCCGTTACATCTCTTACACGTTGCGCAATGAAAATAATCGTATCCTTCAGCGCAACCTGCTGGCCGAAGTAACATCGCCATTCGCACAAAAAATCGTGGTAGTGGGCATTCATTGGCATTTGAATGCGTTAAAACTTATACATAATGTTTTTCAAAGGAAACAGGGTGATGAATGTTGAGTTAACCTTGTGAATTAGTCGTTTAGTGATAAACACGCAACAAATTTACGGACAGGGCGAAATAAAAGACAAACTCTATTTTTATGTTTACTTCATTAACACTCAAAGCCTTTTATTTTAATGTTACATTTGTGAAGTTTTATTGGAGCAAGAGGGTGGCCTAATTCATTATACTGTCACTCTGGGTCTTTCTTTTTTTCGCTCTTGTTGGCACCAGATGCTATGCGGGTTATTTTCGGCGCAGCGGGGCGTGCAATCTTGAGCACTTTACAACACGCACAGCAGTAGCCAATTTGCGGTCGTGACTGACAACAGAAAATGTCATCAATTTCACAAACAAAAGTCCCTCTAGTTAATATCTTTTTTGGGAACATGATAAGATTGAATAAATTTCCTTCATGATTGTCTCAAAATTGAATTTTCTTTGAAAGCCCAAATGACCGGACAACATGTCCGGTCATCCACGGATTTGCTCGGACAATGCTCGATTCTGACCGGACATTGTCCGTTGACCGGCCGTTATTTCAAGCCCTGGACAATGTCAGGCTTTTTGAACAAAGGGTTTCACTTGCATGTCTTGAAAACTCCATTATAATTATGCAAACAATAAAAAAGAGACATCCTTTTTGTTGCTTATTTGCTCACTTCTGTTTGATGCAAGTAACAATTAACAAAGCTCACAAAAAAGAGCGTGCAACAACTATAGTGAATTGTACATATCCATAGCTTTTTCTTGAAATTTTTTTTCAGCTTAAAGAGTGATAACAAAGAACATCACGGACAGCCAGTGCTGTAAGACAGGTGCTCAGTAAATGTTGTAAGACGCTCCCCGAAACTAGAACAGATTATTTTTATACAATCAAGCAAAATTTACTCCTTTTAACCAACACCTTTTTTTAAAATAAGTTCATTGCTTAACAGATTTTTGCCATTATTGAAAACAATGTATTCAGTGCACGCAATTTACAAGCAGTGGACAATTATTTTACCCACAGTTCGTGATAAGCTGCATGAATCTCCTTATGCTTTATTTTTCATGTATTTTTTAATGTATGCCTGTCTTGGATGGTTTCTTGCCCAGAAATATTATTTCATGCCTTAATTTATGGCAGATTTACATGTACAGTGACTCATGCATGCATGAAATACTTCAACATGTCCATGGCCTGTACTGTATCAGCAGGGTTTTGATACCTCTGCTGTACATTACTGTTGTTAAAAGATAATAAAATAATTACACTCACCAACATGTGTAAGTGATGTGCAAAATCCACTGTATACATTGCTAAATCCAAAATCAGATCCGTGTTGTAACTCCAAGTGCTTCTACCTTCCCACATTGTGGTGTGTTCAATGTCCCACAGATGGATTCCATATCTGAATAATGCAATGAATTGGGATCGTTAATGTTAACAGAGTGTTGCAAAACTACAACTTGAGTATTCTAGCCAATCACTTCCATGAGATGTATCCAAAATCCAATCAGCACTTATCAGATCCCACATCAATATGCACACTAAGATATCACAAAGGTTTGTATGCAGCCCTGAGTATACAAATCCTCCACTGCTTCTGAATGCACCCACTACTCTATATCAGCCATTGTCCCATTAAGAACTGGGTAAAATTACACTGGAATGGACCAACTGGTTGTTCAATGTTGGATAGCACATTCATTTACCAGCTAAATCACTATCCAGCGGATGAGCAATAAGGAAATCAATGTTTACAATCTAATGGATAGAGATTAATCCAGTGTATAGCCATATCCACCTTTCCAAGGAGCCAAGACTCACGTAGGGTTAAGAAGCTATCCGCGCAAGACTAACACCAACAAGGATAACTGAATTAGAAAATCATGAAGCATGGATGCCAAAAGTTAAGCAAAACAATAGGAGAATAGTTCATATTTATCACAACAATTTGACCTCATTGCCTGAGCATCAAGATCTACATCTTTCTACCTTTAAATTTCAAGGGACTAAAATAGGCAAGCGATTATAGTCCTTAATCCTTTAAGCCCCAATATCCACATACAAATTCTCCAGACTGATCTCTATACATTTCCTTCAAGAATAAGTTGAGAGAATTTGATGAAAGATCAAGGCATTTTCCCTTAGGTGATCATTTTATTAATTCTCATAACCAAATCTCTTGACATTGTATGGATATCGTTAGGACAAAATTGATGTTAGTCACTATTGGGACTTAAAGGGTTAACTAAACCAAATTCCCTCAATCCTCATTTATGCATTCATGATGTACTTGTGCGTACCTTATCAAAGCATGGATCACTTTGATGAGTAACAGCATACACTACAAGAAAATAAACACCAAAGTTAAAAATCACAAGTGTTTCCAAGGAATGTTTAGTTATCACCTTTATTACTAACTACAAGGGCAAAAGAACAAGTTAGGAAAAGGTCCCAGGGGAAGAAAATGGTGCAAGTAAGTCGTAACGTTTTGCCTAACAAAATGCAATTGTACTTTGTTCGGTACAATAAAGACAGATTAAGAAAAATTCTCTGATCACTTTTGAAAGAGAAGGCTGTAAATCTTAAGCTACGTGCAAACAGACAACAGCTCCCAACATTGCTAGGCCAACAGTGTTGGGAGTTGTTGTGTCTGTGTTGGCAGTGATGTGCAAATGGATGCAACAACTCCCAACAATGTTGGCCCTTCATGCGTGGTCCATCACGCAAAGTTATTGCTTTGCTGACATCCCCAAAGGTAATCATGTGTTATGCAGGAACATTCTGCTACGCTTCAAAGGCGATCATGGAACAAATGAAATGTTGGGAGCTGTTAGCTCAAAGGTTTTACCGGTTTGAAACTTTGCCCAGCAACTCCCAAAAATATGCAACAACATCCAACAGGGCAAGGCTGTGCTCTAGCATTTCCTGGTGGCCCACGGCCTTAAACTTTCGCTCCTGAGAGACCAGAAAATCTTGCTTTCTTCATAATTATGCTACACTCACTGGGCACCCTGGATTTTACAGGTTCAGAGCACTGGGATTCCTTCAATTTTTCTTAGAGCATGGCCTTGTGAGGGTGTGCAAACTGATGCAACATGTGACATCCAACAATGTTGCCACATTGGAATTAAATGGCGCGTGCTCAGTGTAACGGCATCTTCCACTGATGAAGGGACAGTAGTCCCGAAATGTCTGGATTTTCAAACATTTTAGCGCTAAGAACACAAAGACAAATTTTAATTGTAATCAAATGTTGGGAGTTGTTGGCTAACAATGTTGTGTCTGTTTGCACAGGTCGGCATGTATTCAAGTCTGACCTGTCTGAACAAATTCCTCTCTTTCCAATTCCAACAGTTGCTGTTGGAATGTAAAAAAAGAAAAAAAAAATACATGTACATGTACTGTCTTGTTATTGTAATAATAACATAATATTATTATTTTACCTCTGCTAACATGAATGTAAACGTATGAATGCCATCTGGCCAGCCAATAAAAAGGCAGATGAAAAAGAGGCCATTGCAGCATAAAACCAGAACATTGAGTAATCCAATCACTTTTGCATGAGACCAAGGTGACGTGGTTGGTGAAAATGACAACTGAAAAAGCAAGATCACTTGTAATAAATATACTGTACTCTACAGTGTACAAAAACTGCATATAGTTGGAAGAAAAATTATCACCAACACTGGAGTGAAATGTTCCTCAATACTTCTTAAAACAACAACCACAGCAACAAGGACATGTGCAAAGTTTGAGAACGACAAGGTCACAGCATACCCCCAAATTTGCAGCAACCCTCCCAGATCATTGTTCTCGTACCTCAGACAAAGTAGTATAAAATTTCAATAATACAGTGACTGGTACAAGTTCTAACTAATTTCTCTCCAGTACTGTTTTCACGTGGACAGGACTATTTATTATGCTGTATAAATTGGTTCTAATGTTTGAGTAGATCAAATCATGTGGTGTGACCACTTAAATGAAACCTCATTAGCAGTGCATTTTCATGGTACTATTTATATTTATTACGTTGTTTTAACTTGTTCTACATGTAATGTAAGAATATGTGTGGCCATTACAACACACAATCCTCTCCAGCATTACTTTCACACGATACAGTACCTGTACTACAGTTGTGCTCCAACAGTAAGACGTACAATAGGTTCTTACAACTGTACACTGTACATGGTAATATTAGCATAAATTTAGGCTACATTGTATTTAGGTTCTCAACATGTACATGTAGGTTCTTATTTTCTGAAGAAAAAAATTATCCAGCCTATAATTATATATTAAGTTTTTTAGCAACTACTATAATAATTTGCAGTCTGTCTACTTTGAATAATCATGTATTCCTTGCAAAAAATCTGCAAACCAAGTAGGTATTTATATACAAATGACAATACATGTAACTAGAAAATTTGAAGCACTGATCATGTGAATTTTGAAATCCTCCTTCAGAGTACACTAATATCTTTATATAGACTTTAGAAAATTGGAATAAAAAAAGGACTGGTTTCAATTTTTAGGCTAACCAGGCTCTTGTATTATAAATGTGGAAGGGGTCCAACTGGTACAGTACATGTAAATTTTAGCACAACAGGTGCTTCTATTCAGAGGCCGTGACAGATTCAAACTGGACTATTAGACAGTAACACTGCCATTATTGGATGAGCCAGATATGATACGAAAAGTTATGCAGATAACACCCACGGAGATAGATCTGTATAATTTTTTGTATCAATAATCATGCCTAAGGCAACATGAAGTTTTTGTCTTCAAAACAATTCCCCCTTCCTCGACAAATTCAGTGCTTTTTTTTTTCACTTTTACTTGCAGTGCTTTTTACTGTCAAATGCAGAAAACCATGAACACCTGAGAAATTTCAGGAATGCTGATTGTGAAGTGACCATTCACAATAAAGATCAGGACATGCAAGCAAGTCTCAAAACCACAAACTAAAATTGTTGGCTTTCCTTTTTGTGGTTTAGTCTTCTCGCCTCTTATTTGCTGTTTCATTGCAACACAATACAGGGATTTTGATAAGATTTGCAAGCATGAGTTTCTGGAAAAATTTGAATGCACAGAATGCATTTCCAGCATTCTGGAGCAAAAATTAGAGTGTTTGAACAGAACACAGACATCATTAAATTTTGGCTTTATTATTCAGTGACAGCACATGATTACTCTATTTTTTTATTTTAAAACTTCTAGAGCATTTTTATTTAAATTACATTTTACATTTCTTATACATGCGTTGAATGTGGTAAAGACGTGATGTCTTTGAACTAATTATTAGCTCAAGTTATTCAAACACATTCCTTGTCTCGGCATTTACAATTTCTCAAAAAAAAAAACTGGGGTAATTTCCAAAGAAAAGTAGGTGGCGAGTTCAAGTGAAATAGCCGGAGAATTTCGCCGGCCACCGGCTCTAATTGAACACCCTGCAATAGCATTCCATAAAATTAATGTTTCTGGCTTTCATGGTTTTGTGACTTTCACAGGAATGGTACTGTTTATTCATCCAAATAAGGCAAAATCAAGTTTGGTATTTCATCTTGTGTTTGTAGGGGGTACTCTCAGAGATGATAGGGTTAAACCATGACCTCAGAGTTTTAACGAATATTACTTAAGTTAATTATTTATGGTACTTACATACTCAAACCTGTCCTTACAAAGCTGCGTAAAAAGATGAAAGAAACCCAACAATGTAAACCAAGCCGTCCACCACATGACTTCATTGAATTTCTGAATGTTCAGCACACCAAAAATAAAGATGAACTTGTAGAAAACAAAGTTCCAGAATCTGTCTTGAATTTGCTGCAAAAAAAAGACATGAAAAAGTTGATGTCTTAATCTACATGTAGGGCCTGACCGATAGCTTTAGTCCTTAATTTGTAAGCACTGGTACAGCTTTACAGCTCTTAAGTCTCCTTGTTAACCACCAGAGCAGATCCACAGGCTGACATTAAAAAACAGCTTTCTAGGGAGAGCACTCAGGGTGCAAAGAAAATCAACTTTACAGCTTGCCATTCAGGCAAGCTGAAGCTAGCATTTACTAGCCCTGACGTCATTTCAACTAGCCCCAAAAGCTTTTTGTCGCACAGAATTGATTTCACACTTCTTCTGTTATTTGAATTCCTCAAAGAACATCACTTGCCCGTCGGGCAAGTTAAAAACAGATTTCACTAGCCTGATAGCAAAATCCACTGGCCCCAAGCTATCGGACACTACTTTCTTTGCATGCTGGCACTTCTTTAAAGTTTTTGAAATGTGAATGTTCTTTGAACACTTGCAATAATAATATTATATTTGTGGGAAAAAAAAAAATATACCCATAATCCAACCCTCCAAATGCACTTGCTATGTCATGTGAGAATTGAATGTCGCCTGTTTTGCCAAAGAAAATAAAGGGCGATTTCTTACATCAAGGAAAAAATTTTCAACGCAAAAGGTGACGCTTATTTATCTCATGCAACAAGTTATGCTTCACTTTCTTGCAGTGCTGACAACTCTCCTGGATTAAATCCGGGAGATTTTAGACCGCATCTCCCAGTCTCCAGATTAGAGTACCTGTACGAAATCTCCCGGATTATCACAAAGTTTACCATTTCTTGTAGACTCGACTTTCCAATAATGAATTTTCAAATATTATTATTTTGCATTGTAATGTTAACATCGAACATTCCCTCATAAACTCAAGTATGCCATTGTTTAAACTCATCACCAATAGATGAGCTTGGGCGTTGGTGCCTTTGAAGTTGGTGGAGCCGGGCAATGCTCTAGCATGAGGAGGAGGTATCCATGGCAACCCTGCGAGCGGCCCCCACCAGGCACCGTCACACTGAACAATTCAGTGGAATACTTACCGACCCAATACTTACCTAGCCCACACCAAGAGGGAGGGAGGGATGGGAAAAAACCAAAGCACAAACTGGCACGCAAACAGCAAGCAATTGAGACAACACTTTGCGAAGAACTGCAAGCAAGCAACTGCGTATATAAGTCACGAGGTGCCCCTGCTAGAGACATCGGGCCACCCCTCATATAACTGGGGAAACAGCTGACCAGCATTGCTTCGAGGTTAACTTTGCCTAAATTACATTTAGCCACATTTAAACTCATCACCAATAGATGAGCTTGGGCGTTGGTGCCTTTGAAGTTGGTGGAGCTGGGCAATGCTCTAGCATGAGGAGGAGGTATCCATGGCAACCCTGCGAGCGGCCCCCACCCAACCGGGATCTCCTTGGTGCTTGAAAAAGGAGGGGCCAGCGAACAAGGGTGAAATGGAACCTCCGACTCCAACAACCCCAAGCACCAAGCGCAGCAGTTGCATCGAAAAACAAACACACTTACCACTTGAAAGCAACTGACAGTGCAAGCAACACCCAAAAACTGCAGTGCAAGCCCCGAGCAATTTGATGCTAAACTCGACCGCAATGTAGAAGGAGCTGTGGATAACCAACGGCAAGGACAAACGATGTCAAGCCAGCTGACCAGAGAAGCCCGCAAGAGCTTCCGACGGCGTGCGAATATAAAGCTGGTATGCGTTGCTAGTCCAACGTCCAAGAGCCTGAATCAGGTGATCAGGAATGCCGTTGCGAGCTGCTACCGTGGCTGCCCCAATGCGGAAGCTGTGGCTGGAGAAATTGCCCTCAATCCCCGCGGTAGAGAAAATTTGCCGCAGCCAATCAGTCAAAATTGCGCGAGACAGAGGTTGACCACTCGCAAGAAGGAACAAGGGGCCAGGGGCCTGTCCCCGTATGGAGAGGTATGCCAGCAAAGCGTGAACTGCGCAGAGGGGGGCCCTGCCCAGACCAATATGGATGTGGCAGCCTTGACGGAACGGATCCGTTTTCGAGGCTTTTATCCTAACACGAAGGCAGGTTGGCGACTGGTGCGAATCCACTGCGATGTCAGCCACTGAAAGATGAATAGCTGGAGAAAACCCGGCTAAATTGGGGACTGTAAATTCAGCAGCACGGAGAAAACCAAAATAACCCAGCATGCAGGCTGCCCAAAAGGCGCAATGATCAAAAAGCTTGAAGTCCAATGCCCGATGAATGACCAAGAGAAGGCTGTCAGTAATCGGAAGGCGCTGAGCAGCCGGGGAACCCTGGGAACGCTTGACCCCTCTCAACACTCGTTGAAGCCGCAGGCAATTAAGCAGAGGGTCAGGAAAACCTTGCTCAATGTGCAAGGAGCGAACTGCAGATAAGTAAACTTTAATAGAAGAATGCTGAATCGAATCTGCAAGAAATGAAACGAACAAACATAAAGTCCACTCGTCTGCAGGGCAAGGCGAGCCATTGGAGTGGAGCTTTCCAGCTTGGCGGCAAAATTCCACGAACTTGCGTTGACCTGACGCATAAGCTTTCCGGGTAGAAGGAGCCAGACCCTGAGCCAAGAAATGCAGGCACCGTTGTTCTAGGGAGGAGGTGTTAAGCTGTCCAACAGGAGCTGCGGAATCGGACAAGGGGACGGATGAGCCTCCGGGGCCAGCTGCCTGAACTCCTGCCAACGGAAACGAGAGATAGCATCAGCAATTTTGTTCTCCACCCCAGGAACATGAGCAGCAGTGAAAGTAAAACCCCAACGCGCCGCCGAGAGCAGAAGATCACGGAGGAGGTGCATTAAAGCTGAAACCTTCGAAGTCCTGGTCGTGAGAATCGCGACTACAGCCTCGTTATCTGAGCGAAAAAGGACATGCTTCCTGGCCCACAACGATCCCCAAAGATGAGCAGCAATCACTACAGGAAAGAGTTCTTGGTATGCAATAGATTGCCTGGCTTGCACCGTTGACCAGGCACCATAAAACCACTGGCCTTGAGAATAGGCGCCAAAGCCAATCGCACCTGCTGCATCCGAAGTGACCTCCAAATCTGTGGCAGCAGACATGCCAGGGTACAACCAGAACCCAACGCCATGCCAAGAAGCTAGAAACTGCTGCCACCACTGAAGGTCAAGACGAAATTCCTGGTTAATCCGAACAGGATGGTCCTTGTTACGGAAGCAGCACAGTACATCAATAAACCGACGGAGAAAGGCCCTCCCTGGCCAAACTACTTTAGCCGCATGGTGTAAATGGCCAATAAGGGACTCCAATTCCCGCTTTCTGCACCAGCGACGGGGCATCCACGAATGAATGAGTTCCCTTAAAGCAAGCAATTTGTCCTCAGGAAGACGGGCCACTTGGCTGACGGAGTCTAATTCAATTCCTAAGATAGTCATAGAAGTGGCTGGACCCACACATTTGTTTGCGTGAAGAGGCAACCCCAGCCGATGGCAAACAGAGATTGCTGTGTTAAGATTATAAGCACACTGGAGTGACTGTGGAGGACCTGCGGTAATAAAGTCATCCAAATAATGTAACAGATCGGAAAGGCGATGCTTATGGAGGAGGATCCATTCAACCATATCAGCTACGGAATTGAAAATAAATGGTGCAGAACGGAGACCGAAAGGAAGCGAGAGGTCAATGTAGAGCTGACCACGCCACCTCATGCCCAGTAAGAAGCGGTCATCTGGATGAACTGGGATGTTCCGATAAGCGGATTCCACATCAAATTTTGCCATAAGGGCACCTGGGCCATAACGGGAGACCATGCGAATAACTTGATCAACCTTAATATACTGCAGAGAAAAATCCTGAGGATCAATGCCGTCGTTAACACTAGCACCCCCTGGGGAAGACAAATCGACTATCAAACGCCACTTGCCTGGCTGGCCTTTCTTTGGAATGACCCCAAAACTGCTAATATGCAAACGAGGAAAAGGGGAGGAGGCGAAGGGGCCTGCAACCCTGCCCAGGGAGACTTCATTAGCCAGATACGCATCAACAATGTGGGCATGGAGAAGAGCAGAGGGCTTGTTTCTTTTAGCTGGCTTAAGCTTGTGAGCTGAGTGGAAGCCTAACCGAAAGCCATGCTGGAGACCCTGGAGGACATAAGAAACTTGTTGCTGGTCGGGATGACTGGCCAATTCCTTTGAAAACTCCTCCACCTTAAGGGGACTAACTGCTGATACAGGAGGGAGAACTGGATGAGCTGGGGAGAAAAAAGGCTATTTTAAAATAAGGCCGAGCCAGGCTGGAAAGGGGGAAACCAAGAGAGAACTTTTGAACAACAAACCACAAACTCAAACAACTTGACAACTTTATTGCAGCAAATATGGCCCGACCTAGCTACTGTTGACAAAATTAGGTAACACAACTTAAGAAGTAATTCGATGACTAAACGTCAGGAAACATGGCGAAAAAACTAAAGGCAATCAACGCAGATAAAAAAAAAAAAAAAAAAAAAAAAAAAAAAAAAAAACAAGGCAGAAAAACAATCATGAAAAACAAACAAGGCACATCCATTAACGCCTGGTTTTCGAGGTGGACGAGGGCACGGAGGGAGGCGAAGCCAATCTACGTTTGCGATCGTGTGACGACGTTTTGTCAAAACGACGAGAGCATTCTGACGCACGGTGGGAACCTGCACAGGTGCTGCAGCGATGGGCAAACCGACACGAAGAAAATTGTGCCGAACAGCGGCCCCTGTTCCACGACCGGCAAATGACCTGGGAGGAGTCCGCTCCAGATGGTTCGGGAAGCTCGCTCAAGGAACCACCAGACCCAGAACGCACAGAAGCCCCAGCAGCGTGAAAATTGTAAAGCTGAACGTTCATGGTCGACCAGTCCACGAGCTTCGTCGCCGCAGCGTGCTGGCGGAAAGCCTGATCGTAGGCCAGCCAAACACGACCACTGAACTGGCGGTACGTGCGTAGGATGAGAAGCTTGTAAGAAGTTAAATCTTTCCAGCGGTGCGGAAAATAAGACGTCAGAATCAGCGTTAAAATTGTAAAGGCTTCGGACCAGGTCACGATGTCCTCGATGCGTCGACGTTGCTTTTTAGCGCTTGGTAAAAACACTAACCGGCCGTCCAAGAATGCTTGCGATTCCGGCTCCGTCTGAACAATGTTGACCGACAGCAAATCCCCCAAATCCACGTACTTGCCGGCAACAATTTGGCTAACCGTTTTCGCCGGAATTGGTGAAAAACCGGGGCCAACTACAAACGGCTGTTGGAGTAGCGGTCCCGATGGCAGGTTTGCAGCCAAGGAGCTGTCGCTGAGTGGCACCGGGACAGACGCGCCCCCCGTGATCGACGTGCTTAAAATCGGCGAGCGCGGGGTTGCAAAAGTGGCAACAAAGGATGGCACAGTAAAATTAGGCCTACCTTGCGTGGCTGAAGGTGAAGATATCGCCTGTTGCTCCGGAAAGGCGCCTCCAGAAGCTAGAAAGGTCGCCGTTTGCTGCGACAAGCTGGGCGATGGGGCGGGAACGCCCCCACAGGCTGCTTGTGGCTCCACGCTATCAGAATTTCCACGCAGATTGCTCGAGCTGGAACCAGGACCTTTTTCTGCCGCTAACGAGGCTTTCACGGCATCGACGATTGCAGCGATTAGAGCGGGATCGTGGACACCAGCAGCAACAACTGGAGCGGAAACGGTCGAAGAAGTTTGTGGCGCCGTGTTTGGTACAGAAGCGAGCGACGAAGGACCAGACGACTCGGCCTGCAAAAGGGTATCCGATGACGAGTTCTCCCCATCCAAATGAGCAGCCAAACTATTGTTGGTTCGACGAGCAGTCATTGTACAAGCAGAAAAAACAGCAAGCAAGCAAAAACCAAAGCACAAACTGGCACGCAAACAGCAAGCAATTGAGACAACACTTTGCGAAGAACTGCAAGCAAGCAACTGCGTATATAAGTCACGAGGTGCCCCTGCTAGAGACATCGGGCCACCCCTCATATAACTGGGGAAACAGCTGACCAGCATTGCTTCGAGGTTAACTTTGCCTAAATTACATTTAGCCACATTATAATATAAGCAATAATGTGATTGGTGGGAAGTAAAACGATCAGATCGAAATAATGTTACAAGACCAGTCTAAGGCCAACAACATCTTTTTTGCACAATTTGCGTCATTGCAAATATTCATGACAGAAGGAGTCAACGAGTTTTTTTTACACAAATGACATCATGTGCGGTGCGTTATATGATGTCATCTATCAGCCATTCCTTATCAATTCTCAATATTTGAAGAAGTGGGAGGTTGACAGCCCCGTTCATACAGCATGCTACTGACTGGTGTCAAAGAAAATGGGGTGTGTCATCTTGCATGAAGAAAATGATTTTTTCAAAGCAACAGGTCGCACTTCACATTCACGTTAAATAGCACACTGATGACCACAGTTACCCCCTTTTTGCAAAATTTCTTTTGACTAAAAAAAGAAGAAGACTAAAGGGTAATGTACTCTCCTTGTTTACAAACTGAATACAGTACTGCATATTGTATTTACTTACAAACATGATAGACATACAAAATGAATTTCTTACAAGACAGGTGCAAGGGCGAAAAATGACCTGTTAACTAGGCTCCTCACCCCATCATAACCCGTCGTGTAAGTGCTAGTTGTCACCCTGGTGAGGTTTCCAATTTCAAATGCAAATTAGTTGGTAGGCACAACAGTGTCCACAGGTACTGGACAAAAGCCCGACATGCCTCAAAGTCCAGCACAAATGGCTCGATTTGATGGGAAAATTATGAAAAAATTATGCAAATGAAATGAAATGAAATGCCAGACTAAAAACATAAAATAAAGCATTTGTGAAATTTACTGACAAAGCGCCGACACAAACATCATTTTTGCAGCATAGAACTTCCATTTCACTTTGCTCCGCAGCAGATTCAAGAACAGAACAGGTAATCTACACGTTATCTCTCATTTGATTTCCATTTGCAGTTTACAAATAAGAGTGTGGGTTCCCTATGCTGTCCATGACAAAGAGATAATTTTAATACATTATGTATAGCTGAAGCTGTATTTCATTGGTGAGAATTCAGTCGTACAACTGGACCAAGTTGCTTGCAAGACAATAACCTGCCAATATAGGTGTATTACCAACAACTCACATGCTCTGTTTGCAGTTAACGTACAATTATAAGTCTAAACTAGGCCTTAAAGGGACACAGTCAGGTGATGCACATGCACATTAGATACCATTTCTTAGATGATTTGCATGTAAAAAGACGCGCATGAAACAGAAAGTGAAAAGCGTATCCGGAATACCCTAAACAAACTTGTAGGGTTGAACTAGTTACAAGCTGAAATTGTGATTATAGACCCTAAGCCATATCAGAGCACTTATTTTTTTATATACCATTGAGAGTTCACAGACGGATTTTTCCAGGGAAAGCCAAACAACAATGAATACTACTGAATTTGAACATCAGCAGAAGTGAGAAATTGCACTAAGTCTGAATCACTGTCAAAGGTTCAAGTCGAGACAGCTTGTTTTTCCAAATATATGTAACCTTTTCCATCGATTTTCCAAATAATCTATATAAAATATATGACGATTATTTGCTCGCCAATCTTACTGATTCATTTCTCAGGTTACTTTAGTAAACGACGGCAATTTCTCCTGCACAGGGCCTAAGCGTTTCTCTGCTGTTCTGTTTATGTTCCTTTGAACACTGCTTTTCACCAAATATGATAAAATAATGTAATGGGATGAGTAAAAGTTTGCTCAAAGAGAGGTTTTCAGTAAAAGATTGAGGATCGAATGAGACACCAGGTAGGATTGAAGTGGATTTCTAGATGTATCCAACGCGTAGATTTGATTTTGGGTTGAAGTAAACGCTTTTCAAACTGGCAAAAGTAGTGTTCAGGTCAGTGCGGACCCATAGTTGACGGTGTCCCTTCAAAAAACTCAGGTCCGTACTCTTCTAGTTGAAACTCATTTCAACAAATATCACTGAAAAATATATTGTCATCTGTGTAGGGATTTTTTTAAGATTCTTGCAGTAAATGATTTGAACATGTTAACAAAATTTCCTTTAAAATGATAATAAGCTGATGTCCAATGAACGATAATGAGCAGGAAACAGACGAAAAAAAATAGCGCCCAAGGATTGAAATTGAAGTACCCAACACAACTTTGAATACTTAAAAAGTTTGATGAGATGTTGTTGGTGTAAGTCCAATAAGCTTAATAACAGTTTTTAATATTTTATACCCTACAATGAAAAGAAACAGTAGGAGTAATAAATTGATGAATCAACGTGTAAATACTAGCAGTTTACACAACGTATAATCATGCGGCCGACAGTTTCCTAGCCAAAAGAGTCTGTACTGTACGGCGAATTTGGGCAAATAGGTTTAAATATCTTGACTGGTGAATGAAGGTCCTAAGTTTAAATTTCACCACAGGAGTAACAAGACAAAATGATGGCACACAATGTAAAACAATAATGACATGCTACGTTGGCTTTTTGATACATTTGCATGATCAACACCACTGTATCAATTATTGTTTTCCGTTGTAATAAATAGAAGCCAATTAAACCATGGAAAATATGCTTGTTTAGAGGCTGCTACAAACTGTCCAACTTTTAGACTCACCTGTAGTTCACTGGCTCGAAGATCGCCGAACACGACTCTCTGAATGATTTTCCCAAACAAAAATAAACAACAGTAGGCCATATTCAAGTTCGACTGAAAAGGAAAATGAATATGCTAGCATATAATCAAACCACCGGTCATTTTCATTAACGAAGTATTCCTGTGTTGAACCATCGTAGTATCTACTTACCCAGAAGCAAAAGTTATCCTGAGACATGAAATCGTATACTGAGACATTGCTTTCTTCAGAACCGATAGTCACATTCAACGCATAGAGAATGGCGGACACAAACACCAATACACTCACGGCAACGTATGACTTAAGCGAAGGAAGCGGCAATTGTTCGAGAAAAACTAACGGCATTTTGTTTTGCGGCGATTTGTAGTTATGCTAAAGTGAATAAAGGTGATTCAAAACAGGAAAAGGTAAAAAAGGAAACCTTCCAGTGCAAGACTCGGTTGCTCAAGATCAAAGTACATACTCGAGCACGAAAGAGTTCGTAGTGACGTCACGTGCCCCTAAGAATGACTAGGGCCTAGGTCTCCTCCTACCAGATTCTGGTAATAATGCCACTAGGGCTCCCAGTGTGCCCAACTGCAAATGTCAGTTGTTACTTAAATTTTAAAGGATTCTTCTCTGTTTTGTCTAGATTTTTGGCCATTTTTGTGTTGTCAATACTAGTGCAATTAATTTCATCCAACCCTGCAGCAGATGTACTCACTGATCCCAGGGGGTGGGGGTGCTTGGGATAATTTTGGCTCAGATAAGTGCCACTGGTTTCTTGGAACCCCTACTCTACTTTAGACTATTCTGTGGCCAATCACAGGCCCTCGTCTCAGTCACGTTTGCACAAATCTGGTTTTATGATCAGTCACTTTCTGTCACTTTTTAAACTCCAAATCTTCCTATTTTTAAATCCCTACTCACCAAGAACTTTCTCATCCTCCGATGGCAAAAAAGTGTGTAAAATGATTCTACTATAGCTGTCATAGCTGGGACTGACCAAAATTCCTAAAGCAGATTTTTTTGTTTGAAGTGATAATCTTAATTTTGTTATTTCCCTTTCCCTTTACATCTTTTATTATTTTGTTGGATTTCATATGATTTTATTCTAAAAAATAGATAAATATCTGAATAAAACATGCAATATGACCTCCACAATAATATTATGGAGGGTTGTGGGGGCGGGGAGTAGACTGCATTAATTTATCAGTAGAAAAAAAAGGATGATATAATGGTAAAAATTATATAAGACCAAAATCAGTTAATGCTGTAGCATTTTGAATTCACCAGCTTTTATATTATTAATATTTAGAGACCGATAAAGAAGTTTCTGTGAGATTTTCCTTAGAACTCTCATAAGACTACCCAGTAAAAAGCGATAACTTATGAGATCATGCCTATTGTTTGCCCTGATTTACCACTGTACTGTTGTTAACATCAGATAGCCAATATTTGCAGATCGAAGTCCCCTTAATAGTTTTTGTTATCAAGGAAAATAGTAAACCGGCCTTCAGGCAAAATGGGGTCACAGAGGCCAAATTTAAATTAATCGGTCTTTGTGTTCCCCGGTTGCCTGAGGGTGTGTACTATTAATTCCTTTTTGCTCAAAGAAACATAATATTGATTGAAGTATATCTTCTTGGTAAAAAAGGAATATTCAAAGCAAAATCCCCAACTGGAAAAAGGTTTGCATTAGTTTAGAAGGAATTAATATTTTCAAAGGACTTCAAACAACCTGACTCTCTGTTATGATGGCACAGACAATTCAAGAACAACGTACACCACTTTATTGCAATTTCAGTTTTCATAACTATAGAAACCACTTGGAATTGGAGACAACGGAACTGTCACGTCCTCAAGGGACTGGGACTGGAGATAATCCCAAGCTACTATGAGTGTGACCCATGGCTACTTTCACAGGAAAACTGAAGGAAAATAAAACCAACATATCGTCCTTCATGTAGTGTTTAATTCCCCACCTACTTAATGTATATACCTGGAAACTTGAAATCTTAGTGATATCCTTGCAGTTATTATTGAGGCATCCTTCTAAATGCAAAAATTATACTATTCACTTCCATCTTTTAAGATACACTTGTATTTATCCAATACACCTAAACTCACAGGTTAAAGGTGAAGCTGAAAATAGCTTAAAGGGCTTATTATACCTAGAAAACTCTTTTGCACTGTTATGCTTTAAAGCAACTTCAAAATTTCCCCAGCATGTCTTTTACTCAAGAGATCTTTCAGCCCATCATAAGATATGTTTTGTTGCAAATATTAACTGACAGCAGGCTATAAGTTCAAACATCTATCCTTGAAATATCCAAAAATAAGAAAAAATAATTTTCCTCAATAAAAGTCCAGTCTGGTCACCCTGGATGAGAAGAATTGTTGCTTGGTAAGAAGCATGGGCTTGGGTCAAGGCAAATCATTTTGTAAATAAATCTTTACTAAGACAAGAAAGAAATGGCCCTGGGAAATTAAATGTAAGGGCTGATTATCCACAGGACAAGCTGAAATTCAAGTTACAACCACTGAGGAAGTACCCCTGAGGCTGGTCGGATCATTATACGTTTCTGGGAAACTGCCCACCTACCCCTCTCCTCAGCCAACATTAACACTTATTTCTCACTTAGGACAAAATATTATCTTAGGGGAGGTGTAGGTGGGCAGTTTCCCAGAAACGTATAATGATCTGGCTGGTCCATATACAGGGATGGGAAAAAGTCCAGTCCAGTAGGCTGAGACAACTGCATTTCCTTGCTGGGTAAGTAACTTTTAAAGCTTATACTTGCCCAATGGCCAAGCGTCCAGAAAACTTATCGGCAAAAATATGAAAGCTGCTTGACCAAAAGACAAGCTCAAATTCAAGTTTTTTTTCCCCAGTGCTGATACACTCTTTCTTTTTTACAAGTGGAATATTGTTTTTCCGGCCCAGGCTGAATATTTCTATTTTTCTGCCAATTTTAGGCTGAAAATACTCTTGTAATATTCTTAATATTCTCTATTCTTAGTTCATGTCTTTTGCATTGTACATATTTTGAACTGCACAAATACATTACATGTACCCCTCATCATTGAGCAACTGGCTATCGCTATTGAAGAGTGTTTCTTTTGTTGGCTTGTTTTGCCGTTTGGAGAAAGGAATAATTTTATATAAGTAAAAACATATAATTGTATTGTATATATAGATTTTCTACACATGAAATTATATTCTTTTCACAAATTTCAGCCTCAGGTTTATGTAAAACATTCTTAAAATTTCGCAAATTTCGGTCTCGATATTCTTATAAAATATATTCTTATAAAAAAGAAAGAGTGTTTAGATGGTCTAAATTGACTTATACCTTACTCAAACACTTAATTTTGTCCTGTTGAGAATTCACCTGCTTAATATATTTTTCCAAATCTGAATAGTATTCATCAAGATGATACTCAGGTAGCTTATTTAAAGCTGCTACAGAGACTTTTAAACAAACTGAAGCTGTTAAACCCCAAATAACAAAAGTCACAGGCTCCGTTTGATCTCTAGCATTTGTTTCATAGTCAAAAAAGGTGATGGATATTTCTTTTCCCTTAAAAATCATTGTTCCTTCTCTGTGTGTTTCCTTATGAAGAAAAAAATTCAAGGGTACGTCGAATGTGGTCTGCACCTCCGAAGTGTTAACCACCAGTTCAAAGCTTGACTTTATGATACCAATGACAGGATAGACGTATGCATGCAGTTTCTTGTTTCTCGTCACTAAAGGACATAATACAGCCACTACTTCCACAATCTCTGGGGATAAGCCTACTTCTTCTTTAGCTTCTCTCAAAGCTGTTTCTACAACATCTTTGTCACCATCTTCTTGTTTCCCACCAGGAAAAGCTACCTGTCCTTTGAATGTAGGAAGCTCCTCTGATCGTAGAGTAAGGAGAACGTGAAGGGCTCCTTCTTTAACGAAAATTGGGACTAAAACAGCCGCTCTTCTGAAGGCAGGATTTTCCTTTCCTGAAAAATATGTGTTGGTGTTGTACATGGATTCGGCAAAACTTTTGACTCTCTTGCGACACAACTCTAGCAATGCGGCTTCATCTGATGGAGTCGCCATTTGCTTCACATTTTCTTTGCAGAAAACTTCAAAAATGGCCAGGCGCAATGACTGTCACTTGTCGTGTGACATACATAAGGTCCATATTCCATATCCATCTAGCCCAGGCTCTCTCGGTGCGATTGTGGTAGTGTCACGGTCGGTGTCACGCATTCAGCCTCCTGGTGGATGTCCTTATGAGCAAAGTTTGTCTCTTGAACAAAAGATTTTTTCATTTCTCTCGCATCTCGAGAAAGGAAATGTTTTCACAGAGATTTAGTCCAACGACAGGCAAAATGGAGTGGGTTGTCGAAGATGAAGATTATGACATGCGAGACGAAATAGCGAGGTGAGCACGCGATTTGAAATATTCACGTGGTGTTTGTATTACCATTTGCCTAATTTTACTTTGCGACTTTTTATTCCACTCACAGGTCAGCTTATACAGACATGCTTCACGATGATGAAAGGGTAGGAAATCATTAATGATCTGCGATCGTTTGCCAAAGTGTATTTGCAAATTTAAACTTATGACATGATACAGTGTATGTCAATTTCTCACTCATAGTCTAATAATTAAAGCGACAGGATATGCAATGGAAAGTTCTCAGTTATTTGATTCATCTGATCTGGCTGCTATTCTATATAAGATTATTTTCAAGTTTAGGGTTGATGTATTTTAATGAGAGATTAGAACTGATGCATGTGTGAATGCAGCTAATTAATTAATAGTATATAAAATATTAAAGATAATTATGAATGAATGAGTGAGTTAATGAATGAATAAATGAAGAAAGGAAGGAAGAAAAGTGATTGAGATTCTCATTTTGCATACAAGAATAATAATCACCTGTCTTCATACCCTTCAACAGACCTTCTTTGCTCTATGCTCATAACCTGTACCACCGATGAAACTGATCATGAACTTCTGGTTAAGTCCGTCTGCAAAAAAGCGCTAAAATTCCTGTTCTCGGCCCCCACCTGTGTTCCAGGATTTGAGTACACACCATGATTGGTGTGTTAACAAAGCCATTGTCAATTTGCCAGTCAGGTTGAAAGGAAATTTGAAATTCATTTTGGATAAATCCTTAAGTCTGTTGGGGGCCAAGAATTTAATAGCGAACAAGGATACATTGTATATATTGAGGTGCTTCACAGATATTACTGACTGGGTATATATGCTCTTTGCCCATATGAGATTTTGTGATCTCAGAAAGGCAATATAATTATTTCATCCTTATAAGTAGTACCAATATAAAAAGAGAATATCCCCTTGACCTTCCTTCAACCATGACAGTTAGATTGCATCATGCTGACCCTGGTTGAACATTGAAATGTTGAATAATAGTGCTATCAACCTGACTACAGTTGTTCAAACATTGGATAGAGCAATCTGCCAGATAAATCCCTCTCCAGAGGACCCATGTGCAAGTACACTGTATCAAGTAAACCAATAAAAATTAATTGCATAGAGAATTATCCAGTGGCTAGGTTTACCCACCTTTTGAACAACAATACTGCAGGGCCCAGATAAATCACTACCCTGTGGATAAGTACAGTATACCAGGGAATCCTACAATCTTGGACAAAAAGTGTTAAGAATTTTGCACTTTCTTACTCACAGGAGAACCACCCTGCAAATTTGGCACCATGGTGACCCCTCCCCTCACCCCTCTCTGGTCAATGTTATTTAGCCGGGAGCAAAAATGTTCTGGCCACACTTCAACTTTGTTTTTGGGGGGAGAGGGGGAAGTATCTTTAGTGAACTGAGCTTTAGAGGGAAGTATTCTAAAATTATATACACAACGTGCATTTTTCTTAACATTTTTGTCCAAGATTGTAGCTGGTATCCATTGAAAAGAGATTTATCCGGCAGATAGTATTGTCCACATTTGGAACAGAAAGAGCCTGGTCTACGGAACAGGAGATCACCAACTTGATCCCCAGGGCTAAACTAATTCGGTCTTAAAATAGCTAAGAAATAACGTTTTTACTGCCATTACCCTGCCCTGGTAGGCTAGGCCTTCTTTTGCGATTTACATGTACCATCACTCTGTGGTTGTCATAGAACTCTCCAGTTGGAGATGACCTTCTAAAAACATTAGCTATTAAAATATTGAAATAGGTTTTCAAGTACGGTTGTATCTTCTTTATTGGGCAACAATGTTACAAAATGAAGCATGGTCTGTTGTAATTTCGGCAGCTCATATATTCCTTATTTTCATTACCAACCCAACTTTCGTTTTCAACCGGAACACCCTACAATGTTCAATTTTTGTTTTATAGAACAAAAAGTACTATCAGGCTACTATACAGGCTGTGAAAAATCTTAAAGTATCTGGAAAGAAAGTACATATGCTGGATATTGGAACAGGGACTGGACTTCTGGCTATGATGGCTGTGCAGAGTGGAGCAGATAGGGCTACTGCATGTGAGGTTAGGCATAAATTGACATACCAGTAATCTTCTTTTTTTTTTCAATGTACTTTAAAGATAAAGTTCCAGTTCACTAACATTCTGACAACAACACATAGGGTTTAGAAGAGAGTTTAAAAAAGTTGAATTTCTCATTCCATGTTTCTTGATGGCACTTCGTTTGTACTTTGTGTTTTCTTTTTGTGCTGTTTATGAGGGCATATATTTTATTGGCCTTTACTACAATGCAAGTAGATTATTAATAATATTTTTTTGATCATGCAGGTTTAAGTGACTGGTTTCTTACTTAATTTATTGACGCATGTTGTTTGAATAATTTTCACAAGAAAATTTCATTGTTCTCACAGGCGTTTAAACCAATAGCCAGTGTTGCCAGTGATATTGTAAAAAAGAATGGATTTGGTGATAAGATCTCTGTTGTTGGAAAACGATCAACTAAGTTAGAATTGGAGAAAGGTAAAACCTTCAGTAGTAGTGTATAGAATATTAGGTGCAGTTGTAACCAGTAAATAGTGAGAATTAAGAAGAGGATTAGCAGGCAGAGTTTTGTGTGGCTATTTTTACTTTCTTTTTCCAAATTGTAGTTAAAATTTAGGGTGAATGCACTATACAGGGACACATTAAACACTGGTGAATACCGTATTGTCATTTTTAGAATCTGAGCTCACTTACATGTATATGGTATACACTGTATTTCAAAGTAATGACTTACATGTAATAAGCTGAGCCTGCTTTATGTTTGACCTCACACCAGTTCTACAGCTTGATTTATTTTGCTTTATTTAAAAAATAACAGATGTAGGTAGCCCAGTTAAAGCTAATTTACTGGTGACAGAATTATGGGACACAGAACTCATTGGTGAAGGAGCATTGCCGACCCTCAGGGATGCTTGCAATCGTCTGCTTGAGGTTGGTAAAGCATGTATTTCCTTATTAACTATTTACATTGTATTGCTTGCTTCATATAATCAGGCCCTTTATAGAGGAGTCATAACATACCAAAAGGCTCAACAAGGCCTGGGACTTCTTTTAGAAGTGAAAGGAACAAAAAATTAATGCTTGTTAGAAAATTGGATGTCCCCACCTGTAAAGCAGAATTGCCACCTCTGGAGAATAGATCTGTCCCTCAGCCTCCTCCTCCCTCCCCCACCTGCATCCACACATAATCACAATTATTGATCCATGGTCCAAAGAACATGGGTGTGGCATGGGATATTATACAAAGTCTTACAGAAGTACAGAGTGGATCAAAATTCACTTTTATGACGAAAGGAACAGACCCAAAGTGAAACACTGGATATCAAAAAAGATCTACTGTAAGGTTAAAATTAGTATTTTCATGTACATCACTGGTAAAAATTTTAGATGTGGCTAAGTTCCACTTGACCTTACTACAGGAACCAGACCCTGTGCACTCACCTTCAGTTGTTGTAAAGGAAAAGTGACAAAATGTTGAAACACTTGTTGTGTTGCTTACTGTATGCATGAGCATGTGAGGCATTGGCAATGTTAAAAGGGAGGCCCTGAAGGAGTTTGGGAATGGGAATGGGAATTGCACAATTTTGAATGGGAAAAAATGGGATTTGAAGTGAACTGTAACTGAGACACTGAGATCTAAAAAAACATTCACCATCAGGCTTAGAAAATTAAGTCACTTAAGTTATTGGTTTTGTTTTTGTCAATAGAAAAAGAAGTCAGGCAAATTGTATGTTACAATATAGTACGTAAAAAATGGGATTTAAACCCCCCTACTCCACATTCCCCCCTTCTCTTTCAAGAACCTCTATAAGGCATAATCATTCATCATGGCAGAAGGCAACGTCATTTCAATCTGAAATTGTCTTGATGGAACTTGATATTATTTTACTTTTTTGCAGCCAGGATTTGTGAGTGTTCCTGCAGCAGCTTCAGTTTATGTTCAAGTCTTTGGTAGTGAAGCTCTTTGGAATATGCATCAGCTGAACCCTAAACATGTAACTACCTTTACTTCATAAATATACCTTTTATTTGACCTCAGTAGGTGGAAGGGAATTGTATTGCAACCGTGTGGAAGTCTCGGGGGAGTCCTTTTGCTATTTAAGTCATCTATCCCGTGATTTCTCTCTCTTTTGCCCTTCTTAGCCAGGGTACAAATTTTTACCCTCCCACCTCCCTTTTGGGGATGCGTATCCCCCTCTTCATTCTTTGTCTTATGACCCTCTGCCTTTGCAAAATCTTGCTTCCCATAACTTAGTTTTGTGAAGGCAGTAAGTGGTTGTTCTGACAATGAAAATGATTTACTATTTTTAATTTAAATTAAACTTAAAGTTTGTCATGTTCATGATAACAGTTTTAATTTCAAGAAGTTTTAATTTGGGTTTGAAAATCCACCACCCTCCTTTCAATTGTCTAGGTGTTGTCTCACCCGATCACTTGCCAGCTGATGACTACTGATACTCTTTTGTACAGGATGTTGTTTTCATTGTGAAGAACGATTACAGAAGTTTTTGGTCATGGAAAATCACCTCTATATACTACAATAGTGGGAATTCTTATTATGAATATTGTTCTAACCTTCCACTTGGCATGTTTAAGCTGTAACATTTGCCTCATAGCTACAGAGAGATGTACAATTTTATGTAGATCAGTTTAAGCCACATGTGGTGTTATTTGCACAAAAACAACATGTTTGATGTTTTTTTTCCCCAGATATCTGAGAATCAAGATCTGATTTTGCCAATTGAAATGGAACAGTGTTGTGGAACAGCAAGTGCTTTTGATCTGCATGTTGATGAACTCTCTGATAAGGAAATCAATATTCTGTCAGCCCCTGTTCCAGTTTTAAGGTTAAAAATGAATTTTTGTACTTTTTATCTTTGAATGTAGTTTTTCCTATTAGCATAATAATTTATACTTATCCTCTCACCTGAGCTACAGCACATAGTAACACAGCACATTATAATTATCTAAATGATTATTTTCTAAGAGGCGTCATTTCAGTCAAAAACATGTACAATAGAAAAGAGACGTGTGACGTCACGTTACCATGGTAGCAAAATGTTTGGATCACAACAATAATGAGCTTAAGCAATGACGATGGTGACGGCAACGAGAACGGCAAAAAGGGGTAGGAGTGGCAACAAGAGTTTTGAAGCAAGAGTTAATACTGACAGTCACATCGAACTATCTTTCTTAGCAATCTGAGACCATCACCCCCACCTCTCCCCATCACTGGAAATATCAATCAGGGTAAAAGGGGTTTTCCGTAACGCGTTATGGGACCCAAATTATCAGCGTGATGCGTGATCGGGCCCAAATTAGCCGCGTGAGGCGTGACTGTGCATAGTAGCGTGATGCGTGTGATGTGTGATTTACTATTTTCACGACGCCTGTCGCGTGATTTTCTTTTGAGATTTCTGTGATGGTTAATATCATTTGAAACTAGAAGCAGAGACATTAAAAATAGATAGGTATGACACCAAGTTCTTGCCCTCTTTTCGCGTTCCTCAGACCTCAGATTTCCTCAGATCAAATGATAATAGGATACTTGTAAATGTAGTTAATATTTTGTTTTATTTGTCCGTGATGCGTGATAGCTTAAATAAAATCAGCATATCAGCATGATGCGTGATAGGACCCCCCCCCCCCTCCCCTTTGCCACCCTGATCAATCTCTCATAAATTTCTTTTACTTAGTATTCTCGTATTTATAGCTACGTACCTTGTTGTAGGAAATTAGCGCTTTATTAGCCTTCGTCGCATGCGCGGACACTCTAAACCTTCTGTTTATATTAAGTTATGGTTTACGCGATACGTGGGTCGGCTGTAACCTGGCTACGCCTCATGAAATTAACGTAAATTTCCAAAATCCGCGTTAATTTAGGTAAACCTTAATTTCCGCGCCATAAATTAAGTGGAGCGTTATTTTCCGTGAGCTTAATTTCCATAATTTGGCCCCAAATTCTCGAAACACTTTTGATATTCTTGACAAGAAAGAGGAACGTTTTAATTCCAGGTGGAGATCCGCCAGTATCAGTAAAACTGTGAAGATCCCTCGAAGTGGGGAGATTTCTTCGCGTGATCCCTAGCTTCTGCGTTTAGGGAAAGTACCACGATCAAAGTTTCCATTTGGAGTTATACGATTAACTTTGGTCCTGTTGTCTCAACAAGTTTTGTTTCTTTGTAAACGTCGCGTTAATTTTCTTTATTCGAAAGTCGTTTTCCATTAAGTCGCATTAATTTCCAATACCTCAAAATTTCATGGAGCGTTAATTTCCTATTAGAAGATTCTATTTCAGTTGAAATACCATGTTTCAATGTGCACTCTATCCTTTCCTAATCTCAGGTTTGACTTCTGTAACAACAGCGCGTCTACAAAGTCAGATTGTATCAACAAGGTTTCTATACCGGACACCAAAGACAAATCGGACAGTGATAAAACAGAGTCCTGTTATAGTGTTCAGGCGTCTGTTGAACACTCTAGTATTGCTCATGGTGTGGTAATGTGGTGGACATTAGATATGGATGTTGATGGCGAGATTACCCTTACGACAGCACCGCGCTGGGCACATCCTGATGGCGACAACAGACAGGTTTGAATTTTGTCAGTCAGAACTCTGTTAGAATTGTTTCATTAATTTAACTGCACTAGCTGAGCCATTTTTCAAAAATTATGTGGTATTTAGGCTCTAAACCTTTTAGTTGATGGATGAAGTCTTATGAAGTCACCATGCAAATGACAAATCTTCAGCAGTACTTTTACATGTACCTGTGATTATTTACTTCATTATGCTGTGCAAACTTGTTCTGACATTTGAGTTTGTGGATGAAAACGTATGGTTTTACCATTCAAATGAAACCTCTTCAGCGGTACTTTCACTAGGCTGGGACCAGGGACCGACCATGCTCTTGGTGGGGAAAAAGGGCAATACATGTCATTGGATGCCAAAAAATCAGCGATGGAAAGGGCAAAAGGGCGGCAGAGCTTGGGGCATGCCTTTGATGCTGACAATGGTATCATGCACTGATTGGTCAAATATCTCAAATGTTTTGACTTTTGGGATTTCATTCATCAGTAAGTGCCAACATGGGCAAAGATTTTGAGCTTCTTTTTTCTCGTTGAAAATGCTTCGCGCGGGAGAAGAATCATGCTGAAAAATGGTGGCGACAATAGCACCAGAACTTTTTTAGAAACCTTTAAAAAGTTAAAGTAAGCTAAAAGGTTATTGGAAATACCTTAAACTTTCAACGCCTTAGACGTTTTACCGCGGTTATGACGCCACCATCTCGCAGGCTCAGATATCGGTGAAAATGTGCACTCGTGTTGACGTGAAAAAACGTTAAAAAAACGCAACCCATAAATAGTCATTCTATTGCTACTAACTGTGGCTTGTATATCATACTGGATTGGAGAAATAAATTAATTGAAAGAAGTAAACAAATGAAGCCAGGTCAAATTATCATTGAAAACAACACTTGATTCTATGAGCTTCGTATTAATGTCAACTTTCAATATTTATTTCTTTACACAGTGGCGGGACCATTGGATGCAAGCAGTTTATTTCTTAAAACGACCCTCGCTTATACACGCAGGTAAATTTGTTACAACACTTTAAACGTGATACAGAATGAGCTGTTCAGTTAGTCTCACAGTTCTGTCAAAGTAAGTTATCTTAGCAGTTTTAGGTCCATGAAAAAAAACTAGCTTATCTGTCTGCAATTGCCTACAAGTTACCAAAACTATGATTTTCACTTTCATCAAATTATTAGTTTTAAAATGAACCTTTATTTAAAGTCTAAATATTTATAATGGAGCACCGTCCATTTTTTAATGATCTGTTCCGTTAGAATTAACAATGTTGACAGGTAGAATACCTAGTTTTAATTTTAAAAAATTCAAAGCGCTAAATTTGTTCAATATATTTTCAAAAATAGAGAGAGAATTTTCCACAACTACTCTTAACTTTTGGACATTTTTTGTATCTTACTGGCAGGCGATAAAGTAAAAATTCAGTGTTGCCATGACGACTACAGCATATGGTTCGACGTCACACCACAGAATCGGTAAAGTACACAAGATGAAAAGTATTTTGTTCTATTATAAATTTGATTTGCCAACGTGAAAGGATGCAAAACCATCTGCCCTTTAATTTGTCAGAGGGAGTCAACGCATTTCTCGTTCTGAGAGGTTCATACAGTGTATCTACTGTGCAGCTACGTTTTTGTTGGGGACATGGTAAGATGGTAAAAAACAAGAATAAATTAGTTCGATGAAAAACGTTAATTGTTTCATTGGGGATTTAGAGTGCGAATTTGAAAGACAACTTTTGGTTCTATTTTTTTTTGGCGGTCTCCCGTGTTGCCTTGGTGTCGTTAGAGAGAGAAAGAGGATTCTTACTTTACTTTTTTGTAGGGGAGAATGATTTGGAATATTCGTAGCGTACGTCTTGAAGCGAATTGCGGTCATTTCGCCTGAAAGTTGATTCGCCTGATCTGACGGCTTTCGCCAGGGCTTAAGTCTTTTCGCCCGACGACATACAACACTCTACAAGACGGTGAACATACTTCTCCGAGGTGTTGTTTTAGTTAACCTTGGATTCCACATGTGCAATCACTTTCTTTCCATGCATATTCCTTGTTTTAGGCTTAGAGAACAACAAATACACTTCGGGGGAATCGACTTAGTCTGGGTGAACAGCTATCGGCGAGTCCACCTTCGGGCGAAACGACCTTTCAGACTTGCCGAATATAGTAAACTGTTCGTGGTGTGGGATTCAACATCTAATTTTTTCCGAAAGCTTTAAAAGAGGCTTGTATGGCTATTGTATGAAGTTATATATTATCTTTGTTCAATCTTTATTTTAATCCCTTTAGAATTGCAACAACGGTTGATCGTCCTTTGTGCACGTGCGGTGCCCATGTCACTTGGAGTCGACATAGATTTGCCATGTTGAATGACAGGCAAAGAACACGAGCATTCAAGCAAGCACTGAAACAGGTAAATTTACATATACCATAGCCTGCGTCACGGGTCACGCAACGCTCCTCTTCACTGTGGGGAGGAGCGTTGCGTGACAACACTAAAAACGGCCGTGTAACAGTCACGCGTGACAGCCGCCTGGTTTCTCTCCGACTGTGGCGTAATTTCCCGAACAGCTGCGAGCTGTAAGAGGCATAACATTACTCGAACCGGGGGGACTAAAATCTCTATCTTTGAGACTCAAACAAAAGCGTCTCCAGTTTGCTGGTCATTGCTATCGGGCAGGTAAAGAGATAATCTCATCTCTCATCCTCTGACGCCCAGTGGATAGAGTGCAGTCACGTAAGCTAACATACTTGGAGGTGATTACTAGGGTTTCAGGACTTGACTCCAAGGGCCTGAGTACAGCGATGGCGAACCGTGGTGTTTAGGACGAAAGCTCCATCAATGTCCCGTCCACTCAGGTGGTCGAAGGACGATGATGATGACATGCACAAAGGTGAAGTCTCTTGCTGCGGGCAATCCATACTACCCCCATTTTTCCATACTGCACAACAATATTAGTTGACAACTTCTTTTATCAGGAACATTTTATGGTGAAAAAGACTTCCGGCAGTAAATAGCAAAACGCTGAAGGCCGTGTTACAACTTTTTCGAAGGAAAAAAGAAAATTCCGAAACTGATCTTTTTTTGTTTTGTTTGGTTGAAGCTTGTTGCAGAAGGAAACTCGCGATGCCTAAGCATAAGTGACGGGTCATTACTCCCGCTGTTGGCTGCAAAAGCTGGCTTTGATAAGGTAGGTTTCATGCAAAGAACAGGCCCAACGCAATTGCAGTCATCTTTATGTTCCAATTTCAACGAAGACGACTTCGCCCTCAAAAGCAACGCGTTCACTTTGCGCAATATGTTTAAACTTTCACCTGGTAAAAAGAAAGATGACTATTCAGGCCCGTATTTACAGAAATGGGTAACAGTAAAAGCAAAACGTATTTTGACCAGCACTGTGATAGCTTGTTTGGAAGCGTTTTCTAATCTGGTTCAGAGTAAGAGAAAAATTTTCTCATCCACTTGTCCCTCGGACAAGCACTATATTAAATTTAGTTGTCCAGTACCCAAGAGTTCTTATCCAAAACGTTTTGCCAGGTTCCTAAGCCAAATGGAGCTCGTAAAAACAAATGAAATGGTGGCGGTATTGCAAAGTTAAAAGGAATACTTAACCTTATTTTGTTAAGTATGAGGTTTGCTTTTATGACTGTAAGGTAAATTTTGATTCTACAGTAATTTGAAGTCAATTTTCAACTGTTCCCGAACTTTTTCTAATTAAAAATCTGCTTGTCCCACGGACAAGTCATGTCAAAGGTTTACATGTTCGAACTAAATTTCTACCTGTCCCGGACAATCGGACAGAGGTTTTGGCGCACCTGGCGGTTTACGGTATTTCGTGCCTTTTTCTTGAACTGTTATGGATTTGCAACGGCGTCTTAGAATAAAAACTCGATCATTATGTTATCTTTTCAGGTTATCGCAGTGGAGTCCTCTGTGCTTTATCAGAAGTTTCTTAGGAAGGTGTGTATTGTATACGCCATTTATTGCTAGCCTTTAGGGACTGTGCAATTATTTTGGGAAGGGGGCGCTGCACAATGAGCGTCATATGAAGAAATATTGGGTAATACCCCACCTAACAGTTTAGCTCTCACACCCTCCTGATTCGTCACAAGTTTTGTCTGACAACCCCCTCGCCCCTTCCACCCTTCATTGCACACAAGACTGGCACTTACTCGTTGTAGAAGAGGTTTGATCATCAAATAACGTAATAAAAGAGTTAAAAGGACATTGAGCAGTTTATTCACATCACAACACAAAGCTTACTCGCACTAACTAGGGAAGATATACCTCTAACCAGCAATTGTTTCGGTCTACAGTACCAAAAGACAAATTAGGGTGGGGGGGGGGGGGGGGGGTTACTTAACTCTGTACTCTCTATCTTCCACCTTACTAAGACGTTTAACATTTATCAGTTGTTCGTATTCAGCATGCCCAGTTGATAGTCACTCTCTGTGATTATTTCTTCCATATCAATGGATATTTGTTTTAGCTCAACTTCCATCAGCCTCTTGGTCGAGTTGTTTTTTTAAACTGTTTATTTTCTTACAGTTAATAAATTTGAATGGACTAGGTGAAACAATTGAAGTTCTGGACAAAGAAGCAGCAAACCTCCAAGCTAAAGACTTATCCACTGATCAGGTAGAGAGATGTCTTCCCCATTTTGCTCCACATGAGTTCCATATTTCACGCATAGTCAGGGTTCTCATTAAGTGCCGGCAGCCGGCTAAAAAAACGGCCACTTGGAGGTTTGAGCCGTACTGGAACAATGTTTCTGTTGGTTTTGTCTGGTGCTTTTTCTAAGTCTAGGTAGCCATTCATTTTAGACCTTAAAAGACACCTGTCACATGTCCTATCCACACTGTGTCACAGGGGCTAAGTCACGCCAAGGATATTCCTGTTTTAGGTCAATTTTAGGCTGAAGCCATTACTCAGTACCTTGAACCCTTGAACCATACAGTTTCAATGCCTGAATATAGTCTTAACAAAACTGGACCGTTATTTTTAGAATTCAATTGATCAGAAGATGTATTCTTGCTTTTCAAAATGATAGCAAATAGCGTGAAGTCCTCATAACATCGTGTCATGTTTGTAGGTTGATGTCATTTTGGGTGAACCATTCTTTACTAGCGCATTGTTTCCATGGCATAACTTATACTTCTGGTATGCCGCATCCAGTGTTGCTCAAATAACCAGACCAGGGGTGAAGATACTGCCTCGCGGAGCAACGCTAAAGGCATTAGCAGGTATTTAATGAATTGCATATACATGTAATAGTAATACTCGTTATGATAGTTATTGTGGTAATGATAAAAGCAATGATAATAATTGCGATATATTATGCAATATGTGATAATTATAATAAATAAATTATTTAAAATTTAATAATTATTATAATTATGAAAATTGATTATGACTGTGATTATGGTCTGGTCAATTTTCAGTGGAATTTGAAGATCTTTGGAAGTTCCATGCTCCAGTGAATACAGTGGAAGGATTTGACGTGTCTTTGTTTGACAAACTTATTGAGGTAGTGAATGGATTAAAACAAGTTTTTGCTTCTCTGCAGGCGCGTAGTTCACGATATATATGACGCAGTTGGTACGTTTCATGGCTGATATCGTTTAATTAATTGTCTCCTCTTTGCTTTCTATACATTTCTGTCATAGCATTTAAAGACACAGTAAAAAATTTCCTCCAGACATTAAGGTCTTTTTTTAAACTTTGAAGAGCAGTCTAGTGGGCAATGTGTGAACCTTTTTGTTGGCTTGGTCAGGAAGTCCCCATTGATATCCAGAAAACTTCTTTCCGGGTAGAAGGTCACTCGCCCACCAGAGTTTCTTACATTTCCTTCCAAAACTTACTGAGCCGTTTACATAAGAAACAAACGTTGTTTCGGCTAGAAGAGTGATCCGCTTTGCCGGGTTACCGTTTCTAAATGGTAGGGTCACCCTCCAAACCGGACCAACTTTGGCTCTCCCAGCCGGGTCAACACATGTTTATACAGGGAGGCTCCGCCCGAGGTCCAATCTATGTCGCTTTTATAGACCATTTTTCCCGAAAAAGGTGCCCCTCTCGTTTACCTTCTATCGACAAATTGTACCACTTTCATATACCTTGTTTAGAACTTTACATCCCTTGTAACTGCTGTAAATGCAATCAATCACAAAAATAGAACGTTTTCTTGACTTTATAAAGCCATAAAATTCATGTGTTATCATGTTTTGGGCCCTTTCACAGACCCAAATGGCAGATTTCCCTACCCTTTTATATACTTCAACGAGTAAAATCTCTACCCTTTCATATACCTGAAGCCTGAAAAAGATACCCCTTTCGGACAGAGCCTCCCCGCATAGGCCATTATGGGGAGTCCCCCCCCCCCCCTCCCCTCGGCCGTGTTGGGCTGTATTTTCAAAACTCAAAATGTGTTGTTATTTAATCTCAGATCAACGGATTTTTTTGTTTCAATACAGGGTTCAAAGCTAAAAAATGAAGGTATTAATAACGAAAAAAGTCATGGAATAGCTTTGGAGCCTCATCATGTTTGGGAGTACCCCTGCCGGGCGCTAACTCAAGATTCCACCATCATGACTTTTGACTTCACGAGAAGTGTACCCGCCGAAAAAATTAAGACGGAGGGGGATATCAAAATACTAAGGTAATTCTGTGAATGGCACATGTAGGGAGAAGCTGACTCGTCTCCAGTCGTCTCTCACTCTCTCTTCCTAGTGGCGCGCGGGGCGAAGACGACTGGGGACGAGTCAGAGGAAGAAATGTTCCATTTGTCAGTTCTCAGTTTTTATTTCACTGTCACGCAACGCCTGGCTGGGCCACGACTGGGCTTCGCTATTCTTTACTCTATTGTTGGTCCGCTACCCTGTTGTTTGTTAAGCCAGTTATATGGAACGGTCATTTTGGCGTGATTTTTGTAACAGAGCGAAGCTCCGTAGCGCCGAACGTTGAAAGTGGAACGTCGCATATCGGATGGGTTTCTTCTACTCTTATCAAGAGGGTTATTAGTGAGGCTTCTCTATTCCCCCTTCTTTTATTTATTTACTACCGTGACATGTCTTAAATACCTGGTGTTTTAGTTTGTGATAGTTTAATTGTAGTATACATTTGTTTCTGTTTTCTTCGGGTACTCCGATTCCCCTCTTCTCCAAAACGAACATTTTTCAAATTCTAATTCGACCAGGAATCAAGTAGACTAAGAGCCACTAAGTGGATTTACTACCGGCTAAATCTTTATTTTTTATTTACTTATTTATTTATTTATTCATTCATTCATTCTTAACAAGGCTCCTTTTTTCAGCTCCGGGACTCTTCACGGTATTGTAATATGGATGGAGTTTCATCTCGCCGATGACATAACCGTCACAACAGGATTACAAAAGGTAACATTTTTCACGCCAGTTAGTCACTCAAGTTTAAGCGAGTAGAGTAGGACGGATCTAGGACATTAGTATCGGGAGAGGGGAAGCGAGGGGAGGGTAGCCGGTTCCGAATTTTCCACGGGGTGCTTCGAAGAAAGCTAACTTCACGTTGTAGAAAAAAATAAATTTGACATATTCTTATATGCAGATTTCGATAGTTGATGCTACTCTTAAGGCAAAAAATTCAAATTGCGCTACTCTAAAAAATAGTTAGCTGGCTCACTGCCCTTATATCTTCCAGCATCTACCTGCGGTTTGGTGAAGAGTAAAGACGTTGTTCTAATCTACTAGCCTAACCTTAACCCCTACTCCCTTCCCCCACCACACACACTCACAGACATACCCTAAATTCGGCTCATGTTAGAATCTGGCTATATGCTGAGCCGTTTTTCATTTGTCTCTGCAGAGTTTTTCAAGTTTGTGTCTTGTGAATAACACTATTAGATTTGTAAAATACCATACCTACCCCGGTAAAGTGATTTGTCTGCAAGACCCCATTCTGCACGCTTTGCCTGCTGACCCCCAACTCTTACACTCAGGTTCAGTTCATTTTGTCACGCGCTATGGAACGTAGCGCTGGCAAAGAAGTTACTTGTAAATCTTCTTCAGCTTTGTCCATCTGTGCCTTCTTTTGTATTTGCCTTGTTATTTATACTTTCTTTTAATGTTAGATCGGCTATTTTTGTCTTTCACTCAATTTGGTGGAAGTTTGTACTGTTTGAATTTCGATAAATTTCGTGGGCACTACTCCTTTAACTTTAACGTGTCATTTTCTTTGTCATTTTCGTTCTTATAGAATCAAGAAGTGAACGGCAAGTTGCAGCCAAAGTTGCGCTGGGTTCGTCATACTAAACAAGGCGTATATTTCATTCAGTCACCGCCTCGAATTGAAGATGAGGCTCTCATAAATGAAAACATTCCCCTTGTTCGATATTGTGTTAGTTTTGAACCAGCTTCTGGAGAAATAGACTTTGACTTTCAGCTCTGTGCAAGTTAAGAAAATCACATTGATCTGCTCTTTGCAGGCTATGAGCCACCCTGCCTGTCAACACAGCCTAGAGTGCCTCACACGAGAAAGACTCACAATGAATCGAGCAAGATCTTTGTTGAGAACGCGCGGAATCTACCTAGGATATAGTTTCGAACCCAGGCATAATAGCCGTGCGCTCGCTACAGGGGGCTTGGTTCTGAGCATCGGTTCGTCAATAAAAGGATGCTCGCACTCGAGGAAACCAGTTTGACCAGTTTGGCCTGCGGTGACCTCACAGGTTTGACGTGATTCAGGCAGAGCCGCACGAGTCTTCTCTTCTCTTCCTCACTCAAGAAGGCAAAACGAACTTCTGCTCGCATGGTGGCTATGACCCTTTAAGAAAGTGTTCCGGCTGAATTAGTTGTTTATATTTAAATATATGATGACATACAATAAAATGAAACGTGACTTCTCCCACTTTCGGGAACATATCATTTGTATTATGATTTCACGTCCAAACTGAATTACTTAACCTAAGATTGACTAGCATGCGTCATACACTGTCTAAATCCCCGATATACACGTGGACTTTACTTCTTTATCTAGGACTCTAGTGACAAGTCCGCAACGCAGGCTAAGAGTGACTAGCCTCGATTTAAAAACGTCAAATGACCCAAATGACCCCTTTAAGGCGTACGCCCTGTCCATACGTATCCGATCATTTTTCAAAACGGAGATTTCTTGCTTCCCTTTTCGTCTTTCGTCCAAGATGGATAGCGCTATCCGTTAGATAAATCTCTATCCACTGGATAACGTAATCGGTTTCCCAAGTACTTATCCGCTGGATAGTGATTTATCCGGTGGATAGCGCTATCCATCTTTTGAACAACCGAGGCCAGATATAAACCGCGTTTGCTGCTTCCAAAAACGAACAACACAAGGTTTACGAAAACGGTCCCCTGAGTGGAGGTCTTCGAAAACGCCGACTTACTTTATTCGTGGGGACGGACGCAAGCGGAGGTTTTCGGATTCTATGATGTCATAGAGGCAGTCCAGTCCACCCCGGTTTGCATTGCGAAACCGTTTTAGCTTTTTTGTCTGGACGGGTGAAAACGGTTCGAATATGCTACACACTGTACGCGTATTGTTTTGAAAACGGAGGAAAAAAATCTACGTTTTGAAAAAACCCATATCGTGAATGACGCCCCCTCTAAAATAAACGCCGTTTGTGACGGTTATAAAATTCTCCATTGTTTGTAACCTCTTCAAAACGACCACCGAAAGAGTATGGTGATCTTTGTGCTCGCCCTATGTCCTACGCTACTCAGAGTATTAGGAGTGCGTTTAAATGACACCATGGATTTACAAATATTGTAACCTAAAAATTGCGTGCAATCAGTAGGGTATTACCCATGGGCTCCTGCAAAAACACATAAATAGCGACTGGGTACAAGTCTGCGCGAAAAGTAACAATTTTTGCGACATAAGCCCTTTTGTCTTGTTGTTGACCAATCAGATTTCAGGATAGAGTAAAAGCTAGAGTAAAGCCCGCCTGTGCGTTACGCGAAGACGACTGGTGACGAGTTAGTGTTAGGCTCGGTTCAGACGCCGCTACGCTCATTTGCCGAAACTAACTGGACCTAACTGATGTCGAACGGTGTCTGAATCAATTTGGTACGGCAGTTTTAGTTTGTGCGGCAAAAGCGTTAATTTCGACAGACTCGGTCGGACTTTTATCGAAGTTAACTTAGGTTCGACACACGATGCGCCGTCCGGAATCGAATGAGATGTCGCGCCAGTGTCGCTCTAAAGTCACAAGAAAAGTTCATAGTACGGCCTCTGAACCAGGCCTTTGTCTCCCCAGGATAGCATCTGTTTTTTGTCTCTGTCGTCACGCAACACTCCTCCGTTGCGTGATGAGTGAAAAAACGGCTGCGATACCGACAACTTAATGATCCAAAACGGAGACGCTGTTCGTTTCAGAAACACCCCTCTCTGATCCAAAACTGACAACGAGCTGCAAGCATGAAAGTCATTTGCGCAGGACTTTCAAGAACAGGAACTACATCCATGGCAAGGGCTTTAGAGATACTGGGTTTTAAAGTCTACGATTACAAAGACCATGCCGAGTTCCATGGCCAAGAATGGCTTGCTATCTACTTGAAAGGCAAAAACCCTGATTTTGCCTCCATGTATAAAGATGTTGATGCAGTAACCGACCTTCCACCAGCCTTTTGGTTTCAAGAAATGTCAGAATCTTTCCCGGACGCAAAGGTGATTCTGACTGTTCGAGACAGCGAGGAAGTCTGGCTGAAAAGCTACACGAAATTAAACGATACGTTGAGAAATTTAAACGGGAGCGGATTCTTTACTAAGCTGTTTATCAAGAGATGGTCTCGACACTCCATGTATTACACGCTGGCCGATGTTGTGGATACTGCAGCGATGGGTAGCTTAAAAACAGAGTCTGCCCCTTTGTTTAGGAAAAAATATCGGGAGCACAATGAACGAGTTCAGGCCGTCATTCCAAAGGAGCGACTTTTGGTGTACAACCTGAAACAAGGCTGGGAACCTTTGTGTAAGTTTCTTGGATGTGAAATTCCACGTGAAGACTTTCCTTGGGTGAATGCAGGACAAAGCCTTCTCTTGGCTCAACTGGCGAAACGAAGACAAGAATTTGCAATTAAATTCTTGTTTATAGTTATTAGTTTGTTTGTTATTCTGCTTGCGGTCTGCTATAATATATACTTTTGATTTTCTAGCATGTATCCGAACTATTTTATGGTAAGGGATTTCGCCTCTGACATTAAGAATGGAGGACGAACTGGTGTTTAAAACAGGACAAGTGTCGATTTTCACTCAAGTGCCTCGGGAGGAGCATTGCGTGACGAGACATAAACGACTGCGAGGGGGACTAGTGCCGGGCTTACGCCCGAAATACTTGTCACTGTTGCGTAACGCACCGTAGACTGCGCGCCGCGCTTTAGGCAATAGGAAGGTTTATAAACGGAGGGGCTTGTATCCGAGGAGGCTTATAACAAGAATAAAAAGCCCTTCGAAACAACCTGTAGCAATGCTTATCAAAATTCGTTCTGCATCTACTCGTTATTATTATAATTAAGCTTCCATACTTCATAATGATAAAATTGGAAAGGGGCTTGTATCTGGGGGGACGGGGGTATAATCGGATGTATTTTTTCGTTTACGAAGGGGTCTTATAAGAAGCAGTTTGCGGTGTTGTGTAGGGATAAGCGATTGTTTCTGTAAGATGCTGTAACCTACCAATGATTTAAATAAAAATTAGCTAACCTCAGTTTAGTGTGTATTTCTTCTTTCATGTGTGGTTCCCGAGCCGAGTTTTAAATATTTATACGTTATTAACAAAGTTTGTACTCCAAAGGAAGCAAAGAACACGTTTCCTTGACTTTTATGGCGAGTGTGTATAATTATTACATAAAGTATGCAATAATATGCATAAATTATGCAACTGACCTTTTAGCTTGTATGCTGTACCCAAGAGAATTATTTCTTTCAAATGTCGTCCTATGCACGTAAATCCACCCGCACATGTATGCATAATCTATGAATAGACAAAAGGCAAATTCCCTGGAGAACATCACGTGGTCTGAATTAGAGAAACAAAATTCCAGTTTTAATTGAGTTTTATTGAGTTTTCTTCCCAGGGCGATGGAAATAGGCATTTGCCGATTGTGCTAGTAAAAGTGGCATATTATGCTAGTGGCAGTGCTCGTTTTTTGCCCAAATTATGCTCAAATTATGCTCGCTTTTCAAAATTATGCTACTTTTTTAAAAAATTATTCTGTGCACAAACTTCACAACTCACAAGACAAGTTTGAAAATGTATTTTATTAACCCTGGCCAGACGTTCTGGGCCCGGTTGTTCAAAACCTGGGTAACTTTATCCGGTGGTTGGGCCTATACGGCGAATAAATCTGCTATCCAGCGGATAGTTATCCAGCGAACAAAAGTAGGTTGCACAAAGCCTGGATAGTGTGGTGGATAACTATCCGCGGATAGCTTGCTAGTTGCTAACCATCGCGTGTAGCAGAGCGTGACACAGTTTGCGCAAGGTTTTGCACTCAAATGGCCTCCAGTTACCATGGTAAAGTATGCAAATTTCGAGTAAACAACGAACTGTGCGCGCGCTAGCAACAACGAACTGTGCGCGCTGGGTTTCAAAACAAATAAAAACAAATACAGTGAAAGACTAAGGAGTCTGGGACAGAGACACAGACTTCCGGTTCCGTTTCATCGAACTCCCGCGGTATCTCAACACAAGTAAAAAAAAGTCGAAAAATAGGAGTGGAAGCAACTGTTAATAGTAATCTATCGTTTTTAGTAGCTGAGATCTTCGTTTTCTTGAATTATTCTAAAATTGTGCTATTAAGACAAGAAAATATACGGATTATGCTAGCAGTGCTACTTTTGGAAAAAGGGCAAAAATTATGCTCAATTCCTCAGATTATGCCAAAAATTATGCTAGCACAATCGGCAAGAGCCTAGATGGAAATCGAGCCTAGACAGAGCGTCCCTGAATAAAAACTTTGTTGAGCGCCCCCATTACCCCGCCGGGGGGGGGGGGTGTTATGTATGATCACAGGGAGGTCAAGAGTTATTTTCATTACGTCATAACTAATACAATATGAGGTACTTGGAACACCTTGCCTCGCTATTCCATGGAGGGGGGTGTGCATGATACCTGAGACCTTTTTACCATATAAGTAAAAGTAGGTGCTCCTTAAAATAATTCTTGAATCTATGGAAAATAATTAATTGGGTAAAATGTCGTGATTTGTCAGTGGCGAGCAGATCAATTATTTGCCAAAGTTTGTTTTTAATGAATATCTGCGGGAAGCGAATTGATCTGCCTTTTTTTTTCACGCAAGAACAATCGCAAGAAGGAGAAGACATGGTTTCGTTTACGGCAAACTTACAGCCAAACTCCTAAGCCAAACTCTTAAGCCAAAGTCAGTTGGACGACCTTGCGCATGCATGAGCAGACTATTATTTGTAGAGGATTAAATTAACTGCAAAAACCGTGGACGAAGATCCTGCTAGTTGTAAACGTTGGATCTCTAGAAAACAGATCTACTCAGCCAAAATATAAAGAAGCAAAAACGAGAAGTCCAAAGACTACTGCAAAGCTGATTCATAACAACGTGTATTGTTTTCTTATAACAAAATTTCGGTCGGCCATACCAGCATTCAGTTCAGGTTTACAGATGTTACTGAACTTATGTAGCAATCACAATATTATATAGATGGAGAATGTCGCAATAATTGATTGCTACATAAGTTCAGTAACATCTGTAAACCTGAAGAAGGCTAGTATGGTCGGCCGAAATATTGTTATAAGAAAACAATACACGATGTTATGAATCAGCTTTGCAGTAGTCTGTGGACTTCTCGTTTTTGGTTCATTATTTGTAGGCAGATATTTGCAGGTCACGTGGTGGTCTTTCGGCAAATGAAAAGGAAGAAAAATTTGCATCGAATGATAATAAGACTTATTGGTCTTCGCAAATTAGACAATGTGCGTTGAATATGGTCAATCTAGAATACTAAAAATTATATCACTACTTCCCCCTCTCATAATCAAATATGCTAGGTAACTGATAACAGATTATCTAAATTATCTAAGCAATAGACCACACTTTCTATGGGTTTACCGGCGTGATAACCCACGCGGGATGTTGGGAGAACACGAGAAAAGCTTGTAAATCACGAGCCGAAGGCGAGTGATTTACAAGCTTTTCGAGTGTTCTCCCAACATCCCAAGTGGGTTATCACGCCGGTAAACCCATATAAAGTGTGGTCTATTGCTTTTATAAAATAACTTTTAATAAAATGGAGTCTTTTAGGTAAATAATATGATTTTAGTACCGTGATCAAGTCATGTCTTCTCTCTAAAGTCATCATAAGCCAATCACGACTCACGATTTAATAGCGCTAAACTTTCTCAAAACTCAGTTCAGTCAAACAACAAACAGCAGCACTTCAAAACACGAGTTTTTGCACTCATTACATGATAACTTATGAAAGCTGTTTTACAGGAAAAGTCAACACATATTCATGCGAACGTACAATGAAAAAATACGTTCATGGTTTGTTTACTACAGAAGTAGAAATTGATTGAACATCAGACTGTACGCAGCTGTATTTTGTTGAGTCGATCCGTAAGAATTTCGTGCTTACAGAGGGAACTGGCAGCTATTGTAATGGAGGACTTCATTCACTTTGTACAAGCCGCAGTGGTTTAAGATCTGTTTTCTGGACTTTATTATGATCAAGAAATGCTGCGGTAACGACGTCGCTGCATTTGCGAAGTTGTCGCATGTAACTTTATATGCACGTACAGCGACCGATGGAAATTTGTCAGTGGTGGAGAAAGGTTTCTTTGCCGTAGCCACATATTGGCGTTAATATTTGTCGATTTGTGAAGTCAGGTTGTTTTGAGGTAGGTCATGGCATCGATATCGAATAATTTGTGCAAATGTTGGAAAAAACTAGCCCGAAACTCTGACATCTTTCATCATCGTTGGCAGCTTGTTTACAACCTCCAGCGGCCGATTTTGTACCATATCTTGATAAGAGATCTCTTTTTGAAACAATTTCTTTGATTAAGGAATTTAATTTTGAAATAAAATAAATCAAGAATGCTAAAACTATCCGTTTTGTTGCTGGTTGGCACGTGGTTAAGTTTTCCTAGAGACTTTCTACACCAGAAATTCACACACTTGTTGTCTTTCTCAGCGACTTGGCATCGTCGTGAAATGTAAACTGATTTCCAGCTTTGTACTTTATAACTTCTGAAGCTATGGCAGTAGCGAATTGTAATGCTCAGTAATAAAATATGGAAACCAACTATTTTAATATTAAGAAGGACTGGGTAAGTAACTTATTCTGTTTTTTTTTAGCCTTCCTAAAATCGTTGTTTGCAGATTAATAGCCGGTTTTGTTTATGGCTCGTGGTCCGGATGCCTTTTTCTATGGGTTTACCGGTATAATAAACCATAGGTTTTTGACCAATCAGATCACGCGTACTATCTCAGTTATTTTATAAAAAACACTAAGTACTGGCTGAATATTTTAGAATATTTTTTTTCCCTTAAGCCCGCCTCGAAAACTACTAAACGAGGCTTTCGATTATTTGTTTTTTTTGTTTTTATTATTCTGATCATCATCATCATCCTCCTCATCAGTATTAGCGGAGCTCTCGAGCGCGCGAAGCGCGTGCAGCGGAGCAACATGGGTAAGAAAATTAGGTAAATCTATGCATCCAAGAAATTTTGGTTCTTAGGAGATCGTCCGTACGGGGTCCGTCAGTCCGTGCGTCCACCCCTTAGAGATAAAAACAACAACAACAAAAGCCGATTCTTTCTTTCGACTTAATTTCAATGTCTACATTGACTTGGATAACAGGCAAAGAGCTATAGCGAAAGATAAAAACCAAAAAAGACCAATTTCGTTGGAAGAAAAACATAACACTTTTATAGCGGCTGTGAGAAAAAGGGGAAATGCTAGCTGCCACCATGAAATGAACGGCAGCGAAAAGAAAGTGAACAGGACCACATGCAACATTTCCTCCATAAAACGTGTAACTAGGAAGTTTCTGGAAGTTTCACGTTGTAGTCGTGCAAACCAACGGCAAAGAAATGTACAAAATAAGCCTGTAAAGTTGTTTTTTGCTAATTAAAAAAAATTGTGCTGCACGTGCAAAGTGTTTTTTGCTGATTAGACCTACTGCTTTTTTTTTTGGCTGTTTTCGTTGCCTTCGCCCCTTGGCGTTACACGATTTTGTATTTGGTTTAGTAAACTATTGATATTAACGAGAGCTTCCCTTTTAATCCTGGCAAAATCTATATATTATTGTTATCATCATCATCATCATTATTGTTATTATCTGATAAAGTTTGATGTTGTTTTGTTGCATGAACACTTTCCAGGTTGACAGTAAATAAAATAAAGCAAGAAAGTGCAGTCTCTGCAGATATCTGCTAAGCTCGACTTTACTCTGAGAAGACTGTAGCCAGCGTTTCCAAGGCTGACCAGTTTCGCGTCTCGTGATAATAATTATGTAAAGGATTTTACTTATACTGAAATTATCTCAGTGGTGTGTGCAAAATAGTCTGTTCGGTCGACATTTGTCCTTGTCTCCTGTTTTCCAAGGTCGTCATCGTTCTTAAGGATTCGTTTTTTGTTTTTTGTTTTTTTGTTTTTTTGGAAGGATTTGGTCTCTGTGGCAGCAGTTCTGGATCAAGTTCTCCCTTCTTACCGTGTTTCGAGGACCTTGAAATGGCGCTCTTGACGTCATGGACCACGATGGCCGATGGTAGTGGAAGCGTTAATTAGTCTAGACTACGCCCGAAATGCCACCAACATGGATCAACGGAGCCGACAGGGTTCTCTTAAACAACATCTTATTAGGCTCGATATAAGCTCGATCAAAACACCGGGTCAAATCCAAGGATGTTGATCTTCTCAACAAGATATTTTTATCTTCTTCCTGTGTAATCGGCGCCTTATCCTTTGGTGGACCACGTCCATCTTTTCTTTTGGTGAATCGCACTTTGTCCACTGCATTCTTTTGTTTAGGTTTTTTAATTTTCAAAATCTCGAGCACAGCTTTCTTAAAACGGCAGTCTCTGTAACAGTAAATGAGTGGATTAACTAAAGAATTTGAAAACATTAGTGTATCCCCTACGCGCATTGAGGACATTCTATGAAGTACAGGAAAAACCTCTCCCAGTAAAGTGAGAGAAACAACAGGAACGAAGGAAAGGATCAACGCAGCTGTAACCAAAGCAGTGGTCTTCGCAACTCTGTTTTCCAGTTTCATTGTCACTAACACGCTGACCTGGGAAATTTGACTGAACTTTTGTTTGCGTACTCCAAGGTACACCATGACGTAAAAATATACGATGAGTGCCAGCATACAACATATTAAAGCCGCGAGAACTTCAGTGGTAATGTGTCCACTGACCGCTATGGAAATAGTGGATGGGCTAGCAACGAATACTGGTCCAGAAATCCAAGCTATTGCAGCCAGCTTTTTCAAGCGGCCTTTAGTCACTATAACTCTGTAGTCCCTCCACTTTTGAATGGCCACGTATCTCTCCCATGCAATCACCACCAGATGGACGAGGGAACAAAATGTCAGAGTGATTGGGAACCAGCCTGTTGCCATTTCGAGCGTGCAAATATGCTGAGCAGCAAGAATTTGGTAGTGAAGCAAGAATCCATTTACAGCAGATAACGGTATAGATATAGTACCAATAAGAAGGTCCGTAACGGCCAGACTTGACAACAGGATATTGGAAAGTTTCTGCAGTTCTCTCCTTTTCATAACTGCTATGATAACTAACGCGTTCAAAAGAACTGCAGCCGGTGATATTATAGATGCAACAGCAGCAAATATCCAAGGAGAAATGGTGTCATGAACGTCCCATATGAATTGTGGAATCTGCGGACAAATGAACACTGACTTGTTCGTGTTCGATGACATGATGGACGCTTCTGTCGGATTGTGGTCCAAGATGAAGCAGTTTCTAAGACTTACTGTCAAACAAGCACTTTCACTTATTAATTCAAGCTATAAAGCTTCTACTGATTTTACATAAAACAGATGGAAATTAATTCCATTAAAAAAAATTTACGATTATTATAATGTTTAAATCTTTTATGTTTGATCGCAAACAAAAATTTGAACAGACAGTTACAAGGATAGTCCATTATCAAAGTAACCTTTATCTCAAATTTGGCCGTGTTAGCGCTCTCATTAGTAAGACCACAGGTACCCCAAGTTTACGAGTGACCGTTGTTGCGTAACAGAAATATTTTTAGGGCTTGTATCTTTGTTTTTAAAAAAACTCGCTAGAATCGCGCTGAAACGGCCAAGTATGTTAAGATCTAGAAAAGAACACACCATGAATAAAACTGGAAAACAAGGTAAAATGTACATGTTTTGATGTATTTTTATTGCTGTTTTTGTGCCCTAGATAACGACTACTTAGTTCCTTATTCTGTTACGCAACAACTACCTGAGCTTGGGGTACCTGTGGTCAGTTAAACCATCTGTACATATCTGAGAACGTTCACGCTTTCCTATCCTCCATGATCACTTAATGCTTTATTCTGAACCCTTTTTCTAGTCTTAAAAGAATTCACGATCTGTGTCTATTTTATCTTGGGACACAAAAATCAAAGGCCATAGGATTTTGTAGCCTCGGCTAGATTTCGTGTTTTTTTTTTCTGATTTTAATTTGCAAAATTTGAAGGTGTCAGAACCAGGAGCATTGTTACTTGGTGCTATCGCCAGAAATACAATGATGTCAATCAAATTCAGATACTGGAAAAAAAAAAAACTACATGTACGTCATTGTTACTCGGCGGCGTGGGTAGAAAATTAAAGCGAACAATCTAATCAAACCAGATCAGCTGCTAAGTAAGTTACAAAAGTTTAAATTAAATTGTACATCAACTCAATAATCTTTTTTGTACTTCTTAATCTAATGTGGCTAAAATAATAAACAATAGTTGGTAATGACGTTGCTGATAAGAATGCATACAATAAAACTAAGACAGACTTTATTCGGACTGCATTAAAGGTAAAACCACTTGATAAGATACAACAAACTAAGCCACAGGAAAGCAGAGCACGGAAGCTTGAGAATAGAAAAGCAGTTACGATAACCAGGATTGTTTCCAAGTTCAAAACTTCAACCATCGTTTACAGCACTTTACAGGGAAGTGCTGCTAAAATAGGACACAGCACCCATATAATCACGTGTAGCGCTTTCATAGGCGCCAAGATAAAAAAGAAATATCGTTCATACAGGGAGAGCGTTTCATTCCGGCTTTTTTGATAATGAAAAGAGACCTATTTGCAAAACAAAACTTCAATGGCGAGGGCCAAAAACCCGCCTTTTTAACCAAATCCTCCTGTCTGGACCTGTTTTCCGCCAATTAGCATTGATAAAAAGGGAAAGTTTTCCTGCTATTTGGATGTAATTAAGCTTCATTTCATGACAAATTTAAGTCAATTTGATGTTACTTTTCCAAAAACCCATATTTATTTAATATAAACTGTACGAAACTGGAGTTACATTTCCACAGAAAAAAATTAATACAAATGTTTGAAATCTTTTCAAAGTTTTTCATCCTTTATGATAAAAATAAGAAAGAAAAAGTGAAAAGAGAGTTATGTTTTCAGAAGCTGTTTTAACCAAGTCTAAGTTGTTCAAGATAGAGTTTGAACCTTAGCTATTTTCGTTTCGTTTTTTTAAATTTTATATTGCGAAATGTAAACGTGGTTAAGGTGACAGGACTCAGTTTGCTAATAAATGCGTTATTGTTATAAGTGATATCACCAGGAAATTAATGATGTCAATCAAATTCAGATACTGGATAAAAGAAATACATGAACGTCATTGTTACTCAGCGGTATGGGTAGAAAACTAAAGCCAACAATCCAATCAAACAAGACCAGCTGCTAAGTTACAAAAGTTTCAATTAAACTGTACATCAACTTATCTTTTTTATTTCTTAATGTGGCTAAAATTATTAGCAATAGTTTGTAATGACGTTGCTGATAAGAATGCATACAATAAAACTACGACGGACTTCATCCAGACTTAATCAAAGGTAAAACCACTTGATAAGATACAACAAACTGTGCCACAGGAAAGCAGAGCACGGAAGCCTAAAAATGGAATAACAGTTACGATAGCCCGATTGTTTCCAAGTTCAAAACTACAACCATCGTTTACAGCACTTACAACAACAACAATTTTATTCCACATAGTTCAGATACAAAGTAAATACAAACTCAGTTGATTAGTTACAGGTACAAGAAATCAGCAAATAAACTTTCCCACCGCTAATAGCATAAAAGGCTAATAGAGGCGGGGGAAATATGAAAACAAACCTAAGGTAATAAAATATGACAAAAACTGATTACAGCATACTAAGATAACAATAGAAATAAGGTTAAATAGGAAAATTAAATGAAAAAATTTACATCCAAAGATAAATGAATAAGTAGAATAAAAACAATTAGTACAGATAATTTGCACTTTACAGGAAAGTGCTGATGAAATAGGGCACAGCACCCTTTATAAGCCCGAATCGGGCTTTCATAGGAAAAATAACATATTTGTAAAAAAAAGTTTCAATTTAACACTTTGGCGAAAAAAAAAAACGCGTTATTAACTAAATCCTCTTTTTTGAACCTGTCTTCCGCCGATAAGCATTCTTGATAAATATTACCAAAAAGAGTTCCAACATAAAAGGCGTATTTTCCTGCAATTTCCTTCTGTAAGTAAGCTTCATTTTCATAGTGGCATATTTTATCTATATATTTGATTTTTTTCCAAACACCTTTACTTAAAACACCCGTACCAAACTGGAATTACTTTTCCAGAAAAAGATTGCTACAAAGCTTGAAATTTATTCAAATTGTGTTTATCCTTTATGGTAACTACTGAATTTACAAAATAAAAGAGAGAGAGAAAGAAATAAATAAAGAAAAGAAAGTTCTGTTTGCAGAAATAAAGCTGTTTTACCGTAAAACAACGATGACTAACTTGTTCAAGAAACTTGACGAATTTTCAGTAATTTAAGGAGTAAGGCAATAATTTAACGATATTCAAAAACATTTTTCGATTTTTCAGGAACTGGTAGTTTTTAAGTTTCAAGGCCAGTTGTCTGGTAACAGTAAGATTTCGAAATTTGCATTAATTATTAAAATAAAGAAATATAATACACCCCCTTGATTAAAATATCCTGTCGGTTCTCTTAGCCGAGAAAAATATTTCTTGATAACGTCCATTTTCGTTAGTTAGCGATTACAAGGATAAATTTCTCATGTATGTGAAGCCTTCCTAATAAAATTTAAATGGATTATTTGATGAAACAACTTAACACTGAGGCAACTAATATAATTTTATACCCAGATGGTCTTTTATGTTAAATACTATTTCTTGTACCGGGTTAGCCCAAGATCGAAATATAAGCGTTCGTGCTCTTGCACAAGCTTTCAGAGCTTTGAAATATAAACATTAATATGAAGTAAAAATATTCTAAACTCTTAAAATATGAAGGACATTTAAATTATGAAGAATACTTTTTGTCTGAGGCCCGTAAGTGAAAAATTCGTCAGCACGGCTAAAATAAAAAAAAGAATGCCTTACAACAAGTACAGTTGATAATTTTGAACGTGATTTGTTGGAAATTAACGAAAGATATCGCTCCGCAAAGTCACTGCATTTTACATACGTTTGTGTGGTGTGTGTATGTGGTGGGGGGCAAGCTCGCGCCCCCACCACATAAGCGTCCCTGTATAATTTCACGCCTTTGTGCAGCAATATCTTCAAAGGCCCACTTTAACGAATCACCCTGAAACTTGGAAAGTTTTCTAATTTTAAACCGTTCTTCCAGCAGTACAGTGTCAATGGATATTCGCTAACTGTCTTTACCAAAACTTGAAAGCAAAAACAAAAACAAAAAACCAAAGGGAAGGATCCGTTTACTAACGTTCATTTTTCGAACCTGAAGTAGTGTGGTCGTGCACAACCGTTTTTTTTCTCTCTCCCTATTTTGCGTCGATATATAGAGCACCATCTGGCGACAGAAGACTATGGACGCGGCCCAACCTTGTCCCCAGGGTCAGACCCTGGGGACAAGGTTGGGACGCAGCCTTTTACTAAAATGGATCATTATACGTTTCTAGGAAACTACCCACCTACCCCTCCCCTCAGCCAACATTTTGCCCTAAGTGAGAAGTAAGTGTTAATGTTGGCTTAGGGGAGGGGTAGGTGGGCAGTTTCCCCAGAAACGTATCTAAAACTGACGCGCCAGTGCTACCATGGTAACCATGCGGTGGACTTCAAACAGTCAAAAATAAACTGGCGTTTTTTAAAACGAAACACTACAAAATATAGGGCTTTACTCACCCTTTTAATTAAATATGCTGCGAACCTCTCTTGCTTTTTCAAATAATAGTGACATTAAGCTTCACGTATACTGCAAACGGCAAACGTCAGATTCAAGTTGACAATTTCTCAAAACAGAAAATGAGCAGATAAAAACAGCTTAAAATAATTCTTATGGATAGAAAATTGCATGAAACTACTGAATTATGTGTAGAATTAATGAACAGTAAGTTAAGGGGAAACTTGGTCACGAGGTACAAATTTGACGTAACCGTAATGCTTAACCTCAACTAAAGCTAGCGTTTAAGTTTTGCAGAGAAGACAGGGCAAGGCGCCTTGATAATTCCTGTATGAGAATACACTTATTAGTCAAGCGCAATATATTGATAGCTCGCAGGTACTGCCCTAAAAATGGTAGTTGTGAAAGATGTAAGATCCAAGTGTAACATTTTTTCTATTATTTGTTTTTTCTCTTATTTGTTATTTGTTGTTACCTCTGGGTAGTCCATGCATGGTACCAGCGCTGCAAAGGCTCGTGTTTCAAAATGGTGCTTGGCAGGGCAACATGAAGTAACTATATAATCAATCTCCAGGAGGATGTCATGTTGTTGCACAGACACAGGATTATCATCTGGGCTGAGTTGCTCAAAGCATGGTTAGCTTTAACCATTGGTTAAGCAGTATCAAAACCAATACATTGTCAAGGTATTAAACACTGGTTAACGCTAACCATGCTTCGAGCAACCCGGCCCTGGTATGTATTTGGGGTAGCCTGGTTAAATTCCAGGGAGGTGGGGTTGTTCTAAAGAGCATGATTTGTGCTGGATTGTGGATTTACTGAATTTTTGTACCGGGGCTTATCCCTGACGGTCTCTCAAAGCTCAGTGTCTCCTTCAAATTGAGGTGGTTTTGTATCTAGCTGGGTGTCATGTTGTTGCACAGACACAGGGCTATCATCTGGTAAGCATTTGGGGTAGCCTGGGTAAATTCCAGGGGCGAGGGGTTGTTTTAAATTTTGGTGTGTTGCCCCCACTGGAATGCCGTTTCCTTGTGCTGTTTGCATGCAAGCAATGACCCACTCTGTTGCTAAAGTTCCAAGTCAGTAAGCAGTTAAATCGGTGGTTGTAGGACCTGGTTTTGTTGAGCAATGTTGTTTTGGATTGTTTTTGGGAGACCAGTGGCAATGAAAAATGGGGTGAATTGGGGAGATGGCTTTACAATCGGTGACGCTAACGCTAAAACTGTCCCTTAAAATGCCCTATTTTCAAGACTAATCAGTGAGGAAAGCTTCACTTTTGACACGTTTAACTGAAGACAGACGTTTCAATCAATCTATTCAATTTCTTTGACCATTCTAAATTTGTGGTACACTACACTTAATCACTATAAAGATAACCTTTGCGAACGTAAATATATAACGTGCCTTAGTTCTACCAATTATTATGTAATTATCAATACTAAACATAAAAAAAAATGCTCCCGCTGTGTTTTCTCCTCCGCCGAGGCCTCTTTGTGTTTTAAGGAGGCTGTTACCTGCAAGAGCATCCGGTTTTTTAGGCTCAAGTTCCTAGTTTCACTCGCCGGGAAAAGCGGCGGGTGAAACTAGAAACTTGAGCTGAAAAATCCGAATGTTCTCGCAGGCTAGGGAGGTTGGGGAGAAAGAAAAAGAGAGCGCGCTGGGCACGATGGGAAGGGATGGATCGTGCTCCGTGCGCTTTCTATTTTTTCGATTATTGCTATTTATTTTGGGATACCCAGCGGGAATCTCGGCGGAGGAGAGAGCCCACTGTGCCTTATTCATCGGCTGACCACACGCGTATTCGCCAACCGTGCGTGATTAGCAACCAAGACGACGGCGGCAGCACCAAAAACGCCACTGCAAAAATGAATTCCGCTCGCCGTTTCAAACTTTACTACTATTATTCAACTCAGTTGAATTTGTCAAACGTTGTCGAATTTTGCGGGAGTTGAGTTTGGACCGAGGAAGTGCGTCACAAAGCACGTGATTCTGTAGTGCTGGACTTTAGACAAAGCCCTCGACACAGCCTTCTTTAGCTTAATTTGATACAGCCAAGTGGATGGGTTTTCACACGCAAAGAAACTATCTGTCATGATCAATCAGTCCAATATTTTGACCTTCCGGCTTTTCACAACTTGCTTTAAACAGAGCTGTCTTTTTTTGCTTTTGACTTTACTACACATATTCTTCTTTTCTTTTTCTTTGCTTTTTAGTTATTATCTGTAATATCTGACTTGTAGTAGAATTAGTTTGGCACGCCACGACTAGTGTTTTTGGCTAACTGCGTGCCAAGAAATTGCACAGGCAATATTTTGATAATAAATGTCTTGTCTTGTCTATTCAACTGATACAGATCAAGTGTTGTAGTAGGCGGAGAGTTTTGCTTCTTTGACAGTCTAGGACTGAAAAGCTCCTTCAGTTCTAGTCCAAAGCAGGACAACTTCCACAAACGAATTAGGAACAAAATCAAATCTTACGCTATTTGTATCAGCAAAGAATAACAACGTCTTTTAGGTTTTCGTTGTTGGTGAATCGTTCATCTCCGCGCCTCAGCAAGGTTTATTTGCCTTAAACCGCACTGAAGCAAAACTCTAACAGGTTGTAAATGAATGTAAACATTATCAGAGTCAACCATTATCGTCATCACTACCATACTACTCCAGGAAAGATAACACTTATTGTTAAGCAGTTCCTATACTGATACTTTACTGAGTCTTAAACAAGTGGATAAGCTGAGGATGCAAAAGCGTGTACAACAAGGAAGCTTTACTTCATCTTTACTACCTTTACTCGACAGCGTACAAGTCAAGCCTCAGTGGCTACCTTGAATATAGCCAGTGAGGCAAGGCCAGCCTCCGTAATGAAAAATGCTTCGGGCCTCAAAATGATTAAACAAAACCGGCCGGTATGCCTAGAGTAAGTACTGACAGCAGGGTGCCGGTGTTACATATCCATGATTACATAATCCAAGTAAACGGAAAACCGGCAAACGCAAAAACCTTTTCAGTGGTGGAGTTTATTGGAATATATTCCATGCCTAGAGTGCTCTAGCCTGCGTAGCGCGTCCTCGAGATTTCTTCCTTCGCCCTAAAAAACAAACCGGCGCCTGCTACGCACGCTAAAAGTGCTCTCACTTTAAATTTCTCGTCTCCTGCCGATCTTGTCATAGAACGTAAAACTTGTGGAAGACAAAAAAAGCGGTTTTCTACAAAGGTCGCCGCCTTAGGGGCAAAATATCATCATGTAAGATGTTTGTTATTTCTTCTGTAGGCTTTTTTTTTCGCCAGTTTAGGGGAACATGTGAAATTCAACACTTGATGGCACATGCGTGTTCCAGTGACTGATCTCATGAACCCGAGGGGACGGGGTGGCGAGTGCCCACCTAAGACTTCAAACCCCTTCCCCGGGCCATGTCTTTGAATTTTGGTTGACAAGAAACCAAATTTTCTCTCCCTTTTCCAGACTTTCGAATTTCGATGCCTATTCTTAAAACCTCTCTGATATGAAGATACCCTATCCTGGACTTCGCTACTTGAAATCCATACGCCTTCATCCTCCTGACCCCCTTCAATGCAATGCCTATCCTTCTCTGGGCCCCTATGTGTTCCCTGAGTCCCTATATGCATAAACCAAGTGTATTGCCGCACAAAGGACAAAATATATTTTTTTTCATCCGTTAACTTACATCAACGCGTCAAAATCAATTCCATTATCGCGATGTGTTCAAGGAAAGAAAAACAACTAGACGCAAAGTTACAAATGTATATTTCTGCTCAAAGGGAGACTAAACAAAGTAACAGATAATCTGTTAATTTTATAGCGTTATTTACATTCAAACATTATTCATTATTATTGTCTTACGTTGAAGATTTCAACCCTTATACAGTTAGCACTAAAACGAAAAACAGCATTAACTACAAAAAATATAAATTGCGATACCGTCAAGAACTAAAATAGACGGAACATTTATCTCTAGTCAGCAGTTTACATTGTGTTTAGTAGAATGTGAACCAAGGTTAATAACTTTTAAATGGCACATCGATAAGATGTGCACAACAAGTGCTCAAGGAGCCCAAAAAGCCACACTGGGTTTATTATAAGAAAATAAGATGTAAGAGTATACTCAAATATAAGGCGAGAACTCACAATTAACAAGTCTTCACTTTCATAAAATATATCAAATTCAGCTATATAATATTTGTATGGCCCTACTTTTTACAATATTTCAGCTGAGCGCATATTGTTTTGCAATTTTTTTTGTTTGTTTTTTCCTTTTTTAGTGTTCTGCAGATCTCTGACATCAGCCCAACTGTAAAATTACTATACGACCAGGGGCCTATTAAATACGAAACAAAATAAATATACGGAAGTGTAAATTCAATCAGTTTTCTCTCTAAGCCGTAAAAGCTTTCTAAAATGATACTACAAAAAGTAATACTGAACAAATTATTTTTATATGTTCAGTTAAAGTGGAGCCTCTCTTAACGCCACTCTCGTAAGCGGAAAGCTCTACCTACGGTGCCTTCAGATGGCAAGTGCCGAAATTAAGATTAAATCTTGACCATCTTTCTGGAATTGTCAGTCCTACTTCTGGAACTGCGTTTGTTCTTATGACACTTTGAGTTAGATGTATTAACATTCTACAAGTGTAGGCTTTAAAAGCAACAAAGGTCGCAGAAATAATAGTATTTTTAAAAGCGTTATAACAATGACCTAGCACATATTAAAAAGGTAGGTAGAATAAAAAGAAATTCGCTTATCCGTTACAGTATATTCACTTCATTCTTTCTTGTGTCTACAAAGCGGTACTATCTTTGAACGCTTCGTTATCGAATCCCTTATTTGCAGCCTCCTTTTCTTTCTCTGCCGCCCTTTTCTCTTCCTCTTTCGCTTCAATATCTGCCATGATTTTATTGCCAAGCCACGCGATAAAGCCGAAAAAGGCGAACCCGAAGACTAACATCCCCACGGACAGGCCAATCACAGCGCCAGAGAGCGGTAGGATTGCAAAGGCAGTTACCAGAGAAATGGTGTCCAAGATGTAGATCAAAGCAGCAAGAACCTGGCGATGGAAGTGAGTTCCCAGGAGGGAGCCAAGGGGAGCCATAAGCATAACAACTGGGGCAGTAACAATGATGTAGTGCCACGCCTGTAGATCCACCGTATCTTGAATGAGACGACGCCACCCGATTCCAACCAAGGAGGTCCATGCCATCATGACCACGGATGTAGGTGTGGCTGTCTTTTCAGTGACACGGAATAGAAGTGTCAAGACGCTGAAGCTGCAGATGTCTACTCCCCCACCAACAACGGCAGTGAAGACTCCACCAATGAAGCCAGTGACGAGAAGGGTGATTATCTTCCACAACTTCACATCGGGGATTGTCTTATATGTCTTTCTCTTGTAGTAGCGGTTCAAAAGAAACAGAGCGAAGGCAAAGGTGAACCAGACGCAGACGAAAATCATCTTCTTCACGACGGCACTTACATAAGGATCGACAAACTCCAGGCCAAGTATTACGCCAAAGACTCCCCCAAGGAAACAGAATACTATGGAGTGCCACTCTAGCTGCACACGCATAAAGAAGATGGTGAACGTCGCCGCTGACATACCACAGGATTGCACTAACAGTGCGACATCGCGTGCAATAGAAGGTTTCTCGCCAACAGCAAGGGTTAAGACAGGAAAAGCAACCGCTCCTCCACCTTCACTGGTCATTCCTGTAGCAAGAAAAGTTCCACATTATCGATTCTGTATCACAATACCTTTATAACCTAACACTGGGGACAATCTTTGCAACAGATGCTGGGTGTCGATGCAGGGGAACACGAGCAACTTACTAAGAAACTAACGCTATTTTAAAGGCTCACTCTGTCGTGGAAAAATACTAGGCTGGTGATAAATGTCTGATGATATTGCCTTCACAGAGCCCGTTACAAAATCAGTGTCTCAGAGCATAGTTCCATTCCCCCAACTTGACCATGCTTTAGTTAAGTCGTTAGTTTGGAAATGGCTGTTACGTTAAAGGATCACATTACCTGCGACGGTACCGCCAACAATCATCGTTAAAGTCATGAAGTAATTATCAGGAAAGATAGCGAACCAGTTGTATCTGATAGCAAGAGTCCACCAGACAATGTGGCAGAAGCCAGACGCTATGCCGATACCCACGAAGCGACGATACTTGACAAGAAGCTTCGTATGCCATGGCGCGTTGGGGTCCAAGTTTGCAATTGCTTCGTTTCCCTCTGCGGTCAGTGTTTGACCTAAAAGAAAACGAGGTATATAAATGATTCAACCATTTGTAGCAAATAACCTAACTTTCTATAAAACAAATAAACAAACAAACAAATCGTAGTGGACGTGTAAGAGCTCAGTGAGTATCCTTAGGCTAACTTTTAAAAGTTGAAAAAAATCTTAACACCTCCCAGCTACCCCATAGCTTACCACTTTTCAAAACTTGAACTATAACTCTTCAGTGGTGTTCTAGCAGCCATTCGCGGAACAAAAGGTTTTGGCTCATAATTTTAACAAAATTGTAACAAGAATTTCGACTCTAACCTTCCCAGAAATATTTTTTGCACCACTCTAGTGGAGTTCTTCTTCGTCGCCGGCGGGGTGGCTCGCTGTCCTTTACTTCCTATAACAAATCGATCAAAAACATTAACTTCCATCGTCATCTACGTCTGTTTTTTTTTACTCAGGGGAACCGAAAGACGGCTTTCTCCCTGGAAATGTTCTCAAATGAATTTAAGGCTACCTAGAGTGTTTTTAACTCTGCAAATGCATTCTAAAAAGCTCTATACAGTTTTTATCTGTTCCGTCATCCTAAGGCACCTTTTGCCTTCTCAAATTCATTAGCCCTTTTTTTTTTATATTCCCGACAATCATATATGCCATTTAAAGTTTTACGAAACCTCAACATTCTCTGACTCCTCTTTCGGTCACTATTCCCAAAGCCGAAAATTTTAGGGGAGTTTTATTAAGCATAATGACCAAACCCGGTGTTAATCCAGCCTTTTCCAGAGGCTCTAGCAGTGACTAATAAACCATTCTGTCCCTGGAAATGAGTGAAAATATTGATACTACACTTTGTTAAATCCTTTAAAAAAAAAGGCATATGACAGGACTGCTTAAGAGGGTTTATTTAAATGATTCAGCGTAACATTTCCATAACAGAATTTCATGTTTTGTTAAGCTCAAGAAAAGTTTTTTCACAGTTAATGACATTTCGCCAAATCGCCTAACAGACTGCATCTCCGATCAGCTTACTTCTGTTTTTCTGTTAGTTCTGTCTTCATCCCCGTTTGAAGACAACAAGCTCCCTTTTGACATGTAGTTATTAACGCCATTATAGAACAAACAATGTGATGCAAAACGTGAAGCTTTTTAAAATTAGCATTTCAATCGACCAAGTCATAACAGCTAGCTAGCTATATATAGTCAGGGGCACCCAACGAAAATATAGTTCAAAACCACTTAAACATAGCATTGTTGAACGTATTTCAGTATTTAAACGGTAGATATAGCCATAGTTTCATCCCCTAAAAATTTTTTATCTGTTCGGATTTCCTAGCTGAAAGTCTAGCGATCCGAAAATTATAGGGATCAAAACTTACCTTTTCGAAAATTTCAGCCAGAAAAAAGGCTCCCGAAAATTCTAGGTGATCTTTTTAGGGTAAAAATCCGTTAAAAATGGGCAATTATACCATTTTTGGGGGGGTTCGAAAATCCTAGGAGAGGCGGGCAAGCAAGAAATTTAACAACAAATGTTCCGAAAATTCTAGATCTCAAATCGTCTTCCGAACAGATATTTTCCAAAAATTATCGTTGGGTGCCCCTGTATAGTGGCATACTGTAGAGCAAGAGTGGAGCTTACTCTGAGTAACAAAAGCTCGAAATGACCTTCATTATGTTAAAAATGCCAAGATCAATTTGGATTTTGAACAAAGAGGTTTGTTTCGCTTCCCTCGGAGCGGCCAAAGGGCAGAATTCCTTAGCTCAATAATAAACAGGATACAGAACAGTCAAAGAAACAAATAGGAACAATATCGCAAGGAATAGGATGAAACCTGTTTCATTCTAAGACTTGTGCTTTTACAACTGTACAAGAAGCGCTCTATAGCTTATTCATTCGAATTCATCAAAATGGCACGGATTTACACGTGCATCTGTGTCTATCTTTGGTCGTTTTGGAAGGGATTTGCATCACAGCAAAGACGGTTTCTCCGTTCAAATTTAAAATATCATCCGTTCAAGCTGGTCGGAATCTGGATCCGACATTAACGTCTCGACCTTCAAGTATATGATATTACTCTTCAGGGGAGCGAGTCTCGGGTTTCAGGTGATACTTAAAACTTGAGACTTTCATGTTGATTGCAGTTTCCGCTAACGCGCTTGAACGACGAAAGAAATACACAGAGACCCTGGTAAAACATTTTGATTTCATTGCATTGGAAGGAATAAGACATACATGTAAAGCGTTCGGGCTCCCGCTGCGGGTCGTAAAGCAAGTAAAGTGTTTGCGTAGCTACTTCAAACAACGTTACCCCTTATTTGGGGTTGTCACTGTAGGGAACAATGTGAGGATGATTACTGTTGCGTGTGCACACTATAACTATAGCAACATTCGTCAATATCACGTGTAGTTAACGTGAAAATTAAAAAAAAGCGGCGATCACGCGCTGGACATACGTAAACAAAAACTGAAGTTTGATCTTGCGGAAACCAGAATCTTCGAAAAACGAAAGTAAGATCAAACGTTTGACGCCGCTTGTGTTTGAATCAATCAATTGCTCGTCAATTCGTTATTTCCGAAACGATTTTTTTTCGTCGCACCTAGCGCGCAAAATTTGTTCGCGCAATCAATTCTGTACTCTTCAACATATAAAACACCTTGGTTAATGTTTCCGGCTTTAGTAATAGAGCCCCCACACTGCGCTCTGCTTCAACTGCGCACAGAGTTGAAATAAAGATCGAAGGTTTGCAAAAACAAAGTGACTGAAAAATCTATTTTTCTGGGTAAACTATTCTTAAACAGTTGAACTATTCATTCGTGCGTCTCGCCTCAATGGCTCTGTAACTGGTAATCGACTGTTTTACTTATCTCTTTTCCATTAAATCGCTTAACAGACTTTGATCCCCAAAAAGTGCTGTTCCGACAGTTTCCGTGATCTAAAGTTTTTGGATGGATAATGAGGTGCTTTTGGAAAGATCAGGGGCACGCAACGAGAATATAGTTCAAAACCACTTAAACATAGTATTGTTGAACGTATTTTAGTATTTAAACGGTAGATATAGGCATATTTTTATGCGCTTTTCGATTTTTGCGTCTTGTTTGGAAAAGTCTTTGACAAATTTGCAAACCTGAAGTAACGAGTTAGCGAGACCAGCTACAACTTTTCGCTGACATGTTTCATTTTGGTTTGGTCGTAACCATTGACGTTAAAGAAACGGCGATAGGGCGACTTTGATCATTTCTGTGCCTTGACGAATAAAAAGGAACGCTTGAAAGTATAAGCATACGAAAAAGCATACGACAGCTTCACTGCGCCTAAGCTTCGGTGTAAGACTATCAGTGTATCTTTAGATTTTACTACCGTTTGTAAACCGGTTAACTCTTAAGGCTAGTAAAAAGCTGTTGTTCTAGACAGCGCTGTACACCTTCCTGCTATTTTGCAAAGTAGAAAAACGTTTATACATTAGGGGTGACCATATTAAAATGGATTGGAACGGTAGACGCGTGATATGCGTTATCGTGTATTAATCGAATTTGCCTACTTTGGCACCACTAGTTGTTACGTAACGTTTGAATCTATTCTCCAACACTAACAATTTGTTTATGGCAAAAATCTTTCGCGCGCAGTAACTTTCTCCGAATGTTTATGGACTTTTTTTCGCATTTGTTTGGCAGAAAACCCTTCTTATGATATTGGTCCGCACTCCTGAAAAATGCAAAGTACTGATGGTGTACTTAGGAGTGATGCTACTAAATGCCGCGAAATGCTTTAAATCGAAGTCGACAACTTCTTAAGGCAAAGAACAACGAAGTTTAGCTTAAACTAACCACATGGCCATTTCGCTTTTCCACGTCGGATGCACGACCAATGGTTGGTGAGTGTGGGGCGCCCGGCCTGTAATTGCCGCCTGAAAGATCGATCGCGACGTCACCACTCTCCATTTCAGCACTCTATCCTTAACCAGGAAGCTGTTGAGTTGATCTTTAAAGTTTGAAAAACAAGAAGCTTTGTCAGGAACACCAACGAAAAAATTGTTGGTTTAGATAATTAAAACTAGGTAAACCGGTTTGACTTACTTTTAGATGAGTACCGGTTAGATCCGGGGCGCAGTTGCAATGAGCTCCAGCTTTGATTGTTCGTTGGTCTTAAAGTGAGTTGACGGGCGAGTGAACTCTTTTGTCAGTTGTGAAGCAAACAAAATAACTCCTCAGGGGTTCGTAGGACCGGCCACTGGCACACCGTCATTCATTAATATGGGCCTCCAACCGTAACATTCCACGTGTTCCCGCAGATTCAGCGAACCTTTACAATAAAAGAAAACAAAACAAATGTACATTGACCTATTCTGGGTGCTATGCATAACCTCCTATATTCTCACACATCATACATTCCTGGAATGCAGAAACTAAAAGGTAGTTTTTGCTACTGAATTATTTTATGCCACCGAAAAGACAGTTCACTGTGATTATGCGACCATTCAAATATTTGACCAAATGGGCATCAATACTAACAGATTAAAGCAATGTTTTATTAATAGATACCTGCTTAGATGTAGATATATTTGAAGCGATTTTCTTGATGCTTTTATTAAGGCATTTAGTTGGCTACTGTATTTTCTTATCAGTTTGATTGAAAATGTAAACTTTTGCTTCAAAAGCAGTTATCTGTAAGATTCGAACTATATTGAAAAGTCGCTGCTACACTATCTCACCGAATTGGTTATTAAAAAAAATTTGCATGTAGACTTGATTTGGGGTCTTTGATAACGAATAGGCAATTTTAGGCTCTAATTCCTCCTCTTTCGGAAATTATTGACATGGCCGGCTTTTGGGTGCCTAGGAACGGCGGCACATATTGGTTAAGAGAAGCTGATTTTAAGCCCTCAAGTAAAACCCTGTCTTCAAAGTAAATCTTCCATTGCCGATACACATTCAAAGAACTGTCCCTCTTTATTGCATTTTTAGAAACTACTCCGAAACTTGTTTATTCGAAATTGGTTAATCCGATCGATTATACTTTTGGTGGGTGTACTTTTTGAATTTTTTACACTCAAAATTAACAGAAATCCAAAGGCGTATATCTCTCTTGCCACATCGCATTAAAGCTTGCCACTCTGCCTGAATACTGATTGCTTGCAGTAAAATCGAATTGGTTAAAAAAAAAAAATTCGGCAAATTTAACGGGGACGAAACAAAAATAATGAACGACAGAGTGTTCTAGCAACTTTGTCAATAAGCTTTACACAAATACTCGTCAGGTGTTGCCAAAAAATTACAATGGATAATAGAATTTCTGTCATATAATAAAATTAGCTTCTGCAATTATTAGCGATGGCTCACTGGACAATTCCAGAGTTTCGTTTTCTTGAAAAAGCTTAAAATCGCTATTCCATGCAACAAATAAATATGTGATACGGTATAAACCTAACAGATTTAACTCGATAGCAAGAGAGTCCTAATAATATTTATTCTAAATATAGGAAACAGCAGAGAAAATTAGTGACCAGAGTGTATTCCCGACATCGCGAAGAGAATAAAGGTGTTCTTTCTTTTACGAAGTGATTTCAGATGTGTCTGCAGTTTAATGTACAATCATTCACCATGCTCATGTTAAATCTTTTACCCGCAATCCCTTACCTCTTCTCCACAAGTTCACGGATGAGGAAACCTGAGGTTTTGCGTACGCAGGATTGAGGGTCACCGTTAGCATGTGTAATAGCCCTAACCGCTTAGCAGCGTCATAAAAAATGTATTATTCCTTTACGGACCTTTCGACAAGATAAGTGTTCCAACTGACCGTAATGTGGTAAAAAAACAAGCGCTTTTTACTACAGGCGATGACGTCATCAACAAAAGACGTCGTCACCCTGGCATCCTCTTAACAAACCTGCCATGTTTCAATTTAAAACCTTCAAAACCTAATTCTCTCTGCACCCTTAGACTCGCCAGCTCATAAAAGTTTAGGGAAACTTGTGTTACTTAGTCAAAGCCTAGTTAATGCGCTTGTTAGTGAGACGTTCAAAATAATCAACTTGGTCAATGCATTAATAAAGGGGAACTTTCTCCTTTACCCTTGTGGATAGAGTTCAAAAGTGCAAAAGACTTTTTTCAGCTCTGGCGATTTAAATTCCTTGAACTTCTCTGAATTTTTCAGATCAAACAAGCTGTGCCCATCGTACATAATCTTGTGTGGGCCCCCTTGAAAAATTGCACCTGATCAGAAGCCTTCAAGTTCATCCTCCGCCCCTGCAACTTCATTTTTTAAAAAAATTGTCCAAACTATGATGGCACAACTTCATAAAGTTAACTCTATTAATTGCCAGCCCTTTCCCTCGTCTTCGTTTATGGCGCTAGACAACCGTAAATAGTTTCGTTGCCTCTTATAAAGTGCTTTTTAATAAACAAAACAGGAACATTTTAGTCACGTTTTCACTTTTGCAAATAGGTCTTTCGATTTTTCCATAACTCGTAACAGTGCCTCTTAGGATGTAAGTTCATAAGCTATTTTTTGTTTCCATTTCCTTTCACGTGCAGGTTAACTTTTTATTGTGTAATCGATTATGTAATAAAAACACTCGCAGCGGTTTTCAGATAATCCAACTACAATCAGTTATTTATTCAAAGACATACCGGACTCAGTGTTGTTTAATCATTTTGATGCCCGAAGAGTTTTTCATAATAGTGTTTGGATTTGCCCCACTGGTTTTATGGCTTGCAGTCATTAAGCCTTCGGTTCGAGCAAACTGATAAATGATCTTGGTTGGTCTCATCCACTACAAATACGTAGACGTGTGGTGTATTGGCAATTAACTCGTCCACAGCAATTATAACTTTCAAGTAGCACTTAAGAAATTTTGCCCCACACTTGAATACAAAGTAGGTTACTAGAAACAAAGCTCGAAATCTCCATCAGTGCGTAAAGTGATCAATAACACCTACTCATTACGATCAGCTGACTGGAGGCCCGTGTTCAGTGCATGCTAGCCTCGTTTTGCTACAGAGTGTCTTATGAAGCATAACAACATTTTCAAGTCAATGAAAAAGGGCTTCAAAAACCTTTCGAAGAGATCTGTTTTTTCTTTCTTTCTAGACATCTGTTCTTTCTTTTTGACGCAGCTAAAAATTCAGCGGCTTTTTCTTAAACAGATTTTGTAGTTTCTTTGCGAATTAGTAAGGAGTTTTTAAAGTCATCCTTGGAACCCGTGCGTTAAAAGCCAACATTTGGCCTCTCAAAAAGTTATCTCGCTCAGCGGGTAAATAAGAAGTCTGCGTAAAATTTTATATGTCCAACACGAAGCTGACAACAATTTTTGCCTCTGATAACGTTTACAGTGCTTATGGATTTTGTTTAAGTTTAACACTCTAGGCAGAAAAAGGAGTGGAATAGAAGACTTCATTTCATACAAATAGTTCTTATACCTAAAATTCGAGACAAGCGCTCAATACTTGCGCTAATATCTATATTTAAATAGCTATGTTACTATAAATAAATATATTATATATGTAAATAATTAAAAAAAAAGAAACACAAAACTAAATGTAAAGTTGAAACAAAATCTATGTTAAAAGATCTGTCAAAAATAGTAGATCAAGATAGAGCTAACGATCTGCAGGATTTTTACAGTTTTCGGGTAACACAAAATCAATCTGATCATGCGCAGCAGTTGTTTTTCCTCTAACCAGTGAAGCAATGCCGGCCACTGTAATGAAAAATGCTTCAGGCAAACAAACTAATAAAATCCATGCTGACACGTGAGCCTTCGCCAACAGAGAAAGAAACTGAGCGTCTGTGTTACACATTATTACGTAATCAAATGAAAGCCGAAAACCGGCGAAAGATAAAGAACTGACCTGTTCTATCAAAACTTAACATTTAAACTTTTTTTGCTGACAACTCTGGTTAGGGACTCACTCTAGTACTGGAGTAAGTTTGACCAGCCTCCACTTAATTAGTGCTTATGGCTTCATTCTTAAAATTTTTGTGTTAAGTAAAGCGTCTCCTTAGTAAATTGCTGATGAGATTATCAAATGTCTTCAATATTTTCACACTAGTACAAGTTTTAATCCATAAATTCATCCATAAAAGTAGATAAAACTTATTCATGCATAATATACGGATTTTCGTAGCAAAACTTGAAATCAAAAGAACATCAAAATATGGCTTTGTCTATTTAAAGCATTAGTTTGTCCGAAGTCTAAAGGCCTGTCCAAACGGGAGATGTTTGGTGACCAAACATTTTACCGTTTGGCCGCCTTGTTTAGTACTGTTTGATCGGCGTGTTTGATCGTGTTCGGTTGTGTTTTATAAAATTTGAAGGCCATCAAACATTTGGTCAAACAACTTAAAACATTTCTTTTGTTCTTGTGTTTGATGGGCGATGTTTGATGATGTTTGGTTGCCAAACATTTCCCGTTTGGACAAGCCAATTATAGGCAGAACTCCTTCAAAGAATCACGTGCTTTGTAACAGTTTGTCAGTCCAAAGTACGGCTCATTTGAAAAAAGTTCCTGGCCTTATAAGGGCATGACTGACAGATCGGCATGAACTGCATGTGAGCAGCTGGCGGCTATATTGAGTGCAGTGTCATTATTAGAACAACGCCATATCATCTAGATGATGTTCGTCCTGAAGAAGCAAAAATGTTAGTTAAAGTTATAACAATTTTTTTCTTTATGCTGGGAAATTTCGCAGATGTCCTCGCATTGTCATGGTGGAGATTTGTTCGTTTCTTTTACTGGATCATTTCATTTTCCTGGCATCAGGTTCATAAAAAGGCTCTAAAAGGACAGTCAAGCTTAATCACTGGTTCCCATATTAGTTGAATTTCAGTTCTGTTTAATATCGTGTGAAAGGAAACGCTTCTCGGTATAATATTCACATACACTTTTAAATTGCAAATACGATCCCTATTTCACCACGACTGTTTTCTTTAAGAAACGAGGTAGTTCATTGTTATTACCTGTGTAACAACCAAACGATCATGATAATAATGTCATCTCTAAACTAAGGCTATAAAACTCTAGGAATTCTCAGAAGACACACATTTTGAGGTTAGAAAGCTGTTGCCTGTGTTGTATCTTGCTTTTGTGACATCTCACCTCAGTTACTGATGCTGGGCAGATATGGACTCCTCATCCAACAGAAAACATTCTTAAGGTTAAAGTCTTCAAAGAAAGGCAATTGAATGATCTTATTTAATATCCCTATCAATGATCTTAAAACAGCAGAGAAATACTATTCGCTCCACGCACACTAGCTTAAATTTCCAATTCCATCCGGAACGACAGGTACAAAACTGCTATTCGTGGATATGACTACCAGTAAAATCATAATTAGACATTCATTTTATCTACTATTTAGCTCAGCATTAGATTTATCTATCCCAAAGTGCTGCAATAAATTTTTTCAATCTAGGTGTTTTAATAGCTTACCTAAAATATAGGCGGAATAATCTCACAGTTTCTATCTGCTTAGTTACGTCTGTTTCAACTCAACAAACACAATGCCAAAGTCTTCGTTAGTTCTTACAACGACCTATAACACCTGGAATTCTTTTTGCCCTTAATGTTGCGCTGCGTTTAATATCTTAAAAACTAAATAAATATATCCTGTTATTAAATCAATGTGTAAATATTGCTACATTTTTAGTCTTCTTATATTTGATATATATTTTGTAATTAATAGACATAGCTTTACCAGTTTATGTAATAAATTCAAATATGAATGACTTTTCGTTAATTGGAGCCTCGCTATGTTGTGCCACCCATACCATGTTTTTCCTTCTAGACTACATTTTTTATTTCGCGGAAGTTCTGTTGATAACAAGCCTAAAAACATCAGACAACTGTTGTTACGCTAGCTGTGAATTGCATACAGACGACAAGTTCAGTTTATCAGAACACTTCAGCAAAGTAAGAAACTAGGACTTTTCTGGTAACAGGGAAAATACATTGTTATATCTTAATCAAAAACTGGGTTACGTTTGGAAAATTTGCCAGGTGTGTGGCGGATGTCGACACAAAGCTAATATTCAAAAGTTGCGATCTATCAAGCGCTCGAGATTGATAGCGATTTTTAAGAACGCTAGTGAAACGGTCCACTGAAGAACTGAATATATAGGGCCAATTAGGTCAAGCATGCAGATAGAACGAAAACAACTCAAAAGATCTCTAAGTGAATGGAACGATGGTTTTGACGGAAAACAAGATTTAAGAAAACACTTTAAGAAGAACGGAAGCTAGATTAACATTCTCGATATTCTCGGTGACGAGAGATATTAGCCGTTCAGAACAAGGAAGCTCGAAACTTAACCAGATGAAAGACATTCAGGGCCAAATATTTAAACGAAGTCTAACTTAAGCCGCCGTTTAACGAATCTTTGAACCTCCAGATCTCTTCTTTGGTGGTTTTTTTTCAGAAGACAAATGCTTTTCTAGTCTTCTCTACATGCTTTCATAAAACGTTTTACAATAAATGTTGTTTAGATGAAATCGTTGGACAAATTGAAAATGACTTAGAACTTTAAACACTGGCTAAACTGCGTTTAAATATTTGGCCCTCAGGGTTTCGTGGCTTTGAACAATAAAAGAAATTTCAAAATTTTTACCTAAATCACTGGCTAGCACCTTCGGGAAAAAAAAGAAAAACCAAGTGGCATCTAGCCAGAATAGACATCGAAGCAATTCGTCGAGGTAGTTTAGTGATCACTCTAATACATGACCAAACATCACTTCTTGCCAAAAACCAACAGAGAAAAAATTTCAGATTTTTAACCAAAATCATAGGCTAACCGTTTTCAAAGAATTTCAAGATGGCCGCCAGGCGTCAGTATGGTTGCTTATGATCAAAATGGATCAAGAAATGATGCCCGGTTATGTCTTAGAATGCTAGAAAAGTTTAAAAGACAACTGAGAAAAATTTCGATTTTAGGTGCGGTTATCTTGGATATTTCCAAAGAAGTTAACCCTTGCTTTTGAGTCAAAATTGAAAACTTTCTTAGTTTTTGTTTACGATCAAAGTGGATTAAGAAATGATCTCTAAAGATGTTTTAGAGTGCTAGAAAACTCAAAAAAGACAACTTAGGAAGATTTCGATTCGGGTGCCGCAATCTTAGACTTTTGCAAATGGGTTTCCCCTGCCTTTAAGTCAAAATTAAATATTTTTTCTAGCTTAGCTTATGATTTAAATGGATTAAGAATTGATCTCAGAAAATGTTTTAGAGTGCTAGAAAACTGAAAGAAGAGAACATGGGGATATTTTCTATTTTGGGTGCAGCCATCTTCGATACTTGCAAAGGGGTCAATCCATGCTTTTGGGTCAAAATTATTGATACATTATTTTTTTAATCTTTGTTTATGATTTTTCTATGTTTGTTTATGATCAAAATGATTTAAGAAATAAACTCTGAAAATGTTTTAGACTGCTAAAAAAACTGAAAAAGGCCAACTTATGAAGATTTTGATTTTTGGTGCGGTCACTTGGATATTTTCAAAGGGGTTAACCCATGCTTTTTATCATTTATCTTTGTTTATGATTAAAATGGATTAAGAAATGATCTCTGAAAATGTTCAAGAGTATCATTAACACTTTTGTTCTTGGGCCATCGTAGCTTGATAAGACATAGAACACAAACAACGGTGATAAACATATTAAACTTACTAATTTGTGTAAAAATGAAGTTTCGTATGCTACTCAACATACACGTTACAATTTTGAAAACTTTTCTTATGCTATAGTGATAAGGGGACTGGGACCGAGATTAAGCAAAAAATTTAACAGTTAATCTATAAAAAGAAACTGCTGATTAATAAAGACTCAGTTTCTCCCTACTAATGTTAACATTGAAAGCTGGCTTGAGTTCCTGTATAAGCAATGTTCCTTTTATTTTACAGTGATAATCAGTTTTGCTCGACGCTCAGATATCGAAATGATCCGCCATTTGATGTTGTGTCCAGTGGTGTTGATGTGCTCAGCAATAGCTGATGTGTGGTTAACAATTAGTTCATGCTTTAGCGTGTGTATGTCGAGATATTGAGCACTTGGGAAGTTTGCAGAGCACGAAAGAGGCGCAAGTGTTGCTCGAGGCGTAGCCGAGAGCAACTCTAACCTCATGAGTGCTCCCCAAACTTCCCAAGTGCTCAATATCTCGACATAGGCACAGATGAAGCATGAACTAATTGTTTTATAAGATTATCAAAGCGATCACTGCAGCGGTTAACTGAAATTTTTATTATTGTGGCGCGCGCCCAAGCAGTACGCGTCAACGGTACGTGACTATATTTTTTTACCTCACAGTTCTGTTTTTGTCTTGAAACTGAGAGAAGGTTTACTCAAGTCGCTTAAGATTACATTCAAAAGATTATGAAATCCATATTGAGGTGCCGGAAAACTATTAAATCACCGAAAAATTATTTTTAAAAGAAATAACTTTGCAAAGAATGATTTGCACACGCCATCGCCCGCACAGCTTCCGCAGATGACAACAACAACACTCACCTCTTTTCCCTAGGATCGGAATTCAAAATTTTCTCTTAAATTTACGTTACAAAACACATGGTTAACGATTCATCGTGTACTGATAAGTTATGAATGTACTTGGGAGACGTCCTGTGAGGATTGCTAAGCTCACAAGAACTCGAGGTATAGTTTATTGAAGTCATCAGCGTGCTCAATGGGAATATGAAGCCCGCTCGCGCTATTGAATTTGATTAGGCGAATATTCTAGCTATGTTATAATCATTTTTAGCTAGGGCCTTAAAATGCTCAGTTTTTCTATCATGAAGCCGTCGTTTAGTTTTACCAATTAAAAATTTTTGCAGTCCCAACAACTTTAGACTGTCGAGAAGCCTCTTCAAAAAAGTTACCCTCAAGGCATAATCTCCTAGCACATTAATGATGTTATAAACAGAAGTATTAACAAGCAAAACAACCATGTCTCCACTGTTCCTAACCTTACCTAGGTTTGCATAGCAAACAAATCTCAAAACATCTTAAATCCTGTGTATACAATTTCTACTCTAGTGTTAGCCTTAAAAAAATTATTCAAAACTCTCGCCGCATCAAATCTTTCTTTCCTTACACGGACCACTTGAATCGTTCTCAGCATCGTCGTTCTCACCACAAATGCGAAACAGTTTTGCATAAACTTGAACTTTAGTCACAATACTTATATTTCATTTATTATTCATTGCTTATAGACTATTTACGTGACTGCGCAATGCTGTTAATATTGTGTGTTCACTTGACATAATGTGACTGCGCGGTGCGGTATTTATGTCAGCCCACAACTGACCTGCTCACTACCGTTGTGCTTGGCGATATCCAGAAACCTTGTAATTGTTTTTTTTCTTGGAGAAGAAGAGGCTCGTATGCCGAATTCCTTGTCTTTGCGAGCAAGGTTGGAAGACTTGTACTTATCGAATTCTTATAAGAAAATTGCTGAGTTGTTTTGAAAAGAAGCGACCTGTATTTTGATTGTTTTTCTACTTTGAAGTGATTTGTGGCATTGTTGTTGAAGTTTAATGACATAAACGCTTGCACAGTGCTATTGAGAAGGTAAAGTATTTTTTAGCACAATAAACAAGTGTAAAATATTTTGAAAATTTTTACCATTAGTCTTTTTCTCACAGACAATTGGCGGTTTTTTGCAGCTCAAAGTATTTCCGTCAGAAACTTCTACAATTCGGACTAAAATTTGTCAAATTTGTCAGAAGGCACCAGTTCTCTAACAGAGTTCTTTTTCGCCCAATTAACGTTTTCTGAGAGTAAAATTTCAGTTCAAAGAAATTTGGACGTTTCTTACTCTTTTTTCCCATCATTGATAGAATTTCTGGAAAGCAAACGATGGAAATCCAAGTTTAAAACAAAGCAAACCTCCTCATCTTTTTTACGTACGGGCTTACTCATATAGAAATTTTCACATGATGGCTCAATAGGAATTAGAAAGGGGAAGAGCGTGCGCTGTGTTATGAAACAAAATTCTTGAACCTAATTGGTCCTTAGCAGGAATTTTTTTGTTTCTAAATGGACAATACCGGTACCCAAACTGTCCGATTTGATCTCTCCGACTACCAGCTACTTGTAATCGGACAGGTCAAATCGGGCGGTTGCGTAGCCAATGAAAGGTGAGTAAAAGATACCAGTAGCCAATGAAATTCAAATTGCTTAAGCCATTCTAAACTGACAAAGTCAATGAAAAATGCAAAGTTCTGTGGGCTGCCCTGCTACGTCTGGAAAACCATGGTCTAGCAGTGATATATTTTCAGACGTATTTTTTTTTTCCTTAAAATTTGTCAATTTGTTAGAACCAGCTGATTTAGAAAACTTTCAAACCCCAAGTCAACTTCAAAAATGTTAACTTGAGTTTATTAAAACATCCTTTTTAGCAAGTACTTTGTCATTGATATTATTAATTGGTAATAGGACTTCGTGTCGCACAATTTAGGGGTAATCGAGCCCGCAAGATAAAATCAGCCTCGCGCTAGGCGATCGGGCGCTTTGAAATTTATTTACGTTTTTATCTTCTTAGATAGCTTGGGATTTCCTCAAAAACTAAGAAACATCTTGTAGCTACTTTCTTCATTCCTGACAAACCTTTGTATTTGACACTTCACCATCGTTTGATAGCACGAATCTTGTAACAAACAGGAAACTGGACAAAGACTGCCTTTACTTTGGGAGTATACCCTTCCGCTGCAATGAAAGTAAAGTTTTGAATCAGCCACGACACGAACAGAAACAGCTCAATCAGTTTTGCTAGAGATTCACCAGCGCAAACTGGACAAAAATTACCTTGGTTGGTGACCAGCTTACCTTCTGCGTCAATATGGCGGTACGGATTAAAGACAGTGGGGTCTTCCCAACATTTGGGATCCAGGTGGACTGACTCTGTAACGTTGTGTCGGTGAGGGCAACGTGAGGTACTGCCATGGGGACAATTTTTCCTACCCCTGAGCGCTTCTAAAATCGCAGCCTGAACGAGAGGTAGATTGTTACGGTCATTAGCTAAAGAGGGTCTTCGATCTCCGATCACTTGGTCCATCTACCTCTGCGTGTCCTCTTGATACTTTGGGTATTGAACCAAGAAGGTTAAGATCCATCTCAGGGTCGTGCTAGTAGCCTCGTAGTCAGCGAGAAACATCTTTAATCCAGCCCATTCAAACCACCCACAACACCTTTCCGGATTGTCGCGTGGACTTTTTCCGACAACCTTTCTCTCGAAATAGCTGTATATATTTTAACTTCCGGTTGATGTCCGCAATAATGTCACCAAGGAACAAACTTGGTCCGTTGTTTTTACTGTTTTTCCGGCCGTTTTCGCAATCAAGAAATGGTTTTGGCGAGATATTTTTACCGAAGAAGTATTTTACAGATAACATTGAGATAAAATAAGAACGAAAATCGAGATGAAAAAACATTTGTCAGGGCGTCTCACTTCGCAGACGAGTTTGTTCAGGTCGCGCGATATGTTTGTCAGAAGTGCGTTTCAGTTCGTCTTTTTACCGTCAAACCTTGCTATTCTTCTCTGGAACCCACCTTGGAATTCAGTTTACACCGTGGAAAAACCACATTTAGCTTGGTGCCTTCCCCGCCGGTTAATCAAACTTTCAGCTGCGTACTTTGCCCCAAACTGAACTTGCACGCGGGCCCACCGTGTTTGGATTTTTCAAAAAAATCCACAGGCCGAAACAATGCTAAATATGCTTTTCAATACAAGTTTAAAAATAGAATAGGACAATACAGAGCAAAGAAGAAGAAGAAGAAAAGAAAGAATAAACTAGGGGACTTCACGACAGGATACTCGCCGCGGGTCACCCATCTAGTTTTGTAACCCCGCCCGACACTGCTAAATTTGAGTGGCGCTACCAAAAAGCGAGTTTTTAACAAAGAGATTTTAATGCGAGATACTTATTTCTAGGTTATCATTTCATCGTCCCTTGTTACTGAGGGACACGCGGTGAAAGCCCCACAACAATTGGACGGATAAAGGATGATTTTGGTGCAGCCGAATGATCAGTTCGTCATAAATTTGATTCCTTCAACATGATAGAGTAGCATATGAGTCAGAATGATACCAAATGCGCTCTTTTTTGAATCAAAATCAGTCCCATTGAGTGCCTGAGCCGACATGCAGGTTTTGAATGGGGCAAAACAATAGCTGGGGAACTTGCTGTCAACTGAAACACTAACGTTCTTTAAAAACGATCTGCTGATCGCTGCGATCTTTGATCGAAAAAACTGTTTCTGAATTTTTGGGTAGTCTATCATAATCTTAGGAAACTAACTGTTGTTAAGTCGCTGTTATATAATCTTTGAGCGTTAATTTTTAGCAAGCCCTTGTCCTGATCAGATAAACCCTTTTTTTTGGGGGGGGGAGGGGGGGGATGGGCGTAAGCTTCTTGTAGCACGCGAGGTACTGACTGGTTTTGAAAATGTTCATAGGCTGACTATCGCATGATTACTCGCGCAGTTAACTGAAACGTGCGGAGCTCGGGTATAACAGTCGTCCCAAGAGAAATTGAAGACAATGCGCGGTAAAACTTTCGGGAGGGCGAACAAGGTGGATTATAGGAGGTGTGCAAATGGCGAATAACAAAATTTAAACATTACCATGACATTGGAGTATTAAAAGAACTAAAATATTTTCCCTTTGTTGACTTTTCTCGAACTCCGCACTTTTCTCAAGGGAAATCTTCACAGTATAGTAATACGAATAGATTTTCATCGGCAGTGTAGACATGACATCAAAACAAGATTACAACAGGTAACACAGATTTTTTAATGCGTTAATTTCAGGTCGGGAACTTTGCCCGGATGTCTTATGGGGGCAGGGTTGAGGGGTTTGGTTCACATTTCTCACGGTTCGCTTCAAAAAACCCAAGATCGAAATTGTAGGACAAGATAATTTTCACGTTCGATTTATGTTAGTTTATGCTGATCTCAACACAAAAGTTCAAGTTGTGCAATAAAGAATTTAAAAAAACTGGCTTGCGATCTTTTCATCTTTCAGTACTACCTGCAGTTCGCGAAAAGTCAAGACGATTTTCTGATTAACTCCCCTCTCTTCCAACAGACATACTGTGAATTCTCCCCTAGAAGGGTACTTGCCTCGTCTTAAGAACGGACGATTCTCTGAGCCCTTCTTCAATTGGCGAATAACGCAATCAGTTGAGCATAATGCCAATCCTTTTGGAAAAGCTGGGCGCGCGTGTTGAGCTCATGGTCAGGATTTAGGAAGCCCGTTATCGTTTAGAAGACTGTACTCTTGTGCCAGCTCACACGGCCCACTTCCTACCTGTTACGGAACAATACAGTATAAGACACAAGGATAAAACTATGTTTCCCACACAATTTTTCCTGAGATTCTTGATGAGAGTTCCTAGCGATTTTCAATAGGACAACGGAGGAGTGTAAATAATTTTTGCCTCAATCGACCTTTACCCATCATGGTTATCGATGAACGAGGACATTCTTGCGATCAAAAAGCAGTTTCGTTAAATGCAACAAAAATCTTTGACCAGATTGACTAAACTAAATTCGTTTTTCTTGGTATAAGTATACTTTACTTCTCTTAAGGCTTTTTTCCTCGTATTTTTGCATTATTTTTTCTCACTTTTTCTTCTTCCTTTTTACACTTGCACGTTCAGCGTTATCTATTTTTATCCTATTTAATGATTATTTTCTGTTATAAAGAAATCGTGTATGTTCAGTTAAATTTTCTTGCCGATAGCAGTATTTTATTTAATAATTAAGTCATAAATTTTTAAAGGTGGTCCTTTTCATAAGCCTTTTTGGCTTCCATGGGCTCCTTTGCCTCATCTTTCTGAATTTTATGTGTATATTTAATTTAAATGTGGCAAAATGATAGCAAAACAATAACACAATAGATGGTTTTCACAGTGACGTAATCAAATTGTAAAGTCAAAATAGCGAGGTTTTACGAATTCTTATTTATATTAGGTTAAAGATAAACAAAAAATAAATCTTTGTACAAGTTTCCATTCCAGTAGCATGTTTAATTTCAAAAATACAGCGATTTGAACTTCCGAGTTTTCACAGTGCGTGACACCAAAATAGGAACGCTGTCTCGTCGAAAAAAGGTGTCTTCTCTTGATTTTCAGCAGTGAAACCATTTTAGGTATTAGAAGATATGTTTATGCGCACGTACGCTAGTTCTCGAATGAAAAGGAAGAGCTTTTATAGAAAAAGTGAATTCCAGATGTTTTTGATGATTTCCGGCGGCCACATTGGTACACCAACATGGCGACTCCATAGAAAGCTCTACAAAGGTGCGTGTAACGTTTTGCCAAATACCTCAGAAACTGTGGGCCACAAAGACCAGAGACTCGGACGTGAAATTGTTTATATATTATATTATATTGGCTTCTTCCACTGGATGGTTTCCAATTCATTTTTTGTTACGTGACAGTGAAAACGATCTATTGAGAAACCAAACTGAACGATCCACAGGGTTCGCACCCTTTTTTGAACAAAAAATTCAAGGACTTCTCAAGAACCCACCCTTTCTTATAAGGACCCCATTCAATAAGAAAAAGAGCCTTGAGCTCTTGTCTTTTCTACTACTTCTACAAAATGAGCAATTGTATCGTGAAGGACTTTCTGTGTTTGCTCCTTTAGGCACTTGAGAATCTGGGTTGGATAAAATTAGCACCGAAATTCAAGGACTTTCCAGCACCGACTGCAATTTTCATGGACTTTCAAAGCCTTGAATTTTTATTTTAAAATTCAAGGACTTTCAAGGTGCGTGCGAACCCTGGATCCAAGTGCGGAGGTGGATCGTTCAGATTGTAATCTAAGATTGGTTTAGTCCAATTTTGGATCACAATATCCGGATTTGATCAAATGGAACGCAACCTTATTGGCTATTACAAGGTTGCAAAGGAAACTGGGTCAAAATGTATCCCCCTAAAACGTTCCCATAATGCAATTCAACACAACATTGAAAGGTTGTTACTCAATAACATCCGTCGAAATGCCCTTAGACACCTGGGCCTGGTTGTTCAAAGCAGGGTTAAGTTAACCCAGGGTTAGTGCGAAATTTATTTTTATATATGAAAGCTTGAGAAGCAAATTCAGTTGTATTCTTTTTGCCTACAATTGATGATCGGATGCTCTAAAAAGAAGAGAGAAAATTCTCCGGGAAAATGCTTTTGAACAAAAGAAAAAGAAACCCAGGTTAAAATTTAACCCTGGGTTAGCGCTAATCGGCCTTCGAACAACTGGGCCCTGATGAAGCTTATACAACTTAGTATCCCTTATCGCTTGGGTTTCGAGCACCCACTATAGTGATTTGTGTTAGGCAATACTGATTAGGGTTAAGCACTGAAAACAGTGATTAGGGTTAAGCACTAACTTGAAACGGTTAGCTTCTATTTAAGGTTAGGGTTTCATGAACATTTTCTGAGCAGAAATTTCAAGAGATTTAAATGTTTCGTATTAGTGTAATGTGGAGACAATAAGGAATACTACGTTGCGCAAACTTCATAAAGTGTCCAATGGCCTTTCGATGGATGCTATTGAGTGTCGACCAGATCGAAATATTTGGAGCTGGAATAAGATCCTTCCACAATGAACGTCATCCTAGTATAATGGGAATAGTCCTTATGGATTTATCAAGGATAATCACACCTTTGTTGATATGATGTATTTGATAGCACCCTGGGTTGGTTCAACATTCACTGACTCTAGGAGACCCTGGAGAGAAACAATTTGTGAGTGTCACATTTAACATCTCAAAGACAGGATAAATGATTCAATGCAAAGGATACATTTTTTAGACTCAAAAGTAAAGAGATTCAAACCTTAGGTAAACTAGTTGTAGCATGAATTTCAATCCCTCTGATGAACCTGTCAGAAAAACCGAAATCAGGAAGGAATGACGTGTGAATCGTACATTGTACGGTTATGACCTATTTTAGACTCAATATAATAAAAATAAAACAACATTCAGACCCTGAAATAAGAGGGGGGGCTGGTCTCCAAAAAGTTTTTTTTTCGGCCCTTCGGGCCTCAGTTTCGTCTAAAAATAAAAGGGGGGCGGGCCCCCCACGCCCCTCCCCTGGATTCGCCACTGCCAAGTAAAGTTGAAGTTAGGTACATTTTACCCCTTCACACTCAAGGCAGATTCCAAGTATACTTACATTACGCCTGCACTTAAAGACAAACAAAACAAACAAACAAACCCCGCTCATCTCACTTAGGGGTGCTTACCCAATCAAGGTCTCAAGGGAATTAACCTGTTTGTCTTTTAATGAATTATGCGCACTGTGGACGTGAATAAGGCGCAGTTTGAAAGAATCTCTAGAGTATTATCACATGACCTGCATTGAGAAAACGAAACATACAAGCTAAAAAGGCCTTTTGTGGAGCGCCTAACATTTGATTGGAATTCTCGGTGAATTTTTTGGACAAATGAAATTGTACTTTTTCCTACCAAGAAAAGCGAAACGGATTGAGCTGTATCATTTGATCCGAAGCTTTGGATGCAAGTATTTCGCAAAAACTGGAATAATGGACGCTAAAGTAAAACGCGAGCACCGACGCCAAAACTTAATCCTCAGTTGTGTCGCAAGAAATCTATTAACACTGGTTACGAAAATAAAACAGCCGTTACGTCATAAACCGTTTGAAATAGTAAAGATTAATCATTAGAATCCACCACCTTGGGCATGTCTGTCTTCACGAAATTTGCCTGGGACTGGATTAGGCCATTTCCGATATGAAAATGATTTTTGTTCTCGGGCAAACATAATTCATTGTCACAAAAAAGATTTTGAACTTAGCCTCCTTTTGAAAGTGATAGTTTCTGAAACTCAGAAATGGCTTATTGTGGACAAATGGTACAGACATTTCCTTTCCGGGAATTCTGGTAAAAGCGAAAAAATAGAGTAATACCGCGGATGGCATAGAGAGAAGAAGTGTGACGTCACGTTACTATGGTAGCAAAATTTCTGGATAACAACAATAGGGAGATTTTGCAAGAGCAAAAAAGCAAACGGTTAAGATTGGCACAAGAACAACTTTGCACGACCATCACGCTTTTTTTGGACATTTCGTAGCCGTTGTTGCACGACCGCGACATGACTCTTCCTAATTTCACTCGCCCGCTTTAACGAGTAGGTGAGCACAACACAACAGAAAAACCCAGAAAATTTCGCCAACATTTGACAAATTAAATGAGATCGATGAAGTTTGAAACAGTGCGAATCCACTTTTTAAGTGGCGTTTTGATTTGCTGTCATCCAGAAATTTTGCTACCATGACAACGTGACGTAACGACTTTTCCTCTCTATTACCTTATTTCCGAAACCATTCCCCCGAGAAAAACCATTCGCTTTGAATTCTCCCCGGAATTACCGGGTTTTCCATACAAATGGTAAGCCGGCTCTCACGGAAAGCTAATATTTTAAGCTATACACATATTGCTTGGGGTGGTAGGTAAATTTCAGCATTTTTCGCGCAATTTAGAGCTATTTTCTATTCTAAACGGTAGCTCTTAATTAATCATGGTAACTGGTTGCTTCTTTTAGTAGATTCTCTTTTGGGGTTAAATAAAGCTCAACCCGCACCCAGATTTGTCCCCATTAGCGTCTTAATTCTAATTTTCCGACGAGCATACCCGTCCTTCATTGGAGAGTCACCCCCCTCCCCTACCGTCGCCAGTTGTCGCCCCTACCACGACGAAGGTGATAGGAAACACCAGTAACCGCCGTATTTTGTGAATTACTAGGAACCTCAAGGTTCGATTTTTAAGCGACGTTTTCGCCCCCCCGTCGCCGTCTCGGCAGCTTAAGAAACAACGGGTGCGACGGCTACGAAACCGTCACCTGAAAAGTGAATTCAAACTGCTTCAAACTTTATCGCGCTTACTCTATCTCGTTTAATTCGTACAAATGTTGGCCAGTTTCTTTGGAGTTGAATTCTAAAGCATTGTATCAAAGTTCAGGAAAAGAAAAGGAAAATTGTTGTTTTGTGTTCCCGTCCTGGACAAAACGTGAAATTAGGCATTTTCACCTTGTAGCCGTGCAATGAAGGCAAAGAAAAGTACAAAAAAGCGTGCTGCACGTGCAAAGCTGTTATTTTGCCAATCTAAACCTATTGGTGTATTCAGGCCGTTCTCGTTGTCGTCGCCGTCGTCTTTGCTTAAGCTCCCTATTAATTAAGGTCGACACTACGGTTTATTTTGCTGCTACTTACCCGCGATATGTATCTGGAGGGAAAAAATGCTGTATCATGGCCAGGACTTCAGGAATTTCTTTTTCCATCAGAAACAGACATGCAT
>OZ037993.1:26855530-26938030 GCA_964035705.1 Porites rus
CAATGTAGCCTGCATGGCAGGCGCAAAAAGGGAAGGGAGAGGGGAGGGAGAAAAGCACCCTACCCTACCCTCCTCCCTTTTTTCCTTTTTCCCTATCCCCTACCCCTTTCGACGCCTGCTACGCAGGCTACCATCAATGGAGGTAAAAAGCATGTTTTAGCTTGTTTTTAAACTAGGAATTATTTTGAATGAATATTTTATAAAATAATTATTGAATTCCGCTTTTGTATCATGGAGATTTCTGAGGGTGTTATCCACCGAGGCTGTAGGCATTTTACCTTGCAATGCCCGAAAGTTCACCACTGACTCGAAATAACTTTGAAAGAGCAAACACTGCAGAGACAAACAACAATGAACACATAAATGGTAATAAAAAGATTTTAAAAATCAAAGAGATATGCAGTGTTTTGATTTTAACAAAACTGTTCAGAGTCCCTGTTGACAAAATCATGATAGACAATTCACCAGCTCACTGCAGAATATAAATTTATTAACATTATTTTTTGCTTGGCTTTAACCTAAAACCAGTGGAGATATTGAAAACCAAGAGGGCACAAAATAGTAAGCGAAATACAGTTTGCTTCAACCTTTAAATTGAAGGAAAGAAATGTCTTAATAAAAATTTATGGGTGGACGAATTTCAAGAAAATCCTCATTCACATTATTTTGGAATTTTTAGCTAAATCTTAATTAATCTCTCAAGGTCATTGTCCTACCAGGGTCACTTCACTCTTAAGGGCCTGGAGTAGACTTATCATTGCCAACTAGTTCCAGTTTTTAAAGATGGGAGACGTTAAATATGAGTGCAAAAAATGTGACATTGTACTATTTTTGCACAGTCACACTTTGCCATGGTATGCTTGTGGTCTTAATAGGGCACATGATCAGAAAAACTTGTGCTTTGTTGTTGTTATATTTTTGGTGGCCATTAAAAGGTTGAATGTATTGCCAGCGTCCTTCTTAAGTGTTTGGAACCACTATTGTTTCATCAGGTGTCAGGAGAAATCAAGTAAAAATCTTCAAGCAAGAAATTCAGCACCTTTTAGTTGGCGCTTTAGACGTTTTTGAGAATTTGGATTGTGATACAGTGACAGGATTTGAGCAAATAATGCCAACCACACCAGGAGAAAGCAACGGAGCCAAGAGCAGCAGCACAGCAACACCTCCACGCCCTGCAGCACTGAAGCAAATATTTACCTCTAATTTATTATGTCCCAGTACCTCCTAGACTAGACCTTTGTGGTGACTTAGCAAAAGTCTTGGAGTTGTGGAATAATTACTGCATACATAGGCAAGAGTAATACAATTTATGGACACTACAAATTTTATCTTAGAGCAAAAGAACCCACCAAAAAAATTGAAACCTATGCATCTGCACTTTGCACAATGGCTGATACCTGTGCCTTTGGATCCCTCAAGGAAGAAATGATCAAAGACCGACTCCTATGTGGAATTTCAGACAGCGGACCACGCAAGAAGCTGCTGCAAGAAGCAGAGCTTATATTGGAGAAATGCATGAACTATAGCAGATGAAGCTGCAAACAGCCAGCTGAAAGAGATTGACCTCCAGCCAATGCAGAAGCAGTCAACTGAATGACTACAAAAAGGCAAGGGCGATGAGAGTGTGCAAAAACTGTGGCAGAAAACATGAGTGAGGAATGAAGAAATGCCCAGCATATGACAAAACCTGTACAAAGTGTTTGAAACAAAACCACTTTCATTCTGTCTGCCTACAAACAAGACGGGAGGCAAGCTGCAGTTGGAAGTTGACAATAAAGTGACACCTGTTGTAATACCACCCCGGGCATGTCCCTGTGGCAATTAAGGTAAGATTGAAGGAAGAACTTGATCACCTTGAAAGCCTGGAAGTAACCAGAAGAGAAGATGGACCTACAGAATGGGTATCCAGCATGGTTGTGACTCAGAAACCAAATGGAAAAGTTAGGGTTTGCCTCGACCCAAAGCACCTAAATCAAGCATGGAAGAGGAGACACTAACCACTACCTGTGGCGGAGGAAATTTTACCAGAGCTATCCAAAGTAAAAGTGTTCACAAAAGCTGATCTGAAGGATGGATTCCTTCATATACAACTTGACTAAGAGTCCAGCAAGCTCACGACATTTCATACCCCTTGGGAAAGGTTCTGGTGGCTCCGCATGCCATATGGTATCTGCCCAGCACCAGAGTGTTTCCAACAACAGCTTGATCAATGCCTTGAAGGGCTGAAGGGAGTGTATAGGATAGCAGATGATTTACTCATCATTGGCCAAGGGGACACTGATGAAAAGGCTCTCCTTGACCATGATCAAAACCTGAAGAACCTTCTAGAGCATTGCAGAGCGAGAAATATAAACCTGAACAAGAGGTTCCAGTTCAAAAGCCGTGAAATGTTATTCATTGGCCATGTAATGATGATGAATGGTCTGAGGGCAGATCCTGAGAAAGTTGAAGCAGTTATCAAGATGGAGCAACCAGCAGATGTACCAGCAGTGCAGAGATTCACTGGGCTAGTGAAGTACCTGTCCAAGTTCCAACAAGACCTATCAGAAATGTCAGGCCATTGTGGACATTGAACACTTTATCAAACTGCTGAATTTGTTTATTCAGAGTTTCCCAGTCAGTGCTTGCATTGTTGTTGCATTGTAGCTAGTCAACTCTTTAATAGTGTAATAAGGTTTTTTCTCTTAAAGGAGGATTAAGATGTCATGGTATACCTGTGGTCTAAGGTAATGTGATCAGAAAAACTTGTGCTTTGTTGCTGTTGTATTTTTAGTGGCCATCAAAAGGTTGAACCTATCACCAGCATCCTTCTTAAGTGTTTGGGACCATTATCGTTAAAGGTTCTAACTGTTGTTCTGAAGAGAAAAGTGTCTTGGAGCCACCTCATTCCTGAAACCTCAGTCGCTGGCAGTAAAAATTCATATTTTTCCTGTTCTGAGGCCATACAACCTTTTACTACTCATGAGGCAATCTCATTTTTTAAAACATGATTTCTTTCTTAGCCAGTTTAATCAATAATGTAAAGAAAAAAAAGGCAAATCAAGGGGTTTGAAAAATTATATCAATACCTACTCCGCAGAAAGCTAAAATTTTGTGGGGAGAGTTCCCAGAGACCCAAACTGATTAACAGGAAAAGTATCAATACCCACCCATAAAAATAAGAAATATTGAGAGGAAGGGTGTCTTTAATGACTTAAATGCCAAAATGTTTTAAGAAACGTGTGACACTACCATAATGAAGTAAACTGGAATTTGCAGAGAGGGTGGGATTTGAAACCAAAACAATCCAATGATAGGGGTAGTACATGTATGGTTATTTTCTGGAGCTACACAAGCCCCTTAAATGAAAGTTTTTCACATTTTTTTTCTAGTCAGTGGGAGTTTAAGAAGGATGGCAACAAGTCAATTCATACACATGTACCTAGGCAAGAATAGCCAGCAGCTGAGGATGCCAGTCCTGCTGCTGTCGGAAAGTTGTTCTCAGAACAGATATGAACATGACAGTCCTTGAGTTCTGACCACCTGCTGTTAAGATGATCACTCTTACACAGTTCTCGAACTAAAAATGAATTAGAATACACACAGTTAAATATCCTGTAGGAAATGCTAACACCAGGGGTAATATCATATTTTATTAATACATTGATCACTGATAAGGACCACTGTACATAAATATTACAGGTTAATAAAGCTTCTTGTTCCATATCAAAAATATCAGACAGACAGCATGCACCTTCCAATTCAATCTCAGAACATGTCTGTAATCCTAAAAAATATTGTTAGACTAAGAAAATTTGGGGACCTTTTACCTCATAGGTGCAACACAATAAGTCATCCATAACCCAGTATAGGAAATGAAATAGTTCATTCATAATGGCAAATTATTTGGAAGTTTGACTTTATGGGTGCAACTATAAGTTATATATAAGGAATTATGGGCGCGATCCATTCAACCAAAATTCCGACCGGTCCAACCGGGAAAAGTGGTCTACCTCAAAAGGTGGACCAGCATTTTCGAAACTTTTCCGATTGGACCGAACTGATCCATTGAGTTTTGGACCGAAATTTCCGGAAATTTTGGTTGAATGGATCGCGCCCTATGTGTGCTTTTTCCTTTTGCAAAGGAGAAGTCACTTAGAATTTCACCATAACCTGAACTCTGATAAAAGTTTCTTAGAATCATTTGAGAATAGATAATGGCTGAAAAAGCCAGCTTTACAATGATGGCTTAACATCACAACAAACGTTTATACAGCTATTTCGAGAAAGGTTGTCCGCCAAAATGTGCACGCGACAATCCCAATAGGTAATATGGTATATGGTCAATACCCTGTTCCCAACACTGTAGCTGTTGAACCTACTATTGTTGTTTTTCTTTAGCACTCGCAAACATAAGTCCATGGCCTCCAGTGCCATTCTTGCAAATTTCTTTGAAGAACAGTGAACTCAAAACCACCCACAATACCTTTCGGCATTGTCGCGTGTACTTTTTCCGACAACCTTTTTCGAATAGCTGTATATCTTAAAAACTATAAATCATACTAGACTAAGAAATACTGTTTTTTTCTTGATATCTAAAAACATGAACATTATCCATGAAAATCAACCAGTTTGCGGCTAGTTAGAATTGCATTATTTTTCTTGTGAATAAAGAAGAATCGTATGAAACATTAAATCATCAGTATAACAATTTTTTGTTTCAATATCTAATTATGTATCAAAAATCTCACTTTTTAACAGGCACTTTTGAATTCTGGGCATCTCAGCAATTTCTTGCTTCCTATACACAAATAAAAAAGATTGGAAGGTAAAACCTTATAGACTGATTACGAACATTCACCATTGCAAGTCATCAACAGAGAAAAGAAATCCTTTATTAAAGCCTTAAGAGTGATAAGTATAAAATTTCTCCTTATTTTTAATATTCTCGCAAAGCGAATTTATAAATTTGTTGCGCACGACAACAATTGCTAATTAAGGCATGATATTGCTTTGGTCATAAATTGTAATATCAAAATAATAATAATAATATAACAATATTATTATTATTATTATTATTATTATTATTGTTATTATTATTATTATTATTATTATTATTATTATTATTATTATTATTATTTTGATATTACGATTTAAAGGTTTTAAAAGTGTGGTAACATCCTCATCCTGGGACCCAGACTTTCAGTCAAATTCCTGAGGATATAATCTTTATTTTTTTCAACGATACTGTAGAGACATAAAAAAAAGAAAGCACAACGTTTATACAGCTCTCACCTTCCATTCAGCCATAAACAGTCTTCTGAAAAATTGTGGCTGGCTGCGACAGTGGTAATGGAGTGCAGCTTAAAGCAAATCAAACACGGGTGTTTTTTGGTTAAGTTTATAGCACTTTCAATGACACATAACTGTCTAGAAGGGCAATTTTACACATACAAGGGAATTAGTCCTACCTCATCTTTATTGAGAGTTGCACTAAGAGAAGAATTCAGTGGTAATATGAGTTCCTCGTCTCTTTTCCCCCCTATAAAGAAAAATAAACAAAAATGCATTTCTAATCTTAGAGAACCAAAATTAACACATAAAACCATTTTATTTTATTGTACTTACAATATTTTATGACGGCAATATTTACTGGGCTCTGGCAAGTAACCATATGAACGTAATCACCCTTGCTTTGTAAACCCAACTCCTCCACCATCTTGAATGTGAACGGGTAAGCCCTGGGAACGACCCACGAGGTGAAGGTTACTACTTTATGTAAGACAATGCTACTGAAAGTGCACTGATCTAATTTCTTCGAGGTCCAAATCTCAAATTACACAGTACGAAATGCAGACTGCAGACAACCTCGTCCCCAGGGCTTTTCCCTTAAAAAATGAGTGGGGCGGGAAAAGGCCCTGGCATCGGCTGGTCACGTGCACAGCCTAAATATTCCTGAGAAGCTAATTTATATGCAACCCGCTGGTTTTGCGCTGACAAAAGTCGAACGGAGCAACAATGGAAAACAATAATATCGCGAACCAGGCCTGATCGCAAACTGTATGTCAATATTTTCGCGTCTGTGCGATTCAAAAGCTTAAGATCCATTTAATTGCGTATTATTCAAATGCTACAAGTTTATGAAAGGGCGTACCGGCTCTACGTTGTCACGTACAAAATGTGTCAAATGCTTCAGAGTTGAGACAAGCTGTTATCGAGTAGTACTTCGACTGAAATTCGTAACTGTGGAATTACTGTACGATCAAGCAGAAAGTCATTTTGTCCAATGTCAAACAAAAATGCGGGCCTTTGCCTCTAGGATCTGCAGTGAATTTAAACAAATTGAACTTAATTGCAACAGAATTGTTCATCAAAATGCTTTATGGAGTCTGGTCTTCTCTACAACCCGACCATGAAACAACCAAATCTCCGCGCCGGATGCAAGTCAGCCCTCCAGCCAGGAACGATGACAGGTCGCCGATCTGAAACATTTTAAGATCTCTTATATCTTTTCTCTTCCGAGGATAAGTACAAAGGATTTTCCTTATATCAAAGGGAAGATTGACCGATCGATTGGAATCAACTACAGCTCTGTCAATTTTAAATAGACCCAAGTCTTTCTTTGTTACTAGTCGTTTGATACCCTGGGTGCCAGAAACTCTTCATGCGCGGTTTCCGGTTTCGGTCAAGTCTCGCAGAGGTCCATGAATTTTTTCGAAATACAGGTCATACTAGATAAGGCTAAACTAACGCGTGTCGCTATGATATGGCTGAGAGTCAAGGTGAATAGAACTAGGTTGTGTACGGCGGTCCACTTCGCAAGAAATAAATAAAATATCAAAAGAGTCGCGAAAACGGACTTTTCCATGCCATGTTCCATGTTTTACAAATGTTACCGCTCGCTGTCTCCTTCATAGAAATCGGAGGAAAGCAAAAAATTACCATAGCCAGTATCTGTGACAAAAAAGAAATCTTGTAAAACTTTTCGTTACTCGTCAAGAGATATAAAATGCCGCCCAAGATAGCGCGCTGTGAGGTTACGCATAATTTTAGCTTTTCACATGGCGCTAATTTATTACACCCAGGATTTTAGGGTGTACGAGGGACACGTGACCAGCCGATGCCAGGGCCTTTTCCCGCCCCACCCATTTTTTAAGGGAAAAGCCCTGGGGACGAGGTTGGACTGCAGACTGACTGCAGACCATTGTTTTCAGGGGTAGAGGACAAAGCGTTTATTGTTGTCTCGTTCTCATTTGCAGCAGTCTGCAATCTGCATTTTTTACTGAGAACTGGCTCAAATATTTTGTCTTGTGCGTTCGGCAAAATGTCGCTCCCAGCTCTACCCTCCCTGCCTGGAATAAAAGGCTCCTGCACCTGCGGTGAAGAGGAAAGGGAATAAAAAAAGGGAAAGGCCAAGGGAACACGCATTTTTTTAGCCTTTTGGGGTAGCTAGAGTCTGGTCCCAGGCCACATTGGGGATACTTTCTGTCTCAGGAGTACTACAGGAATCCTATAATTCGAGAAAATTATAATTCTAATTGCCAACGAGCCATCCGAGCGAAGACGCTCGGATGGCGAGGCGGCAGCAGAATAGAGCCGCGTAAGACTGGGCAATAGGCAGAAAATTTCTCGATCGAGCTGAAAAAAGTGTAACCCAATGTAATGTAGATTCCCCTGAGACCAAGTGGTCAGTTGTGAACCAATCAAAAGGCAGTACCCGGCGCACGGGCTCAAGTTGAATAACAAACAAAATTTCACACACTTCCCGCCGTCGTGACTTCCTGTGTTTATTTACCTAAATTTTTTCGTCAAACCCGGCCACCGCAGTCAAGAGACATGAACACTTGATATATTCTATTACTTTTAGGGGCCATAATGTTAAGTTTTAACGAAGAGAAGTTTGTAAAACAGCAAAAGTGTTCTATGTGCAGCAAGCAATATTCTCACCACTAAAAAGGATCAGATTACACGAGGAGATAAGGAAAGCTTGACACGAAGAATGCAGTCGCTTCTGTTGGAAAATCTGGTGTTGGGGAAAAAATCTAACCAGCAAACAAAAAGAATGAGAACAAAAACGAATTACAAGCCTAAAGCGAACAACAAAGGAAAAGAAAACAACGCCATTTTTTTCGAAACCTGGCCGAGTTCAGGGTTTATAAAAATAATGAACTAAAATTAAATACCGACGTGCCGTACATCGCATGTCCTTGGAAACATTTCAGATGGCCCAGCGAATCATTCTAAGTTTCAATCCGATAACAAAAAGCCTCGGGAAATTTGAAAGGAGGTTTAAATGATTAAACTGTGCAAATATTTATCAACAATGTGAAACCGAACCGAAAGTAGATTTGTAGCTGGACTTAATAATATTCCCGATCGCTTCCTCTGCAAAGCTGACTTCATTCTTTCAAGGCACTTCACACTTTTACATAGCAGGTTTGTAAAGCCACCAGACTGAATCTGAGAACTTTTCAAGAAAATAATCCTTGCAACAGGAAGGGACCAAGAAACGGTCAAATGGGAAAAAAAATGAATTTTATTCCTAAACAAAATAAGCATGATTTGCTCGTTGGCACTCTATCGATAGGTATACCTAGTATTATATCAAAATATTAAAACTATATCGACTGAATTTTCAGTTCCCCGTCACGTTTCATTACCCACTCCAAGAGCAGGAGCCCCAAAAGGATTTAGCAGATTTTTGACGAGCTCTTCCAGTGACGTTATTCTAACCTGTACCTCCCTAGCTTGTGAACAGCAGACGTATTTCCAGTCGTCGCTTCTCTCCTTCTACAACCGGAAATACGTCTGTTGTTCGTCGGGACGTGCCTTGCGGGAGCCAGGCAGTCACGATGATTTCTCGTGATTTCCTGAATTCCGCCCGCAGTTTCAATTACCTGCTTTGGCGGGATCGGGACAGCAGACGGGACCAGGGAGACGGGATAAAATTCGCTATTGACCAATCAGGAAAAGGCTGGAACAGGCGCGGCGTGAAGCCAGCGGAGTACACACATGGTTTGAGCAAAAATCCCACCTTTCTCCAACTGATGTTTATAGTGAGACTGTTAAACAGTGTAGATATATTTCCGGTCAAGTGTTTTCTTGGGAATCTGAAGTTCAAGGTAGAAGTATCATTCAAAGGGATCAAGGTACAAGAAATTAAAAGTCGTACTGCAAGATTCAAGATTACTGTAAAGTCGTGTTGCGTCACCGTTCGAAAAAGACCAACGGTGCCGGCTTCTTATTCTACCGGTCGATGTTGAAGTTGTTCAAGATATCACGGGTTACTGCAGAACTTATTTTATCTACAAGCATGTTCTATGCTGAGCTGTAACAAGTACAAGCAAGTTGTCGCGGGATCAACGCAGTAAAAGTTCGCGAAATAACTCGTCGATAATTCATTGCGTCACTGTTCAGTCCGTAGGAAACCACTGCTGCACTGTTTAATTGATCAATTGCATAGAGACTTTGATCGCAAATTGTGCAACTTCAGAAAAAGAGTCTTTAAATTAGAAAATTGGAGATCTCTGCCGAATATCGGAAAAGGAGTTCAGGAGGAATCTTTTTCAACATCGGCTTTCATACAAAGCACGCAACGTTATAATTATGACTCACAGCCTCAATTACTCTGAGCAACAAGCACTTCTTGGCTCAAACAGCATCCAAGGAAAACATTTTCGAAGCCCTTATTATAGCGGTGTAATGCTTGAACAGCCTCTTAATGCAAGTGATGTAGACACTACTACTAGTGTAGGCGTGTTTAAGTCTCGCTCGGTGGTCCAACAACCAAGCGAGGATTTCTTTCATGAAGGTATACCGATATGGAGGGCTGCTTTGCTTGTGGTAAATGCAGCTCTTGGTGCTGGTATTTTGAACTTTCCTCAAGCGTATGCCGAATGCGGTGGTATTGCTACTGCTATTGTCATTCAAATGGTATGTTTACATTTTTAACCTGTTGGGTTGCGAATATGCTGCGAACTAGGAGGTGGCATATTCAACAAGTAGTGAAACGGTTTGTTAACCCCCCCCCCCCCCCCCACCTCCCCCGACTTATAGTCCTTTTTTATCCAATTTTTTATAGTTTTTTTTAATTGAAAATTTATAATAGAGAAACAATTGGAGGTTTTTCCTCACCCAAAAATAGTGACCCACCAGTTTATCTGTTTTGGCACTGCTGAGCTCACTATTCACATGTTTTGCAAAAACAAAATAGCTAAATTAGTTGCTGCCTCAAAAAACAACAAACCAGTCAAACCTCCACTAACAGCCATTTCTCCACAATGGCCACCTCTCTACAGCAGCTGCGTTCTTCTGTCCCCATGAAGGCGTTGTGGAGATCGAGGTTCAACAGAAGCAAGAAATTACATGTATATGTTGTAGTTAATTTTTTATCTCAGGTAATGTTTCTTTTTCTTTTGTTTTTGGGTATGATAATGTATACTAATGATGTTTAAACAAAAGAAAAAGAAAAATTACCTGAGATAAAAAATTAACTATAACATATACACTAAAAACTCCCTTGAAGAATGTCAACTGTTGTTTGAAGGAGAGCTCAAATTCAGTGTCATAGAGCTCTAGGCTTCTTAACTGTATACTTGGTTAGCCAACCCATAAAACATTTTAGTAATCCCAAAATTGCTTTTCAGGCTTGGTTACTTTTAATTTAATATTCAGTGTCCCATCTAGGTGCATTAGTTTTGTTTGGTAGTATTCAAAGATTTTCCTGTCTGGCTAGTGAATTCTGTTCTTAGCTTGCCTGTTGTGCAGATTATTAGGGAATTCAAATTACAGCTGAACACTCTGCTCATAATTTTTCTTTCGGCTAGCTGAAATAATGAACTCTTGGGCTAGTACACGTTCAACTGACTTTCTTTGTACCCTGCATGCTTGGTACAGAGTCGAAGTAAGATAAACATACTTAAATGGATGCGCTGAGTAAATTTGTCACTAAAACACAATGCCTAGGGCATTTGCCAGAAGTGTACATGTTCGTAGTAACCTGTTTGCTCAGGCTAGTACATGTACAACAGATTTTCTTTGCACCCTGTTTGGTGCAGAGTCCAAGTAACATTATTAATAATCTTTCTAAATGGATGCACCATAAATTTGTTGCTGAAACACAAGTTATTTCCCAGAAGTGTAGGTAGTAAGCCATTTGCTTGGGCAACTCTTGTTCTGTCAAACGTGAACCAGAAATTAGGTGATGTGTCAACAGCTATCAGCTGTGTACTAGACAACAGTGCATATGTCCCCAATAACACGCAAGTTCATGACTACTCTTGAAGGCAGGTTATACAAGATTCCTTCTCACTGTTATAGTTATTTTGATTTTTGGACTCAAGCAACATGCCATCTAGTAATGTGATCAGCATGCACTAAACAAAAAGAAACAAAGTTCAATCCTGAGTTGATGAAAGTCTCTTCAACTAGTCAGTTCAAATGTCCAACAAAGTCCAAGGATCTCCTTTAATTTAAGGGATCTGTTCATTCGGTATAAAAGGGATTAGCTTTAAAGTAGTCAGCATCTTGTCCCAGGACTTTTGCTTTGATGAGCAAGATTGATGACAGTTTTTCTGTAATTGAATTCCCCCAAAAACTATACTTGCCTGTCGGGCAAATTAAGAACAAAATTCACTAGCCTGATAGCAAAATACACTAGTCCTCAGAATGCAAAGAAAGTCAGTTTTACAGCTTGCCATTCTGGCAAGCTGCAGCTAGCATGTATTAGCTGAAGAGTAGTTTTAATTTTTTGGCCTGAAATTTTTTTTTTGATGAGCAGGATTCATTACAATTTTCTGAAAAAAAATTCATTTGCCTGTCGGGCAAATTAAGAACAGAGAATTCACTAGCCTGATAGCAAAATCCACTAGTCCAAAGCAATCGGACAATTGCAGGCTGTACAGATCAAGTAAGTTGCATTTTTAAACGATGTTATAATAACTTATATTAATTTTTATTATAATGTTTTGTATTCTACAGAGTTTACTTGTATTTATCACTGGGGCCTTCCTTATCTTAGCTTACTGTGCGGACAAACATGGATCTCAAAATTTTCAAGAAGTTATCCGAGAGGTTTTGGGACCAGGAGCATACGTTGTTACGCAGATTTTCATACTTTTATATATGTTTGGTTCTACAATTGCTTATATGATTCTAATTGGTGACCAGCTGCAAAGTGGTATGTCAATCATCTTTCTCTTTTAATAACTTAAATATTTTTAATCAATGTGTTTATAAAGCACTTGGCACTCAGTTTTTAATTGCATACTTGTGCATACCTTAAAATTCCGAAAATAAGCCCCTGGGCTTATATTTTCAAAGACCCTTTTGGAGGGGCTTATAATTATTTGGAGGGGCTTATATACGGAGGGAAATTTTAGTTTCAAAATTGATTGGGCTAGCCTTATAGTTGGAAGTAAATTTACCGTTTTTGCTGTTTTATTTTGTATTTGAGGGCAATTTTCCAAATACAAGCCTCCAGGGGCTTATATTTAGAGGGGCGATTTAACAGAGGGTTTTTTGCGTTACGAGTTTGGGGGGCTTATACATGGAGGGGCTTATTTACGGAATTTTACGGTATATTAACACCAAAAAGAGAGTTGATAGAATATGACAGTCCCACATTTATAGCAGCTGTGTTTTGGACAGACCTGTTGATATTGTAGTCAAACATAATGGTGTTACAAAAACTGTTTTGATGTCAACTTCTCAAACAAATTGATTTCTAAGGATCAAGATATTGCTACTGCTATGCAAGCATTTGAAAATGAAGATTTTATTAACCAAATGTGACAGTAGGGAGATTTAAAGCGACTTTTATGGCAAACGGCTTCATCAGATTCAAGTTGAGAAATTCTCAAAACAGAAAAAATTAATGTGCAGCTAAAGTCAAAACCTAACATGAAGCTACTAATTTGGGGATAGAAGTAATTAACAGTAAAGCACATCAAGTAAAGGGAAAACTTGGTCGCGTTGGTACAGATTCACGTTTGCCATTTCACATAAACATCACTTTAAATCTCTTTAATGAATCACATTTTTAGGATTTCCTTGATGTTTATATTAGTTTTGTAATGTTGACAATAAGTGACAAATGTTTTGGTTATGTGATTTGAGTAGAGTTTCTTCTTAACCATCCTGAAAGAATGAATATTGATTTTTGCCATATAGCAATTAAAACTCAAATCCTATGATGGATCCTCTCTCTATGTTCAGTAGGGAGTTCATTGCTCATCTCTGTCTTCTTTCCTTCTCTCTTCAGTTGGTAAAGCTATTGACAGTGAACCTCATTGGTATCTAAGTCGAATTTTTCTCATGTGCACTGTTTGTATCATATTTTTGTTACCATTATGTCTCCCAAAGACCTTAAAAGTTCTCAGTTATTCAAGGTATGCAGAACCCAATGTCAGTACAACAATGTTAAAAATAAATTAATATATATAAATAACATGTACGAGAGACATCATTACATTTCTTTCATTGCTAAAAATGTAATTTAAGCCAGCCAGCTATCCTCAGATAATAATGCATAACTTAGTAGGATGTTACTGACAGTAAGCAAGATCATGTTATGTTATTTACCTTATTACCAGCTTCTCTGGACACAGGCCTACCCAGAGGGAATGTGCACGAACAGGACTCAGGTCCCATGCAATGCAAGGTGCCATCCCTACCCAATCCCACTACCTGTAAAGGTTGACCACACCACCAGGGTCTATGACCCCTACTCTTTTCGAATAGTGATGTGCGTTCTTTTACGTCCCACAAGAACAAATCAGTGAAAGTGCTGTGAGACAGGACCTATGGTTTTTTGTCCTTATCCGAGAAGACTAGAAAGTGTAACCATTTGCAGATGTCATTACAAAGGCAGCACATTCTTCTCAGTTATTTAAAAACCCTCTGTTTTGGTCCGGCTGGGGTTTGAACCTGCGACCTCCCACTCAGCAGACTGGCACTCTCCCAACCAAGCTAACTAGGCAGCAATTAATTATTAACTTTAAAATAGAATATAATTGCAATAATTATTGTATTATTTTTGTTAGACATTAGTTTGCTGGTCAAGAATCCTGTTTTTGAGACCTTTCATTTCTGATACACTTCTCTTTAAAAATAAGTACATCATCACAGATTGATTTATCATTCTGAAATCACTGAAAATGCAATCATCATCATTGTCATCATCATATATTTCTGCACCACAAAACACTTCTTGGAGAAAGTACTGTACATGAACTTATTAGAGGTGCATGAGAAAAATAATTTTTAACAACATTCCTGCTGGGTATTATAAAAGTTTGGGCACTCACATTTCTGGGAGCTCACAGCCAGTAAATTAAAAAGCTCTCAGGTTTACTTCATTAACCCTTTAAGCCCCAGTATCTACATACAATTCTCCAAACTGATCTCTATACATTTCCTTAAAGAATGAGTTAAGAGAATTTGATAAAAGATCAAGGCATTTTTACTTGAGTGATCATTTTATTAATTCTCATAACTTATCTTTTGACAATGTATGGATATTGTTAGGAGAAAATTGATCTTGGTCACTATTGGGACTTAAAGGGTTAATATTATGATGAATCCATGATCCGTGAAGGTCACTTAATTAGTTTTTGTAAAAACTTTAAAAATTTGCAACGTTGTGCGACTTATATCACACATATGTACACTAAATGTACATTGTAAGAAAGTTCATCATTTAAAGTACACTAGTACCATGTGCAGTGTTAATATAAAATTAATATGCCTGTTTTTTCTTTCTTTCTTTCTTCCTTTTCTTAGTGCCCTTGGAACAATTGGAGCTATTTTCATTTGCATAGTAACCGCCACAAAGTATTTTGAGGGAAATTATACTGTTAATCCAGAGTTTGTTCAGTAAGTGCTTTTGACTAAAATGCTGATTAACACAAACACACACTGTATGTTCAGGACATTGTACACCATTGCGTAGGAAAAAGCTCTTATTCCTTCGGTGTGATTACGTAACTTGTACAGTTTCAGATTTTATAGAACACTGTTGTAGATTTGGAAAGTACAATGTAGAAGGCCAGTTCATCTCATAAAATGGAAATCTTTTTTTTTTTCTTTTTTTTTTTTTTTCAGGCAGGGGGGTGGGGGTGGGGTGGTTTTTACAGCTTTCAAGCATAAAACTAGTTAGAAAAATAGTTAGAATGAGTCAGTCTTCAGAAAATTTTCTACTTAACCTTAAGAGAACAGTAGTCAGACATGATGCCTGGACATAATTAGATACAGTCAAACTCCGATTTACAGACAGCCACTTAATATGGACACTTCATTATTATGGACAGTTTACTTTGTCCTGGGGAAGAGAAAGCCCTTACATTTTCTCTAAATTATATTCAACCTGCTCAATACGGACACCTTGTTAATGTGGACACTTTCTATGGCCCCCTCAGTGTCCGTATTAGTGGGGTAAGACTTTACTTTCATTAATTTTTGAAGCTCTATTTTTACATATAAAAGTCATTATTATTCATTCAAAATATTTCCCCAATTCTGATTGGCTAAAAGCACACGTTTAATTCACCATAACCAGTTCCTGATGACCAAATTTGGAAGAATTTTGACTTTAACGAGGAAATGACATCAAAAATGCAGCGTTTTCGCAGGTTAAGGCACTGTTAACCGAGGAGAAAACCTGGGGACAAGGTTGAGTTGTTTTGGTTGTGAACTTAAAAAAATGGCGGACATTTCACTTGTTTCAAGAGTATGAACTAGGCGAAAAAATAGCTAAAAACATGGCAAGAACAGCAACAAGACAACTCGAAGGGCGACATCTGCAATTTGGGGAATATTTGCGGAGCTGGACAAACCTAAACATACACTATCGAGGGAGGGAGGAGGGTGTTATGCCTACGGCCTCGACGGATAACACCCTCCTCGATCTCCATAATTCTTCATAAGATACTCAGCCTCAATCATTAACTGTTAAATATGTTAATGTGTCCCTCCCTTCGGCACAACTGAAATGGTGACCTGGTTTGACAACTCCAGTTTATGGAAGAAAATTATTTGAAACCCTGTTATCCAGCGAAAACAGCTGACATTTCATGATGCCTGGTTTCCCCGCAAAATGATGTCTGTGTAAATGACTACTGAAATTTCATACTGATGATTTAATATCAACTTTGCACCTGTGTGCATGCCTCTAATCAGTGTACTGTTGTTGCTGTATTATAGAGTGCAGTTACCATGGACAGATGCTTTTAGTGCAGTGCCAATTATTTGCTTTGGTTTTCAGGTTTGCAGTAGTCTTGCTATTTATAACCATAAGATTTGTTTGTTCACAGGAAAACAACTACTGTATTTACCCATGTATAATGCGCGCCCGTGTATAATACGCACCCTAATTTTTGACCACGTTATTCTAAAAAAAAAGATTTCAAGATAAACGCCAAGAATTAAAACTTCCATGTTTCCATTTAATTAACAAGAGCTGGGAGTTCATTAATGACATGTTTACATGTTTACTTACTTACTTACTTACTTAAACTACAAATATCGCATGCACTGAGCACCTATTTACACGCCTTTCTATGTAATAAATGTCAAACGTTTTACAAATCTTGTAACTTGAAGTCCCTATTACCTAGTATACTTAAATTCATAAATAACAGCAATTCCTAAACAGTACCGGTATTTCTCCTCACAGCTCTATACTGGTAGCTTGAGTATCATTACTGTATTGCATTCGATTCAAGTAAAATGTTCAGTGTCTTTAAACAAGGCATTCCTAAACAGCGAAACCTTCAAATTCGGACTCAGAGTCTGATTCTAATAGGTTTTCGATGCTTGAATCATCAAGTTCATGAGTGTTCTCGGTTGAATTGTAAACCAGTTCATCTTCTGATCCATCCAAATTGTTTGTGATACCACACTTCAGAAAAGAGGCAGCGATCATTTCTGATGGAATGGCATTCCATGCTTGCAAAATCCACGAACAGATCAGTTCCTCCGAAGCCTTCTTTTGTCGTCCAGTGGCGGTAAATTCGTGAATTCCGTCAGCCATCCACTGCATCCACTGCTTTCGGACTCCATCTTTAAACGGCTTGTTTAAAGATACATTGAGCGGTTGGAGAAGGGAGGTTAACCCACCAGGAATAACAGCAAATGGAATCCGTGTATAATACGCATCGTAAATTTGAAGGTCGATTTCAGGGGAAAAAAGTGCGCATTACACACGGGTAAATACAGTACAGCTGTAGACTGTAGACTTAAAAGTATGTTTTAAACATCTGCCAACAAGTTGTACCTGAAAATTTGTGGTGGCTTATGTGCAAGAAATAATATTAGTTTCTAACTTTCCATGAATCAACCCAAAACATCAGGCCAAAATTTAATTTTCACCAAGCAAGCAAATAACACGCTGTCTACTCTTCTCAGAGCATGACTTTAACAGCAAATATGTGAATCAAAAAATAAATCTCAACCTACATTTTATCTTCAACATTACACATCACATCAGTTCTGAGAGTAGAGCTTGCTTTGAAGTTAGTTAACCATGTATTTGATGGCTCTGTGACGTTGTGTTTTTGTGTCAAACATATTACTTTTTATGTGTCTAACATATTACTTCATGTTTACAACAAATAAAAATCATACAGATAATTTATTATAATTATTTTCTTCCAGTGTCATGTACCATCAATAGCTGTTTATGCAGAACTCAAGAGAGCAAGTGTGCCCAGATTTGGAATTGTCGTTGTCATTGCCATGGCAATTTGTGCTGTGGCTTATGCCATCACAGGATCCTTTGGCTACCTTACCTTTGGCACCAAAGTTCGAAGTGATGTGCTGCTAAATTATAACCCTAATGATGTTTTGGTGAATTGTGCAAGGGTGACATTGTCAGTGATAGTCTTATCCACTGGTGCTGTGGTCGTTTTCTGTGGAAGGTACAGTGTAGCACTATATTAAGAACAACAAATTTTATTTTTTATTTTATTTTTATTTTTTATCATTATTTTTTTTTTCTTGGAAAGGTCTCTGAACTCCCCCAATGAATTAGGGACAGTCTCCTCCTCACACAGATGTGTGGTGTGAAAGACCAAGAGCTCTTTAAGAATTCAATCCTTGCAATGCAATTTATTGGTCAGACATGTCCTATTTGCTAAAACTATAAGAACTTAAGCTGACAATATTAAATGTTAAAACCGTGAAACTGATAACCACTTTATGATGACTGCTTCAATAATATTATACATATTCAAGGACAAAGACAGACCAGAGGACAGACAGGGAGCAGTATACAAGATCAAATGCTGCGACTGCCAGGCCACTTTATAATATACATCGGTGAGACTGGCAGAAACCTTAGCACACAACTGACTGAACGCAAACTAGGGACAAGAAATGGTGATGTCAACAATCACATTGCTGAACACCATTTACAGACAAAACATCAAATCGACTGTGACTCTGCGACATGCATAACATATTCTACAGAATACTATCAATGGCTCACCTTTAATAGAAAACTGGTTTACTAACTTAGAACAAATGCCACTGAATCACAGTCAACAATTACCATGAAGCACCATACAAATGACTTATTGACAGACTCAAAGGAAACTGACAACGGCAGAGTAACTGACCACCGACAATTTGACTAACAATAAAATGATCAAGACGACTGTTCAGCTGTGACAAAAAGACGGATCAAAACACACCATTGATGTTTGAGAGTCTTTCATTAGCCAATAACATCACAACTTAATTGACCAATGAGGTCAATAACCAGAGTTTAATACCATCAATTGACGTGATATAACTCAAATTTGACTCTGAAGATGACTACCGCACAGGTTGTCGAATCGTCAGTCACTGTCAACTGAGTCCTATTCAGGACTACATTCCACTGGATGATCATACTTACTGGGTACTTAAATATTTAAGGTTGGGAGTTTTTTGCAGTGCGAAAAAAAAAACCTGAATTTTCTTTTCGTACTTCTACTGTGGTTATCCCAAATACATTTAATTCTTCATCCAGCAGTTCTGGTAAAATTTTATGAATTTCAGTTTTGTATTCATTATAAATAATATTATTATCATCTATCACAGTATTATACATGTAAGACAATTATTATTGTCTCCTCCCTAGTAGCCCACTAGCTTTTAGAAAGACACTTGACGTTAACTTTAATTGCAGGAAGAATATAATATTATAAATTTGCTAATCATTGTAATGCATTTCATGACTGTTTTGTAGGAGCTGCGTGGAGGGCTTGTATCTCTCATTCTTTAGGATGCCTCCTGCATTAGCTGAAGTACATGAAAGACAACGAAGGATCATACAGACAATAGTGTGGTTTAGTCTTTCCCTCATTGTTTCTGTATTTGTTAAAGACATAGGATATGCTGTAGCCCTCATTGGGGGATTAGCTGCACTTTTTATCTTTTTCTTTCCAGGTAGGTTGTCAGAAATTAAGCCACGTGCAAATGGACACAACATTGTTGAATGTTACATGTTGTGTCCATTTGCACACGTTGTTGTATGTTGTTGCGTGTTGTTGGGAAGAAACTGGTCAAACATTTTAGCCATTAACTCCCAACATTTCAATAAATTATTGCACATTACATATGGTTGACGAAGTCTCCGGTTGTATCCTTCCCATGGTACACTGCAGGTCACAACATTGTTTGGTTACTTTCATAGGAAGCAAGAGGAAAATAGAGCCAAAAGGTCCTCCTAGTTGTTGAAACCTTACCTAACTGAAAATGTTTCTGACAGACCTGCTTATGAGATCCCGTGAAACTTTTCAACTCCCTCGTAAAAAGAAATTTTATTAGTTCCATCTTTATAACCATACATACATGAAATTGCCCATGAAATTACTCATGAATTTCTTTCACTCAGACTGCAAGCCACACTGTATGTAGCTAGCAATCTTTTCTTAATACTATGACACAATGTTATTTGCAGTTACTGTAGTAACAAGCTAAATCTGGTAAATTTGATACCAACAAGTACGCCACTGAAAATATTTCTTCTAACGATCACACAACCATGCTAATGCAAAGAATTTGTTCCCTGCATCTATTTGATTTTTGATGTAATAACAAGTTGATGAAAATTTGTTCCTATTTACATTCACAACTAAGAGACGGGAATGGGTCTGCAGCTTGAACTGTGGAGCCTGAGTGTTTGATGCCGTCCAAATAACATACAAAGTTCAACATCATAACTAAAGAATGGTATACAAATATTCCTAAATAAAGTCACTTGAGGCTGAACTATTCACGTGTGCCACCTGATACGAAAACCCGAAAACCCAATGGGAAAAAATTGGGAAGGTATTCCCTAACCAATGCAGTCGCACAACCTCTGGGGGTTAAAGGAAAAAATCAATCGATAGATGAGTAAAGTAAGATATAAAAATAAAAGTTGATAGTTCAAGAGCTAAGATGAATACATTACAACTGTCAAAACCTTATATACCTAACAACAATAGAGTAAATTAATGCCATAGTGGCTCACGTGTGTTCATACCAATAGGAAAGTATTTACATTCTCTGTTACTGCCACTACATTTAGCTCCGCCGAATGTAAATACATTTCCTAGGAGCATTCACCTGAAAATTAAACTCCTGCATTTTTGTTATTCCTAGGAATCTGTCTTGTGCAGGAGATGCTCCAATATCCTGTTCTGTCCACCACCAAGAAGCTCCTGATAGCCCTCGGTCTTTTCTACGTGGTCTTGGGAGTGTTCATATTTGCTGACTCTGAAGTTTTTGCAATAATGAAGGATATCACAGGAAAAGGGTTGTACTGAATCTGATCGTGAGACGGGGATTGTAAGAACAGACTGTTACAGCATTCTCAACTGTACTCAAGTCCACGGGCAGATAACTGGGTTTTTCATGAGTTTTATGTGACACGTCCAGCCTGGCACCTACTCGTGTATGCTGTGCCTGATCTCTACATTGCCAGGACCTAATGACAATAAAAACTTAAATTTCTTTAGTAACCTTTTCTTTGATAATTAGCCGTCTATTTTTGACAAAGGGTTGAGCACTAATTCTCTTTTCCTTGTGAACAGGATGTTGTACATGTACATCTAAGCTTTTTAAAATATGTAATAACAATATTACATGTTTTAAAAAGCTAAGATGTACAATAATAAGCCATCAGAATGGCCATGTCCATTAAGCTACTGCATTTGAAGGTTCAGTTTATATCCTACTGGTTCAGAATCATGGTTCCGTTACTGTATTTATTTATTTTTTTTTTGTGGGCTATATTGCATACAATTGATAAATTATTATTCATTAATCAAGTACATATAAATACTACTCTTACCCTTTTTCATTCTTATTTTAATTTGATACTCAATATGGGTGGACAGTCAAAATCCATCTTAAATTTACTTAGTATATACCTAGTTGTTACTTTTCTATTTGTTATTCAGAGATATACATTTCTTGAAATTCCCAGTGACATTCTGGACCTGAGTAGTCTCCTTCACAGCCGTTTTTAGTCTCGTCACACAATGCTCCTCCCCACAAAACTCTTTTCGCTGCAATTTGATTGGTTCAATTTCAAACAATGATTGTGATAATTATGATTGGTCAATCACCTGTACTGACAAACAAAGGGAAAGGAATGTGGTTCGCAAGAAAGCAGCCATTTGTGGGGAGGAGCGATGCGTGACAAGCCTAAAAACAGCTGCGAAGGGGACTAGGACCTGAGGGCCTTTATTCACTTACCCCGATCCTGCCCCTCATATTGTAATAAGACAGTGGTCTTAATCTTATAAAATTGTTGAATTTAATCCAACGTGATTATTGTATGTCTACATAGGCATATCATGACAGTGGCGGATCCAGGGGAGGGGTCCAGGTGGCCGCCCCCCCCCCCCCCCGCTTTTTTTTGGACCAAAAGGGCCAAAACATTTTTGTTTTGAGACCCCCCCCCCCCCCCCCCCCCTCAGGGTCTGGATGACCACCCCTGCCCCCTTATCTGAAGGTCTGGATCTGCCACTGCATGAGCAACAACCTCAGGGCGGCCCCCTCAGGGCCAAGAGCACAAATATTTATTATTTGAAGCTTAAATATAAGGTTACCATGAAAGATTCAACTGATCAACCTTTTTTTCTATTAGACTCTCAAAAGATTACAAGTATTCAGTACTATAACCATGTTAAAATTGATGGTTGACACAAATTTTGGAATACGGTAGAGCTCTGGTAACGTGAACTCTGAAGGGACACGAAAAACAGTTTGAGTGATTTAGGGTTTGAGTTGACGGGGTGGATTGCAAAATTCAATTTGCCATATTAAAAATTGATAGTTATAACTATCACTATCAATTGTTAATAACTGACTTTTCAGCACTTCAGTGTATATAGTGCAGTGCAAGTTTAACTTATTTCATCAGAAACAGTAACATGCCTTTAGGCATTTTTATGATAAAACATGATCTGTTCGTTACTTCAATTAAAGTCAAATTGATGTAGTGTTGACCAGTGTTAGTTTTAGTGTTTTTACCAGTTATACAAAAAGGGCTAGAAGAGGGATGGTATCCGAGTTACAAGATCTAGAATTCGAGTTATTGGGGGTAAATTTCAGTGAATTTTTGTTAGGAAAATGAAATTTAGTTTGAGTTAGCGGGAAGTTCAAGTTATCCGAGTTTGAGTTATCAGGGTTCTACTGTATTAGGAATTCTGCTGTTAAGGCCTTAAATACCATTACATACCAGTACAGTGTACATCACACCATGTTACATAATACAGATTCCAGAATCCAGAAAATTTCATTTCTGGGATCCGGAATCCCTCTGCTTTAGAATCTGGGATTCTGCTCAAGGAATCCAGAATCCAAGTTCCACTGACAAGGACACAAATCCAGAATCCAGTACCCCAGAATCCACAGCATGGAGTTCAGAATTCAAGCCTGTCTTGGATTGCCTTAAACAAAAATTAATGATCATCATGTAAATTGTATGGATAAGGGTTGGGGAAATAATAAATTATTAATAATTGAATTGATATCAAGACTTAAACCTTTGACTCAACATTACTTTGACAGTACTGTTATTGGGGCTCTTATGAATAATTATGTAGAAAAACTATTCTGTTATTTATTTATTTTGAGGACTGTACAAAAATAAGGGGATTACTAGTCAGAGTTACAGGTCACATACAATTATTATAAACTGTACTAATGAATCAGATAAATCTGTTATTCTATGCATTTTGTACTCTCAACTGAATTTATCAATGTAGGTGCTAAGAGTTTCAAGGGTGAGTGAGTTAAGTGTTAGTTAGGGACCAACCATTTAACTTTTGAGAGGTACTGTAGGGGTGAGGTGAGTGTTTACTATAGGCAAAATTTTTTTCACGTCCAAATATAACACTGTTAGCTTATTGTATGACTTGTCTCCATTCCAGGTCTCATAATATAAAAAATCACCCAACCCCTACTTTGGATCCAGAGGTCCATTCGCTAAATACCCAAGTAGGATAACCATGAACTATCAGGAATGAGGCAAGGAAAAATCAATCTGTGGCACCAGCATAGTGAGAGGACCCATCCCCACCCTCTCAAAGTTAAATGGTCAGTTTTTCAGAATGTGCCCTGTTAGTGACAAAAGTCTCCTTAGTTATCTTAAAAAAATTATCTTTGCTTAATTAGGCTTCAAGGTCAAGAAAATTATAGGGAATCATGACCAAAAATAAAATTTTGATTTGTAAAGAAATTAGTGCCATAAGAAATTATAAGGATCAGGACTTAAAGAGTCAAAAAAGAAATTATTTCTGTATCAGTAATACATGTTACATGCTTTTCCCTTGGAAGGAGTTGAAAGTTGTGACGGGCAGGTGATGTCTGACAAGCTTTACTTTTAAAAGGAAGTAACATGACCTAGCAGACGTAAAAGTTTTTGTCAGGGATAGGAGGACATAAAAACCATTGGAAATGTGTGGATCTTCTCTGGAATGCATCTCATGATTGTTTGTGGGAAGAAAACTTAACACCACAGAATCCTGATTTCTCAAATCCTCAGTTTGTTGCAACTCCTGATCATTATTTCAACCCAAACTGATGTCAGTTCAACAAAACTTTAGCCAGCGTGATTCACAAGTGTGGCTATTTTTCCCGGTCTCTATAAAAACTATGGCCAAACTTGTGATTTTTAATTTAGTTTTATTGAATTAACCCGTTTCCATTTCCAAGTCAAACTCTGTAATTTTACACCCAATATATTCAATGTCATTTTGAAACTCTCAATGAATCAACTATTTTTTTCCTCTGAGGTTCCAAAAATCAGAATTCTGCTTTACTTACCAAACGATAATTTTGAAGAAACATTAGTTGCACATTTAATATAATGACTAATTGAAGCTCATGTGGAAAATATAACATTCAAAGAATATTTCACTACAACCTAGAATTTTGATAGCAACAATCTTTGTGACTGAGACAGACACAAATAAATAAAGCCATACAAAATTTAAGAAAAATGCACAAATGCCGATGTGGCAAAGTATTTTTATACCTTGAGTGACAATGAAAGAGTAAATTAATCACTTTGAATTGTTTGTTTTAATAAAGACACAATATTGATGAAACCTCTGTAGTATGAGTTTTTTTGTATGAGTATTTTTTTTTTTGACAAATGTATTTAAAATACTTAAGTATATGATGTTAATTCAGGACCTTCGCTGCAGGCGCCTTCTCTCCCCTTTCTGCGTTCACCTCACACTCTATAAAAAATGACCAAAAAAACTAGCAGGCGCCTACCATACACGCAGGTAAAGAACTAGCAAAAGACCACGGGTGTCTGACCTTCAATACCGTAATCCCTCTATTTTCCCTTGAAGATTTATTATTGATTTAGTATTTATTTTATGTACACTTAAGTTTTTTTTTTTTGTCCAGCTATTTTAACCCTCTCAAACCCATGTGCAGCAGGGCTTAACTTTTCGAGAATGTTTTGAACAGGTCTGTGAGGTGGAACCAGAGGTAATTTTTATTACAAACAATAACCCACAGTTCAACTGAATTGGCAACAATAATGACCTGCTGGTCATAAAATAATAATGCCCTCACTCCTTGGTCCTTTATCACTTGGGCCAGTTTTAAATCAAGCAAAATTAATGATATTTTGAATTTTAAAAATTGATTCAGGTCATTCTTGGATAAGTGATAGCTAACACATTAAGGAGTAAAATCTTGGAAGTGGCCCTCTAAACATAATTCAAAATAAATTTGAACCTGAAGAGGCCACCTATTAAGCAGTCACCCTCTATTAAGCGGCTAGTGATCAAAGTCCCAAAGTAATAAAAAAATTGTTGGAAAGAACGGGAAATTAAACCTCTCTTAGAGCTGTTTAGGCAAACACGCAACCTGCATTGTCAAAAACAGGATTTTGGGTTTTTTTTTCCGTTGTCAATCAAACCATTACCATGGCATCCAATCCTTGCTTGTCAAATAAAGGTAGCAATAATGAGCAGAAGCTGCAAAATTAAATGTTGGTGGGAACAAACTGATTTGTTTTCATTTTCCCATATCTGTGTTTCTTCTGGATTTGGAAGCTCTATAGGAACAATTTCACAATGGGAATGTAAACTTGTCATGTTTCAGTAAGAAGGTAAAAAAACTTGAGAGCTAAAATGTGAAAACACACGAGAGCTGAAGTTCAAAAGCAATGAACCTTGAAACAAAGAAATTACACACAAAACGGATCAAAATCCACCAAACACAATGGGCTTTTGGACCTGTTGGAGTAAAATTCTGTTTCCTAAGAGGTCTGCTAAGATGATTGACAGTAGGGAAAACACAAGAACTGTAAAGGTGCAGAAAGCACCAAGCCTTCAGATTTTGATTGATGTAGCAGAAAAACCCAAAATCCAAAGACGTTTTTGACATCGCAGGTCGTGTGTTGTTCAAAACAGCTGTAAGCAGCCATGGCCACCTTTTGGCTATCTCAATGAGAGTTCTCCCATTAATGTCACCTCTTAAGCAGCCATCAAGCATTTGATACACTTGAAGGAAAATACAGTCTGAGAAAGAACGTGAGCATGACAACCAATTGAGCACCAGTCATACTGCTCCTGTCGCATATTTGTTTCAAAATAAAGTGATGTTAGTACTAAAGATTATGCAAATTTTTAAGAAACCTCTATTGAGTGGCCCACCTCTATTAAGAGGCCACTTAACAGTACCCCAAAGATTGCAGCTTAATGGAGGATCAACCTACTGTACTATGTTAATGTTTATTTGCTGGTAAATCATTCAAATCATTCTCTTGTGAGAATCAAGCCCTTGATGGCCATAAGACAGTGATAACATTTCAACACTGAGAAATTTCTAAGATCACAAGAAGAACTGCTATAACAGGGGTGTAGCAAGAAATTTTGAAGGTGTAAGCATGGGAAGAAAAGTAAGGCTGCTGGGGGTCTGGGTGCAAGCTCCTTTGGAAAGTTTTCTTAAATTTAGGGGCTTGAAAATGTCATTTCCTGAGTTTTCCACAGGACATTTTTCATTATTAAAAATAAGTAGGAAGGAAAATGGAAGTTAGTTGTTTGTTTTACCCATCTCTAGTGTTATCAGTAAGGTAAAGTTAGCTGACTGTGTTAATGGAGAAAAAGGATAAAAAGTGGCACCATCAATGAGGTTACAAGCAAAGGGCAAGACATCTACCCTTAAGACGGGCAAAAACACCAATATGATGCAAAAAAATTTACCAGCCATCCCAATAAAGTGATAAAAATGCTCCCAGGAGACAAAAAGAATACTTTTCCAGATATCATTTGTATGCACTATAGTATGTGCGTATATGAACGCTATGATCCTGTATAAGCAAAAAGTGTTCTTTAAAATTTCCACAGCCCTCTTTACCTATCTTAAAGATGCACTAAGAACAAATTTATTACTTTCAATAACACATATAGCTGCGCTTGAAGAATATATTGTCCTTTGAACAAACAGCTCTCAAATTTTGCTTGCCCAGGGCAGTTGCATGCTAGCCTGCATGCAGATGTTTCATATTCCTTTGTTGCAAGTTCCTTTTTTGTTTGTACCAAAGGGAATAGAAGATGATTGTTTGTACACAGACTGGTTAGATGCTGGTCTTTTTCATTATTTATGCCGCATTGTCGAAGATAACTTCCCTAAACTATTATTGTAAGCAACAGGAAAATCCACCTGTTCAGCACATCCGGGCTTTTTGAGCCCTGGGGCCCATTTCTCAAAAGTCCATAACTTTTTCTGACTTTTGAGAAACGATACCCAGGTCATACTTCTTGTAGTGATGCAGTGCGGCACAATGGGGTAGGCATGCATTCTAACTTGATAAATTGACTGTACATTGTATTTAAGTGTCTTCCTTTCTTACATTACTACATTATTTTGATAAATAAATTTTAATGCATACCAGGTTCTTTCTACGTGGAGTGATTTGACTAAGGAATGAAGTAATTGCTGACAAATGGTGGTGAATTTCCAGATAAGGGCATGATGTATCACTTGCATTGCAAGAATATCTCCTGAATAACATGCATCCATAAAAAGGGTTTCCACTGCTCATAAAGTAAAGGGACCAGCCTATATTCCTATATCACTGGGTCACTTTGTTAACTATGCTAACCGTAGCAACAACTAAAATTATTCACACCACTTTTAACATCTTTACAATCTCATAGTTGTTCATATCAGGTGAGTTTCCACTTCATTTCAGCACACACTTTTATAAAACAGTGGCATTCCCCTAAGTCTTAATGAAGTGTAGTAAAAAACCATGGGATATGAAGGCTTTCCGGCTACGCCACTGGCAAAAATCATTCAAGCACAGATCTTTTGCGTTTTTTGTGGTTTACCACAGTGTCTGAAGTTGTAAGTTTTGAAGTGTTGCCAGCTTCCCACTGAAGAAATTCACGTATGCCCTTACGGCCAGCAGAGAAAACTTGCCTTTCAATATGATCAAGTTTCCCTGTGAAGAGTGACGCATCTTCATTTGCAGCATTTTGAGATGAATCCATGATTTTTCTAAACCTCTTGATAAAAGTCTGTAAGAATGGAGAAAAAAAAAAGTTTTCACATTAAAATTACTTGGAAATTAATTGGAATGAGAGTATACAAACTATTCTAAAGGTATGCACCCTTTTTTCAATTAAAAGCTGTTAATTGTTAGCTTCTCCAAGCTACAGCTATGCCTCAGAAGATTGACTGGGAAAACAGACAAAGTTTAAATCAGGGACTTTAAGATTCAATGACGCGACAGCAACAAGAACATCACTTGAATAGTGAATTTGCATTCTTTCAGTCTTCACCACAATATTCCTACCCACTAACTTTGTCAAATGTATACAAACCCTAGTGGAGTTGAATTCCTAGGGACCATAAGTTCAGAAACAGAAATAACATTTCATTGTTGCTTGTTTACATACTCCATAAAACATTTTTAAAGCATTTTCATGTCGTAGTCTACTCAGCCATGGTCAGCAAACTGTTAACCCTTTAATGCCTTGAGTCCCAAGAGTGACCAAAATCAATTTTATTCAAGCAAATATATCCATACAAAATCACTAAAGGCAAAAGGCTTTGATCTTTTATCACATTCCCTCAGCTAATTCCTTAGGGAAATGTATGTAGATCAGTGTGGAGAAATAAATATTGGCATGCTGTGGATATTGGGGCTTAAAGGGGTCAACTACCAAGTATAACTACAACCAATATATGGTTGACTCCTGATAACTCAAACGCTCACTAACTCGAACCTTGCACTAACTCAAACCAAAGTTGATTCCCCCTGGATTTCTTTCGTACATTTACCATAATTTTCCCCTCAGTAACTCGAACGTTCCACTGACTCGGGGGTTAACCTCACAGGAAAAAAAGTATCTGTAAAAGCACATAACTGGGTAGGGGTTTGAACCATGACAGTACCAGTGTGAGTACCCCTTTACCCTCACCTGTGACTAGCATAGGTTCCATTCAGCATGGCAGACTCCTGTAGCGATAAGGGTGATTGTAAGAGGTACCAAGATTTTCCGCACTATAGCCCCACTAGCGTTATACCCTAGCGTTACCAATGTTACTTCCTATATGCCCCCCCCCCCCCTCCAAAACCCTAGCTCTCAATGCCTACCTCTTGCATACATGCAGCCATTTGAGAATTTTCTTCAAAATCAAAATGCAAAAGTTTTGTTCCAAACTCGTAGAAATATGGCCCTAGTCTATGCAGATCTACGACACTTGCATCTGCTTTGAAAATTTCTCTATACCCGTCCTTGTAAGCTTTAGGAATATCCACTGAAACGATCTTTCTTCGTCGGTTACAAAGTTCTTTTGCTAGCCAGAGAGGTAGTTCGAGTTTTGCTCCAGATTGCAAATCATTTCCTTCTGAGCTGGGATCCAAGAAGCCAAGGTTATAAATCTGCACTTCTAGTTTAGCAGGAACTCTTCCTTGGGTGGCTATAATGTCATCGAGATCAAAATAATCAAGCTCAGAAGTTGGATGAGGTCGAAGAGCAGCCCCACTGGCAGCCATATTGAATCCTTAAACCCTCCTCAATGTACTCTCTTTGACAGCTTGACATGGAAATAAGCTTTGAATTAAAGATTTAGGAGTTACTTAAGCAGTCAAATAGCTCCACCAGAGGAGTCATCGAAAGGAGAAAAGCAGTAAAAAATTCTCAGAAGCTTTTCAGATAATCTTTTGGGCGCGAAATTATTTTTACTAGTGCCAGTCCGTAACGGTACAAATTACCCAGCATTCAATGTCGAGAAGTTCTTTCTTTTCCACGTTTGTCTTCGAAGAAAGGATCGCGTTTCGTCTTTTTGGAAGAAATATGGACACTTTAAGCAACATAAAAAACATCTTGGTCAAATTCTACGATGAATACACGCAGACGACCCCAAAGAAGCTCAAGATAGTGGATGCATATCTGTTTTACATCATGTTGACGGGAATCATCCAGTTCGTGTATTGTTGTCTTGTTGGGACCTTTCCATTCAACTCATTCTTGTCCGGTTTCATCTCGTGCGTTGGATCTTTTGTCTTAGGAGGTAATGATTATTGATTATTAATATTTTCCTTTTACTATATTTTTCTAACTGCGCGTTTAGAAAATCTGAGGGTTGCAACGTGAGCGTGTGACACGTAGATCGTTAAGTTCGAGACACTTGGTGTGCGCTTAAATGAAATGTAATACTAAGCTGTTAAAAAAGGCAAAAATATATTGATTTTATCGTCATCGGAAGTAACAGATAAAAGTGATTTCAACGTAAGATTAAGTATTGAAAATGGCTGGAAATTTTTGTGCCCAAAATTTCATTTGTAGCTTAGCATTAACAAAGCAAAATATCCTTGAGAATTGATTATGAAAATCTTAGGCATCCTAAGGGAGTATGGACTTCTGATTTTAAAGGACTAATATGAAAAAAATATCAAACAATAAACAGCAATTGAAAGAATAAGCTTTGGAAACTATGCTCTTTATCTTTACATGTAGACACCTTGTCTTGATTTCACCACCCTGCTGATTCCCTGCCTTTTTGATGCTTGAAGTGATATTTATTTACTTTGTACATGTAGGAAAGTTATTTTGTTTTTTTGGCTGAACTCTGGGATCTGGGGTGAACAGGCTTTGCTCATACTTAGTTACTTTCTGTATTTAAAGTTGTTGTGGTTTTTTTATTTCAGTTTGTCTTCGAGTGCAGTCCAACCCTGCAAACCTTTCAGATTTCAAGGGTATTTCACCAGAGAGAGCATTTGCTGATTTTATCTTCGCTAGTGTCATCCTTCATCTAGTTGTGATGAATTTCATCGGCTGAAGAAACCAAAGTGGATTACAAACTGTTAATATTGTTTTAGCAGATAAGAGAGAACTTGTAGACTTTTTAACAATTACTGTCACATGGTATTCAGAATATCTAGAATTAAATGGGATCCATGTTTGTATTAAATACCCAATTTTCCTTAAACAGGTTGTACATGCAGTTGTTAGCCCTTTCCTGTGGGGTATTGTACCTCATGAATCTCAAAAAAAATTCCAAGCAAAATCTTCTTTCCACCACCCACCCGCACAGTAAAAACGCTGTGACAAAAGCTTAGAATGGATGTTGCTCGCTCCAGGTTATGGACTCCTGCGAAAACTCGGAAGCTAATAATATGTATCTAAAACTAAAGTCCTTTAACTGCTTGCCTCCAAAGTGATGTTTTGGGTGGTTTTGCCTCTATAGCCAGACTACTGACCAGAAAACAGCTCGACTCTCTTCAAAATGCTGTTTTCTTTTTCTTTCTTTTTTAGAGAGGTGGAGGGGTTGGGGGGTTGAATGGGTTCCTAACCATTTTATTTTTCTAAACGCAAAAAAAATTTCTTTTGAAAAATTATTTTGGCAGTAATAGAAGGATCCACAAGGTTCATTCCCAATCCCTACTCCCTTTTTATTGGAAGCATAATAATTTAATGGTCGCTAGGGGTGCTGGGAAGAATGAAGCAACAGTAGCTGAGAGCAGGCTCAGCAGTGGGAAAAAGAAAATGGCAAAAAAAAATTCCCCCACTCCACCACTCGGCTCTTCTCGCTCATCGATTTTGTTTTAGTTTTATTAATTTGAGTTTAGTATTTATTTATTATTTATTCGCTATATAGTCGCTTCAATTTAATCCCTTCGACAAACACTACAATAATATAGCTGTTTTTTTGTTCTAACCCGCAGATAGGAATTTTTACCCAGAATTGTTTACTGCGACTACGACATTGAGGATGAGTTCAATGAGTCATTAGTTGATAATGTTAGAAACCTCAATTATTTTTTTTTTACATCTTAACATACATAGCCTTGCCAGTAATTTTGGTAGATTGCTTATATTTGTAATTCGCTTTTGGCAAATGTTCATTTGAAGTCCTCTTGTATTAGCATATCGGAATTCTTTCTATTACCGAGACATTCCTGGTTACAACTTTGTTCATTCTCTACGTTCAAACAAAGTAGGTGGCGGTGTTGGCATTTATGTGACAAGGGAATTAGAATTAAGAATGCGTGATGATCTTTCTCTTAAAGGCGAAAATTGTGCGGAATCTCTGTTCACTGAAATTCATAGACCTAATGAAAAAATATTCTAATTGGGACCTTATACCATCCTCGCGACCAGTGTGCAGGATTTTGTTGGCAGCGTAGATTAGCTTATTACCAAAATCTCTAGAGAAAATAAGAACTGTTACCTAATGGCTGACTTTAATTTGATTCTCAGGTGACTGATGGCGCATTCTTAGATGTGATGTTTTCCAGATCGTTTGTTCCACTGATAACAAGGCCAACTAGACTCACCTCGCACGCCGCCACTCTAATCGATAATATTTTTACAAATAATTTTGATGACATTGCTAAGTCTGGTCTCCTAGTAACTGACATTTCTGATCATCTCCCTGCGTTTTCATTAGTTCATTCAGCACAATCTAAGACTTTACCCAATTTGTCAATAGATCTCGTACCGAGAAATAAACTGTCATAATACTGCTGAATTTAAAATGAATTGAACAACATTAACTGGTCGGAACTACCCAGTTTTAATGATCCTCTTCATATATTAGTAAAAAGTACTTTCTCCCAACAAAAAATGACAGAAAATAACGGTGAAAGTGAACTGATTAATTTGGGGTCAATGAAAAAAATAAAAAAATAAAAAAATGTCAGAAAAAATAAAATTGATTTAAGGACAAGAATATAATTAAAAAATAAAATAGTCATGACAAGTCAATCTTATGATAAAATGCCTTTGGCGGAATTAAAAAAAGTATTGGAAGAATTGAAAGTTGAAGCCAAAGAGAAGATAATTAATAAAATAAAAAAGATAAAAATGGGAGAAGAAGGGAAATATTCTTTTGTTAGTAAATATATTTTTTATAGTGCTAAAGACTATAAAATTTTAAAATATATTAATGATAATATAGATTTTATGATGGAATTAGATGGAAATAAGATAGAATACTTAATGAAGGGGGAAAGGAAGATAGAATTAAACGATGAGGGTGATCTTATAAAAAAAGTTTTTAAATTATTGAATAAAAAAATAAAAGTAAAAGAGTAAGAGCCTTATGGTGTGGAACGTATTGATGTATTATTTCCTCGTATGAGTTATTTGTATTTGACTGCTCATGAAAATTTAGCTAAGGAATTTTTTGTTAGGATTGAAGTCACTCGATTTGGAGAGAATTCAAAGTGCGGCAGAAAAAATAAAGGGTTAAAGGAATAAAAACAATTATAAAAATGGGTATGAAACCGAAAAGTCACGCAAATAACACACAAAGCAATCAAACTTACAAATTAGGAGGACTAATTTTCCAAAGCAAAGAAGCTTATGAAAATCTAAAAGGTATTGACTTCAATGCCTCCCAGATGGTTGATTTAATCAAAGATGGTTCTATCAATATACAGGAATTCTTCAGCAGATTTCCAAAAGTCAAAGTAAAAGAAGCTTATCTTTATGCATCTCAAGATTTGTACGAAATATTTGAAAATATTACAGCATTGACTTTAATTAAAGATCGCGATTACTTTGAAACTGAGTTAGATTTTGCTGCTTATTTTCATTCATTAATGGATATAGAATTTTTTGATGATTAATCCTATAACATTTTTGTTATAAGATTATCCAATCATTAAATAAAATGAGTGATCCAAGGTCGCGTAGCAATAGTCCAGTAACGGACTCCTGTTCTTTTAGTTCAAGAAGTTCGTCTGTTTCAAGTAGATCAAGAGAATCTACCCCTGATTCTGAAGATAGTTTTATAGTTGATGATGGTTATAAACATTATGAAGATCCTGATTATACCCCAAATAACGAGAAGTATCTTGTTACAGGAAAAGATTTCAAAAAGTTAACTAAAAAGGCTCAAAAACTTGGCGCAGAATCTCTTGATTACTCTACAAGAAAGAATAATAAATATATGGTTACTTTACCAGAGGGAAAGAAAGTGCATTTTGGTTCCCCAAAATATCCAGATTATCTTTATCATAAAGATCAGGAAAGGAGAGATAAATATCTAGCTCGTGCTTCTAAGATTAAAAACAGACAGGGAGAGCTTACTTATAAAGATCCTAATTCTTCTAACTTTTGGAGCTATAATCTTCTTTGGTAAACCAGTTTAAAGATTTTATTTTCCTAGAATTAGTAATGCAGCTCACAAGTTTAGAAAATCTTACCAACGAGAACATTAAGTTTAACGAAGCTAAAGTATTTAAAGTAAAGGATAGCAATATTAAATACAAAAGAATTCCAATTGAAGTAACTTACCCAAATAACAAAAAAGGACCGCTAGTCATTGAAACTCCGTTTTTGTTTTCTTTTGGTGTAACAGAGAGGAGAAACCAAGATTCAAAAAAATTAGTTGGCTACTCAATTCCAGTTTGCCTTTGGTCAAAAGATGAAGAACCAAACAAAAAAGAGAGAGAATTTTATGAAGCTATAAATAATCTTACATCTCTTGCTCAACAGTATTTGGAATCTGATTTTGGACCCGATGCAGCTTCTCATTTAACGGATCCCCTTTATTACAAAGAGGAGGAGTATACAGATAAAAAGGGAAAGAAAAAAACAAGAAAATCAAAATCAGCTGCTCCAGTTCTTTATGCCAAACTTATATATTCTGAAAGATCTAAAAAGATTTTATCTTTATTCAAAGATAATAAAGGAAAAGATCTTAATCCATTCAAATACTTAGATCAATATTTTACAGTAAAGTTAGCTCTAATTGTTGAAGGAATTTTTATGAGTAAATCTGTAACCTCTCTTCAAATTAAAGTTCATGAATGCCGCATTAAACCATTGAAACCGCGAGAATCTTTACTTCCATTTGATGATGACGGGGAAGATGAGGAAGAAGAAGTAAAAGATTATGATTATTCTTCTGAGGAAGAAGATGCAAAAGAACTAAAAGAATTGGAAGAAGCGCTTATAGAATAAGTAGGATGTAATATTTTGTTGTTATTATATTTTTCTAGTCGTTCATTTTTTAATACAAAATTTGTATTAAAAAAGCAGGGGGGTTTTGGGGGGACAAGGTCCCCCCATTTTGTATTAAAAAATTTCCAAATCTCTAAAACTTATCCATGAGTTAAATTTATCTGGATAACCTTTCCATTTTACTAAGGCTATTTTTTTCTTATTATTCTTCTTTATAATTTTTTCTATTCTAAATGTCTTTTGTTTTGCTTTTTGTAATTCTTGCTCGTAAAAAGAACCCTTAATTTCTTCGCCCATAAGATCAACAATGTTATAAGTAATAGGTTTTGTTGGGAAAACTTTATCAATAACAAATATCTCCTCAGTCCAGTTTGGAGTGTAGCCTTTATCAAATACCTTTCTCTTATACTTAGAAATTCTAACTTTATCCCCTATTGCTAACTTTGGTTTACCAGGTTTCAAGTAGATTAAATCACCGTATAAATTAGACCAAACTTTCATTTCATTTTTCTTTTTACTTGCTTCAACAGGAGTCATTTTTATACTAGAATGCCTCGAATTATTGTAATCATCAACTAGTTTATCTATTTTATCCCAGTAAACAGTGTTGTTATTCACAGTAAACATCTTCCACATCCTTTCTTTCATTGTTCTATTCCATCGCTCAACAATAATAGATTTTTCCTCGTTTTGAGTGTGATACAAAATTATTCCATTTCTTTTCAGAAAATCCTTGAAATGTTTGCTTATAAATTCGGAACCTTTATCAGTCCATAACATTTCAGGTTTACGTTTACTTTTTAATATATCCCCAAACGCTTTAGTTACTGTTTCAGTTTTCTTATCTTTCAACTCCCTAATCCATCCATACTTGCTAAACACATCAATAACCATCAAAAGATACCTTATCCCTTTGTTCCACTTACTAAACTTTTGCATTTCAACTAAATCAGCAGCCCAGATATCATCAATTCCATTTGAGATTACTCGCCTCTTTTGAAAGTTTCTTGTGATTGGTTTGTGAAGTTCGTCGGCTAATTGTTGAGACCAATCACCACTCAACGCCGTTTTACGTTTTTTGAACTTTTTATTTTACCACTAAATGGCAGGGGGGTTTTGGAGGGATGCAATCCCCCCACTCCCATTCCAAGTTTTTGTTTGGTATTTATTATTGTTCTAGCTAAAGTATGCCCCCATTGTCTTTCTTTCCAAGGAATAGCATCTAAAGATTTTACCATCTTTCTATCAGCTTTATTTTTACACTTTCGGTCATCTCCACAAACACTATAATCAACATCATGTTGCATAGCCACAGCATCAGTTGCTCCAGTTGGCTGATCATAAATTTCTAATATTTCTCCAGTTACTGGGTCGTATCTTACTTGGTTTTCTAGATCATTATAAGGACCGGTATATTTATGCCCTGGCAGAGTCCATCCTGCTTTTGGTTTTGGCAATTTACCAATCTGTTTATGGATATCTATACCCCCACCATCAAGATCTTTTCTGTTTGTTTTGTATTTTTTCTTTGGCCGTATTTTGGTTGATAATTGGTCTAAAGCTTGTGAACCCACGTTTTGTATCATTGGATTTAATTTGTCCAAAGCGTAATTTATTGCCTTTTTTTGTAATTTAGGGTTTCTTAGTGCTTCAGACCCATAATACCTTCCCATTTCAACTGCTTTTTTACCCATCCAAGGTAAACCATAATTAACAAATCCATCAACTGCCGTACCAACAACAGTATCAAAAACGCCCGCCCCTTCAGACGGGCTTACCAGTTTCCCGGTAGGGTAACTTTACCCATTTTTACATATCTAACTTTTTTATTTCCACATACAGCACATTTACAGAAGAACTGAGTTCTTCCTCTTTTATCTTTTTGGTAACCACTTGGTTCTATACAAGGAGTTACTCTCTTATCTACTATGCAATAAGATTCTTTCATTTATAATATGTTTAGATAAAAAAGGAGGAAAATTTAGTATACTGCTTATATAAAATGACTACTAGATCTAATTTTCTTAAAAGTGAACTTCAAAAGATATACAATAACCTCAACATAACTTATGAATACGCTGATTTAGCTAGATTGGAAAATGGAGAGAAGTTTGTAAAAGTATTTGAGTTGCTTATGGAGTTAAGTGAGAAATCAAATACACTTAAAAATGTAGTAAGAAACAATTATTTGTTTGTATAGTAAAAACTCCTATTGAAGAGAAAGATGAAGAGGAAGACGAAGACGAGGAAGATGAATAGTGTTTTAAAAATGGGTTAAAGGTTTTAGTTATTTTTTAAAAATGGAAGACAGGTTTGTTAAAGATTTTGATTTATCTTTTGATAATCAGTTACTAGTTGATTACGAGATTGAAATTCGAAATGAAATTAAAAGTCTTTTTGATGATATCAAAAAAGAAAATGGTTCTTTTTATGTAGAAGTAAATAGAGAAGAGGCTAAATTTTGGGAAGAAATTATAAATAAAACTAGTTATCTTATGAAGAATGAAGAAAAATTTAAGAGGTTAAGTAAAATTGTTCACCGATATAAAGATCTTTGTGATTTTATTGAAAGAGTTTCTAAAATTTTTTATGATCTTGAAAAAATTAAATCCAAATAAAAAACCTTTATAGATTAAATAAATTATTTTATTTAATCTTAATAAATATTATTTTTACATTACGCGGCGTAGCCAAGGGAAAGGGGGTTAAGGGGGAAAACCGTAGGTTTTCACCCAAAATAAGCTTTTATGAAATCGCTGTTGTCATTATCAAAGTGAGGATTGTGTATAATATCTAAAATAGTATTACCTCTTTGTCTTTCTAACAGGTAATATAAACACCAATATCCGCATAATACTGTACTTCTATTTTGAATTTCATCCATAGAGTAAACTATTTTTTGAATTTTTCCTGTTTTAAAGTAATCTGTTACTTCATAGGGCATTATTAAACCAAAAGGATCAAAGTATTCATATAATCCGTTTATGTTTCTATAACATACCCAATGAGTTCCAGGTCCAGTAATATCATCTAGATTAATTATACCACATTCTTTTCTAATTTTCCCTGGTAAAGCATCTCTACTATATATTCCTCTAAAATGTTTTATTCCTAGTTTTTTTATCCATTTTTTTAGGTCAAAGTTTGAAAGAGGTTTAATTACAAAATGGAGTTTAGAATGGTTCCCCATTAGAGGAGTGCTCCTAGAATGGGAATTGAGTTGAATGGGCTGTCTTTTCCTAGCAGTAGCCCTTTTCCTTTGGAGTTTTTTTTTTTAACTCCCATTCCTATAGGGTTGGACCATGTGCCAATAAAGGGAGGAGGTTGGTAAGGGTAACCTGTACCATGTGTGTGTGGCACGTAAACATTTGCTGTATTAGATGACCCTCGTCTATCAACCTGAAGCCCCCCACCAAGCATCTTAGATACTAAACTAACTGCTATTGGTATCCCAATAGAAGCAAGAGTACCTAAAAATCCTCCTTCTATTTGTTTTCTAGTTGGTTTTATAGTAAATCCTCTTCCCGTTTGCATAGCTCTGCTAATTTGGTTCAACTGTGATTTGTTAAAAGCATTACTTATACTTGGAAGCAAAGTTAATGCAGCTGCTGGAATTGGTATTCCTTTTCTCGCTATTTCATATAAGCTGGCTAAATCCATTGCTCCTCCTCTTTGTCCTTTTCCAAATATTTTATTTAGTCCAATTTCTCCAAGTGCAGTGGCAGCTCCTGTAGCTAATGCGGGAACAGCTTTACTTAATCCTTTTATAGCGTAAGGAAGTACTTTTGCTCCAATAGAAGCAAGTGATGTAAATAAGTTTCCTCCATGTTTAACAGAATTTCTAATCTGTGTTTTACTTATCTTTATATCAGATCCTGTGCCATTTGCAATAGATTTATTTATTTTGGCAATCTGTCTTTTTGTCAACATTAACTCATCATTTCCTCTAAGATGCGAATGTTTTAACCGAAGAGTCAAAGGTGACTGATTTATTATCGCAGAAGCCAGTTTTGTCTTTTGGCCATCTGTAAGTTTTACTCCGTATTCCATATAATTAGACATTTTATTTTAATGTTTATATTAAATTATGGGGTGGGGGGGTTGCACCCCCCCAAAACCCCCCTATAAGGGAAACCTACGGTTTCCCCAAAACCCCTTCCCTTTTTCTATGTAATTAGATTTTGAATGTAAAATCTAATTTTTTAAAATCACGTGTAAACTCACGCGGCGTAGCAGCAGGGGGGTTTTGGGGGGATGCAATCCCCCCATTAGAAGGTTATTGTTTTATATCACGAGATTATCGTGTGATTTTTTTCAACCAATCAAATGATTACACAGAATTTTCCACAAATGTGTAAAATGTTGTGTAAAATGTTGTGTAACTTTAAAAGCTTGTGTAAAATGTTGTGTAACTTTAAAAGCTTGTGTAAAATGTTGTGTAACTTTAACAACTTGTGGAAAATTCTGTGTAATCATAACAACTTGTGAAAAATTCTGTGTAATCATAACAACTTGTGAAAAATTCTGTGTAATCATAACAACTTGTGAAAAATTCTGTGTAATCATAACAACTTGTGGAAAATTCTGTGTAATCATATGCGGTGTATCTAAGGTAGGGATTCCCTCATGCACGAAGCAATAGTTTTCCATCTTGTTGTGATATTTCTGCTATTCTTTCATGTAAGACTAGCGCGTAAATATTATAATCAGCGTTTGGATTAGCTGTTAATTCGTAATGAAATGCTAATTTTGTAACACCGTCTTTGATATCCATTTTTTGTTTTGTCAGGTCAAAATAAACAAAAGGAAATAAAGTTTTGAAATTACTTATATTAAGTAATGTACCACCTTGATAATCATTATTTGCATAGACGTATGACATTACATTTCTAAAAACTCTTGACAAATCTGTAGAAGGTTTAAAGTGAATATCTGGGTATTCGTTTCCATTTGCAACTTCCAGGTAACATCTTGATATATTAGCAGTATTTGGTAGATTAAAAGTGTCGTATAAAAATGGATTTGCTGTTTGTGAATCAATTCTTGCCGTGTTAATTCCAAAAACAAATACATGCCTTGGTTTTGAAATAGCATTTGTAATTCTAAAATGTCCTGTCTGTTGCTGTGAATTATTTGATCTTTCAACTACTTCATTCAAATATGTCCATTTGTAAGGTTTAAGATAATTTTCCATGTACAACTTTTGTCCTTCTGAATTAAACGTAAGTTTTGGAATAAAAAGTTGTAGTCTTGTTATAATAACTCTACAATCATCAGCTCCTTGAAAAATTAAATTTGCATCTTTTTCAATTTCGATATTTAGCTCAATTTTTGTATTTGGAAGTAATTTGTCTTCCAATGCTTCAAAGAAGGAGTATCTATTAAGAGGAATTTCGCAGTTTACTGTGGCTGATACACCTAATAGTAATTTTCTTTTATGAAAACCTTTATTATAAGTTGCTTTTCTTTTAGCTAACTGATTTGTGCCACTAACTTCAAATTCTCTTTCCTCTGCATTTCTTGATGTATCAAGAAAATAAAATTCATTTGCAGCAACACTCTCAGCATATGAAGGATTATACTCAAGAAGATTTTTAATATTTACAACATGATTCGCATAATTACAACTATAAACTTCTCTTCCATTTGCTAGGATACTTAATTTTTCTATAAATGAGTTACTGCCATTTACAATTCCATTATGGTCAGCAACAGCAATGTTTCCTCCATCTGCCAGCTTATTTACTTTAAAATCCATTGATAATCGGGCGTTATACCAATCAAAAGGAGTGGATTCTCCTGTATTATCAGCTACAAATCTAAGACCTGTTTTAGTTTGGTGAGCGTTATTTGCCGGGGCTGTATCTAGAGCCTGTTCCAGGTCATAAACAACATCCTCATATCTATCTAAATATCTTGGATTTCTAAATGACTTCATTTTATTTTAATAATTATATAATTTTATGGGGAGATTGCATCCCCCCAAAACCCCCCTGCTGGGGGGTACCCAATTTAATAATTGTAGAATTTTCTCTTACGTGTTGAACCTCCACTAAGAAGGTTATTCAACATTTGATCTATCTCTTTTTGAGTCATTGTTTTGTTTGGAGTTGTCTTAACTTTTTTAGCAGGGGGGTTTTTGGGAGCATCCCTCCCTTTTGATAGTAATTGTACTATTTTATCACCGGCCTTTTTACCAACATGTTCACGGGTTTTTGTTGCAGCTGATGTCACTGCTTTTTTAGCTCCTTTTTTAACAGCTGATTTGACTGTTTTTCCAAATAATTTTTGACCAAATGATTTAAACACATCCATCATTCCTTCTCCATAAATATGTTGTCTTGTATATCTACCCAATTCAGGGTCAAATCTCTTTTTATACTCTGATTGTCGCATCATTTTATTTTAATATTTATATTATATCAGCAGGGGGGTTTTTGGGGGATGCAATCCCCCCATTACATCGAGTGGAGTATCAAAGTCATAAACCAATCTATACCATTAAAATTTACTGGTCTTCCAAGTGAGTCTGTTACATAGATTCTCATTTCATCAATGTGAAATGAAGAGACATCACAATACAATGGTCTTTTAGGTTCGAAAGTAAATGGATAAGACCTTGTGAGGTTATCAGTTGGTATCACAGCAATGGTATTAGTATTTATTCCATTTACAATACTATCAGTTATCGCCGTTGTGTTGATATTTAACACATCAATCGAATTTGTGATATTTGGTAGTTTTGATCCATACTCTGTTTTTGTAATAACTTTCTTTTCAAAACCAATCAGGTCTCCAAATTCTGTTCCTCTAAGATCAAGTTGATAATCACCATCGAGTGATACTAACACTCGATAGGTGGATAGTATAAAAGTTAGATTGATTGAATACTTTTTTACTCCTTTAGAATCTGTTGTGTGGTGAGACTTTTGGTCCATGTACTGATGAATGTAATCATTGATATCTGAGTAGGAATACATTCCATCTACAAAAGTAATTGTTTGCCAGGTGGATCCATCATGAGTGTATTTAATCTTATTGTTTTTATAATCACTTCTAATGTTGTACCATGAGTAAGTCATTGACAATCGATCAAGAGCAAGTTGATGTTTCTTATCAGGATCAAGTTTCAAAGATGGGTTAAACTTAATAGTAAAATCACCAGGTCTGCTTGTTCCTCTTTTTTCCCTATTTATTGAAGAAATATGAATAGCTCGTTCTTCCATTTTATCTATTGTTTACATTAGTGCGGCGTAGCCAAGGAAAGGGGTGTTAGGGGAAAACGTAGTTTTCCCCTTATAGATAAGTTTTCAACAAGTTATTTAGTTGTTTTTTTGAGATCACTTTCATTTGGTGGAGAAGATGAGCTATTTGAGAAAACTCATTTATCACACCGTTATTACCAGCTAGAATTGATCCACCGAGTAGTTCAAGTCTGTGAAGAAGTTGCTGCGGGTCTTTAAAGTAAATCATTCCTTGTCCCATTTTATACTCAAGCGAACCTAAATAAAGATTAAGAATGTTTTTGTATTTATGAAGTAAATCTTTTTGCATTTTAATCCTTTCTATATCTTCTTTATCTTCTTCTGTTTTATGTTTTCTTCTATTCAAACCAGCTATTTCTCCTGTAAAAACTTTTACATCATTTTTTACTTCATCAAGTATTTCTCTAAGTCTTTCAGGGTTAGTATCAAAAAAATCATTTGGCCTTGGATATTCCATCATTTTTAATATTTCTAAGTCAACATTATCAAGATTTTTTTCAATGTTATAACGTGTGGGTGATTTTGCTTTAGATGTTGATGGTTCTGGCAAACCTCTATCCAAACCTTCTTCATTGTCGTATGGTAATTCTCTCATATCAGCTAATCGGTTAAACTGTTCAAAACCTTGAGTAAGAGCAAGTTGATTTTTTTTAAGTTGTGCTATAGTTGCGTTTTGTTGTTCGTCGATACTTTTTTTAATAGAATCTTGAGATTTAATAAGTGGTTTAAATGTTTCTTTAAATCCCTCTCTCATATCTTGTTTTTCCCATTTTGTTTCTTTTATAACATTTCTTACTTGCAGTAACATATCATCTGCTGCAATCTTATCTCTCGCAAATTTTTTGGCTTCTTCTATATCCATTTTATCTATTGATTAAATAAAAATATAAGGGGAACCGTAGGTTCCCCTAACACCCCTCCCTTTTAATTTTTATTTAATCAATATATAAAATGGAAATACCAAACTATGATAGTTCCGTTGACATTGATAAAAAATATAAACAGCTGTATCCTTACATGCCATCAGACACATTTCGTATGTTGATATGCGGAAATAGTGGAAGTGGTAAGACTAATCTGCTGTATCATATGTTAATCAAACCGTTGTTGTATTACGATGAGATTTATCTTTACGCTCGAAATCTAGAACAGGATAAGTATCAAAAGCTAATTCAGAAAATGAGAGAGTTATCATCTAAACTAGGATATGAAATACTTAATGTTAGTAACAATGAAATAATCCCGGTTACAGAAATGGATTACGAAGACAATCAAAAACTTGTAATATTTGATGATTACGTCTGTGATAAAAACCAGAGACAGTTAATAGATTATTTCATTCAAGGACGACATAAGAATTGCTCTGTAATCTACCTCAGTCAATCATTTTATAAAACTCCAAAGGATATCCGGTTGAATTGTTCTCACTATTGTCTGTATGAATTTCCATCATCGAGGGAAGCAAACAGAATATCATCTGAGTTGGGAGTTAATAAAGAATCATATAGGGCAGCAACTAAAAAACAATATTCATTTCTATACGTTGATAAACCAAAAAAACGTTTAGCAATAAACTTTAATGGGGTGATTGCATCCCCCCAAACCCCCCCTGCCTGGTAAGTAACCTAAAGGAAAGGGGGTTTTGGGGGAAAACTTAGTTTTCCCCCATTATGTAAACAATAAATAAAATGGGAATATTTAACGAACAATCGTTTGATCATCCTTTTGCTAAAGGTATTCCTGGTGCTCCAGGAGTTGGATTTAGTCTAACCGCAGATGGTAATTATGATATGAATAAAAAGAAACTCACAAATGTTGCAGCACCTAGTAATAATACTGATGCTGCTACTAAAAAGTATGTTGATGATAATTCCAGTGGATCACCCTCAACATCAAGACTAACAGTTGATTCAAATATTGATATGAAGAATACATACCGAATTACAAATCTTAGCACACCAATGGATGCAAAAGAACCACCTACTAAAGACTACGTAGACAATACATTTCTTGATAGAGATGGTTCCTACCCAATGAAAGGTGATCTTAATATGGATAATAATAAAATGGTTAAAGTTGGCGCACCAACAGCTAATGATGACGCTGCAACTAAGAAATATGTAGACGACGCCAAAGTAGATGGAAGTGACTTTTTAAAATTAGATGGAACGAGAGAAATGACTGGGGATTTAGATATGAATATGAAAAGAATATCTTTTTTAGGTGATCCACAAAACGCTCTTGATGCAGTGCCATTGTTTTATGCTTCAACAAAGTATCTTAATCTTGATGGATCATTTAGTAAAATGACTGGAAATATAGACATGAACAACAATCGAATATTTAATCTTCCAACTCCAACGGGTCCCAAACAACCAACACCATTAGCTTTAACAGATATAAAGTATCTCCACGTTTCTGGGACAAATAAAATGGCTAATAATCTAAACATGGATAATAAAAAAATAATTAACCTTAGACCACCAACATCAGACACTGATGCCGCAAACAAAAAGTATGTGGATGATAATACTGGGGCAGATCTAAGTGATTATTTGGAAAAAGATGGCACTGTTGCTATGACAGGTAACTTAAATCTTAACAGCCATGAAATAGATAATCTCAGTGACCCCACCACAGATAAACAAGCTGCTAATCGCGGATGGGTACGTAAACAAATAGAAAGGCTTGATCATCATTCTGGAGAAGCCTCAAGTGGCGTATTCACAATAACAGATCCAGCTAGACCTACAACAATGTATCTACAATATATCAGTGGGGGGAGTGCCTCCCCCCAAAGCCCCCCTACTGTTGATTTTGTTTTAACTACATCAGCACCTGGTCAAGCACTTGCTTCATTTGCTCCAACAGCTAACACATACGTTAACAAAATAGAATTTCAATTTGGATCGCGCAATGTCAACGTCGACTTTCTGTTTTTTATTCCCAGGGACAACAATCATTCCAATTCTGTATTTTGGGTTAGTGGAAATCGCACTGGCACTTGGTCATTAAATATCCACAAGTCCCGGAATTATAATATGTCAGGAGTAAAACTACGAACTCATAATAACAACAATCACTCTGCTATAACTTGCAGAGTATTTTTTGATCTACCAAAAGCAATTACTAAACCACTTGGTAGAATAGAAATTAACACACCTAAAATTGTAATAAGTGGGGTTGTAAAAGCTGATGTCAACCTTGATGGTAATAAAATAAAGAATCTAGGTGTACCAACCCAAGACAATGAAGCAGTAACCAAAGGTTATGTTGACAATCTAGTTCATCTTACTGCAGTTCAACCAAGCCATTATAAAGATGAGTTTAGTTACCTCATGTTAAGTGGGTCTCAATGGACTGATGAAACGGATGGGGGGAATAGTTTTGTTATATCAAAAATAGGAGATTTAGCACCAAACAAAGGAAACTTTCACGACTATAATCACAAAGTAATTTACGCGTCTATACGAAAGAGATATGATGGAAATACGCATAAGAATACATTTAATTATAAAATGGGAATTAATTTTTACAGACTAACTGCAAATACCGAATACACGTTGTGTTTGGAAATACTCAACACTGATTATAATCTCTGGAATAATACTCAAATAAGTGTTGACAAAGGAACTTCAACAGGATTATCAATTGGAAATACAATTGCAAAAAAACTATCCCATAGGTATACTGATTCAACAGGATCAACAAAAACTATGTACTACCACAGAATAATAGTTAATTTCCGAAAATTGTCATCTGGGAATAAGTTCTTTCTTCACATTTCGGTTGATTTTCTTCAGGGCGGATATAATATCTCTACGTATCCATCACTGTTTTCAGGAGTTTACATCATTGCTTATGGGATTGTGGGTACATTTAGCAATATCGACCCAGATAAAGTTTACGACTATCACACCGTATTTGATATCAAACCAACAGAAGTAGTGTACAACGTTGATATAAATGCAAATCAAAAAACAATCAAAAATATCAAACTTGACCGATAAAATGATAATAGTGCCGCGACAGTCGCTTTAGTAAAAGAAGTAGCTCCTTTTACTAAAAATGCTTTGTATAGATTATACTTTAGTGAGGTCTATGACTTTACTCATGCGGATAGTTATGGAATAAATATAGGTTCATCTGGAGTTATTATTAATTCTGTAAAGCCTAATATTACACTACCACCTAATAAAGACCTAGATGAAATAGAAAAAGATGGATTACATGTTAATGGTTACGATGTTACTTTTTCTCCTACACATTCTTCGAAATCTACTTTATGTATTGTTTTTACTCATTGGAGAAATAGGAGTTTTACCCTAACTAACTATTTATCAACAAATAATAATATTTTAGTAAAATTAAACTATGATAAAACAAACAATAAAGTAACTTTAACTATCAATAGAGCAACTCAAAATTTTACCATGCTAAGTGAATTTAGTGGAAAAATAATTGTATTATGGCTAACAGAAAATTTTGATTCAAATGTTACAAAAGTTATAATAAGTAACTATAGCGGAACATTAACTATACCAGCTGTTTTTTATAATGTTAATCAACGTTGGAAGTTTACAACTGAAGATGGAGTGTTAAATAAATTAATGTACTCTCCAAACTTTTACGATGACGACTCTGAGCAATATCATAAAGTAATGCTTCAAGAAAAGTTAAACGGAAGTTACATAGTATAGTGGGGGAATTGCGAGCCCCCCTATAAGGGGAACCTACGGTTCCCCTAACACCCCTCCCTTGGCTACGCCGCACTAATATACACTTAAGAATAAAATGAAGGATATATTTGAGTTTAATCACATAGATAAATCTCTGAGTGAAACAGAAATAGAAACTATAAAAGATTTTTATAGACATTACCACAAGAAATTTTGGTGTTTTAAAAAGTGTTATAAGAGTTACAAATTTCTTGACGATGTATTTACAATTTCTGGAATATGCTTAGTTGCTATAGGAACTGTGGCTGGAGGTATAACTTTAAACCCAGTTATTCTAGGGGTAGTAAATGGAGCTGGAGTTATAATGGCTGGTGTGGGGAAGAATAAAAATTACAAGAAAAAAATAGAGTTATCCCGGATAGCTTATACAACTTATGAAAAAACACTTGTTGAACTGAGAGCGGCTTTAAGGGGAGATGATTTTAATAAAGATGAATTTGTAGACAGAATGAAACTGATAGATGAAATGATAATTGATCAATCTCCAATCGCTGATAGATTTTCTAGCAGATATAACAAAAAATGGGGGAACCCAGGTTCCCCCAAAACCCCCTCCTGCCCTAATAATGTAAATGGGGGGAGTGCATCCCCCCAAAACCCCCCTGCTAATAATGTACACATAATATAAAATGATACAAGAAATTGTTGATTACGTTAATACTCATTTTCCAGCCTGTAAAACACAGTTTTACCCTGATAACTTTATTAAAGCTTGTCTAGTTTACCAATATTTGTACGCTGAAAATTTTAGTAACAAACTTGATCTAAGCCAAATTATATACAATCTATCTGGAGACAGATACTCTCTGATGGCAAATTCGCCTGTAATAGCTAATCACTTGATATTCAATTTAGCATTCAAATCTTTCTATAAAAAATATAGATTAGGTAGAGGAAGTGTTTATGTTATGAATTCTCCATTTAAGGAATCAGAAGTACTAGGATATTTACTAGGAATAATATTCTGGTCATTTAAAAACGGCGTCGTTTAAACACCTTCTGCAATTCTATAATAAATTTATTATAGAATTTATGTACGTAATTTTTGATAATTTTCCCACCATTTATCATAATTATTTAAAGTTTTTTTACCTATTTTTAAAGTAATTTCTTCACTCTTATCAGATCCCATTTCCTCTAATATTTTTTTTATTAAATAGAATACATTTACCAGCCTCTTACGGCCTAAATCCTCATTTATTTTTTTTTTCATCTTTTCATCTATTTTGATAAGTTTATCATAAACCAAAGACTTTTCCTCATCTGATAGATCAATTATATCTGAGATATGCGAGACTTTCTTCTCATAATAATATTTAGGTTGATATATACTCTTTTTCTGAAAATGGAATCTATCATATTCTTTAGCATCAAAATAACCTAAAACATGGCCAGAAGTTGTAGAACAATTTTCACAAAGACGATAACCACTCCAGATAATAAATTTAGGATCATCACAACAGGGGGGAGTGCCTCCCCCCAAAACCCCCCTGCTAGATGGGAAATTAGGACAAAGATTATTTTTAATATTATCTTCCATTATACTCAAGTATTTATGAATCTCTTCTTGAGTGTATACCATTTCTTATTCATTTAATTATATTAGGAGGTCTTAAAGCTTTTGTATGTATTTTATCCTTTAAGACTTTGCGCTTATCGTCAAAACAACTCAAAGCAATTTTATTAACTTCCTTTGAATATATATTATGATTTTCACTTTTGATAATATTCATCTTTCTCATCTGTTTTTCACCTGAAAATAAGCACTTTTCATAATCTTCAAATTGTATACCCTTCTTTATTACATTCTTTTTCATTCCCTTGCATTTTTTGGTTGTTTTATCCTCTTCTACTTTGAAAGAGTAAAGTTTAGAAAGAAGGCCAATAAAATGTGTAATTTGTTTACCTGCTACTTCATCCTTGAACATTCCTATTACTTTTTTGTTTACACCTGTCAATATCCCAGAAGGATGTTCCTTTGGGTAATCTGAAGTATCAAACTTAGACTCTATATCCTGTGCTATATCTTTATAAAAATCGTCTGTTCTTATCTCATACATAAGAGAATCTGTATCAGTAAACAACAACTCCGCCTTGTTTTGGTATTTCTTTCTGATGTAATTATAATGAAAATCAAACATTAAAGTTTTAGACAAATCTAAAATAGCTTGGCCTACATAGACAGGTTTATCAAACTTTATATCTTGCTTTTTCATATGTACTGCTATAAAATTTTTATCAAATATTGTAGCACGTTGAAAATTAGGCTGCGCCACTAATTTTAGCGCTCTTTTGGGATTATCAACTAATTCTATGTTTTGCCTTTTTCTGATGTTTTCTATTGTTTTGCCAAAAACTGAGTTATTCATTAGTTTGAAAAAATCTTTCTCAAAAGAGTTTGCAGCTTTTTTACGTAATTCAGTATTCTTTCGGATATAAGGTTCCATCCAAGCAGATTGAAAAAAATTTATACCACGATGAACAGCTGTTAATTCTAATCCCATTTTAAGATACTGTTGCAGATTCTTATAATGTACAACATAATTTTTCTTATTATAAAAATCACAAAACAGTTTTTCAACATTAGCTTTCTTTTTCTTCTCTGGAGCTAAAGGATAGTCATTATGCTCATGCCACAAATATTTATGGTAATTTAAATCTACTTCAAAAACATAACCATTTTGCCCATCCTCTTCACTTAAAATTTTAAGAACTTTTTCTCTTGTTAGATTTTTCATCCACTTAAATCCATGTGTTGGAAGTGGTTGAGACATTGCCCATCCGTAAAGATTATTAGCATCTAAATACTGAATATAAACTGACTCCTTATCTGGATTATAATCTTTCATATATTTGTTGTTTGCCACTGCATATCGCTTTGATATATGCGAAATTCCACCCCGGATTCCTCTCTCAACCATCATTAGCATATCATAATCAGTCAGTAACTCTAATTCCTGTCGCGTTTCTTTAAGACATGCATCCCAAGCAAGACCAGGAGATGTATAATAATGAGCAGGATCTAACTTATAATGTTTGAGGCAAGTTTTACGGAAATTCTCAAATACATCGGAAAGAAGCAGCACATCAGACTTAAGATAAAGATCGTGATAATCTCTTAATGTTTTACATTCAAAAGTATCCCATACATTCAACGCATGCTGATAATCTTCATCCGATATATCCTCATCGTTTAATTTAGAATAAAATTCTTCTTTGGGCGGAAGATACTGCTGATCTAGTTTTTCAAGTGATGAAACATAATCATATGGAAATACACCTTTTCTAGTGATTAAATCTGTATGCTGGTTAAATATTTGCCTCGTATTGATAAAATCTTCTGGTTGCAAATTTGATACAAGATTAGCAAGTGATGTTTGAAGAAACTTAAATGAATCTATAAAACGTATTTCAAACTTTAAATTCCTCATTTTTCCATTTTTAACACAATAATATTTGTCAAACACAAACTCCTCAGAAAATGATATATACTTCTCCTCAGTTGAAGGTATACAACTAAATTTACCCGGTAGACTCGCAAGTTGTTTAATGAATAAATGAGCATCATATCCCTGAAGATTGTGTAATATAACTGGAAGTAATAAAGGTTTTCTAACTTTCACATTACAACGTCCGTGGGCAGCTCCTCGGTATTTTCCTGTAAAATGACAATGATCTTTTACTTTTACCTCATCTTCTTTTATTTCACCTTGACAAATATGACAAGTTTTTGCTTTAACAAAATTTAAATGATCTTCTTTTGTTAAACACATTCTCTTTGGCCTGCGATAATAATCTTTATAAATATTTTGAATTGTATTTACAAGTTTATGTACAAATATTTTTGCTAAATTTTCATCTTCAGTTTGCTTTGTGTATATTATTGGTTCAATTTTAGTATCAACTATTCCTTGAAAATAAATACAAAATCCTGATGGTTCATGTTTTTGATAATTATAATTATATGATTCTTCTGGGTTTGGAGAACAGCTACTCATTGGCTTTGTAAAACACTCAAAATCAGCATAGGCTACAAAAGGAAGGGGAAATTGTTTATGAGTATTTCTAAATTTTATTATATCATCTTTTCCTTCTTTTGGCATTGTTGCTATAGCTACTTCATTATTCATACAATATTTTATATGAGTTCTAAACTTCTCTTCTGATACAAAATGATTAAAGCATCTCTTACATATTTTTAAAGGTTGACTTGTACATTTAGTTATCTGAGACCGTACTAATCGCGAAAAATTTTTAATTAGTGAATAATGACATTTACCATTCTCCTCATAAAGGAATAAATCTATTGTTTTATTTGGATCTTTAAAAGCCATTCTCAAAGGGTAAATTACATTTCTATCATTCACAGAAAATACATTTATTCCTGGAAGATGGGGATTAACATTCTCAAATTTAGTAATATCAGAAACTTTAACAGGAAATTTAAACCCACTTGGTATTTTAAGTTCTTTCTCATAAGGTCTAAGATCTTTCAAACTAGAATCATACTTCGGCAAGGGATGAAGATAACGTAATATAGACCAAATAAAACACTTGTTATCTTTATTTCTAATACTGGTTATGGCTTTTTTCCTCATTATCCAATCTGGAAGGGGAATATAAGAAGACCCTTTGATTGGATTAAACTCATAAGTATGTATCTCTAAATATAAAACTTCCTTAAAATACCAACCACTTCCATGCAACTGATAAAAACTTAACTTATTTAAAATATCACGAATAGCATCAGTAACTACTTTTCTCTCTTCAGTTGACTTAAGATTAGTATAAGTTTCTGAACGAAAATAAGTCTTATCTTGTTGTTTAACCATCATCTTAAAATCACCAGATTTATATTCCATCATACATACTAAAACCAAAGTAAACTTAATGTTACGGTGATAATAGAAAAAATCCTTAAGTAACTGCTTATGTTTTGAAAAAAATTGAAAAGGAGTAAGACCAGGTTCGCCCTTAACTTTATACAAATTTACAAATCCTCTTATCGCAGATTTTTCTCTGATTAAGCCTTGATCACGCTCCTTTATAGCTCTCCTGAGTGCTTGTTTCAAATATAGTGGAGCATCTTCTGGAATTTTCTTATTCCTGATACACTCTTCAAAATACTCTTCATAATCCAGTCTTTTCTTTTTGGGTTTGGGTTTTGGTTTGGGTTTATTTACCTTTGCTACTTTTTTACTTATTTTATCACTAATCTTGTCTTCTCTCTTAATATCTTCAAGTAACTTTTCCCTAAGTTTACTAAAATCTTCCTTATTCTTTTTCCTCTTCCTCTTCAATATTTTTTTTAACTCCGCCAAAGGCATTTTATCATAAGATTGACTTGACATGACTATTTTATTTTTTAATTATATTCTTTTCCTTAAATCAATTTTATTTTTTCTGACATTTTTTTATTTTTTTATTTTTTTCATTGACCCCAAATTAATCAGTTCACTTTCACCGTTATTTTCTGTCATTTTTTGTTGGGAGAAAGTACTTTTTACTAATATATCTCTTCAAGCTTATGTAAGTTTCCTGGAAAAGTTTACTATTTGGTCTAACAAATGTTTCCCATTAAAAAGAAAAAGGGCACGACGTCAAGTTATTAAGAAACCGTACGGCAGGCCTTCTGAAATCTGTAAAGAAAAGGAACATATTGTATAAGCAGTTTCTTAAAAATCCAACTCAGGAAAGTGAACAGCTCTTCAGAAGTAGAAAAACAAATTGAATCATTCAATCATTCATTAAGAATCTCAAAACGTTCATACTGCGAAATAAATTAAATATAAAGGTACATGGAGAATACTCAATGAGGCACTTAATCGAAGGAAAAATTCTTCACATCTTTCTTCTTCGTTTATTATCGGAAATGTTGCGTGTGTGACGCTCCGACTGAAATTGCTAACAAATTCTGCGAATATTTCTCTACTGTTGGTCCTAAACTTGCTGAAAAAATACCTAACGCGAATGACACTTATCCACGCTTTTTACCGCCAAAAAACGCAAATTCTTAGTTTCTTGATCCCGCATCTAGCCAAGAAATAATCAATGTTTGCAATTCTCCTCGGCCCGGAATTTCAGCTGGTTATGATAACATCCCAATTGTTATTGTTAAGGAGATAATTGACTAAAATTCTGATCCTCTTTGTCACATTATCAATCTTTTTATTAGCTCAGGTGTTGTACCTGACCAGCTTGAAATAGCGCGTGTAATCCTGATTTTTAAGAATGGTCATACACGTATTTTTAGTTATTATAGACCCGTGTCCGTTCTACCGATATTTTCCAAATTATTTGAACGGGTAATAGACAATCGTCTCCTAAACGTTTTAAATAAACTTAGTCTATTATTTAAAAATCAGTTCGGATTTAAGGGAAAAACCACTCGACCTCTCTAGCACTTATCCAGGTGAATACACTTTTGGTATTTTTCTTGAAAAGGCCCTCCCCTCTTTGATGCCAACAGTATAACTAAGGTAACCACAAGTCCAAAGATATAAAAACAAGCATTTTTCTTTATTTACAAATATATTTACAATTCTGAATCACGGACTCACAAATGTCACTTAACATAGGAACGTCCTTTATGCAAAACGTTAAATATCCCCATTAGTCTGATGATTGCTACCATTTTTGTAATCTTCCGCAAAAATTAGCCTTCCTTCTTCTAGGTTGTTTTGGTCGCCATGGTTTCGGTTGAGAGGCTCTTTCACGTGCAAGTTCATCTTGACGTAATCGTTCACGTTCCTCCTCCAACTTACGTTGCTGATTTTCACGATACAATCTATGAGATACAAAAACAAACTACTTTCATTAGAGGCCTCATTAACTCTCTTGGTCCAGCAAGAGAGAATATAGCGTCTTTCTACTCTCTTGGTATAGTCAATTACGATCAAAGGAGTGTTGACCAGGGCTGGAATTGAATGGGTGTTTCTTGATGTCGTGGAAGTTTTTGTTGGTTAGTAGTTTTAGTTGTGGTGTGTGTCAAGAAGTGTTGGTATTGTTGATTGTATTCGAGCCCTGTTTTAGCTTTTAGTTTGGAGATTACGTATCACATATGCAACACTGCACAAAGAGTGTGCAGACATAAATGCTTAGAAAACCCAACTGACGGATCAGTGGCCGGAAACAATGGCGTCCTTCACTCACTGTCCTAGCAACGTCTTCTTGCACAAGAACCCAGCCTTATACCGGCCATAAAAAAGCAGTATTGGGTCATTGTCACAGTCTACATGGACTTACGTAAGAATTCTACCTTATTTCCTCTTTGGTACTGAATTTTTCATTGCGGCATTTTAAGAACAAAAGCTTCATAGTTACAAACAAATTCATTTACAGAAACTCTCAAACAACCACGGCTCGTAGCCTTTAGTTTTATAAAGCTTCCATTTAATTGGCCATAGTGCGACCTTTACTAAAAGGGAAAGTAGAAATTTGATGTGCTATTATAGATACGAATTAAAGCTTAGGCGGCTTAACTGTGCAGCAAACAGTGAAACTCATGATGTGTTCTCTTACCTCCATTTTCGAATTAACATTCGAATCAACCGGGTGATGATATTAAAAATGTAAGGAACGGCGAGGTACAAAGCCGTGCAGCAATAATCAGTCACCAAGATAATGGTCATCACATCAAACGTGTCCTGCCAGGTCCAGTGTAACATTGTGGTTACAACTCTCGTCAAATACACTAAAAAGAGGTTGAGCGATAGTAAGAAATTTTTAATAAACATGCGCAATCAATAAAACACAAGCACGGTACAATAACGAACAACAGGTTTAAAAAATTAATTTACAAACTGTGCGGTCTGTTCACTTCCTTTTTTCCCTACAGTAGCTCCGTGAGTTTCAAAAGTTAACTTTATCGAGAAAAGTCAAGAAACACATTGCGAGAATCAAACCTTTTTATCTCAGATAATAATCATGTTTGATTATCGCATTGTTATTTTTTTTTTCGTGTTAAGCATCGTATCGTTATCTTTAAAATGTTTCCTTTGTTAAATAACAACTTTCAGAAGCATCTTATTCTAAAGTATGAACGAAAATAGCTTCGTGATTAAGCAGCAAACAAACAAATACACAAACAAAACAACGAATGACCAGCCACTTTCAAACTGTTAGTTTCGTCTCACAAAGTGATCAATCAATACATTATTTCACTCTGTTCAAAAAAGAAATATGCTGAGAGAGGTTCATATAATCAATGTTTTTAGAATAAGGAGCCGAAAAGTGATCGTAGATTGTTAGCTGTAAAGGGGAGTGCACCAAAGTACTTACAATTTGTGAGATTGCGAGCCTTTTCCTGAGTTTCATTTGACCTGATCCAGCGAATGGATGCCACGCCCTTGTTCCACAGCTTTGTAGTAAACCACTGTGATTCAGCTAAGCGTCTGGCAGCTTTCGTTGTGCAAAACGACGTTTCCTAAGTAAAAAAGGAAGATATATTCGATTCACGAATAAACTATAACCTTAAATAGATTATTCCTTGAGTGTATATTATTTTGAGTAAAACGCATCGTAACGTTGAACAATCTTGGCCGAGTCGCCCCAGGTTAGTCCTCAACCCGAGTTCACTCTAAAACATGGCAAGGATCGGAGTTGCAATTGTAATTATTACAAAATTTAAAATTGTCTTGACCAGAATGTCTAATTTAATATTAGTCATTTCTATCTTTGCAAATCTCGATATGACGGTGAAAAGCTGCGTTCAGATCGAGCAAAAGCACCAACAGCAACAAATCATTATAATCAAACTTAGGTGGTATTTTTTTCCTCGATTAAAAGATTTGAAGTTACAATACAAAGGTTTTTTGTTAACTTGTTTTACAGCATCCCAGAGTTAAACCCACAATTTATTAAAGGAAAAACTTGCAGAGATTTTCGTAAATATCCTCAGTGCAATGCAATATAACAAACGCTAAAAAATACTTACCGGGCCAGTTTGATTTATCTCTGACATGCATATCTCAAACACGTTGACTGGTACATCTGCCGGTAGCTGATACTGTGGTCGTTTTGCCGTTTGCCGGGGAACACTGCTGGGCTTACGCAAGCCAACAGACAGCAAACCTCTGTTCCACAGCCTTACAATGAACCAGCTTGAGTCTACTGATGGACTAGATTCTTTGGCACAAATTTCCTTTATCAAAAAAAAAAAACGCACAATTAATTGAAAGAAAATTCAAAAAAATACTAAATCCGTATATGTAAAAATATAAAGAGCCAGGCCTGCCCAATGGAAAAAACTGAAAACAGAAAATCATATCTCTTCTTTCTCCATGTTTTACGGATAACGAACTGTTATTTCCGGGAGAGCCGGAGCTCTTAAAGTTAGCGAAACCCCACTATCTCTGCAAGCTTTTCAAGGCATCTTAATAAAAGGGATGACTTGTTTTATACAAAGGTCTCGAGTGGGAACACATCTAGATCTCTGTACATCTTTTGCTTCTTTCTGCTAGAGGTTATAACGGGTCTGAAAATTAACAATTTTCAGAGTACGTTCATGGAATTATTTTTTTGGGAAAACTAATTGTTGGTGCCACAAATGTAGACCGCTCATTGCTAACTTTTGCACTCGTTTAAAGTCTTCCGTCACAAACACTTATCCTGTTCAAGTCACAAATATAAATACGGGACTTGCATACGCTGTTCAAGACTCAGACCCTGAAAACCATACCCTGTTCCGCAGTACATACCCGTTTAGGCCATATTAAGGGTACCTCCTCCCCTTAGATGAAACTATCACTTACCGGACCAGTTGGTTTTGAGGCTTTTAGACACATCCTTGAGACATTAACTGGTGACAGTTTTGCCGTCCATTTGTCTTGTTTTCTCATCATTGTTGTTGCCTGGAGAGATACAGCGCTGGATTTCATGCCACATCCTACAATAGCAGCGCAATGATTCCATATCTTTGTTGGAAGCGAAGAGGTTTCAGTCAAGCGTGTAACAGCCTTCCTTATGCATTGTTTCGTTTCCTAAGAATTTGAAATAAAATGAAAATTGTAGACAGAAAAATTATAATGATTAACACGAGAAATACCGGCGTAGTAAGAAATAAATATTATAAAAACGAACCACAAATTAAAATACCCTAGGACATACAACACAGGCGTTGTTGGAGGTTTTTATAATTTAGAATTCAGAATTTAAACATGATCCACGCCTTATTTTTCAGATTTCTTGTTGAATATTTGATTTCGGGTCCGAAATGTGAACGAGATTGAGAACCGGGCCCTTGGACCAATAGTACACGCGCAAGCGCTAGTGGGATTGGGGAATCTAATAATCATTGCATCTGGCAGAGGGAAGCCCTGTGAATTGCATGTGGTGCTAAACTCGGCACTATCGAGATACTCCCTCGATCTTGTGGCCAGAGAGGCTCTTGCGATAAATTTGTTACTAAAATCCTAGCCCTAATGAATCAAAGACATTTCCAGACTATTGGTCCACTGGTAGGTCAAATCGATCAATGCTCGAAACACCTGACCCTAGCATATCAAAGATTATACTTTGTCGCTTACCAGGCCACTTTGATTCAAACCAGTAAGGCAAATCACAGAATCATCTATGACTTGTTTGGTCATCCACCTACTCTGGGATTTCTTCGCAACTGAACCCCGTAGGAATAAAATATCTTGGTACGGGGTGGTAAGGGAAGGTAAATCCTTCATATGTCCGTCAAGGTGTTCCTGTTCCTTCCTACACACTCCACTGTGAACCGTTTTCAACGGGGAAGCACCAGTCTGTTCTTCATTAGATGAAATAAGTGTACCAATGACCATTTTATCATTCTCACTGCGTTCAACTACTTTCTGGGTTGTCTGGGTTGTTGGGTCAACCAAATCTGACAAGGTTTCATTTTTCAAGGTAGATTGAGGTTCATTCAGAAGAGCAAAGGTTCCAATCTCTGTGTCTTTCTGCTGCAATGCAAGCCCGTTTTCCTTGGGATGAGTTTTCTCAGTAAAATACGTTTCCAGTGGAGACGAAATTTCATCTTCCTCAAGGTCAAGGCTTACAACGGTATCATGCCCCGAGTCAGAGTCGCCAAGAAACATAACGTCATCGTTTTCTTGTCGGTTTAATGAACGGATTTCAGGGTGCAAACCAGAGAAGGGCGAGGAAGTAAATTTTGGAAGTTCAGATGATTCATCTTTACTTAGTTCTCCACTGTCAGAATGACCCATAAATATCACGATTGGTTCACGGCGTTTATTTTCCTTGATTTCATTCACCTCCCTTTCAGCCTTGCTAGACGACGCGGTAACATTAGCTCCGTTCTCCAGGCTTGTAGCTGGCAGGGTTGTGTTAACTTTACCGTCCTCAGACTTCTTAGACAGAGACTTGCTGTCAGACTTGCTGTCAATCAGTGTCATCAGCTGAATAGTGGAAGCCACCGGGCAAGTTGTCGGATCCTTATCAGTTATGTCCATGAACATGCTGTAATTCACAATCTAAAAGGACGATAAGAATGTGAAGAATGTATCGTTAAGCCCTAATTGTCCACGTTACCCTTTTGTTTTTACTTAATTAGCCTGCGTGACAGGCGCCAATTTTTATTTAAAATGGATGCTGGGCTTAAACCTTGGGAACTAAGGGGCGAGCTTATTCGCTATTCTCACATAGACCATAATGCACCTTGTTTACCCCCCAAAATATTGCATAACCATTGCTTCCAATTTCTCCTGGGTGTAACAGTCGTCCAAAGAGAAATCAAAAGTGATTTGGGGGGAGAGGGGGTTAAACAAGGTGCATTATGGTCTATGTGAAAATGGTGAATAAACGAAAGTTTACATATACTATTGAAGCCCGACCTCACGCTTCTGCAGCGTCTTCCTTAAAGAATTGCAGGCCAGTCCAACGAGTCTGGAAAGGCGAGTAGAATCTCAAAAGTTTGGCTACATTTTTAAGCCTTTGGGTATCTGCTATTTTAGCCTTAATTATAACTATAATAAAATTTGGCCGCAATTAATCGGCCATTTGCAACCCTGTTTTCAGCATCATTAGGAAACTAGCGGAATCCCAACTGTCAACGCTTACTGTCCAATACAATTTGGTAGTGAAATGTTTTTACTGTTTTTGGTGAAAATTCGTTCCTTAATTAAAATATATATAATTATGTAGCTTCTAATTTCCTTGCGCTGACACGAAATGCTATCCGGTAGAGTGTGAAGACTGTGAACACCTATGCCGTGATATGTAACTCTCCACTTCAGAGATCGGCGTGGCGTAGTTTCGCTCCGTTAAGGTGATGTTACACGCGATTCGCAACGACGATTTTTAGTGCAACAGCGTTGCAATGCTGGAACAATGTTGTGACCATTCGAAGCAATGTCGCAACAATGTTGCAACGCCGTGTTGCGCTAAAAGTCGCCGTTGCGAATCGTCTCGTGTAAAATCGCCTTTATAGAAACAGGGCCGAAATCACCGTTTGTATCAGTGTAAACAGAAGCCTTGTCCAGTATGGTTTTCGCGCCGGCGCAAAAGCTATCCGGTGTTAATAGTAATGTGGACATTAAAGCCAAACTTACGCCGTCTGCCGGACAAGTAGGATCCGATGCAGTAACTTTCATGCGCGAAAATGTGTCTGAATTTATGTCCTTCGGCCACTCGATACCAATGTATAGCCATTTCAAAACCCAGTTCACGGCATTTAAGAAACTGTTCCACGCTGGTGCTAACCATGTAGAGTTATTTCCTGCGGCGTCTCGCTGGATGGCCATGGTTGTTCGTGGTGGTTGGTTTGTAATAACCATATCTATTTGTTGTTCCTCGTCCATTTCCGTCTGTAGAAAAGAGAGGCAAACCGTCATTGACTTATATTAGCCTAAAGAACAGCCTACCTTTTGTGTTTCCCCTCGAAAAATTATGTCTGTCTCGGAGCGAGCGCTAATATTCTATCAAAACGATTGCAATTTTGTTAAAAGCCGTAGTTTACGTTGTGTAACACTAGCACCGTTTGCTTTTCTTTATATATTGTAATTCTTTACTTTGTTATATACTTACTTCATTTGTAAAGGTTTTTCCAGGCAAATAAACTGTTTTGAAACTGCTGATTTTCCGGTTAACTGAGTTAACCGTCACGGAGACAATCATATCAATCGACGTCAGGTGAACTTCAATTACAGCGCTCTTGCTTCCAAAGTCTTCAACAACGGTGAAGCGTCGATGGAACAGTTCTTCAGCGACGTTGACTCCTGCATTAGGATGCAATCGAAAGCGCATAAATATATCAAAATCATTTAAACCGCTCAAATGCGGCTGATCAGTACAAACCGAGTGAAGGTATGTGCTAATACTTAAATTGAGGCTTAAAATCCTACGTCTACAACAAAAATTACAACAAAGCTGTTAAAAAAGCTTTGAAAAGTGTTTTTAAACTTTGTGGAAACAAATAACGGAACTTGACGTCGTAAGTAACTTCGATTGCGCGCGCCAGAGTCGCTTCTGATCCTTAGAAACAAGTAACCGAGGAAACAAATTATCCAAACAAATAACAGTTTTTTCAACTGGTTAACGCCAAGAGGATGGCATTTCACGACAACCAGACAAATTAAATTCTAAACAAATTAAAGAAGCTCTAAGACTTTTGAATAAAAGGTTGGCGCAGTAGTTTTATAACTTAAAGGCAAAAGCAAAGTTAGTCTTTTCTGAGAAAATAACGATTTTCGCGCGTGCCCTGTACTGTTGCTACAAGCTTACGCCATCGAGGAAAAATAGGCGAAGAGAGCAGATGTGAAAATAACGCAAGTTTTACCTTCCTCGCTGACATTTCCCGAAGCAGTCGAAGTTCCTAACACTGTTAGGAGGAAACTTATGAAGAATAAAAACGTTTTCATTTTGTCAAAAACGACTTTTCTCTTTCCAAAGCGCAACACGACTAAACTCGTTTAGCGACAAGGAACGATTAAAAACCAGACGTCATAAAGACAAAATAGAACATTTTCCTGCGCGCGTAAAGTTTATGGAACACTCCTTTATCCTTCTATATAATGCACTACATTGACAACAATTGCAGCTGTTCATTTTGTTAATAACAATGGCACGTAAAACGCTACTCTAAAGGCTACATTTAAGCTAGAGTCGATTTTTCCGGATTCGTCCAAGAACATGGAAACTTCAGATACCGGATTCGTTTTATAGTTTACACGCAGATCCCCAACGCGGGGCACTAACTGACCTCATCTGGCCTAAGTGGGCTTGTATCGCTGCATAAACAGGGAATGGTTTTCTTTCAGAATCTTGAGTCTACGAATTAGGGTAATAAAATAAGGTCTCTTTCGAACAGGGTCAGTTGCAAAATGAACGTTTTTTGTCTTTAACAGGGTCATAGTTTGAAGGCGCGCCTCGGCGAGACACCTCCACCAAAATGTTCCTTGAGTGCCCGCAGTCCCCGGAACAGAGGGTCTCAATGGCAGTAGACCTGCACCGTTCTAAACCTCTTATTATCAGTGGTCCCCTTTAATCTGCACTTCCATTGTTTTCAGGGATAGGGGCATTGTTATGTGACAAATCCCTGTTGTTTTCCCAGCTAATCAAAAACAATCTTTCAAATAGGTGCGGGATCGCCCCTCAATGGGGTGGTAGCTTTGACGGTTGACGGTTAATTTTTTACCAATTTTGACTGTTGACGCGAGTTAAATTTGAAAACTTTTGACAGTTGACGGTTATTGAGTCCAAGATTAGAGATTCTTTAGGAGCCACTGAATCCCGTGAAGATCAGCTGAAATAATGAGATTTGAAATACAGTCAAACCTCGTAAAGCGGACACTGGGGAGATATAGAAAGTGTTCATATTAACGGGGTGTCCTTATTTAGCGGATCAAAACACCTTTTATTTGAACAAAATACCCGGGGGGCACTTCCTTATGAGAGTCTAATGGGGATGTGCCGCTGGATATGGTCGCAATTTCACGACTGGATTGACTATAATGGGGTCGCATTTTCAATAGAGTTACTAGAATGGGGTCCCAAGTTCTCGATTTTTGTGGTAAGAAAGTTCTTCATGTATATTTGCGGTTAGAAAACGTACAAGAATGTTTGTAATCTAGGTGAAAAAAAGTGAGGTTATCTTCATTCAATTTAAAAAATGGCTCAATTCATTTTAGGATGACGGTAGATACACAAATAGAAAGTTACTAAGTTGGGATCCCGAAAATTACATATCATTGTTTGCCCACAAGTGACTAAGATGGGGTCTACAGTTGGCCACAGAATGGACCATAATGGGATAGGGGCTCTGAGAGGATAGCGGCACATACCCAGCAAAAAATAACTCAAGTATCCCCCTCCGGGACAAAATAATAATTAAGTACGGTTAAGTTCCCATACTAGCGACCCTCGTTACTTTCGGGGTGTCGTTACTCTCGGGGAGTAGTTATTTTCGGGGACCAAAAACCAACATCAACGTCGATGGTCTACCGGACTACCGAATGGCTGAATCAGCCGATGTAGAGGAAATCGAATTCTTCTCTGACTCGGGGGCGAGGAAAGCTAAACTCAGCGCTTTTAGTCGATGACAGAAAAATGCGTTTCATGTAGTCAGGAGAGCTCCTGATGATGGGCTCTCGTTATTGTGCAGTATACAGAAGTTTCAGTTTTAACCGTGAAGAAACGTTCCTGTTCTTGATCTGAGCATTTACATCAATGTGCCATCCGTGAATTGACGTCAACGACGAATGATAGTTTCAGACATGCCATGTTTTCCTTGTTGTAAAGTTCACAATCTAAATCTGGCTGCGCTGCAGCTCTCGCTGGATTGACCACCTGATTTAGTTTAATATAATGTAGGGCTGTCCTGCTGTTTTTCCGGCCAACATGACCCATAATCTCATGCAAGGAGACCCCAGCAAGAGCTAACGAAAAGCCATGAAGGGTAAAACGATCACTGGTCACATGTAATTTATCTCGTACAAATTCTGCATTTGTATACTCATTTAATTTAGCTTAGGCTGCCTGTGGCTCTCTAGCCTTAAAAGAAATTTTCCCCCCTTTTGTTACAGAACGAAAGAGATACCCTGACTGTAATTCTATCCTGAGGAGCCTACAGATATTGAAATACAATTCCAGACTTTTAACGGGGCATATAACTGCGTTTTCACCCCTTCTAAGGCCATCCCCCCTTTCTTTTTCGTTTAGCGTCGAATGTGTTTCCTGATGTTGGATCGATCGGTTGGATTGAAAAAAAAAATCACAGTGAGTCTCGGAATAGGAGGCCCTGGTACCCTAATATACTGCAAAAAAATGTTCCTCTTTTAGTTCCTGTTTTTCCGCTCTATGCTGTTACCATGCTCATTTTTCAGATTAAAAGAATTATTTCAAGTGAAAAATGGTTTAGCTACGTCGTTACTTTTTTTCTTTTTTTTTTTTGAAAATGCCAAAAATTTGGGTCGATCGGACGACGCCAAACGGAGAAGAAAAAGAGGATGGCCTAAAAGCAAAAACATTAGCATCGCACGATCATAAGGATTTAGTCCAAATATGGTTGATCAAAAATCCTGACTTGTCTGGAAAGAGCAGGATGTCAACCGCTTTCAAGCCTAACAAATCAACTGCCCGATCTGCTGCGAAAAACAGGGACTTCAAGACAGCTTGATCCCTCGCGAGGATATAAATCTTAGATGGCTCGCTATTTCACAGGCAGCCCAAACTCTGTGGGACTTCGTTGCACTTTGAATTTATAAGAGAATGTATGAAAATAAACAAAATACGTCTTAAATTTCAGTCTTGGACAAAAATAGAAATAAAAATCACTTACGTTGTGTTTGTGTTTTGTTATTTACCGTCTCTTCGCCTCCAGAGCCATTTGGAAGCCGTTTTATCAACGTTTAAGATTTTGAGTTGTACTAACTGCAAGAAAAAAAAATGTTGGTAAATTGATCTCAATTTGCCTATTATAAACTAGAGAGTCTACTGCTCCATGAGCAAGACGTAAAGGGCACTGGGCGCCTGCCTCTGGCAGTCCGGTTGATGGACGCGTGTTCGTTCTCCACGATCTTTTCATACAAGGAATGCAACCACACGTCTGTCGGCAAAGCTGTGGCGATAGATTTAGGCGGGAACAGACTGAACAAGAAATTGGGCAGCTCTTTCTCGAGAGCGCACGGTCTGACATAGCGCGATGACTGGTGCTGTCGAGAAAGTTGCTTTAAGGCCATCCCCCTTTTTTTCTTCGTTTACCGTCGAATGCGTTTCCTAATATTTGGTCGGTCGGTCGGATTGAAAAAAAAAACCTAAAACAAAAAATCACAAGAAGTCTCGGAATAGTAGGCCCTGATACCTCAGGACGACGTTAAAAGTTAACGCTCACATATTTGGATTAACAAAAATGTACAATTTACTGTGAAAAATGTTCATGTTTTTGGTCCTGTTTTTCTTGCTGTTACTATGCTCATTTTTCAGATTAAAAGAATTATTTCAAGTGAGAAATGGTGTATCTACGTCGTTACTTTTTTTTTTTTTTGGAAAATGCCAAAAATTTGGGTCGGTCGGAAAACGGTAAACGGAGAAAAAAAAGAGGATGGCCTAAGCTTTCAGAGATGGCGGTTTCCTGAGCCTGAACAACTTTCAGCCAACTTTCATTTTAAACTTTCATTATCTTGAGCTAATCGAGCAGGGGACTGAGGAGAGAACCCAGGGCCTCCCTCGGCTCGACTCAAGCTCAATTCACGAAATTCACGACTGACACGCACGAGGTTTTGTACCCTTTCATACTCATACTCGGCTAAAACAGCAAATATAATTTGCTTATGTAGATTCAAAGTTACTGAAAGGAGCGGAGCGTCTCTCTGTAAAGACGTGAAGAATAAAAACTTGACTGAAATGATGTTCCAACGCTGTAAGGATGTCAAGGAACGACGCAGAAACATTATTTCATAAGGTAAAAAAATGACCTTTAATGAACGTTTTCATTGTTTTTATTTTTAATTGGCGCTTGTTAGACCAGCAATTTTAAGATTCCGTACAAATTCTCAAAGTTTACATCCAAGAGAACTGCGAATGATTCACTCTCATCATTAAGTCTCTAGGACCCCAATGCCATGCATATATATAGGGTTCTTCAATCCCGCCATCCCGACCCAAATTTTGGCGCCATCCCGTAATCCCGATGGTTATATTCGGCGTCCCGTATCCCATGCATAATTTCAATCCCAAATCTCGGGCCTTTTTTGCTCTAAAGTCCCGAATCCTGACCTCCACTGGGGACCCTCCACATTATGCACATGTCATCAGCTTGCTCTGGGGGTAGACCCCCAGGCCAATCAGGGGGATTGTAAAATGGGTGGAGCAAAGTTGAGGATTTCCCCCAGGGGTGGGAGAATTTAATAAGACAAAAGTCCCCTGGGTCAAGTGCTTCTCAGTGAGAAATCCCCCTGATATCCACCTCATATAACTGGGATTCACTTGACAGAGGGGTCGTTTTTATGATATATTATGGGCATGAAATTTTACTCATTCGTATCAGGCTTGGAGAAGCAATATAATATCTTTATTGAACAAAAATCACTACAATGAAAGACTGCCTGAAGACAGGTTCACCGAGGTTAGGAGTGACCGATAGTTTTTCTGTAGACTACTTTAAAAGATGACCTGGAATAATCTACCTCATGATGCTCAAAAATTACAGTTATTCATTGTATTTCAGTTATGTATGAATTTTTTAATAAAGTCTACGAGTCCTCAGCTTCTATGTTCGTAATAGGTGTAAGAGATCTGAAAATATATTGACCCGGTGGTTTTGTAATAAATGAATGGATGCGTGATTGCCATTTTTAGGCAAATTGCCAAGTTCTAGTTTGCTTTTAACCGCCTCGTTGATTTTATGTTTGTTGTGAGATAATTGAAGGAATTTTCGCGTGGACTAGAATGTCCTTGAGAGATTTTTCTTTCCTTTAGGAGACAATCAGTGGCTGGTTAACCCTTTAAGTCCCAATAGTGACCAAGATCAATTTTCTCCTAACAATATCCATACACTGTCAAGAAATAAGTTATGAGAAGTAATAAAATGATCACCCAAGAGAAAATGCCTTGATCTATCATCAAAATTCTCTCAACTAATTCTTTAAGGAAATGTATGGAGATCAGTTTGGAGAATTTGTATGTGGATACTGGGGCTTAAAGGGTTAAGCTTAGGTTGTGATGTCCCAGTGTTTCACGAGAATCTTTTTGAGATTCCACGTGGCCAGAGTGTAGGTATTATAGGTAGTAACTTGTAAACGGTAAAATCTCTTTTGTTTGTTTTGTTTTGTTGCAAAGAGCATCGTTTCTGTTGGTAAACTTAACTTCAGTTAGTATTTCAGGGGCACCCAACAACTGTTTTCTGTAAATATCTGTTCGGAGAAACAAATATTGCCTAGAATTTTCTATTGTTTGAGGATGGCTAAAAAGTTCTAGATGACTGTTCCATTCATGTACAATTTTCCAAGCTTATCGTAATTGTGCGATTTTCTGAAGTTTAATTTTTACATTTTACATCCCAAGTTAGGCTCTTTTTCGTAGAAAAAAGTGAACCTAAAATTTTCGGATTCAAAAATGTGATGGCAAGAGGAATAGAAAATGTCTCACTTTCGTAATTCATTAAATTGCATCTTAAATTTTCAGGAAAATAATACTGAAGCCCTTATAATTCCGAAAAGACTCATTTTTCCCTAGGATGACCAAACAGATACAAATTTTATAGAACCGCTTAGAATGCATTTCAAGAGGTCTAAAAGTACTCTGGATTAATAAGCCTAAAAAGTGTTTCAAGTTATTTAGGAGGAAACCATTGTTGGGTGCCCCTGGTGTTTCTTGAACCAGCATTAGAGGGTAGCCTCATTCAAGGTCTTGTTTGCTTTGTTCAAAGTTTTCTTTCACTGAGTTACTTCTTACTAGTAGAAGGTGTAATACGTCTCCTTTTGTAAAACCCTTTTTGCAATAAATCCCTGTGATATATCCCTGTGGTTACCATCCAGGATTTTACTAAATTTGCATTCCCCCCACACTCTTTCCTTCGAAACTGGGGTCTACCACCAGGGCAAGCCGATGACATGTGTATTACAAGTACCACAGCAACCAGGTGGGAGGTTAAGAGGGGGGAGGCGGTTGGTGGGCTGTTTGTACTGCCATGTATGGGTATATAGCCAAAGTGTTGTATAGGGTAGCAAAATTCACGTAAACTAGGTCTGGTATAGGCGAAGGGTTCCCCGGTCCCATCAGTGCATCCACTTAAATGTAAAGCGATTTGTCATATAAATTATTTTGAGCCTATTTGCAAACTAACAAATGTCACTTTGTCCCTTTTCAAATTTTGGAAATTGCTCTAAAATGAAGTTAACCAAGAAATCTTAAACTTGAAACACAAGCTGCTAACAGCTCCAGTATTCAAAGATTATTTACTTTTGTCTCCTTTTGCAGTAAAGGTCAATCTTCCAAGAATTGGTAGATACAATCATGATTGGCTAAGCAGCAGAAATGAACATTGATGTTCTCTTCTAAGCAGGCATTTGTGGGTAGGGTAGAAAGACAAACCCTCTGACATCAGCTGCATGGATAGCCTGATTCTCAGAAGTTCAAGGTCATTTGCGATCCCCTGCATGGATGGCTAATCATGTGGATTACCTTGTTCAAGATTAGCCCATTTTTCATGACCCTTATTCATTTCATTTTGCATTAAAAAAACAGACATTCCCAATGCTCACCCCCTCAATGTTTAAGGCATCATTTCCAGAAAGACATCCTGTTCAAAATGTTGCCTGCGAGCAAGCTCTCCAGGGCACCCTGACGACAGGGCGGGAAAAGGAAAGAGAACCTGCTACTACGTCTCTGGAATTTGAATATCGAAAAAGTTGATGTGAGTGCTGTTGATTGGCAGAGATGACATTAGTAATGATGTCATTACCCTTGGTGTGTGTTTTCACATGTTTTCAAATGTTTTTTTTTACATTCGCACTCACTTCAGCTTCACACTGAACAACAGAAATCTGACAGCTCAGTCGAGAGGGAGCCACCGTGGAATTCAAATTCCAGAGACATGGTTGCAAGCTCTTCTCCATTTCCTGCCCCGCTGACAGAGAGCACTGGAGAGCTTGCTCGCAGGCTACTAAATAGTGAAATAGTATACCATCATACCCTGGGTCCTGTAGCATCCTTGTATTAGTCATGTGCAGATGATATAATTAATAGTTTTTTATTGTGTTAAATCTTCTAGTTTGGTCAAACCAACATTGAAAATAAGAGCTGCTGCTTGGTTGATTGCAAGTGAATCATGCAGATGGCCCATAAAGAAGGTAGTGCAGATTTATCCAAAGAATCCAAGCATCCCTCTGAATTTCAGATTCATGTTCAATATTTAACAGAGGAAAAATCTGGACTTTGTTGTCAACTGCTATCTGGAAGCAACTACAAAGAAATCAAAGAACTGTTTGCACTAGCTTGGCCAACAGTGTTCTCTTACTTCTTCTATCACATGGTTAACATGATCAGCTTGTTTTTCGCCGGACGTGTTGGTGAAGTCGAATTAGCTGCAGCAACTTTAGGTTTGTCTTTTATCGGTGTGACAGGACCTTCACTTTTTATTGGTTTAAGTTCTGCAGTGGAGACACTTTGTTCTCAAGCATTTGGAGCAAAGAATTATCACCTTGTTGGTGTTGTGCTGCAAAGAGGAGTTTGGATTTTAGGATTAACTTGTATCTTAGCCTGGTCACTATGGGTTAATACTGAGTTGCTTTTGTTGCTGGTTCAACAAGAAGAGACTGTTGCAAGGTTAGTTTGTACTCAGGTAATACGTACCTTGTTATGTGATGGAGTTCCTGTTTAAGTAATGATCCAGGTAAGAAGGGAAGCAATTTGTTTTGTTGTGGCGCAATACGCTTTCCTCACATGGAAATGTTTTCATTTTTACGCAGAGAATGCATAAATCTACAAAAAGGCAGTTTACGAAAGAAAATTTATTTAAACTCCACTTTTAAAGGGTGTATTTTTGTGTTAAAACATTTTGACCGATCACAAGAGTTGCAAACAATGGCCAAGAAATGTTCACAATTTTACATGATTCACACAAACAATTTCTGTGTTACTTAGACTCAGATGAGATTTTGTTATAAGGAAGTTGGATAGAAAAAAAGGGTTTAATATACATGCTGCTTTGTGAAGATTTCGTAAAATTTGATGTTTAAACCAATCAGAACCTTAGTAGACACAATAGTAAAGTTAGCACCTTTTTGCATTCCGACGTGTTCACTGCGTTTTGGTCCTTTCCTTCTTATCTGGACCATTGCTTAATTAACAGATGAAGAAATCTTGACTGTGCTCTGTATTCTGTTGTAACACACAGAGGAAGTGACTAGAACATGAAAGTAGTTTAGGGGTAGACACAAGACATTATTTGAGTATTTCTCCCTACTTCTTGAGTGCTCTAGCCACATCCAGTGAGTGTTTACAACAGAATAGATAGCTTGCAAGCAAGGTCTCCTGGGGTTCCCTGGGGTAAAGGTTAAAAGGGAAAGGACAGGTTGCACTCACATCTCATAAATTTGAATATCTGCATCTGAAAATGAGATGTGAAATGCTGATTGGCTGATATTTAACCAGGTGATGATGTAATGTTCCCTTGGGAGAGCTTGGTTGCAAGCTAATAGGCTTAATTAAGACACCTTCATTAAATCGAAACCTTCAAAAACCTTTTATCGCTCTAAAGAGAAGATCTCTTTTAAAGATTTAACGCTTTTAGAGCTGGGTTATTTGCTAGTTGCTTTAGCTTCTTTGTGGTGGACAAAAAGGGACTCATGGTAGAGTTTATATTGTGCTGGAGGGAAAGTAAATTTACATATGATTTTAACATCTTTTGCAACAGACAAATTCAGTTTAGGGACAAAATTTATTTAGTTGTTCTGGGCATCTTCATTTCAAAACACTTTCAGAAGAACAATATCCTGAATTAAAGGTATGCTACAAAGCTTACAAAATAAAATCTTGTTTTCTCTATGTCAAGGGCTGAAGCAGGCATTAGTGGTGGTTTGCCACTTTTTGAATTATGTTCGTCTTTTGATCTGACCCCCTCAAAGACCTGCCTACAAAAACAAGAACTCAAGAATTTTCTGGTGTTTCATCTTCTCGCTGCAGCCATACTTTCAGGGCTTTGTTCACTCATGCAAAATTTATCTTTCACGTGCTTTATGTACATTTGATGCTCATTTGTGCTCCGTGCTGATTGGCCAAAACTGACAGCCCTGCAGAATTCAAACTCCTGAGACGTGACTGCAAGCTCTCCTTCCTCTTCACTCTGCTGCCAGAATGCTCCAGGAGAGCTTGCTCGCAGGCTACAGAATGGAGCACAGTCAAGTCTTCTTTATTTGTTTTATGATTAAGAATTCCCTTAATAAATTCCCCACACATAACTTTATAATTAGTTCCACAACGAACTTTATTTTCAAAGTGAACGAGAGTGTCATCAACATGTTTTACACTCTCATAAATTACACTTAAATTAGCCGTAATCACATTCCTTTTTAAAATGGGCCAAATGATTTGATTGGTTGTTTAAGACAAAAGCTATCAAAGCATTAAAAGCTATCATAAAGTGAAACAAGTGAAAAATTCTGTGAATTCGAATGCAGCAGAAATATACTTAACGCCCAAAAATCAGTTTCTTACTTGGTAAAATGTTCAGTTAAATCTGCCCAAATTGACGTGGCCCATGAAAACCTGGAAGTTATTAGAAGACAATTTGAAAACATTATACTGTATAAATTAATATACATATTATATTTATATATAACTGGTGGCAGATGATGTGACAGCTTTTGCTCCATGTTTTATACTCTAATAAAGCACACTTTTTCAACTAATCAGAGTGCACATCATATCTGAACTTTAATATAAATTATATTTGTTTTAACTTTTAGGTTGACACAAGACTTTGTCCTCATATGTATTCCTGCTCTAATAGTAAGTACATTAACAACTATTGCATGCATTTGCAAAACTTCTAGTATAAGTAACTGTTGCACTTTTTTTAAAATAATATCATGATATCACTTTTAGGCATCGCCTTTGACAGGGGGTCTCAAATTTTATTTAAAGGCCATTTTTACTTTGTCAAATTTGACCTTCTACACTGTATGCTCTTTGTCAGCTTGACAGTCAGCTTTGGTTTCACATCAAAGCTAATTTATTTTCAAATATGTCTTTGCCTTGTGAAATGGTACCTCTTAGAAATATCAAATGTAACTCCCTCATAAATAGACCTTGTCACGGTTTTCGACTAGTAGGCAAACGCGTGAGAAATTACAGTGTTTGTATGAGAATCTAATGTCGAATAATTTCCGTAAAACGGCTGCTTTGAAAAAAATATGAATTGTAAACTAAAGCTTTACTCTTAAGGATTCTACTGAAAAAATTTGGGGGGCGTTACATGAGCTAGAGGACCTAGAATCTTTTTTAAAAATTTTCTATACATTTGTCTGTAAAAATTTCCCAGGAAAAATTGCAGAGAAATATATGGAAAATTTGAAGCAAGCTTCTGGAGAAATTTAAGAACAGTAACAGCTCCCAAAACTTGTTAGTAAAATCCTTTGCTGTGTAGCTTTAGTTTAAAATTCATATTTTTTTCAGAACAGTCGTTTTACAGAAATTATTCCACATTGGATTCTCATACAAACACTGTAATTTCTCACGTGTTTGCCTACTCGTCAAGATGGCGTCGAAAACCGTGACAAGGTCTATTTGCACAACAGACTGTCAGTAGCACTTTAGTTTGCCTTTGCCTTATAAACTTTGCGTACAATTAAAAAAACCCTTTTTTCATTGTTTCTCATAACGTTTAACCCCTAAAAACGGTTTTTGTTTTGTTTTCTTTTAACAGGGGAATTTTTTATTCATCTTGTTACAAAGATATCTTCAGACACAGGTGTGTTGAAAGCTACGTACATGTATGTAAAGGGAATTTTAGTCATGTATGTGTTACACTGGTCAAATAATTATGGTTTAAGCTAGATTCTCAATATTTCTTTTGCCTCAAAGCCCTAATTCATGAATAATTAGGGCATGTAGGATACAAGGGAAGTTTAGAAACAACCTAATGTAAAAATTGCAAACATTAAAATGCTGCCACATGCTGTGTTAAAACTGCTTAAATGTTAGAAAACAGATGTGCCAGGTGAAAATTCAGAATGGAGTGGAGATTACACAACCTACATGTAGGTTAAAAAATTTTTTAACATAGCACGCGTGCTTAACCTATATAAGTCCTATTGAGCCGCTATCAACCAAATCTGTTTATATCACACCCTTGTGTAAATAAAGATTTTTTTCATAGTGACGTGTTCATCGGTGTTTTTCGTCTCTTTACCTAAGTACCCAAAAGTCGACGGCAATGATGAAAAACTTTCTAGATTTTTTTGGAATTTAGCTTCGTTTTAGCCACTCAAACTAACAGCAAAAGTGGTGAAGATGTTTCACAAAATGAGCTTAATTAATAGAGCCTGAATGATTTGTTGAAAAGTCTGCCGTAAAGACTGACATTTAAGAGGAAAAAAGACCACAAGTTTGTCTGCGTCCGAAAATATCCAATTTGTATAAAGTGTCCTCTGTTTTTAATGTTTGTTTATCCTTTACAAAACAAGTTGAGATTATTATAAAGTACTGGTAAGCTCAATAATAAAAAATTATGTGCTTTTGTTATCGCTGAACAATTTGACTGAAGCAGGAAAATTTCTCTTGCAATAACAAGACAAATTGCACAAGAATTAAGACATAAATTTATTACTCACAAACACAACTGCTGCCAGGTCTTCTCAAAAAGCTGTAATGATCAGCCATTGTTCGTAAATGAATATAAGTTTAAAGTAGGATGACAGTCTTCTTTCCTAAAAAACAAGTTTTCTGGATTTCGCCAAGAAAAACATAAACATCTTTTCAGCAAATCCAAACGATACTCCATGACTTCTTAAGAACATTTGAGTATTTAACTTTAGGTGGACTTTAAGACTCTTTTACCTTTGTTTCTGCTTAGTTCCATTGATCGTTAACGAATAAATAAGCAAATTTTCTTTCTCAGTTTTATGGAAAGAATTTTCATTCAAACCAGACGATTGTGGCATGTTTGTAATCGGCCAATAGAAGCATTTGTTATTGTGTCGCGTGTTATGAGAATTTTGCTTTTAATCAAAAAGCAAGCATTTTGTCAGCTATGTTATAAAAGAATTTACTTATGCTTTTAGCTGTGTGTATATCAAGTTATGGATGCACTTGGGAAGTTTGGAGAGCACACAAGAAGCTAGAGTTGCTCTTGGCTGCATTTCAAGCAATTCTAACGCATCTTTCATGCTCTCCGAACTTCCCGCGTACATCCATAACTCGATATATGCACGCTAAGCATGAACAAATTCTTAATTAACCTGAATTTAATTTTGACCTGTAACATATATAACCAGGCCACTGCTGCACCTCATTAAAACAGCCACATTCTTCTGCTCCCTGTAAAGGCTGAATTAAAGGAGATGTACTTAAATTGCTATTTTTGCTTATAGGGTATTGTGAAACCTATACTTTATGTGTGTGTAATTTCTAATGGGATACAAATTGGTCTCAATGCCCTGATGGCAATGGTGCTAAAGCTAGGACTACGGTAAGTTACATATTCACCCGGAACCTATAAATACAGTGAACACCTGCATATAAGAACACACAATTTCGGAGGTCAGGCTGATTGAGGACTTATTTATTGGGTGCTCAATGACAAATCAACCTCAAAATGTTCATAAAATGTTCTTAAATTTTTCTTTAGTAATGCTATCTAAAACATGTTGATAGAAGTATATATAGCATATTTTAGGAAAATAAAAGAACTAATATTCTGTAATTTGATTATATTAACAAATGAAGTTATCTGACAGCAAACATAAACAATTATTACAATTTTCAGGCTGATCTTGTTCTTATAAAGATGGGGCTTTATTGGCCAAATTTCAGCCTGGTGTTCTTAATCCATTTGTTCTTACATGCAGGTGTTTACTGTACCTTTTTGTATCCGTTCCTTAATCTTAATCTGATCTTGAAAGCACCTGTCAGTTATACAGTCACACAAATTACATTGTTACAGCTGTAAAAGTATATTGTCTAAACCTTCAACTCTGATTTCGTGAATAGCGTTTGGAGGGGCGAAGGGAGGGGGGGGGGGGGGGGTTGGGAGGGTTGCCTTAAACTTACTAGGTAGGAAATTAGGGAAAGTATTTCAAAACAAGCTATAAACCTAGCTGTGCTGATGAAAATACTTCTTGAATTTACTCGCATTTTTAAGCTTTTCAGAACGTCATAAAAAATCGAATTCATTTCAATACAAGCCAGAGAAGGCTAATATCCACTGGGGGGGGGGGGGGGGGGGGGCTTCTATAACTGGATGTATTTTTTTGGTTTACAGGTAGATGGGCCTATAACTGGGTGGGGAGCTTATCAGCAGGGGGAGGGGGGGGGGGGGCTTCCAAGCGAAAGTTTATGCGATAACAGTGGTCATCACAAGAAATTTTCATCCTCTGAGTGGAAGCAGAGCCTCCAGGCACAATCAAACCCCCCACTTTTTTGATATTAATATCAAATAATAAATCTTTTTTCTTTTAACCTTGAAATGCAAAATTCGAAAGAAAGGGAAAATAGAGTTGCTTGGACTGGATTGGCTTGGATCATTTATGATCCAGGCCTATTTTAGAACGATTCATATGGAGTCATTGGAGCATAACATTGCTATATTTCCCCACCAATTTAATTTGCACCAACAGGCTCATTTTTAGCACGTGGACATTTTTCATTTCGCTCATTCTGGATTATGCCAACCTGGCTATTGTTCGGTTCCATTTCCCCCACAGCCAAAACCAAAAATCCTTTCTTTGGCCTTTCTTTGCTTCAAAACCCAACGGAAACGCTTGCTACGCAGGCTACAAATTTAGTTTTTGGGACATCATCACCGACTTCTCTTTACTTTTGTTGCCCCAGTGTAGGTGCTTTTAACGGGGTTCAACTGTACCACTTTGAGGGTAACCCAACCTAAACCACTCAGGTGAAAGCCTGGTCTATGTGGGCAGCCGTAAATAATAAGATTTAATGCCTCCACTGTGATGCGTTCTGATTCTAGTCAAGCTCTCTGACATGTGGATCTTGTTTTAATTTGGCAGGGGAGTGGCCATTAGCTGGGCTCTGACTGTATGCATCTTAACAAGTTTGCTGTTTGCTTACATGAAGGTCTTTAAGCTCCATAAAAAGACCTGGCCAGGTGAATTTGATATCATGCAGTGCTTGTTACTCAAAAGTTTTGACTTGTTCACCAATTAAATAATGATTTGTCCAGTGCTTTTAATGTACAATCCGTGGCTCTTGTAAATTATAGGAGATATTGTGTAGCCGTTGGGTGATTTTTGCGACTCGGAGTCTCGAATTTTTTTGCCGACGGGTCTTGGAGTTTCGGATTTGTCTTTTTATCCTAATTCAGGGGCGGATCCAGGATTTTTTTTAGGAGGGGTTGCACTCGTCTCTTGCTCTACTTCAACACCAATAAACCACATAGTTTTTTTTCTTTTTGCAGGATACCAGTTGTATTAGAAAACCGCAGGTCATCTCAGGGGAGGGTGCGCACCCCCTGCACCCTCCCCCTAGATCCGCCCCTGTAATTCCGTTTGGTCTTCAGGAGTCGAATTTTTCAGAGTTCATGGATACAGTTTATAAAATGAACTGAACTAGTAGATTAAGACAGTAAAACAAGATAAAGCAGTATACTTTTGCATGGCTTCCGCTAGCTTCCATTGGTGCTTTCGGTCATTTTTTTAGCTTTATTTGCACCCTTATCTCATGTTTTTTTGGCGCTTAGTCTCGGCTTCGATATTTTAGAAGTAATGTCTTGAGCTTGCATCACTCCTCTTAGCTCGCATTTGATAAAAATGCTTGAGTCTCAGTCCCGAATTTGGCAACCAGGGTCTCGCAAAGTCTCAAGTTTACCAGTATACTCCTGGTGAGCATGCTACTAAAAGCTACAAAAACCAGGGATAACTTGCTCAGCCTTGTCGCCCCCATTGACTAATTGTGCACTTTTACTTTACTATACCTAATGCATTCATCAAGTTAATAATTAACTTGCTGCAGAATTTTTTATGATTGTATATTTATTAAAAGGACCTCGATTGTTGGGTCTTGTACCATTCAGGTTGGACAACTGAAAGCTTGTTGAACTGGTCACAGTTTTTTAAACTTGCTGTCTCTGGAATGTTCATGACCTGTATTGAGTTTTGGAGCTTTCAAAGTGGAGCATTTTTGACAGGTATGCTCCCTTTACTCATGTCGCTCATTGGTTAATCGGTCGTAGTCATATTGCATCAGTGTAAGGTTGATAGCTTATTTGGTAAAGTGCTGGTCTCTCAACTAGTTAGGTCAACAAGCTCAAACCCAACCACTATCAACCATTGCATGCACTTAAATAATCTGGTAAGACCATAACAAGCTGAAAGATTCGCGGAAAGATATAGAGGATATTACATGGCCGCGCAGAGATACGAAATTTCTCGTTGAGTGTATTGTTTCAACACGAGAAGAGAAATTTCGTATCTCCAAGCGGCCATGTAATGTTCTATTTATTATATAAACACCAATGAAATACCAAACCATTTCACTTTAATAGTATTTTGGTGTATGTAGCCATAGCAAAGATGAAATTTTCACATGTGAAGATAATATATAGATTTAGCCAAGGCTAAAAGCGAAGCTCTCGATAATACTTATAGTTTGTTCAAACAAAATATAATGTAATGCTAAGCGGCGAAGGCATGCACCGCCGGAAAACGGTGAAAAACATCAATAGGTCTAATTAGCAAAAGCAACTTTGCACGTGCAGCACACTTTTTTTGTACATTTCTTTGCCGTTGTTTTGCACGACTACAACGCGAAACTTCCAGAAACTTCTTAGGGCCTGTTTACATGGAGTGGGGGACCCCGGTCTAGTGGGGTTGGTTTCTTTTGTTTTCACGCTCTGGGGCACACAAAACGAAAGAAACTTACCCCACTAGACCGGGGTCCCACACTCCATGTAAACAGGGTCTTTGTTACACGTTTTATGGAGGAAATGTCGTACGTGTTCCCGTTCACTTTTTTTCACAGCCGCTCATTTTCACCTGGCAATGGTGGCCGCTAGCATTTCTCATTTTGTCACCGCTACAAAATTTTCATGTTTTTCTTCCAACAAAAACATGTTTCCTTCGGTTTTTTATCGCTCGCTCTAAATCCCTGTCACCCTTTTTCTCGCTGAGCTTCGCTGGCCTGCCGCCCACTTTCTCTTTTTCTTTGTCTTTCTCTTGCTCTATATTCCAAATTTGTGGACATGACAATATATATCTAAGCTTAATACTTTAGACAACACTGATACAGAAACAATTTTCGCTTTCCGTTTTCGTCTTTATTGACTCTTTTGTTGTCTCTGCTTTACAAGACACCGGTGGCTATGCGATTTCCCGCCAAAATAACCTCGAGTTGCATTCGGGTTGCCATACTTGTTGATTGAGTTATTTTAGATTTGTATGCCTGTGGTGCGGACGGACGGTCTCTCCGGCGGTGTACGGTCACGTGATTACCAAATTTTCTCGGGTGGGTAGATTACTTCATTTTCTTACCCATGGTGCTCCGCTGGCGCGCTTCGCGCGCGAAAGCTCACCTGGTATTTCATTGGTGGTTATATAATAAATTCTATTATTCCCTGGAGGGGTTCTTGCTCCGTGTGTTTCACCAGATGACTTGACCCGTCTCCTCCCTGCAAAACCCAGCCCCATTGAAGGGGGAGTGGGCCACGCAATGCCATCTGGGTGAGCCGTCCGCCATTTTGTCTTTCTTCAACGGAGGAAGCCCATTCTTTAATTGGGGTACCACAGGCAGCCCATTAACGCGTTATATGCGTTCTTTTTCATGCGTTACTGGGAATTTTTGTGTAATTCCAGAATATTTGCTAACCTGGTTTTCAAAAATCTAGATTGAAATGTAATTTAAGAAAGATATAGTGATCGACATTATTTCAACACGGGAGAAGACAACAGGTACAGCACCGTAGCTGACAGGATTTGAACGACAGATCTTCCAAACACTGGGCGGAGCTCTTTCGAACCTAGCTGTGGAAAAATGTCATATATGAGGTTCATAAGTGACATTTTTTTCACTGTAAGGATCATTCAGCAATGTTGGAGGCGTACCCTATGGTAATAACAAGCTTAAAGCTTATCACCTATTTTTAATTAGTGAATGAGAGATTACATGTAACTGTTGGTGTCTGCAGTTGTTGTTGTTGTTGTTTTTTGCATTAACTAGTGCTATCGTTGTTTTCTTTCTAAGGGACCCTTGGTGAAGTGCAGTTGGCATCGTTTGGAATTCTTTTTAGTTGGGCAGGCTTTGTATTTATGGTAAGGGTAATTTTTTTTAAATCTTACTCTTTTTCATGGATCTAAACATCTATCGCCACTCTGTTTTAGAAAAATTCCAGTCAGAGGTCTTTCAATCCCTCTTCTGGGTCCAGTTGTTCAAAAGTTGCGGGATAACGCAAGGGTTTCCTTCATACTTATCCGCTGGATAGTGATTTATCCGGTAGATATCGCTATCCAACGTTTGAACAACCGAGACCTGGAAGTCACTTTGGTGTTTTGCAAAAGTCCCCCTACCCACCCCCTCTCTGGCACTGAATTGAAATCTGAGTGTGTCTATTGTAGATACCACTGGGATTGAGTGTTGCTGCTGGGGTTCGTGTTGGAAATTTCCTTGGTGCTGGCAACCCAAAGGCAGTAAAAAAGACGATCAAAGTGGCTCTGGGATTAATAGGTAAACGCGTTTAATACAACTGGGTTTAAACTATTAAACTACAAGTAGTCCCCTCATTTACCTCAGGGATAGTAAAGCGAGCGAAATAGGCGAGTGCGCGTGGAAATCGCCATCCGCGAGGATGGTGAAAGGTGAAGGGAAGAGAGAAAATTTTCTTTCCTTCCGCGACGTCTCGTCTCTCCTCGCGCGCCGCGATTTTCACTCGCACTCGCGAATATTGCTCACTCATCATCCCTGGGGTAAACGAGGAACCGAAGCTCACGATATATACGCTTTTCCTGTTCTTTGCTTATTTCTCTGTTTTTTTTTGTTTCCGCCTCTAGTTTATTAAAGCAAGCTATTAACGCGTTTTGGTCAGTAAAACAGGCGACTTGGAAGAAGAAAATTCAAGTTTTACCAATAGTAGTCGAACCTATGTCCTTCTGGCCACAGTTATTCAATCATGGGATAGCGTTATCCACTGGATTAGTCACTATTCAGCGGATAAGTATTAGCAAGAAACCAATTGCGTTATCCGCCGGATAGTGGCTTATCTGGTGAATAGCGCTATTCAACTGTTGAACAACCGGGTCATGGTTACTATAGTCCCGATGCTCCACACCTGGAATCTGAACTCAGACACAATCGATGGTTGTAGTAGGCTCAGTCCCTAGCCTTTGGTGTCTTGGTTACCCTAGGAAAACGGCCGACATTTTGCGACGCTACCACTGGTTTCGCCGCCAAATGACGTCTGAGAAACGAGCTCAGAAATTCCATACTGATGACGTGTCACTACCCAGATCTAAGTGCTGCTTTTGATTGGTTGAATCAAATTTCCCACGCGGCACGACCAATCAGAAGCACTACCCAGATCTGGGTTGTGACGCGCCATCAGTACGGAATTTCTGCGCTCGTTTCTCAGACGTCATTTGGCGGGGAAACCAGTGATGGCGTCGCCAAATGTCGGCTGATTTCTCAGGCTAGTGTCTTGATGCGCCCTTGGGGAGTACCGAATCCGCATCGAGACACCAAGGCTGAAGACTGAGCCTATGGCTGTAGGAGCTATGGCTATTTAACTAGGTTCATGTGACAAACGTAAGACGTACTCACTACCGTACTGCTGAACAGCAATCCTTTGAATTTCCATACGTATTCATTAATTTTTGCTTTGATCTGACAGTTTCTGTAGAACTTATTATACTTACGGTCTTCCTTGGACTTGGAGATATCAGTGGTCGTGTCTTCACCAGCAGTAGGTTTGTAAATACCATACCATACGCGTTTATTATCTATCTGCATTTTAGTTATTGAACAGAAAACAGGTGAAACGAGTGCAAATTTACCAGGATATTTTGTACAGTTGGTTATTTGTATGCAGTAGTAGCAAACCTGTTTGACATTTCGGCGCGCTCATCAGTGTTCAAATCTCCGGTCCCAACAAAAATAAAAAATTGTTAATTTTTCTAGCATTTACCGCGCGGAAGACGTTTATTATATACTACCGTGTATTTTTCTAACTTTTACCTAGCATTTGAAAACTGGTTGGTCAGTTGTACGGAAAGTGCTGTACGGTAAGAGAAACGAAAGGGTGTTGAGGCCTCAAATGTAATAAATGACCCTAAATGTAATAAAGGTCCTAAGTGTAATAATTTTTGGCCCTAAATGTAATAAAGATCCTAACCCTAACCCTAACCATAGGTTTTAGCCCTAAATATAATGGAAGTCTTAACAGTATACATGTATGTAGTATAACAGCCCCAAAACTTGATAAGGTCCCTGACTGAAACATGCGACGGTCTGATGCGATATTAATGTTATAGCCAGCTGGCGATTCACTTCCTTTGCCCTATTGTAGTCTTCATAGATATTCGTTAACTTAAAAAGCGGTTAGAGCGATCAAGAAGTAGGAGAAACACTTATAAACTAACTACGTCTCGATCGTGTTTCCTACTACATCCCTTCATCGTGAAAAGCGAGTTATAAACAGATGAAATCTACACAAAAGTTTTCAAAATACAGTAGTAATTTAGTAATTGAAGGAAGTATTAATGTTCATTAGAAACAATCGTAGCAAATTAAATAGTTTTGCCTATGGGCTTTTTTAATGTTGCGCTAAAAGAGAAATGTTATTGATTTATCATTTTCCAAAAGAGTATGTCGGTCGGTCCATACAGAATGCTGTGAACACGAAGTTATATATAAACAGCAAGATATTAAGGGCAGTATATCTTTATAGTTACACTACAGGCTGCCTTTGCCTATGAAACAGATTTTTTAGTTCAATCCAGTGGATGAGGTTACAGTTTCTTGAAAAAATTTGCTATAATAAACGAGGCTTTTTCGTTTTGTTACATAAGTTTTAAGATACGTCAGTCCTTTTTTGACATTAAAGAGTTCTTAAAAAATTTGCTTCATATCATGGACCTCTGTTTTCAAGTTGTCGTTAAAGAAGTATTATTGATAACAATGCAAACTATTAAAACCTATTTACAATTAATTACTATTCGGTCAAAGGACTATTTACAATTCACTTCGATTAAACATTCTTTTCAGTTAATAATGATAATAAAAATAACAGTGATAATGATATCAATAACTGAATAATAAGTTGTTATTCAAATGGCTACATAGGGAATCTGCCTGGGGTATTTAGTGTTTGATATTCCCTAGACACATTCTGGCGCTCAGTTAAGCTGTAATAAGGCTAAAAGCAAACGATATGAAATCTTCTTATGACCCTAAGTATAAAAAGGGCTAAAAGAATTACACTTAGGACTTTTATTACATTTAGGGTCAAAAGTTATTACACTTAGGACCTTTATTACATTTAGGGCCAAAAGTTATTACACTTAGGACCTTTATTACATTTAGGGCCAAAAGTTATTACACTTAGGACCTTTATTACATTTAGGGTCATTTATTACATTTGAGGCCTCAACAAGGGGACAATTCTGACTGTTGCTCAAATTGAGGGCTTCATCATAGCCTGTTCCAGTCGCTGTTACTTTCTTTTTTTTTTCTTTTTTTTTCTCTTTGCACCGTACTTACGATCTGAACGCCTTAAACAGGCTAACTTCATCAAGTAAGAGCAAACTGTGAACAAAAATGGTTCAACAAGATTGAAAAGAGAAAACAATTTAACTGACTTGGAAGCCGTCTGAAAAAGATGGCATTCCTTTATTGGCGAGGCACGTGTACTGTTGATTTCGTTTCTATAAGCTTTCAATAAGCTCGCTCAATACAATCAAGACGTCGCCGAGTTCAAGCAAACAGTTACTGTGCTCGAGTTCTTTTGCGAGGGTTTTGGCCGTCATTACAGGCTGCCAGGCTGGGATGTACAGCTCATTACGCTGTACGGAGAACTTAGGATCAGCTAGGTTGTAACGAAACCTTGATTACGGAAACTGTTGCTATCAGAATTATTTGGTGGAATGTGTTTGTGTTACAAGGAAAAAGCCAGTCAGATCAGTTGAGAGAGAAATGCACAGAAAGTGCCAGTTACAGTAATAAGTATTTATTTTGTTTGTGTGACTTAAATCACCAATTTGATTGGTTATTTAACAATGAAAATTCCATTCATTTTGTTTTTTACCTCTGTCCGTCTTAGCAACGTGTTTTTTTTTCTTAAATTTTTCATGGAGACATTTTCATTTCTTTCAGTGATGTTTTGGTTGTGTACAAGAGGAACATTCGCATCGTGGTAGTCTTGTTTTTCTTTGATGGAATTCAGGTATATGTCTGTTTACTTCGAACTGACCCATGTATAGCTTTGGCTAATAAGCTGACAAGTTGATT
>OZ037993.1:26943030-26955530 GCA_964035705.1 Porites rus
CGTGGGTTTTGTTTGAAATTCCTTATTCAGACGATGGTTCTTCATTTGCAGGCACAGCGAAGAACGGCTGCCAAGACTGTAAGAGTTTCAACCTCTGAGGACTTGTTAAATAGAGATCAAGCTGGACACTCCGCCAAAAAACACAAAGGTGCGATGATTAGTCATACTCAAGACACAATCACATGTAAGAAGAAGCGGATAAAACTCATGAGAAATTTCCTCTTATGCCTCTGATAACAATCTCATGATTGAAAATGTTGAGGTTGTGGGACCTTTGTAAGACAGTCTCGTAAAAAGTATGTGATGAGGCGTGGTTTCCTTCCCAGAAAGATCTTGGAAAGAACCTTCGATCTTCTCCGTCCTTCGGAGTCACCCCCCTCCCTTCACAAATGAAGCATCCTCATACCTTCCAGCGAATACAAAATGTGGATTGTGTACCATTTCGTGTACTTAAAGGTCGTCCGTCGTTTCGATAGGGCTGTCCTCCGCCTTTGAAACACGAACTTGGCACAAAAAGAGCGCAGAGTTTATGTATCTTTTTTTTTTTTTCAGACTTGATTCTTGCAAGCTGGATCAGCAAAAGCTCGTCACTTCCATTTCTGAATCACATCGATGCCAATAACTCTCAGTTTCGACTTACTTTACTTCCAAATGATGTGAACACTTCGTTAGAGTTTGATAGTCACCAAAAAGAGATTGAATCAGAAGCAACTGCTAATATGAAAAGGAGTCACAGTCTTACCTCAGCACAAAAGAGAGCTCTTATTGTAAAGCGACTTATCCCTCTCGTAATATCTCTGATGATTTTAGGCGGCGCTGTAGCCGTACGGTTTCTAATTCCTTTGCCTTCATCGCACGAGACTTCTTCATTTGGAAATGATACACTTACTTCAAATACTACTTGTCGCAGTTTAACCACGGTAGTAAACATTCACATATAATAACCTACGATTGCGGGATTGAGGCTGATCAATTTGTTATATTTGTTTTTTATACAAGAACATGTTTTAATCATCAGGCTGATGATGACGTCATTTCACTACTATGACCAGAAACCTTCAGGCTTTTACTTTCTTTGGCAAATTAGAGCTTTTGTTATTTAAACCTCACTGCTATCGCCAAATTTAAATATGAAAGAAAAAACGAAATGAATTCTGGTCTTAATAGTAAAAAGACGTCATCGTGCAAACGGCCTATAGAGCTTTTTCACTCACTTAGCCATCATCTATGCAAATTTATTGCAACAAAAGAAAGCGTTTGCATGAGAAAAGAAATCAACTCCCACAGGATTGGTTTGGAACACCAACATGGCCGCCGTTTCATTGATTTGGGACACAAATATGACCGCCGTGACGTCATGTGAAAACACCCTATTGGTTCTTGTATATGTAAGGCTTTGTAAACAAACTTTCAGCCTGATGTTCTTAATGCACATGTTCTATTTATATGCGGGTTTTTACTTAGTATATTAGTATTAGTATATTGCGAAGTCATTGTGTCAATGCAGTTGAAATTGCAAAGCGGTTCTTGCTAGCTATTTTGCGAATTTTTCCTTAGTTGGGCAAAGTCCTCGATATAAGGAACGATTTTCTTTACCCCAATAATGGTAAAATATATGAAAAAGAACCTCCATATTGTCAGTCCCTCAGCCCTTCGTTAAATCGAGATTCCATTGTAATTTATATGATTTTCAATTCAAATTTATTTAAATCTAATATATGTAGTTATTACTATTTATTATATTAAGGTGTTTCCTTATTGGTCGAAGAAAACAGTAAAACATCGTTGTTGTTCATTATTTCCCATTGTTCACGGTTAGGGTATCTGCGAACCAATTGGCTTTTAGAGTTAGGAGAGCTGCCACATTACCCTAAAAATATCGCATCCAATTAATGACTGGGTTTGCATTTTATTTTACACACATTTTATTTTATTGTGTTTTGAGGTAAAAGTACAATAACATGCCCGCGGGTCATGTTTACAGGAAATACAGTACCTACAGTTGAAATATACAGTCCTACAGTCAATATAGAAAAAAATCTCGATTTGCTTAAACAGGGGCCGCGAGGAATCGGTAGGTAATGATGACATTTCTATTGTTTGCGCCCGCAAGTACGAAATGGTTAGGATGACGTAAAGACAGAACATCCCCAAGGGACCGCTTAGGTAGATTTTGTGACATTTATTGTGCAGTCATATTTCGACACTCTTTTGCGTTACGTGTTATCAGTGACATTCTGTGGAGCAGTTGTTTCAGTGAAAGTTATGGACCAAAATTTTAACGACACCCGTTAAGTGCAGATGAGGTTATAAGGTGCGTATAACTGTGTATATATAAACACTTGGAGAGTTTCCCAGACACGAGTTCACAAATCTTTCACTGGAAACCTTGCCAGACACTCTCTCTCTTTGACCAGAATAAGACTCAGGCCCAAACAAGCAAGACGAGTGAACAACGGCTAGCTTCTCACTAGCAGAACGATGGACGATTACAGTAATTCGCCGACAATCAAATTCTGTGCTGACTTATTCCCTGCTCACAGATGTCCTTCCGCTATAAAGTTTAAAATAAGACCAGAATGCGTGAGCGTGAATTGATCAAACGTCCTTTTAATTTCTAAGGCTTCCTTTCCGGCAAAAAAATGGAACTAAATGTAAAAAGTGAAATAGAAATAGCAATAGAAATAGCCATACAATAGGTGAGATAAATACAGGAGACGCAAGGTTCAATGCACAGTTTCAGGTCGATTTACACAGCTTTGATCAAAACATTCTCAGTTTCGAGAATAGTCTATTCTAAACCATAAGAAAATATTTAATTAGAAGTTTAAGTTTTCACTATTTATCTTTCACGTTTTACATTCAGTTCATTTTATTTGCCGGGAAAGGAAGCCGTAGAAATTAAAAGGGCGCTGACTTTTGCGACAGTCAGACGAAGCACGCACCCAGTGGGGAAACGTTGCCGGCTCAGTTGCCTCCGATAGAGATGTTAGATTACAGCAAGTAGACAAAAACTAAATTACTATACATGCCGCATTCAGTCTTTGTCAGAAAAAGTTATTAAGATCTAACTCCATCTGTTGGCCTCTTTCCCATCCTTGTTGGAAGCACGACATACAAATTACACCAATCCATTAAATAATTCAGATACTAAAGACAGAGATAACCCGGTTGTGTTAATAGAATACTGGAGAGAACCCCTCCAGATTATTAAGACGCATGTAGGTTGTACCGATATCACAATCTAAATCTGGCTGCAGCTCCTATTGGATTTACCACCTGTCTTAGCTTAATATAATGTAGGGCTGTCCTGCTGTCACTTTCCGGCCAACATGATCCATAATCTCATGCAAAGAGATCCAAGCAAGAGGTAACGAAATCGCCGCACCGCTCCGAAAACCATGAAGGGTATAACGATCACTGGTTAATTTATCTCGTACAAATTCTGCATTTATACACTCATTTAATCTAACCTAGGCTGCCTGTGGCTCTAGAGCCTTAAAAGAAATTTTCCCCTCTTTTGTTACAGAACGAAAGAGATACCCTGGCTATAATTCTATTCTGAAGAGTCTACAAATATTGAAATACAATTCCAGACCTTTAACGGGGCATATAACTGCGTTTTCACCCCTTCTAAGGCCATCCCCCGCTTTTTTTTTTCGTTTAGCGTCAAATGCGTTTCCTGATGTTGGATCGATCGGTCGAATTGAAAAAAAAAAATCACAGTAAGTCTCGGAATAGGAGGCCCTGGTACCCCTATATACTGCAAAAAATGTTCCTGTTTTAGTTCCTGTTTTTCTCTATGCTGTTACTATGCTCATTTTTCAGATTAAAATAATTATTTCAAGTGAAAATGGTTTAGCTACGTCGTTACTTTTTTCTTTTTTTTTGAAAATGCCAAAAATTTGGGTCGATCGGACGACGCTAAACGGAGAAAAAAAAAGAGGATGGCCTAAAAGCAAAACAATTAGCATCGCACGATCATAAGGATTTAGTCCAAATATGGTTGATCAAAAATCCTGATTTGTCTGGAAAGAGCAGTATATCAACCGCTTTCAAGCCTAACAAATCAACTGCCCGATCTGCTGCGAAAAACAGGGACTTCAAGACAGCTTGATCCCTCGCGAGGATATAAATCTTAGATGGCTCGCTATTTCACAGGCAGCCCAAACTCTGTGGGAGTTCGTTGGACTTTGAATTTATAAGAGCATGTATGAAAATAAACAAAATACGTCTCAAATTCCAGTTTTGGACAAAAATAGAAATAAAAATCACTTACCCTGTGTTTGTGTTTTGTTATTTACTGTCTCTTCGCCTCTAGAGCCATTTGGAAGCCGTTTTATCAACGTTTAAGATTTTGAGTTGTACTAACAGTAACTGTTGGTACAACTCAAAATCTTAAACGTCGATAAAACGGCTTCCAAATGGCTCTAGAGGCGAAGAGACAGTAAATAACAAAACACAAACACAAGGTAAGTGATTTTTATTTCTATTTTTGTCCAAAAATCGTAATTTAGGACGTATTTTGCCTATTTTCATACATTCTCTTATAAATTCAAAGTCCAACGAACTCCCACAGAGTTTGGGCTGCCTGTGGCTATTTGGACACTCTTGAATCCGCGCATGAATGAATTCTGATATTGTAACTAAGTCGCCAACAAGAAAAGGCTCTGCCTGGCGCAAAACAATCCATGCGTTCAACTGTTCCTCTCTAACATTTGCCAGATACTGTTTTTACTGAGCGATCCGCAGCCGGGTTACCAATCCCCATGAGAGGCTGCCATTCAGTACCTCTCCCATTTCCTGCAAAAATTGATCTCAATTTGCGTGTAATAAATTAGAGAGTCTACTGTTCCATGAGCAAGACGTAAAGGGCACTGGGCGCCTGCCTCTGGCAGTCCGGTTGATGGACGCGTGTTCGTCGTCCACGATCTTTCCATACAAGGAATGCAACCACGTCTGTCGGCAAAGGTGTGGTGATAGATTTAGGTTGGGACAGACGGAACAAGAAATTGGACAGCTCTTGCTCGAGAGCGCTTTTTTGTCTGACATAGCGCCATGACTGGTGCTGTCGAGAAAGTTGCTCTAAGCGTTCAGAGATGGCACTCATTATCTTGAGCTAATCGAGCAACGGGACTGAGGAGAGAACCCAGGGCTTCGCTCGGCTCGACTCATGACACGCACGAGGTTTTGTACCCTTTAATTTCATACTCGGCTAAAACAGCAAACATAGTCACAGGTAGCCCAAGCTCGAAATATGAGCATCGGCGAGCATCGGCATTGTTGCGTAACATTCAAAATATAAGGATTTGTACGGGAAAAAACGTATCGTTTCTCTAACCTACGAAAATGAAAGGATTTCAATAAAAAACAGCTTACCTTACTTAAAATGTGTGTTACGTCTCTCCTGTGGGGGGGCCGATTTATGGCCGTTTGTGAACGGTTTTCTCTCTATATAAAGGTTTATATTCGAGTTTACCGTTCACATAAAAACCTATAAATGGCCATAAATCGGCCCGTGGACCACACAGGAGAGACGTAGCACACATTTTAAGTAAGGTAAGCTGTTTTTATTGAAATCCTTTCATTTTCGTAGGTTAGAGAAACGATAGGTTTTTTTCCCATACAAATCCTTATATTTCAGAATGTTACGCAACAATGCCGATGCTCGCCAATGCTCATATTTCGAGCTTGGGCTACCTGTGATATAGCTTGCTTGTGTAGGTTCATATTTACTGAAGGGAGCGTCTCTCCGTAATGACGTGAAGAATAAAAAACTTGACTAAAATGACGCTCCAACGCTGTAAGGATGTCAAGGAACGACGCAGAAACATCATTTCATAAGGTAAAAAAATGACCTTTAATGAACGTTTCATTGTTTTTGTGGCTATATCGCCGGTAACCCGTCAAGGTGTTAAAAACACTAAATGACCGGCAGTCCCATATTCCGTAAATTTCCCAAAATCGAAAGACTCTAGCTAATCTAAACTATCATATGTCGATTAAGACAAGTCAAGCGATCCTGAAATGCTTTACAGATCTCAAGTTTTGTGTTTAGTTTACGCTGGGCTCAGAAGACGAAACCGTGTTTTGTGACACTTGAAACTTTTTTCAGCTAGACTGCCGGTCAAGGTTTTCAAAACACTAAATGGCCGGCAGTCCTATATTCTCAGTATATTTCACAAAATCGAAAGATTCTAGCTAATCTAAACTATCATATGTCGATTAAGACAGGTCAAGCGATCCTGAAATGCTTTATAGATCTCAAGTCTAGTGTTTGGTTTACACTGGGCTCAGAAGACGAAACCTTGTTTTGTGACACAGAACTTTTTTCAGCTCGACAGCCGGTCAAGGTTTTCAAAACACTAAATGGCCGGCAGTCCCATATTCTCTGTAAATTTCACAAATCGAAAAAATTCAGCCGTTCTGAACTATCATAAGTCGTGATCCTGATCAAACCAGCCGGTTTTGTGGGATTTCTATATCATGTTTTTGTTGGTCTCGAGTCTTCGGATGTTCGTTACTAATTTCTGTCCAAAGCATGGCGTGACAGGCGACGTTTGACGTCATAACATCTTGACCTTTCATGCGGCCTCCGAGGAAAACCGGCGGGAAAAGTCTCTACGCGTTAGTTCCCTTGTGGAGCTGAAATACACTTCAACATTATCTTGTCGACGTTATGATGAAACAAAAAGCTTTTTTGTACAAGCTAATCCTAACTTTGCGTTGATGTATAGAAATAATATAGAGGTTTCAGTATTCGTTCTGTGCCATTGAGTGGACTGCGAAATTTACTGAGAATATGGGACTGCCGGCCATTTAGTGTTTTGAAAACGTTGACCGGTTGCCGGCCATATAGCCACGGCGTTGTTTTTATTGAGCTATTTTCTCAATAAAAACAACGCCGTGGCTATATGGCCGGCAACCGGTCAACGTTTTCAGTGGTGTGAGCGTATGTATCTTTGTATCTTTGTATGTTCGGATTTTTGTTGCAAGAGCCAATAAGGTTGAAGGTACCATGAGTTGATGCTTAGGAACCAATCAGATCTTGGCATCTACTTAAACATGACATTGCTAAAGGTCGAACAAGGGCACTTTGAGGCCGCCATCTTGATTCTTCACAATTTTCTCGTCTTTTATTACGGCTACAGATGTTTGAAAACATATTAAATATCTTCATGATTCAAACGCTGTGTACAGTGATGCAGCTGTTTAAGAGTTCATATTTTAGTGTGGGTGCTACTCCAAGGCATTTCTGACCGAATTCGGCTATCGCTAATGGTACTGACGCAAGTATTTATGAGTTGTTTTTCACCCGCTTCAAGGTAGAGTATAAAAGATCGCATATTTTCAAAGCTCTTCCAGTGAAGCAATAATTGGTATTTAGATATGGACTTTAATTCGAAAGTATGCGGCCTATAAAATGTGGTTTTACAAGTTTGAAAGGCAGTTTATTTTTTTGAAAGCTGTACCGAGTATTGTTAATCCTGTAAACAAGCTTTAAAAATATTATTCTCTCGCTTACAAAGTTCAACAGACCTTTTTCGTTCCGGCAAAACAACAAAGAATAATAAGTGAACAACATGATACATCCTTCCTGCATACTATGCATTATAGTTATTGAAACGTATTTTATTTAGTAAAGATGCGTAACTTAAGTAGAAACAGTAGCGTTAGGGAATAAAATTGGAAGAAGCTAGTTGACACAATAATTAGATACTGTTTTACTGAGTGGAGTAACATGATATGAGCAGAAATATATTTCGGCAGTCTGATAATTTTCTTGGAAGGTAATAAATGTTAGGCTATCAACCTTGACGTTGCATAAAACATAATTTAATTGCAGATGTTGTAATGAAGCCGTGATGATTTTTTTAAAATCGTTTGAGAAAATTTTGTAGTAAACAATTTGCGTTTTTTTTACGTACGAATTGTATGAGGGCCAAAGACCAACATCTTCACGTGCAAATTGTGTACATGAGTTATTTTTATAATTCTGTTTACTAGATTACTGTGTGATAACTCGAATTCCCTCACGTACGAACAACGAAAGGGGGCAAAGTCCAACACTTTCACGTGCCAGTTGTGTGACTGTACATCTCATGCAGATATTGGCTTTTCACAATAATAATAATAACTTGAACGTAAGAAGACCTGTTTCGTTTTGTAACCAATGCCTTAAAAAAGGCTCTTGTCTCTTAAGAAGCAATAGCTTTTAAAACATGAAGAAATAAGTTGGAGTTAAAGACTGTTTCACTGAGTAGAATCGCACGTGAAAACCTCGTGAATTGTGATGATGTAATATATCAAACATGAGATGCAGTGTTTCATCACCAGATGAAACACCGAGAAGAGAGTTGAAAATACGATTTGACGAACTTCGAGGTGTTTCATCTGGTGATGAAACACTGTGTCGAATGTTTGATGTTTCTTCTCAAACAAAATCATTTTTGAAGGAGAAATTAAGGATGCAAAAATGAGCGGTTTTTCATCTGATATCCAAACACTCATTAAACATTAATTTCCTTTGAATTTTCTTTATGAATTATTAATGAGTTTGAGAAGCAACTATCTACCATGATGATAAAAATCCTGGTATTTCTTAACTACTCGAATTCGATGAGTCACATTTTTGCTTAAGAAACTCCGAGGAAACCTCAGAGTTTTCCTTATGATCAACGTTTGGTGAGTAGATATTTATTTTACTTTAAAAAAATTTGTTTAACTTGCACCAAATGTAACAGGGAAAGACAGACAATAACTTTCCTTTGCTAATCGTAAGAGCTCAGAAATTTGGCCCAGAGAAAATCTATCTAGTCTTTAATATGACGAAAGACGTTTTGACTTTTTTGCCTTTGTTTCCCTCGCGAAATTAATATTTTTGCAGAGCTCCTATGTTGCCCAGTATCGGGACAGCTGGCCCAGTATCCGGACACAACAATAACAACGTAATTGTTCATAAATTTAGACAGGGAAGCGACTTATAAGCTTCTCTTGCACTTGCAAAGTAGTCTGGCAATCGAACTTTTTCAGTGATTTAAGGAAGGCATCCGTGGACATGCCGAAGCCGCAGCTTGCAAGCTCAATTAGCCAATCTGCAAACGACTTTCTTTCTTCATATTTTATTTTAAAAAAAAGCTTGGGGAAGGGACCTCAACCCGACGGTCAAAGGTCACTCTCCTATTTAGTCCGACCTGCAGTGTTGATTTCTTGATGCTCAGTCCCTACAATCAGCCTGCTTTTCTAGCACTGATTCCTCCTTCTTTGACATCTCTCAATCCCTTTGTGACATTTTTCAGACCGTTGCAACCCCATTCTAGCAGTCACAACTGGGGAAAGTATGAGAATTCCACGTTAACTCAGACGCTTTCAGTTATATATAGAAAATGCAGTCACGCGAAACAAGCCGTGCACACGAAATCAAGTCGCCTCTGAATGAGTGAAGAAAATTTCCATACGGAGTTGAGTAGAATTACATTTTACGACTATATCATATGTCCTAAGCTTTAATTATAGTTACTGATATGAAATAAATCTTATCCGGATAATCTACACAGGTAATTCATCGATTCTGTACAGCAAAGAAAAAAACTGTCCGGATACTGGGCACATGACATCAAAACTTAGTGAATGTTTCTGGCCTCCGTTATTCCAAACAAATCAAATTTCAAGAAGAATTAATAAACTTTCTGAAAACCTGACTCCCTTAAGTATCTTCACTTTAAAAATAAAACAGTTTCTTTGAAAATATCACACATTATCCTCCCTTTTCTGAGCAGCACTAATTTTACTGCGCAGTAAACAGCGTAAATATTAGCCATGAAAAGTTTACTCACCTGAACACAACGGCGTCTTCCTCGACTGTTTCGCAAGCTTTCAAATCGCCAAAACTTTCATCTTAAAGCTGAAATGTTCAGCTTTCATTCCAAATACTTCGTTTATCGAGGACTGAAAAGGGCGCCGCAAAAATTGAGTTTTTGTTTCAAGTGTCCGGATACTGGGCAACATACTGTAGCATGAGAATCGACGCAGCTGAGCGTTTCGCGTTTTCATTTATGTACGGCAATTCCCAATTGCGCAAAAAACCCCAGTCTACGTTTAGGACCAAAAAGGTAGATTCATTACTCTTGGTAAGGTTACACTGAAGCATTAAAGTTACACTGAAGCATTCAAAATAGCTCATGCACGTTTAACGTGCCTATGTTTTTTAATTGGCGCTTGTTAGACCAGCAATTTTAAGATTCCGTACAAATTCTCAAAGTTTACATTCAAGAGAACTGCGAATCATTCACTCACCATTTTAAGTTATAGGGTTCTTCAATCCCGCCATCTCGACCCAAATTTTGGCGCCGTCCCGTATTCCGTTGGTTATTTTCGGCGTCTCGTTTCTCATGCATAGTTTCAATCCCAATCCCGAATCCTGACCTCTACTGGGGATCGGACCCTCTACATTACAAGTACATTGTGTACCACAACAACCAGTTGAGAGGGGTTAAGAGGGGCGGGATGGCGTTGGTGGGCGGTTTGTACTGCCATATATTGTCTCCTTCTGCTGTCAAGGTCAATTTTCCAAGAATTGGTAAATACAATCATGATTGGCCAAGCATCAGAAATGAACATTGATGTTCTCGGCTAAGCAGGCCTTTGTGGGTAGGGAGGAAAGATCCTTTAACATCGGCTGCATGGGTAGCCTGATTCTCAGAAGTTCAAGGTCATTTGTGGCCCCCTGCATGGGTGGCTAATCATTTAGCAAGGGCACCCAACGAGAATATAGCTCAAAACCACTTAAACATAGCATTGTTAAACGTATTTTAGCATTTAAACGGTAGATATAGGCATATTTTTATCCCCTAAAAATTTTTCATCTGTTCGGATTTCCTAGCTGAAAGTCTAGTGATCCGAAAATTATAGGGATCAAAACTTACCTTTTCGAAAATTTCAGCCAGAAAAAAGGCTCCCGAAAATTCTAGGTGACCTTTTAAGGGTAAAAATCCGTTAAAAGTGGGCAATTACACCATTTTTTAAATGTTCGAAAATCCTAGGAGAGGAAGACAAGCAAGAAATTTTACAACAAATGTTCCGAAAATTCTAGATCTCAAATCGTCTTCCGAACAGATATTTTCCGAAAATTGTCGTTGGGTGCCCCTGATTTAGCTACCTTGTTCAAGATTAGACCATTTTTCGTGACCCCCTATTCATATCATTTTGCATACAGAAAAACAGACATCGTCAATGCTTACCCTTTAAGGCATCATTTACAGAAAGACATCCTGTTCAAAATGTTGCCTGCGAGCAAGCTCTCCGGGGCGCCCTGGCGACGGGGCGGGAAAAGGAAAGAGAACCTGCTACTACGTCTCTGGAATTTGAATGTGGAGAAAGTCGATGTGGAGTGCTGTCGATTGGCGGAGATGACATTAGTAATGATGTCATTACCCTTGGCACGTTTCAAATCATGTTTTTTTATTACATTTGCACTCATTTCCGCTTTGCACTAATTGGCGGAAATCTGACGGCTCAGTCAAGAGGGAGCCACTGGGGAATTCAAATTTCAGAGACATAGTTTCAAGCTCTCCTTCCATTTCCTGCCCTGCTGACAGTGGGCCCCGGAGAGCTAGCTTGCATGATATAATTAATAGTTTTTATTGTGTTAAATCTTCTAGTTTGGTCAAACCAACATTGAAAATAAGAGTTTCTGCTTGGTTAATTGCAAGTGAATCATCCAGATGGCCCATAAAGAAGGTAATGCAGACTTATCTAAAGAATCCAAGCATCCCTCTGAATTTCAGATTCATGTTCAACATTTAACAGAGGAAAAATCTGGACTTTGTTGTCAACTGCTATCTGGAAGCAACTACAAAGAAATCAAAGAACTGTTTGCACTAGCTTGGCCCACAGTGTTCTCTTACTTCTTCTATCACATGGTTAATATGATTAGCTTATTTTTCGCCGGACGTGTTGGTGAAGTCGAATTAGCTGCAGCAACTTTAGCTTTATCTTTTATCAATGTGACAGGACCTTCGGTGTTTATTGGTTTAAGTTCTGCAGTGGAGACACTTTGTTCTCAAGCATTTGGAGCAAAGAATTATCACCTTGTTGGTGTTGTGCTGCAAAGAGGAGTTTGGATTTTAGGATTAACTTGTATCTTAGCCTGGTCACTATGGGTTAATACTGAGTTGCTTTTGTTACTGATTCAACAAGAAGAGACTATTGCAAGGTTAGTTTGTACTCAGGTAATACTTACGATGTTATGTGATGGAGTCCCTGTTTAATTAACAGATAAAGAAGCCTTGACTGAGCTTTGTATTCTGTTGTAAAGCACAGAGGAAGTGACTAGAACACGAAAGTAGTTTAGGGGGAAAAACAAGACATTATTTGGGTATTTCTCCCTACTTCTTAAGTGCTCTAGCCACATCCAGTGAGTGTTTACAACAGAATGGATAGCTTGTGAGCAAGGTCTCCTGGGGTTCCCTGGGGTAAAGGTTAAAAGGGAAAGGACAGGT
>OZ037993.1:26960530-26988030 GCA_964035705.1 Porites rus
ATGTAAACAAGGTATACAATGTGATGTATACTTCAATGTTTGAATTTGTATACATTTTGTGTGATACATTTTTTTTGCATCAGACAAATTCAGTTTGGCGACAAACCTCATTTAGTTCTTCTGGGCATCTTCATTTCAAAACACTTTCAGAAGAACAACATCCTGAATTCAAGGTATGCTACAAAGCTTACTAGTTTTCTCAATGCCAAGGGCTGAAGCAGGCATTAGTGGTGGTTTGCCACTTTTTGAATGTTCGTCTTTTGGTCTGGGCCCCCTCAAAGACCTGCCTACAAAAGCAAGAACTCAACAATTTTCTGGTGTTTCATCTTCTCGCTGCAGCCATACTTTCAGGGCTTTGTTCAATCATGCAAAATTTATCTTTCATGTGCTCTATGTACATTTGACGCTCATTTCTGCTCCGTGCTGACTGGCCAAAACTGACAGCCCTGTCAATGAGGGGAGGGAGCACTGTATGCAGAATTCCAATTCCTGAGACGTGACTGCAAGCCCTCCTTCCTCTTCGCCCTGCTGCCATGAGAATGCCAGTTGGGGGGCTACAGAATGGAACACAGTCAAGTCTTCTTTATTGTTTCACACACATGTTTCATGATTAAGAATTCCCTCAATAAATTTGCCACACATGACTTTCTAATAATTATTATTTCCACAACAAACTTTATTTTAAAAGTGAACGAGAGTGTCATTAACATGTTTTACACTCTCATACACGTAAAGTACACTTAAATTAGCTGCAATCAGATTCCTTTTTAGAATGGGCCAAATGATTTGATTGGTTGTTTAAAACGAAAGCGATCAAAGCATTAAAAGCTATCGTAAAGTGAAACGAGTGTGGTGGCAGATGATGTGACTAGCTTTTGCTATGTGTTTTGTACTTTAATAAAGCACGCTTTTTCAACCAATCAGAGTGCACATCATATCTGAACTTTAATATAAAATAATATTTGTCTTAACTTTTAGGTTGACACAAGACTTTATCCTCATATGTATACCTGCTCTAATAGTAAGTACATTAACAACAATTATTGCATTCGCAAAACTTCTAGTATAACTAACTGTCACACTTTTTTTAAAATAATATTATGATGATTAGATATCACTTTTAGATATCTCCTTTGACAGAGGGTCACAAATGCTATTAAAAGGCCATTTTTACTTTTCCTTTGGTGGTATTAATAATATTGTCCAATTTGACCTTCTACACTGTATGCTCTTTGTCAGCTTGACAGCCAGCTTTGGTTTCACATCAAAGCTAATTTGTTGTCAAATATGTCTTTGCCTTGTGAAAAGGTACCTCTTAGAAATATCAAATGTAACTCCCTCATAAATTTTCACAACAGACCGTCAGTAGCACTTTAGTTTACCTTTGCCTTATAAACTTTGCGTACAATGAAAAAAACCTTTTTTCATTGTTTGTCATAACGTTTAAGCCCTAATAACGGTTTTTGTTTTGTTTTCTTTTAACAGGGGAATTTTTTATTCATCTTGTTACAAAGATATCTTCAGACACAGGTGTGTTGAAAGCTAAGTACATGTATGTAAAGGGAATTTTAATCATGTATATGTTACACTGGTCAAATATGATTAAGCTAGATTCTGAATATTTCTTTTGCCTCCTAGCCCTAATTCATGAATAATTAGGGCTAGGATACAAGGGAAGTTTAGAAACAACCTAACATAAAAATTGCAAACATTAAAATGCTGCCAAATGCTGTGTCAAAACTGCTTCAAAGCTAGAACACAGAAAACTACAAGCGTGATACATAGCACGCGTGCTTGATCTATATAAGTCCTATTGAGCCGCTAGGAACAAAGTCTTTATATACGCACACCTGTGTGTAAATAAAGATTTTTTTCATGATGACGTATACATCTGTGTTTTTCGTCTCTTTTCCTAAGTACCCAAAAATAGACGGCAGTGATGAAAAACTTTCTAGATTTTTTTGGAATTTAGCCTCTTTTTAGCGACTCAAACTAACAGCAAAAGCGGTGAAGATGTTTCGCAAAATAAGCTTATAATAGGGCCTGAATGATTCGTTAAAAAGTCTGCCGTAAAGACTGACATTTAAGAGGAAAAAAGACCACAAATTGGTCTGTGTGGGAAAATATCCAATTTGTTTAAAGTGTCCTCCGTTTTTAATGTTTGTTTATCCTTTACAAAACAAGTTAATTATAAGGTAATCTCAGTGGTGAAAAATTATCCACTTTTGTTATCGTCAAACAATTCGACTAAAGCAGGAAAATTTCTCTTGCAATAACAAGACAAATATTGCACAAGAAGACATCAATTTATTACTCACAAAAACAACTGCAGCTGCCAGGTCTTCTCAAGAAGCTGTAATGATCAGCCATTGTTCGTAAATGAATATAAGTTTAAAGTAGGATGACAGTCGTCTTTCCTAAAAAACAAGTTTTCCCGATTTTGCCGAGAAAAACATAAACATCGTTTCAGCAAATCCAAACCATATTCCATGACTTCTTAAGAACATGTGAGTATTTTATCTTTAGGTGGACTTTAAGACCCTTTACCTTTGTTTCTGCTTCGTTTTCATTAATCGTTAACGAATAAATAAGCAAATTTTCTTTCTCAGTTTTACAGAAAGAATTTTCATTCAAACCAGACGATTGTGGCGTGTTTGTAATCGGCCAATAGAAGCGTTTGTTATTGTGTCGCGCGTTACGAGAATTTTGCAGTTAATCAAAAAGCAAACATTTTTGTCAGCTATGTTATAATAGAATTTGCTCATGCTTTTACCTGTGTGTATATCAAGTTATGGATGCACTTGGGAAGTACGGAGAGCACTCAAGAAGCTAGAGTTGCTCTTGGCTGCACCTCTAGTAATTCTTACGCACCTTTATTGTGCTCTCCAAACTTCCCGCGTGCATCCATAACTCAATATATGCACGCTAAGCAAGAACAAATTCTAAATTAACCTGAATTTAATTTTGACCTGTAACATATATAAGCAGGCCACTGCTGCACCTCATTAAAACAGCCACATTCTTATGCTCCCTGTAAAGGCTGAATTAAAGGAGATCTACGTAAATTGCTATTTTTGCTTATAGGGTATTGTGAAACCTATACTTTATGTGTGTGTAATTGCTAATGGAATACAAATTGGTCTCAATGTTCTGATGGCAATGGTGTTAAAGCTAGGATTCCGGTAAGTTACATATTCACCAGGAACCAATAAATACCGTTTTGTATCTGGGGTTTACAGGTAGATGGGCCTATAACTGAGGTGGGGTGCTTATCAGTAGGGGGGAGGGGGGGCTTCTAAGCAAAATTTAATGCGATAACAGTGGTCATCACAATAAATTTTTATCCTCTGAGTGGAACCAGAGCCTCCGGGTACAGTCCAACCCTCCTTTTTTAATATTAATATTAATAAATCTTTTTTCTTTTAACCTTAAAAAGCAAAATTTGAAGGAAAGGGAAAATAGAGTTGCTTGGACTGGATTGGCTTGGATCATGACATTTATGATCCAGGCCTATTTTAGAAGGATTCATATGGAGTCATTGGAGCATAACGTTGCTATATTTTCCCACCAATTTGCACCAACAGGCTCATTTTTAGCATGTGGACATTTTTCATTTCGCTCATTCTGGATTATGCCAACCTGGCTCTTGTTCCATTTCCCCCGCAGCCAAAACCAAAAATCCTTTCTTGGGCCTTTCTTTGCTCCAAAACCCAACGGAAACACTTGCTACGCAGGCTACAAATTTAGTTTTTGGGACATCATCACCGACTTCTCTTTACTTTTGTTGCCCCAGTGTAGGTGCTTTTAACGGGGTTCAACTGTACCACTTTGAGGGTAAACCCAACCTAAACTACTCAGGTGAAAGCTTGGTCTATAATGTGGGCAGCCGTAAATAATTAACAATTAATGAATGAGGCTGAGTATCTTAATAACACCCTCCGAGATTTCCATAATTCTTCATATGATACGAAAGCCGAATTCAATAATTGTTTTATTATTCAGTCAAAATAATTTCTAGTTTAAAAACATGGCTAAAACATGCTTACCTCCATCGATCCATCGATGTTAAGGTCATCTTCGATAGTGCACGTATAGGTTTGTCCAGCTCCGCAAATATTCTCCAAATAGCAGATTTCGCCCTTCGAGTTGTCTTCTTGCTGTTCTTGCCATGTTTTTAGCTATTTTTTCGCCTAGTTCTTACTATTGAAACGACTGAAATGAGGGCCATTTTTCAAGTTCACAACCAAAACAACTCAACCTCGTCCCCAGGTCTTCTCGGTTAACGGTGCCTTAACCTGCACGAACGCTGCATTTTTGACGTCATTTTCTTGTTAAACACAAAAAAACTGGTTATGGTGAATTATGCGTGTGCTTTTAGCCAATGAGAAACAGGGAAATATTTTGAATGAACAATATTAAGATTTAATGCCTCCACTGTGATGCATTCTGATTCTAGTAAAGCACTCAGACATGTGAATCTTCTTTTAATTTGACAGGGGAGTGGCCATTAGCTGGGCTCTGACTGTATGCATCTTAACAAGTTTGCTGTTTGCTTACATGAAGGTCTTCTTCTTTTAATTTGACAGGGGAGTGGCCATTAGCTGGGCTCTGACTGTATGCATCTTAACAAGTTTGCTGTTTGCTTACATGAAGGTCTTTAAGCTCCATAAAAAGACTTGGCCAGGTGAATTTGATATCATTCAGTGCTTGCTACTCGAAAGTTTTGACTTGTTCACCAATTAAATAATGATTTGTCCAGTGCTTTTAATGTACAATCTGTGGCTCTAGTAAATTATAGAAGATATATTGTGTAGCCGTTCAGTGATACAAAATTTCTCTTTGTGATGAAAATATTTCACAGTTCAGTACTGTGAACAAGTGAGTGACAATTAAAACAAGAGAACATTCTTATCTCCAAGTGGCCGCGCAGTGTGTTCTATACAATAATATGTTTGTGTTACATACTATTATGCACCTATCAATGTTAAGCCCGAGGGGGGGGACCCCGGGCATATGTGGGGCATTTGACTTTTCAGAAGATTTTTTGGTCAAAGTCCCCACCGTGGGGCCCCAAAACTGGGTCAAATAAGATCAAATATCCCCACCTTAGGGAAGTAATATCCCTAAAGTTCATAGTAGTTGTTGTGTATATTTTACAAATAATTGATATAAATTGCCAAGCTTTTTTTTTATATTTTAAACTCCTTCGATGCTTTGTGTAATCCGAGGAAAATAATCAACAAATCTAGCATTTCACGTGAAAAAATCAAATATAATTGTCTCAATCTTACAGGAACAACGCGAGCTGTATACCATGTTGAGCTTTACAAATCTAGCATTTCAAGTCATACAATCAGATATTTTCTCAATCTAATACGGAAAAGAATGTACCATGTAGAAAATACGAATCTAGCATTTCAAGTGATACAATCAGATATCATTTTCTCAATCTAATACAAAAACTGAATGGAGCTTGTTGAGCTACACGAATCTAGAATGATACAATAAGATATCATTTTCTCAATCTAATACAAAAACTGAATGGACCTTGTTGAGCTACGCGAATCTAGAATGATACAATCAGATATCATTTTCTCAATCTAATACAAAACCTAAATGCACCTTGAGCTACGCTAATCTAGAATGATACAATCAGATATCATTTTCTCAATCTAATACAAAAACTGAATGGACCTTGTTGAGCTACACGAATCTAGAATGATACAATCAGATATCATTATTTTTCTCAATCTAATACAAAACCTAAATGCACCTTGAGCTACGCTAATCTAGAATGATACAATCAGATATCATTTTCTCAATCTAATACAAAAACTGAATGGACCTTGTTGAGCTACACGAATCTAGAATGATACAATCAGATATCATTATTTTTCTCAATCTAATACAATAACTGAATGGGCCTTGTTGAGCTACGCGAATCTAGAATGATACAATCAGATGTCATATTCTCAATCTAATCTATCATGTTGAGTTATACAACTGATTAGATTATTTGCAGGAGGTACAAGTCCAAAAGCAAACGTCCCCACCCTGGGGCCCTGATTCTAAGTCAAACTCCCGAGGGTGGGGAAGGCAAAAGAGGTCAAATGCCCCACATATGCCCGGGGTCCCCCCCCTCGGGCTTAACATTGATAGGTGCATTATTGCCATTGCATTGTTTCCTTAGACAAGAAACTTTGCTCCATTTTTTCTCTTTTCATCCTTGTTTATGAATGGGTACTGCATGGCAACAAACCCCCTAGGGGAACCCTGTGATAGACTATAATAGGCGTACAGAATGATACTCGCGGAAAAGTTTTGGTCTGATCTTAAAATCTCGGAAGCGTTTTTGATGGGTCTCGTTTTTGGGTGATTTTTGCGACTCAGAGTCTCGAATTTTTTTGCCGACGGGTCTCAGAGTCTCGGATTTGTCTTTTTATCCTAATTGCGTTTGGTCTTCAGGAGTCGAATTTTTCATAGCCTGCGTAGCATGGCGGTTTTGTCGAGCCGGGCGCAGGAGCGGCGTAGCCGCGAAAATCGCGCGCGAAGCGCGCTAGAACGAGCGGCGAAGCCGCGAGAAAAATAAAAACCGCCTGCCCGGATTCGTGGCCTTTTCAACTGCCGCCCCCTTCAACTCATTTTGACATCCTGTTGACAACTTGTTTGGTTTCAGTTTTCCCAGCCAATCAGAAATAAAGTGTTGACAGCCTAAACACGACACAAAAGCTCGTGATATAGTGTAAAACGTGACCTTGGCCGGAATTGGAGTTTGCTTGAACAAACACAGGATTTTTTCTTTGTGGCTATCTCGCGCATAGGTGACTACACTGCTTTCTAAACTTGACTGAGTAGATCTTATTTTTGCTGCACTAAGTCTTACATTTATTTAGAGGTCATGAAGTTGGTTTGTTTCATCCCTATTGAGTAATTATTTCCTGCGGTTAATGTTATTTTCGCTAATTAGAATTTGTTGATCTCAGATGCAGTTGTAAAGTACTAATTTCTTTGACCACTCTTAAAGCCTAAAGCTTTTTATTACGGCTAAATAAATATTTTAGTTTCTTTGGTCTTTTCCGATTAAATGCCTAGATCTGGACAACTACAAACCAAGGAGCCTTGGTTTGTAGTTTCTTTGTCACTGCTTTGTCCGTGAATGTTTTGACGCTGGGCCCGGCTTTTTAAGTGTTGTTTGCAGGATGTTGTATTTTTACGTATAGCGCGATCTTCAGATTTGAGTTGTAGCTTAAACTTAAGCTACACCAAGCAAAAAAGTACGGAGAATTACGCTGTGCGTCTTTCTTCTACTGTGTGCGATTCATCGACCACAATCGCGGACACCGTTCCATGTATTGCGCTGAAGTGCGTTATTCTGTAACGCCGAGTAATAGAGAAAATTGAGGTGAACTTTCTCGAAGCACTGAAATTTACTGTTTCTGTCATAAGGTCCATTGCTTTACAGCTCAGCGACAGCATTTCAGATATCTGGTCGTCGATAATACTTTTTAGAGGGGAAATTGTGATCATGCAGGTTTTCGATGAGGATATTTCTTCTTTGGCCATAGCAAAGACAGTAAAGATCATGCTTTTGCCAGATCTTGTTGACAAAATTTCCATGACATCTCTCCTTTGAAGAAAACTGTAAATGGCTATTTCCTTTTTAGGCTTCAATACAATTGCCCTGTTTTCCCGTCAAATATTCAAGATCGATGACGCTCCGGTCAACGCTTCTTTGATATTCTGATTTTGTTTTGCGGAGATGATTTGTTCAGTCCCTCGAAACTCTCTCATGGGAGATTACCAAAATATTTGATTGACAGGCGAACGTTCCGAACCAATCGGAACGATCCGTACGCTGGCTTACGGACCGACTCAAAAAAGCCCCCCATCCGTGCAGGCGGTTTTTCAAGTTGCTTCCGCCCCAATCTCCTCGCGGTTTCTCTGCCCTCGCCCGCCTTTATTACTTAGCGCGCCCAACCAAAACCGCCATGCTACGCAGGCTAAATTTTTCAGAGTTCATGGGTACAGCTTATAAAATGAACTGAACTAGTAGATTATACAGTAAAACAAGACAAAGCAGTATACTTGTGCATGGGCTTCCGCTTCGCTTCCACTGGTACTTTCGGTCATTTTTTAGCTTTATTTGCACCCTTATCTCAAGTTTTTTTGGCGCTTAGTCTCGGCTTTGATATTTTAGAAGTAATGTCTTGAGCTCGCATTTGATAAAAATGCTTGAGTCTCAGTCTCGAATTTTGCAACCAGGGTCTCGCAAAGTGTCAAGTTTACCAGTATGCTGGTGAGCATGCTACTAAAAGCTACAAAAACCAGGGATAACTTGCTCAGCCTTGTCGCCCCCATTGTCCACTTTTGCTTGCTTTATTATACCTAATGCATTCATCAAGTTAATAATTAACTTGCTGCAGACTTTTTTATGATTGTATATTTATTAAAAGGACCTCGATTGTTGGTCTTGTACCATTCAGGTTGGACAACTGAAAGCTTGTTGAACTGGTCACAGTTTTTTAAACTTGCTGTCTCCGGGATGTTCATGACCTGTGTTGAGATTTGGAGCTTTCAAAGTGGAGCATTTTTGACAGGTATGCTCCCTTCACTTATGTCGCACATTGGTTAATCGGTCATAGTCATATTGCATCAGTGTAAGGTTGATAGCTTATTTGGTAAAGTGCTGGTCTCTCAACTAGTGAGATCAACAAGCTCAAACCCAACCACTATCAACCATTGCATGCACTTTAATAATCTGGTAAGATCATAACAAGCTGAAAGATTCGCGGAAAGATATTCTATTATTCAAAACCACTTAAACATAGTATTGTTAAACGTACTTTAGTATTTAGACGGTAGATACAGGCATATTTTTATCCCCTTAAAAAGTTTTTATCTGTTCGGATTTCCTAGCTAAAAGTCTAATGATCCGAAAATTGCAGGGATCAAAACTTACCATTTCGAAAATTTCAGCCAGAAAAAAGGCTCCGGAAAATTCTAGGTGACCTTTTTAAAGTAAAACTCCGTTAAAAATGGGCAAATATACCATTTTTTAAAATTCTAGATGTCAAATCGTCTTCCGAACAGATATTTTCAGAAAATTGACGTCAGGTGCCCCTAATCATTCCCTGGAGGGGTTCTTGTTATTGTTGCCCGGTGTGTTTCACCAGATGACTTGACCCGTCTCCTCCCTGCAAAACCCAGCCCCATTGAAGGGGGATTGGACCACGCAATGCCATCTGGGTGAGCCGTCCGCCATTTTATCTTTCTTCAACCAAGAAAGCCCATTCTTTAATTGGGGTGCCACAGGCAGCTCATTAACGTGTTATATGCGTTCTTGTTCTTGTTACTTACACTTTTTGTGTAATTTCAGAATATTTGCTAACCTGATTTTCAAAAATCTAGATAGAAATGTAAATTGAGAAAGATGTAGTGATCGACATTATTTGAACATGGGAGAAGACAACGGGTACATCACCGTAGCTGACAGGATTTGAACGATAGATCTTCCAAACACTGAACCTAGCTGTGGAAAAATGTCATATGTGAGGTTCATAAGTGACATGTTTCAAGTGATTCTAAGGATCGTGCAACAATGTTGGAGACGTATCCTATGGTGACAATTAAAATTAGGTGATAAGCTTTAAGCTTGGTAGTGAATGAGAGATTACATGTAACTGTTGGTGTCTGCAGTTTTTTTTTGTATTAACTAGTGCTATCGTTTTTTTCTTTCTAAGGGACCCTTGGTGAAGTGCAGTTGGCATCGTTTGGAATTCTTTTTAGTTGGGCAGCCTTTGTATTTATGGTAAGGGTAACTTTTTTTAAATCTTACCCTTTTTATGGATCTAAATATCTATCGCCATTCTATGTGAGAAAAATTCCAGTAAGAGGTCTTTCGATCCCTCTTCTGGGCCCAGTCGTTCAAAAGCTGCGGGATAACGCAGGGTTTCCTTAATACTTATCCGCTGGATTAGTGATTTTTGTTATATATTAATGACATCCATAAATCTTCCAAGGAATTTACTTTTTATCTATTCGCAGATGATACAAGTCTAACCTATGCAAATAACAACTTACGTACTCTTGAACTAACTGTCAACAATGAGCTTGAGAAAGTAAGTAAATGGCTTAATGCTAACAAACTAACGCTCAACGTCAAAAAGTCTAATTATGTCATTTTTCGTCCGCGCCAAAAAAGAATACCTTTCATTCCTCAAATTAAGATTTTTAATCCAACTTTAAATACTCGAGTATTCCTAGAGATGAAGGATTTTGTTGAATATTTGGGTATAATGATTGATTCTGAAATATCATGGAAGGATCATATTGACTTTATCTGTCACAAATTAGTAGATCGGTTGGAATAATTGCTAAGCTGAGGCATTTAATTCCACGGCATCTTCTTTTGAATCTGTATCATGCACTTATTGCTCCTTATTTAAATTATGGTATCTGTGCATGGGGCAACTGTCCACAGACCTACCTCAATAAGATACTTGTTCTGCAAAAACGTGCACTGCGTTTGATTTATTTTTTCTAAACCCAGAGGCCTTTTTTATTGAATCAAACTGCCTTCCTTTGCAGTCTTTGTTCTTTCAATAGTTATTAAGCTATTTAATGTATGACGTTCATGCTAAGACAGCTCCTAAAAGTCTTCTCGATAAATTTGCAAAAATCAATACAAAACATCATTATGATACGCGATTATCTGCAGAAGAATGTTTCTCTGTCAAATTCTCTAGAACTGAAAAAATGAAAAAATCTTTTACTAGAATTGGTGTGTCTATCTGGAATTCTATTCCACTTTCTGTTAAGACTCTCAACATATCTAACTTTCGTAAAAAAACTAAATCACTACTCCTTAATGTTCTAGGTAATGAAGATAATTGTTTGAATTTGAATTATTTAATAGAATATTTTGTGAAGTTAACCTGATATGTTGTATATACCTCAACTTGTAATTTTAGTCCTTTTCAAATAACAAAATCCCCTGTACTTGAATTTATATGTAAGGTGTTTCTATCTGTATGTTTTTGTATTTCTTTTCTTTTCTTCTTTCTTATGTAATTTAATAACGTCTTTATTTAAAGTCTTGTCCTGCCTAGATTAGCATTATAGCTATTTGCAGGACATAAAATTGTAAACTTTGTATTTCTTTAAATAAATACGTTGTTGTTGTTGTTAGTATTTATCCGGTGGATATCGCTATCCAACATTTGAACAACCGAGACCTGGAAGTCACGTTGGTGTTTTGCAAAACTCCCCCTACGCACCCCCTCTCTGGCACTGAATTGAAATCTGAGTGTGTCTATTGTAGATACCACTGGGATTGAGTGTTGCTGCTGGGGTTCGTGTTGGAAACTTCCTCGGTGCCGGTAACCCAAAGGCAGTAAAAAAGACGATCAAAGTGGCTCTGGGATTAATAGGTAAACGCGTTTTTATACAACTGGGTTTAAAATATTAGACTACAAGTAGTCCCCTCATTTACCTCAGGGATAAAAAAGCGAGCGAAATGCGCGAGTGCGCGTGGAAACGCCATCTGCGAGGAAGGTGAAACGTGAAGGGAAGAGAGAAAATTTTCTTTCCTTCCTCCACGTCTCGTCTCTCCTCGAGCACCGCGATTTTCACTCGCACTCGCGTATATTGCTCACTCATCATCCCTGAGGTAAACGAGGGACCGAAGCTAACTATATATACGCTTTTCCTGTTCTTTGCTTATTTCTCTGTTTTCTTTGTTTCCGCCTCTAGTTTATTAAAGCAAGCTATTAACGCGTTTTGGTCAGTAAAAGAGGCTACTCGGAAGAAGGAAATTCAAGTTTTACCAATATTAGTCGATCCTATGACCTTCTGGCCACAGTTATTCAATCAAGGGATAGCGTTATCCACTGGATTAGTCACTATTCAGCGGATAAATATTAGCAAGAAACCAATTGCGTTATCCGCCTGATAGTGACTTATCTGGGCCGAGTTGTTCAAAGCTGGGTGAAGATAACCCAGGGTTAGTGCGAGATTTGAATTCAGATTTGAAAGCTTAAAAAGCATTTCAGTTTTAAATTTTTTTTTGTCTACAAGTTGATGATTGGAAACTCTAAAAATAGCACAGAAAATTATCTGAGAAAATGCTTTTGAACACAAGAAAAAGAAACCCGGTTTAAATTTAACCCCTGGTTAAGCGCTAATCGGCCTTCGAACAACTAGACCCTGGTGAATAGTGCTATTCAACTGTTGAACAACTGGGTTCCGGTTAGTATAGTCTTGATGCCCACACCTGGAACCTGAACTCAGACACAATCGATGGTTACAGTAGGCTCAATCTCCAGCCTTTGGTGTCTCGATGTGCCCTTGGGGAGTATCGAATCCGCATCGAGACACCAAGGCTGAAGACTGTGCCTATGGTTGTAAGAGCTATGGCTATTTAACTAGGTTCATGTGCGTAGGACGTACTCACTACCTTACTGCTTAACAACATTCCTTTGAATTTCCATACGTATTCATAAATGTTTGCTTTGATCTGACAGTTTCTGTAGAACTTATTGTACTTACGGTCTTCCTTGGACTTGGAGATATAAGTGGTCGTGTCTTCACCAGCAGTAGGTTTGTAAATACCATATACGCGTTTATTATCTATCTGCATTTTAGTTATTAAACAGGAAACGCAGGAAATGAGTGCAAATTTCCCACGACATTTTGTACAGTTGGTTATTTGTACACAGTAAGAGCAAACCTGTTTGACAGGTCGTCGAGCTCATCAGGTTTAAAATCTCCGGTCTCAACAAAAATCAAAATTGGTTGTTTTTTCTAGCATTTACCGCGAGGAGTTTATACTACCGGGTATTTTCCTAACTTTTACCAAGCATTTGAAAACTGGTTTGCCAGTCACACACTAAGAAAGTGCTGTACGGTAAGAGAAACGAAATGGGTTGACTCCTGCTCCAATTGACGACTTCATCGAGTAAGAGTAAACATGGTTCAGCAAGTAAGAAAAGCGAAAAAAAATTTATCTGACTTGAATGCCGTCTGAACAAGATGATGTTCCTTTATTGGCGAGGCACGTGTACCATTGAGGTCGTTTTTTGAGGTCCGCTTTTTTTAAAATAAGCTCAATGCAATCAAGACGTCCCCGCGCGAGTTTGACCGAACAGTTCTTATGCTCGAGTTCTTTAGCGAAGGATTTGGCCGCTATTACAAGCTGCGGAGAACTATCAGAATTATTTGGTAGATGTGTTTGTGTTACTAGGAAAAAACCAGTCAGATCAGATGAGAGAGAAATGCATAGCAAGTGCCAGTTACAATAATTAGTATGTATTTTGTTTGTGTGGCTTGAATCATCAATTTCGTTGGTTATTAAACGCTGAAAATTCCTGATAAAATAGGCGACCATTCATTTTGTTTTTTACCTCTGTCCGTGTTTTACAAAAGTGGTTTTTTTTAAATTTTACACGGAGACATTTTCATTTCTTTCAGTGATGTTTTAGTTGTGTACAAGAGGAACATTCTTATCGTTTCAGTCATGTTTTTCTTTGATGGAATTCAGGTACATGTGACTGTCTGCTTACTTTGAACTGACCGATGTAAGGCTTTGGGTAATAAGTTTACAGTCGAATTGATTAGTAAGTCTGATTTTTGTTGCCACTGTTATTAACAGTACATTGGGCTGATATCCATTTAACCATTTAAGGGGAGAATAGTCCATTTTGCATAGTTTTCCAGACACTCGCTGTAAAGCTTAATGCTAGCCTATTTAAGAAGAAATTTCGATTCATTTTTAGCTCCCACAGTTTGCTGACATAAATTCATTTTGGAACTTTGGGAGAAAAACAAATTTTGGGAAATTTCACCAGGGGCACCCAACGAGAATATAGTTCAAAACCACTTAAACATAGCATTGTTGAACGTATTTTAGTATTTAAACGGTAGATATAGGCATATTTTTATCCCCTTAAAGTTTTCATCTGTTCAGATTTCCTAGCTGAAAATCTAGTGATCTGAAAATTAGCTAAACTTATAGGGATCAAAACTTACCTTTTCGAAAATTTCAGCCACAAAAAAAGCTCCCGTAAACTCTTGGTTACCTTTTTAGGGTAAAAATCGGTTAGAAATGGACAATTATACCTAGGAGAGGCATGCAAGCAAGAAATGTCACAAAAATGTTCCGAAAATTCTAGATCTCAAATCGTCTTCCGAACAGATATTTTCCAAAATTGACGTTGGGTCCCCCTGATGTCACTGTGGTTGCAGAAAATCTGCATGCCCACATTGCCTCAAGAACTTTTCTCCACCATTGTAACTTAATGAACTGATTTTATAGGGCAAGTTTGAGTAAGAGTTTGTATTAACGATATGCATTTGCACATGTTTGCATTGGTGACCTTTATTTCAGGGTGTCTGTAGTGGGATTGTACGAGGGGCTGGCCGACAGAGGATAGGAGTACTGATCAATTTTCTATCATTTTCGGTGGCTCTTTCCGTTGGGATCACTTTAATGTTTTTTGTCTTCCATGAAAGCGCAGGTAAAAAAGTCATGTTCATGGAATAAACTCTTGGAGCATGGAAACAGAAACTCTTGACTTCTGATGGGATTTATTATAACTACTGAGGAATTTTGATTAAAGCGTAAATCTAACCAAAACGACAAAGCGATGATACAAAACGGAAAAAAATAAATTTTGATTCTATGTGATTGATGTACGTTATAGTAAAATTGTTGTTTCGGACCTCAAAAAGACAGTGTTTCCGTATAAAATGAACAAAAGTTTTTTTCGCTCCATGTAAGGGAATCCAAGGCAGTCTTGGATTCCAGAATCCACGCTGTCGATTCCGGATTCCAGGAACTGCATTCCAGTCTTTGTAACTGGAATTTGGATTCCGGATTCCTTGAGCGTTATTCTGGATTCTAAAGCTTGAGATTCCTGATTCCACAAGCAATAATTTTCCAGATTCCGGAATCCGTATTCCCTTACTTGACGTGAGTATTTTAGTCAAATTCCTGTCCTTGTTGTTGGGGGCCCGGTCGCCGTTCAGATTAACGGAATGTCCGCAATAGCGAGCTGTCTGTAGGGTGGGAGTTGACTATTACTTATTTATTATTATTATTATTACTATTATTATTATTAAAGAATTAGGAATTTAGGAATACGAGATTTTTAATTCTTTTTAACTTGTTTTCTTTTTTAATATCAGAGACGGATTGATAATGACTTAATTTAAAACTCTGGACTGCCTGCAAGAGTTAGTGAGCATCCGCATCTGAGCCCCAAGAAATGTATTTGTGAAATCGTTATTGACACAGTGATTGCTATTTTTATTATTTATACTATTCTTAATGTTATATAGTGCTCAATTCTTACTCCAAATATTTCTGTAAATTATGTACATATTTTTTAAAGTTGAATAAAACTATTACTTATCCTTAAAAAAAATCATTATTAGTATTATTATTATCATTATCATTATAATTATATTTTGCATTTTTTCTTGTTGTCTTAAAGGTCTGTGGATTGGTATTTCAACTGGAGTATTTCTTCAGGTAGGCATGCCTCATGACGACTCCCATTTCACATCCGTAAAGTTTAGTAAGTATAAGCAGCTTTTCCCGGCCTATTGCTACTTTCGAGGTAGACTTGCTACAAGTCGACCTACGAGTTTCTTAAAGGTGATATAACACGAGACGATTCGCAACATTGTGCGACATTGCTTCGAATGGTCACAACATTGTTCCAGCATAGCAACGCTGTGTTGCACTAAAAATCGTCATGGGAATCCACCCGTGTAACATCACCTTAACGAGCGGAGCGAGCTATAGGCCGCGAAACGGCCAAGCGAGGGACGAAGTCGCTAGAGGTCGACCTTCGTCCCGCGCCATATTAATTCGGACGAAGAACTTTGTGAAAGTCCACTTTCAAGTGATCGTTCCTTTTTGGGTGTCCAGCTGAAATGTGTAACGTATTGTGTGTAAAGGCGTGAAAACACACTCAGTAAGCGATGTCTCGAGGACAGACGTCCAGTTGACAAAACTAACATTAATGCTAAACCTACGACTGTTTCCGTGCAGTTTATTTCACAACAGAAAATTCATTCCTCACATGACTTAGTCCGTAAGGCGAGGCACATTTAATAGATAAGGCCATGACTTTTGAACCTAATGGCCTAAACCCCCGGGACGAATTGCAATCTTTATCCTTTTAATTTTCTCTCCCTTTTAAACAATTTCTGTTGCGACGTTCTCTATTTAAAAAATATACCGAGTAATAGTTCTATCATAGCTTCACTAACATCTGTAAAGCTGAACAGCCTGAAGAAGGCTAGTGTGGCAAGCCGAAATATTGTTTTCAAAAAAAGCAATACACGCTACTATATCAGCTCTGCAGTAGGCTTTAGACGTCTGTTTTTTTTTGTTTTTCATATTTTCGCCGATTAGATCTCTTTTCTAGAGATCCAACGTTGACAACCAGCAGGATCGTCGTCCACGGTTTTTGCTAGTAATTTCTTTAATGTTGTCAGAAAGATTGTTAGCAGTATGATCAAAAATAGAAGTTTGGAATGCATCGCATAGCTCTTTTACTTGTGTACTTGTGCTTACACTACTGACAATATTTAATCTCATCTTTCCCTGGTTCATTTCAGGCTTCTTTATATTTATTCCTTCTGTGGAGAACAGATTGGGACAAACAAGCTGATTTAGTAAGTGATGCCTTTTTGCAGGGTATAATTGAAAAGTCTTAAGCCCAACATCCCTCCTCTAATATTTAAGTGTTTTGTAACTTCTCTTGAGTCATAACTCAGAAGATTCTGGAGATAGAGAACCAAACTATAATCTGCTGGTGTAGCGTAAAAGGAAATGACATTTAGGGCCTGTGTACACGGAGGTGGTTGACCCCAGGTTCGTGAGGAAACCTTCGCAGACGGGGTAAAAAAATCACCCGGGTTTACATGCAATCTGACAACCTCGCCATGTGAAGTGCACTTTCTCAAGATTGTTGAATGCATATGGTCGCTACGCTCGTAAGAAAAGGTAGCGGGCAAACCACGTGTTTTGGGGGTTAATGCTCTTCTACTCCCACCTGTTGTTCTTGCTGCAATCTCTCAGTGCTGTCGCTTTCTATTGTATTTTAATGAAATGCAAAACCTCCGCAAAAGGCAGTTAACGAAACATGTTAACTCGAATCTGTCCTCGGCTACCCCACTTGAAACGTTTACCTGGCAAAATTTGGCCCTGACTGAGGGGGTTACCTGGTCTGACAGACCCGGCAACCCTTCTTGCCGGGTCACCCCACTTAGCATGTAAACGTGATTATTAAAATGTTACATACAGGTGGGTTACTCCAACCAAGCGGGTTATCTCACATACCTGGGGTCCCCTACATACCTCCAACATCACTTGGGTCTAAACGTTTAGACCCAAGTCAAATTTAGAGGGATTTGTATGGAGTCATCAGAGCATAACTGGGCTAATATCTCACAGACAATTTGCCCCACAATGCAAGTTTTTGGCAAGTAGGCCTTTTGGATGTTGTTTTAGAATATCCTGGCAAATCCCGTTATTTCACAATTTTAATTTTTTATGACGTCACACTTTAGTACTCTTTTGTTTGAAGATTTATTGTAGACTAGGGAAACCGGGAATTGCCACTCAAAACTATAAAAAAATTAAATCGGCGAGTTTAAATTTGCGCAACGCAGCCTAAACGCTACTCTAAGATAGGGGGGATCAGGGGACTTTAGTCTAGTGTAGGGTAGCAAAATTTAGCTCAACTAGCTCTGGTGTCCGGGCCGAGATGGTTTTCAAGGTACATTGTGGGACTGTTATGGGGAACGCATTTCAACATGGCGGCAAATTCGTCCCATGGAGAATAAGTTGAGAGAATTTGGTAGAAGATCAAAGCATTTTCTCTTAGGTGATAATTTTATTATTTCTCACAATCTTTTCTCATGATTGTGTATTGAAATTGTTAGCAGAAAGGTTATGTTTGTCACTTTTGGCACCTGAAGGGTTACTTAAACTGTACCATCAGTTGTGGGTTTCATTTGAAATTCCTTATTCATTTGCAGGCACAGCGAAGAACGGCTGACAAGACTGCGAGAGCTTCAACCTATGAAGACTTGTTAAATGGAGATCAAGCTGGACTCTCCGCTAAAAAACACAAAGGTGCGATGATTAGTCACACTCACGACACAATCACTTGTAAGAAGAAGCGGGTAAAACTCATGAGAAATTTCCTCTTATGCCTCTGATAACAATCTCATGATTGATTGAAAATGTTAAGGTTAAGGGACCTTTGTAAGATTGTCTTGTAAAAAGTATGTGATAAGGCGTGGTTTCCCCCCCCCCCCAGAAAGATCTTGGAAAGAACTTTTGATCTTCTCCGTCCTCCGGAGTCACCCTTCGCCCCCCGCCCCCCCCCCCCCGCCCCCACTAATGAGGTATCCCCATACCTTTCAGCGGATACAATATGTGGATTGTGTACCACTTCGTGTTCTTAAAGGTCGTCCATTGTTTCGGTAGGGTGTCCTCCGTTTTTAATGAAACACGAACTTCACACAAAAAGAGCACAGAGTTTATGGATGTTTTTTTTTTCAGACTTGATTCTTGCAAGCTGGATCAGCAAAACCTCGTCACTTCCATTTCTGAATCACATGGATGCCAATAACTCTCAGTTTCGACTTGCTTTACTGTCAAATAATGGGATCACTTCAGAGAGAGATAGTCGTGAAGAAGAGATTGAATCAGAAGCAAAAGCTAATATGAAGAGAAGTCAAAGTCTTACCTCAGCACAAAAGAGAGCTCTTATTTTAAAGCGACTTATCCCTCTCGTAATATCTCTGATGATTTTAGGCGGCGCTGTAGCCGTACGGTTTCTAATTCCGTTGCCTTAATAGCACGAGACTTCTTCATTTGGAAATGATACACTTACTTCAAATACTACTTGTTGCAATTTAACCACTGTTATTAGTTAACATCCGCATATAATAACCTACGATTGCGTGATTCAGGCTGATCAATTTGTCAGCCTGAAATTTTCTTAAAATGTTATTAAAATTTGTTTGAGAAATACTATACATTATAAATTACGAGAAGGTTAATTAACATACAAAATTAATTAAAATAATTTTAAGAAATTATCAAGTACTATTAGTAATGTATAGTGTAAGTAAACATATGAGTTACTGTATTGATTTCTTATCCTAGCATCATTTTTTATCTTTTTACATAAGAACATTTTTTAATCATAAGGGTGAATGGGCCATTTGCATGATGACGTCATTGTACTTCTATGACCAGAAACCTTCAGGCTTTCACTTTCTTTTGCAAATTAGAGCTTTTGTTATTTATTTTTTTTATAAGGGAAAATATAAGGGAAAAATAAAGCATATTTCGAAACTAATGGCCAGTTTTCTAATGTTTGTGAGAAAGAAAGAAGGTACAGGGAATTTACATTTTTGACATCACTGATTTTTTTATCTTTTTTACACACTGTAACGTTTGTTATATAACAACTTTCGAAAGTATTTTATTGATTTAATTCAGTATGAACGAAAACAATTTCGTAATTAAGAAACAACAACCAAACAAACAAAGAAAGAAAAGATTGACTATTCACTCATCAAATTTAGTTTCGACTCACAAAATGATCGGCAATCATTACATATTTCCAAAGAAGAAATATGCTGGGAGAGATTTGAATTTTGTTAGAGTGGGCCGGAGATGTAAAGCAATCGTGGATTATTGTTGTTCTATGCCTCTGGGCGTAAGAAGAGTGAATGCAATGATTAAAGGCGTCTGAGTACTTACAATTCGGTAGATTCCGAGCCTTTTCCTGAGTTTCATTTGACCTGATCCATCCTGCAAATTCTACCCCGCTGTTCCACTGCTTTGTAGTGAACTGACTGTACCGATCCAGCGTGGCGTCTGGTAGCTTTCTTTATGCAAAATAATCATCCCTAATTCAAGGAAGAAAGCCTGGAAAGATTCGATTCACATTCAAACTACTATAACCTTAGCAATCGTTAGATGACTTCTTGTTTTGCTGCAAAGTAGTTCTGTACAATGCCTGTTCTGACCAAACGGAGATATTTCCTGCCGCATCTCGATTTCTTGTTTTGCTGCAGTTGGACGGTTTGTATCAACCATGTCCATTTCTTGAAGAAATGGACATGGTTGATACAAACCGTCCTTTCCTCATCTCCGTCTGAAGGAAAGAGAGACAAGCCATCGACTTATCAGCACGAGGAAAGCAGCCCAAATTTTGCGTTCCCCGCGAAATATGATGCCTGAATCGCAAGGAGCGCTAATATTCTATCCATAAGCAAGGACGCTTGCAACTTCTCAGCCGTCGTTTACTATTTGAAAAACCCCGAAGGGTACTCCACAAAATTTTATACGGAGAGACTCTGCCCAGAGTTCCACACACTTACCATCTGATACACCAGACAGAAAAGGTTACTCGTTCGTATATCTTCTATTGACAAATGATGTCCCTGTCACATACCAAATCTAGAACCCTTATTCCTTTTAACTGCTGTAAATGCACCATCTTTTAATATGAATATATCACTAAACTAGAAAGTTTTCTTGCCTCTTTCACATCCATAAAATGCGTCGGTTAGCCCTTTTCGGTCCTTTTAAAGACCTTAACGACAGATTTGTCTACCTGCCTTTCTTAAACTTCAACTAATGAAATCCCTACCATTTAATATACCTGGCCCCAGTTGTACAAAAGGTGGATAACGCTATCCACCGGATAAATCACTATCCACTGGATAGCACAATTGGTCTCCCTAACACCTATCCGTTGGATAGTGATTCATCCGGTGGAGAGCGCTATCCAACTTTTGAACAACTAGGGCCTGAGGGTTCCCCTTTCGGGCCAAGCCTCCCTCGTATAGGCCATTACGGGGTACCGCTGGGTCAAAAAAAAAAAAAAACCTGTACCCTTTGCCTCTATTTTTATATTGCACTTCTTTACTTTGTTATATACTTACTTCATTTGTAAAAGGTTTTCCAGGCAAAGAGTTGTGATACTACTGATTTTGTTGACTGAGTTAACCGTTACGAAGACAAGCATATCAATCTACGACAGGTGGATTTCGATTACAGCGCTCTTGTTTCCAAAGTCTTCAACAACAATAAAGCATCGATTAATTTAAACTTGGAACAACAAATAACTTAATGGCACCTTTAACGGTACGCTTGATCAGGTTTTCAAGTCAACTGCCTGGATATTTCACAGCGATCTGGAGTGGATTTTAGCAGATTTGCTGTTCACTTGTGTGTAACTCTACTAACCGTCAGTGTGTGTGTCTGCGTATTGGGCAACCAACTGTTATACTGAGTCAGTTGCTGACACTACAGGTAGCCCAAGCGTAATATGAGAGTTTGTATGGGAAAAATAGAATTTGAAACTTGTCTTTGCTTTTACGAAGTTTCATCTGACCTGACAGTGTAATAACTATTACACTGTCAGGTCAGATGATGGAAAAGTACTCAAATCGCGCTGAAACTTCGTAAAAGCAAAGACAACTACTCCAGGTAACAATATTTACACTTAATTGATAACTTTTATCGCTTTTACTTCATTTATTTCATCAAAGTTTCAAAATCTATTTTTCCCATACAGACTCTCGTATTACGCTTAGGCCACCTGTGCTGACACTGCCATCAGGATGTGCTCTGTCTTTGTTTGATGCCGAGTGAGAAATTGTATGGATTACAGCGATTTTGATTTAAAGCTCAAAACAGACTATCTGTTGGATTTTCTTTCGCTGTGTACGCTATCTAACCGCTACACTTAAAGCAAATGGCCGTCGTCGCGCGTGCTGGATTAACGAACTAACTTTGCGCTCGCGGCAGCGATTAACGACCTCTGTGCGTGCGAGCATGGATAATAGTCTTTCTAATATCCATGGTGCGAGTTAACATATTCTGCGCGTGCTCACTTAATTAACAATTAATGAATGAGGCTGAGTATCTTATGAAGAATTATGGAGATCGAGGATAACACCCTCCCAGATCTCCATAATTCTTCATATGAAACGAAAGCCGAGTTCAATAATTGTTTTATTATTCATTCAAAAAAATTCCTAGTTTAAAAACATAGCTAACACATCAAGCTTACCTGCAGCGATGTTAAGTTTATCTTCGATAGTTTACGTTTAGGTTTGTCCAGCTCCGCAAATATTCTCCAAATAGCAGATGTCGCTCTCCGAGTTGTCTTCTTGCTGTTTTTGCTATGTTTTTAGCCATTATTTCGCCTAGTTCCAGCTGTAGTTCTTACTCTTGAAACGAGTGGAGTGTCCGCCATTTTAGTTTTTACAACGAAAACAACTCAATCTCGTCCCCAGGTCTCCTCGGTTAACGGTGCATCAACCTGTAGAAGGCTGCATTTTTGTCGTCATTTCCTCGTTAAACACAAAATTCTTCCAAATTTGGTCATCAGTAACTGGTTATGGTGAATTATGCGTGTGCTTTTAGCCAATCAAAATTGGGGAAATATTTTGAATGAATAGGATCGAGGTGGTACGATATCCCCTTCAGTCTTACTACGTTTCCTGCGTCTATTGAAGTGCTCCGTGGATATACATGAACACCCCTCCAAGCTGTTTGTGAAAAGTATGCCACGAGAACTATTTCATCCAGTTTCTTGATATCCAACTGGAAGAATGAAAATTAAGTCCGCTGCATGGTGGTGGGTGCAAGCAATCGGTTTGGTGCTTGGCCTCGTAAGAAATGTTTTAAGTCAAGAGTACCATATTCTGCGAATCGCACGGTCATCTTCAACCTAGCTGATGTTGCTATATATATACCGTAAGAACTATGCGAGTTTTCTTTTTTATTATTATTTTTTTATGTCTTATTTTTACTAGTGAATTAATTATTTCACAGAGTGCCCACATTGATAGCAGTTATATAACCGAAGTGTGGTTACCCTACAAACATCTTAATTCCATGATGTTTTTTTGAAAATATTTCGATTCTGTGTGCAAAAAAAAAGAAGGAATTAGGGTCATAAAATAAGTTCTCTTTTGTTAAACAGGGTTGCAAAATGAACGATTTTTATCTTAACCGGGGCCGAGGTTTGAAGGCGCGCCTCGGCGGCAGGCACCTCGATCCACCAAAACGTCCCTTGAGTAGCCTGCGTACCCTTTCGCGCTTTTCCCCCTCCCCCACCCCTCCTCCCCGCTTTTTGAGCCTACCTCCCAGGCTATTCCTTGAGTGCCTCCCGGAACAGAGGGTCACAATGGGGTGATAGCTTTGATGGTTAATTTCTACCAATTTTGACAGGTAACCTGTTAAAATTAACCATTAAAGCTATCACCCCATTGTGACCCTCTGATTCCCTTTATAGATTTTGAAAAGGCGTTTGAACGGAGACTACTTCGAAGTGCTCGATGCAATGACCTAAGCTTCCGTAACTGGATCCGCGCATTTATCACATCTCTTGTTTTAGGTTAAATCATAACCGATTTGAGCTATCAAAGACCGTTGCAAGCTCTCCCTTTCTTTCCCGCTCCTCCTTCTCGCGTCTCCTTCCACGTGTCGCTCGCTCGCTTCAGAGACGACTTCTCACGATTAGCCTGTTCCAGGTGTTCGGAAAGGAGAGTGTGGCGCGAGGTAAGAGAGAGCGGAGGAGAAGATAAGAGCCCGTGAGAGAGGAGGGAACGCCTGTGAGATTTGTTCTCAAAAGGTCATTCCGCCCACTTTGTCAGCTAGTAATCCGACCTTAGTTTCCGGTGTACAAGTTGCCATCAAGCAACGGGTAACAGACTTCACTGTTTTTTGAATTATTTTTTAAAAATATGTATGTTTTCAGAAAAAATCTTTTAGAATTGTTTTCTGAAAACTAATACATGTATATCCTTTAACTCTAAAGATGAAAGAACTGGCAAGTAATACTCGTTCCACTTTCTCTGCCGGTGATTTTCACTCAGACCATAGCCTAGCTGCTGTCTGGTTTTTCTTTTGTTATTATTGAAATGCAGTTTGAATATGTTTGTCTGAAATCTGTCACGCGTAGCTTTGGAAGACGTGTGTTAAGCGAATAGAGATCTCGAAATTTCAAAATACAGGGCACGTCAAGAGACTAGCCTATTTTTACCTTTTCACAAAATCGGTTCTTAAATGAAAATATCCAGGTAAACGTTTTGACAGCCAGCTTCAGGGCGAAAGCAATTGCGTTTATAATTACTTTCCGCGAATTCACAGCAGATTGGTCTACGCTTTTCCTACTCAGTGTAGTAGCGACTCCTGAAGAGAAGTGAAGAAGAAACAAGCTCGTTAAAAGTCAATAAATGGTGAACTTTCAAGGCCCTACTTTCCAGTAACGGGATCGTGCCTCAAAACGTTTTTTCCTCTTTTCGAAGATGATATTCCACATTAACTTTGTTTATTTTGAATCACTTCACCTCGCATCAAGATGAACTGATGTGAAATCGCATTGCTAGCGCATCGCATTTCCAGTCAACGTGATGAACCTCCGAGTGCTGACAAGAGCTGTCAAAATCGACCAATCATAAGGTATACCAGAATCTGGTATATTCTGGTATGCCGGAACAAGCTCTTCTTTAAAAAAAGGTACTGCAGGCTTTCCCTCGCTCTCACCCCTACCTCCCCCCCCCCCCCCTCACCGTTTTTCTTCTCACATCTCCCTGAGCCGTCCCCACGCACGATCTGAACACCTGGAACAGACTATCTAACGATACATCCCAGGCTAGGAGGGCGGCCATAACCATCTCTTTCTGTCGTATGCTATATTTATAACAAATCACACTGTGATTATTTCACCTTCATATAAAAAATGTATTTGTCCATTTTATTTCAACAGATAAATCTTCAAGGTTTCTCAGGGGTCAAAAGGCATGGCAGAGCCACACCCAGGTACATATTCTCGACAGACTTTATAAATAACAATCATTCTTACTTTTAGCTGACCCTCTTTGCCTTGGAGGATGCTTGACCACAAAATCAGCAACGACCGCAATGAAAACGTCGCTGAAAAATAACTATGTGTTTTTTTCAAAACCTTAGTGCGTTTAATTAAACTGGGGTTTCTGGGTGACTGAGCACCTACCCCTCCCCTAAGTCAACATTAACACTTACATCTCCCTTAGGGCAAAGTTGTGACTTAGGGGAGAGGTAGCTGCTCAGCTACCCAACCTCAATGGATCCAGTGTTTTGGTATAATTAATTATGTCTTGTTGCATATGCTCGCAGTCCGTTAGCTTTGAGACGTTGCTTAGCGAAGGCAAATAATAGACTGGGGGCATTTAAATCTCCTAAAATAGTGAAGAAGAGGAAACTTTTGTGGCCAGCGCTATTCCGCAGTGATCAGTAGAAAGTAAGTACAAAAACCGGAGGAAAATTGGTCTCCAACGGTTAGGTCAATAAAACGTAAAGTCGAAGTAGATTAGGAAGAAGTGAAAGGCTGTTCAAAATTTCTGAAGGGATGTAATAAAGCCGGGCGTCTGCTACTTTTAACACGTGGGAACAATTTTTCACGCTAAATCGATTACTTTCGTGGATATTTTGAGACATAAATTGTAAATTAAGTTTAAATTGGTTTAGAGGTGGAATTTTGTGTCGTCAGAAACAGTAAAATTGAATTACAATTTATTGCAACGAGAACTCTTCTGAAAATTATTTTCCATTAACTTTTTCGTTTTTGAATTTGTTTGGATAAAATCCCTCAGTCGAGAGATTTATCTGTATAAAAATACCTCAAACGAGGGATTTTACAGATAAATTCATAATTTATTAATAGTTTCATCGGCCCCGCTCTTCCCTGCTACGTTATCAAGCCCTCCCCGGACTTTAAGTTTGTTGAATATTCAAAAGAGTTTGTACGTTAAATATGTAGGTTGTTGAATAACAAAAGAAAAGGTGTGTATCAAGAAATACTGAGACGAGATAAAACACGACTGACAGTCACCGAGGATAGAGGTGCAGCAGTATTTGTCGGAGAAAAGAACTGAAAGAATCTTGCAGTTTCAGTCTGTGGCTTATACAGGTAAGTACGCTAACCAACGTCTTTTTAGGATTGCATTAATTGCTTTTGTTTTCTACCAGAATCACCTCCAAGAATTCAGCGACTTGAATAATGGAATTAATATAAAGGAATGTCATAGTAGAAACCTGTGCTTGGTGGTCAGGCCGGGTGACCATCCTTCCCCATAAGGTTAGCCAGTACTGAACCAAAGATTACGGAGTGCGGGCGACAATTATCGAAGGTCAAAACGCTTTTTCTCCATCGCTTTGCTTTGCTACTTGGTCGTCGGCCTCAAATCAAACGAATTTCTCTTCGAAATTTCATATCTTTAATTTAAAACTTAGTAAGCGTCTTGAGATGCAAGTGCCGACAAAATAGAAGGAATTCAAGGGTGAACTTAAGAAAATCTTATGTATGGAAAACTTATACAAATCAATCGCAATTAATAAAGTCGTAGTAGCTTCCATCCGAGTAAATCATTTTCAAACCAATGGTTTAGTGTCGCTTTTTTTTTTCAAATCACTGGTTTAATGTCCCTTTTGCAGTCGGAACACTGAATTGTCGGATACCTTACAAGCTGTGATAAATATACAAATACGCTACATTGATTCACAAGATTAATATTTAACACTAACAAACTTTTGAGAAACGTTCAGTCCTTGTGGCCATGGGCCTGCTAGAACTCCCTGATCTTAGACACACACTGGTAGATATAGGTACCACTGTGTTGTGTATTAGTGGGTATACCTGGCCCAACCTTGCCTATAAATTTCATACACGAGACTGTGTGAATCTTATTTAAAGTATGTCCATTATATTATTCCTAAAACGTGGCATCGAGGAGAGGCGGTGCAGGGCTGTGCAGAGGAAGAAAGTTAATTAATTTCGTCGGCTAAACTATAGCAAACGTTATTAAGATTAAAACTAACGATATAACATAGTTTGAAGGAATACGGCGGTATTAAACTGGTTGGTTTCGTTCCGTTTTTAGTCTAGCAGAAATGTCAGTTTTGTCGCTAAGAATTGAAATTTGTGCTCAACAAATGTTCAATACGAAAGTGTAAGTCTCTTCAATTGTAGCACAAGAGGGACTCGAATCCAGATTGAAAATCTTTGAATGGATTTAAATTCTTACAAGACATTTAATCAAACTCAGGCAAAAATTTCGTAACTGAATCGTGAGTGAATTCACGGCTCATTTAATACGCATGCAAGTATAATAATAAAAAATTCATTAATGGAATTTTGGAGAGTACGCTTGACCTGACTTGACTGTAAAAACAAAACGCTCTTTAATTTCATGCAACGGTCTCCGACCTCTACAAAACAGCGCGCCATAAGTGCAATGATATGAAACCTGACGAATGCGGGAAAAATAGAAAACATAATGGCCTTGGAGTGAAAACAAGTTATTTTCATCATTCGGACCAAACCTTTCAAGCTATTTGTTGGATAATGCTTGGTCATTATCTTGCATTATTGTTGCCAATGAAGTGAAACAGTAGGTAATTATTCCTA
>OZ037993.1:26993030-27263030 GCA_964035705.1 Porites rus
AGAAAAAAGAAATCATAACAGCGTTATAGAGCAAAACGCATTAAGCGACAACTATATGGAAAGTATTATCCAAAAATGACCGGTCAAAATGACCGGCAAGACGAGACTTGACCGGTCAAGTCCACGATCAGGCCGGACACTGTCCGTTGACCGGCCGTTATTTTGAGCCCTGTGTATATAACGGTCGCCTTGCCATTTAAAGGTTCACTGTTGCACACAGGTTTGACTGTAGTGCTGAAAACAGGACAGCCAATCAAATTTGAGAAATTTGTCGTAGCTATGATTAGGTTAGAAATACAGTAAAAACAATAAAAGCTTGACGATCGTGATATTCAGTTTTCATGTACCTATATAAAACGAAGTTTTCTTCAAATGCATTTCAAGTTTCACTCTTACTAGACATTTCACAAACGTGTGCCAGAAGATCGTTTGAATAAGTTTAACAGATAAAAAAGAAACGAGGGATGAATGTATAAATTTCACACTCATTATCTTATTTTTATTTTTCCGGGTATATAACGAATCAGTTGAATCATGACCAGCTCCCACTTCTGTAGTAAGCTCGCTAGCTCAGTTGGTTATAGCACACCACCGGTTCCACATGTACAGAAATCAGAATTCGAATTCCTACAAGTCCGAATTTCAGTTTTAGGTTTTTCTTTTCGTGGCTGCAAAAGTTGCGTCTTTTACTGCGATGATCTTCTTTCATTCAAGATAATAAATCTTTCTTTCTGTTTTAAAAGGTAACCTTTCAAGATGAAAATTATATGTGCAGGACTATCAAAAACAGGAACTACATCCATGGCAAACGCTTTAGAGATTCTGGGTTTTAAAGTCTACGATTGGAAAGAACACGTTACGATCCATGTCGATGAATGGCTTGATCTCTACTTGAAAGGTAAAACTCCTGACTTCGCTTCCATGTATAAAGATGTTGATGCTGTCACCGATATTCCAGCGAATATTTGGTATGAAGAAATCTTACAGGCCTTTCCAGACGCAAAGGTGATTCTAAGTGTACGAGACAGCGAGGATGCCTGGCTGAAAAGCTTTGTCAGAGAAAACGATGTGGAAATGTTATCAAATGATGGATTCCTGGTTAGGTGGTTGTTGAGGAACTGGTCTCACCCCAAATACTATGCACTGTTATATTGCTCGAAGCTTGCAGCGGTTGGCAGCTTACAAACAGAATCTACCGTTTTGTTCAGGAAAAAATATCGCGAGTACAATGAACGAGTGCAGACCGTCATTCCCAAGGAGCGGCTCTTGGTGTACAACGTGAAACAAGGCTGGGAACCATTGTGCGCGTTTCTTGGATGTGAGGTCCCTCAAGAAAGCTTTCCTTGGGCAAATAGAGGACAAAGAGGCACCTTACAAACGCTAGGTCAGGCGTCTTACTAAGCAGAAGATTTCAAAATTACGGCTTAATAGATCGCAGTTCGGCTTTTTAACGTTTTAACGTCAAAACCTTGCTTTTCCCAAAGGACAAAATAATAATAATAATAATAATAATGATCGTTTATAGAGTACCGAAGTGTGACGTCATAGAAAATGAAATTTGTGAAATTATGGGATTTGTTAAGATATTCTGAAAGAACAACGTCCAAGACGCCTACTCGCCAAAAATTAGTAATTTGGGGCAAATTGTCTCTGAGTTATTAGCCCAGTTATGCTCCGATGACTCCATACAAATCCTTCTAAATCTTACCTGGTTCCTAATCTTATGAACCAAGCCGAATTTAGAAGGTTTTGTATGGAATCGTCACAGCATAACTGGGCTAATATCTCAGAGACAATTTGCCCCGAATTGCTAATTTTTGGCGGGTAGGCGTCTTGGACGTTGTTCTTTCAGAATATCTTAACAAATCCTATAATTTCGCAAATTTCATTTTTATGACGTCATCACTTCGGTACTCTATTCAACCTTTTTGCAGCATAAACTGAATCACAAGGCGGGTTATTAATTACATACAACTACTTCGGAATTATGACACGTAAATACAACTGTTAATGTTAAGACATATCACATTTCGGTATTTTAAACGTGATTCTGGTATTTGATGGTGCAAAAATTTCCAAATCTGTTAGTTCTTGAGGAAGCAGGCACAGAAACAGTTTCTCCTGTTCTAAGGGCATACGGTCTTGTGTGTGCAACTCGCGGCACTAAGTTTCGTAGCAGGTCGGAAGAAGAGTAACTTCGCTTGAGCAATGTTATGCACGCATCCTCCCTCCTCTGGCGCAGCAGAATTAAGCCTGATTTCTTGAGCGCGTCCTCATAGCTCAGAGAAGGAAAAATAATTTTTAGCGCTCTCTTTTGGCTTTACCTTTGAAGTCAAAGTCATCAAAGTCTCTCTCGCCTGCCTCCGTTCTTTCTTTTGCCCTCTATTTTTAAGCGCCTACCGTACGCAGGCTATGCCGCACAACAAGCATTCTGAATTCGGAAAAGTCTTTCAAATGTGTGTCTTTTGAGGTTCTTAAAAATTCAAACCGTGCCATACTTGAAATAATCAGAATAAGGAAATATAACACTCGTAGTTTGTCGATCTATTCTGATAGCGCTTTATTATTATTACTAAAAATAGATTTTGTAAGCTTTGTTCCCCCGCGTGACTTAGACAAACGTTGTATTCTACTCAAAGGCTTTGTATGAGCAACACGCGTTTCCGTTTGTTCATTAAATTTGCAAAGAGTGCTTTTGTTTTTTTTCAGCTTTATAGTAATATGTAAAAGGTATTACTGCTATGCTCAAGTAGATTAATGCCTGGGTATTAACAGATCTTTCAGAATTTTTAAAGAGCGATATCTAATTTTTATCGTATCTTTCTTCTCCAATAAATAATTAGATACCCCTTTGGCTTCCTTGTCTGTCTTGGTAAAGAATGAGGACACCGCTATTAATTTTTTTGAAGTGGTTCGGCATTTTGTGGTCCTGTGCTTTAAAGTTCTTCCCTGTGCCTATAAAGGCCCTAGCTCCTCTACATTTCTTCAATATTTTCCCATACATAAAGCGAAGCCAAGACTACTTGTCTATTATCGGCTTCAGTTCTCAGTGGTTTCACTAATCTGGGCTAGTAATAATGAAAGGTTATGATCTGGAATTTTGGATTCGCATAGAAAAAAGGCAAATTTTGCTCAAGCGGGGCAGTAAATATACTAATTGTATATTGCTGGAACAAGTACTGCTGCTCTCTAGGGGAAAGGCCCTCCTCTCTTTGATAACAACAGTATAACTAAAGAAACCATAAGTCCAAAGATATAAAACAAGCATTTTTCTTTATTTACAAACAGTTTACAATATCACACAAATGTGGCTTAACACAGAAACGTCCTTTTTGCAAAATGTTTAATTTCCCGCGCATTAATCTGGTGATTGCTACCATTTTTGTAATCTGCCACAATAATTGGCCTTCCTCTTTCTAAGTTGTTTTGGTCGCCATGATTTCGGTTGAGCGGCTCTTTGGCGTGCAAGTTCTTCTTGACGTAATCGTTCTCGCCGCTCTTCCTCCAACTGGCGTTGATTTTCACGATACAATCTGTAAAACGAAAAAGAGCCATATATATTTATTTTGTATTTGATTAAGCTCAAAAGAGCGTCGTTCAGGGGCGAAAATTGAATGCTGGGGTGTTTCTTGATGTCGCGGAAGTTAAATGTTTTGTTGTTTAGCAGTACAATAGACCATTTCCCAGTTCCCCCGGGCCTCTGTATCAAAACGAGGTTAAGTGCTGAGCCTTTGATATGGAAACTATTTTTCATTCTCATGCAAATAAAAATCATTTTTACAAGAAAGGTTGCGCACCTCACCTCATTTTGAAAGTGAGGGTTTTTGGAACTAGGAAGTGGCCTATTGCGGCGCGGGGATTGTACATTGTAGATTGTATTTTCAAGCCTAAGGCCTAGTCCACATGTATCGGGATATTTTTGAAAACGGAGACTTTTTTCCCTCAGTTTGCAAAAAAATACGCGTCCAAACGTAGCATATTCGAATCCTTTTCGCCCGTCCACACGAATTAAAACGCCAAAACGATAGAAATACGACAGCATCCCTCACAGAGCGTGCGTCGTGCTTGTAGTATATGATGCATGACATCATCGTATTCGAAAACCTCCATTTTCGTCCCCCCACGCGTAAACAAAAAGCCGGCGTTTTTAAAAATCTCCACTCTGGAGAGCGTTTTTGAAAAGATGCGTTGTCGATGACCTTTTTCACCGGACACGTGTGGACGGTAGGCCAACCGGAGGAAAAATCTCTGTTTCCAGTCAGAAAAGTTTATGCGTGGGTTGGGCCTTAATTACGTTTCGAGGTTGCACCACATCTGTAACTACAAAAGGAGAGTGTTGTCAACCTTAACTTTGACTCAATACACGGTACGCCGTCTGAATCAGATGTCGCGCAAGTGTCGCTCTAAAGTCGAACTTATTCAATTAGGTTCGGCACATGAAAAGTACAGCGTCTGAACCAGGCCTAAGTCGACGAGGGAATGGGTAAATAAAATAAACTTGTCGAGTTTTCAAATAAAAAACTTTTCCAAATTCCTGCTTGGGTGATCAGCGCGAGAAAACCAAAACATTTTGACGTCACAACCATGTTTACATACTCTCTCATGCAAACACGCCTCTCGGCCAATCAGAGCGAGTGTACTATGTTAGATATTTAATAAAAATGTCCAAAGAACCCAACTGACCAGCTGACCGCATAAAGTAGTTGTCCTTGAAGCGCCCCCCAAAATGGGCGTGGTCACGGATTTTGGTGAGGTTTTCACTTTACTAGTCTGGCAACCTTTTCCACAAGCATAGTATACAGTACCAGCCGTTAAAAGGGTTGTGTTGGACCATTGTCTTGACGTTGTCATAGTCTGCATAGACGTATGTAACAGATCTACCGTTTTTGTTATTTGGAACTGAATTTTGTATTTTTATTTTAGTGCAAAACTCACGAGTCTCAACTAACCCGTGGTTCGTAGCCACTTAATATGAATCTATAGTTCTGCCCTAGGAGAAACCGGGCCATGAACGTAGAAATTTGGTGTGGTATTATTGCTTAAAAAAACGGTAAATTCGAAACGTATTCTCTTACCTCCATTTTCGAATCAACATTCGAATAAAACGTTTGATGCTGTTTATAATCAAAGGAATGGCGAGGTACAAGGCCCTACAGCAATATTCAGTCACCAAGATCATAGTCATCATATCAAACGTGTCCTGCCAGGTCCAGTTCATCATTTTGGTAAGGCATTTTGTCAAATAAACTGAAAAGAGATTGAGCGATAGTAAGTGATCTTTAACGAACAAGGCGCAGGCACAAACTTCCTCATATTTCTACACTAACTCCGTGAAGAGAGTTAATAAACATCGATTAATTGCACGGATCAAACCTGTTATTTTGAATGTGACAATCAGAACTGTTCATTTTTTTCTTCAGATTAAGCATCGTTATCTCGAAAACGTTTCTGCTATTATATAACAACTTTTTGGAAGTGTTTTATTAATTTAATTCAGTTTGAACAAAAATAATTGCGTAATAAAGAAACAACAAAGAAACAAACAAATTAAAGATTAATCTGTCACTTTCAAATTCAATTTCGACTCACAAAATGATCAATCAATGCATATTTTCAAACAAGAAGAAATATGCTGGGAGAGATTTAAATTTCTTTTGGATTAGACTGGAGATGTAAAGCAATCGTAAGCCGTTGTTGCATGTTCGATGCCTCTGGGCGTACAAAGAATGACTGCAAAGATTGAAGGCATCTGCATACTTACAATTCGCTAGATTCCAAGCCTTTTCCTGAGTTTTATTTGATCTGATCCAGGCTACAAACTCCACCCCCTTGATTCACAGTTTTGTAGTGAAAGACTCTAATTCAGCTTGGCGTCTGGCAGCTTTTTTTGTGCAACATAGTGTTTCCTAATTCGAGAAAAAACAGGATATACGATTCACTTTCAAACTATTATTACCTTAATTATATTCTTCGTTGAGTAAAAATAACTTTTAGTGAAATACATTGAAACATAGAACAATCCTGGCTGAATTTGCCCAAATACCGGTTAGTTCTCATCCTGGGTTAACTGTCTGAAACGGGGCAAAAGGCGCAGTTGTAATTGTAACTATTACACTTAACGTCCAAGTTGTCTTGACCAGAATGCCTAATTAAATAGGAGTCATTCATCTATCGTTTCAAATCTCGATGTGACGGTAGAACCGAAGAAGCTTTGATCAGATCGAGCAACAATGAAGAACCAGCTCCAAATACAGTTAATATCAAACTCACCCGGTTTTTTTGTTCCTCGATAACATTTGAAGCTACAGTACAAAGATTTTTGTTAACGTGTTTTACAGCATCCCAAATATGAACCTACAGTTCAATTTATTAAAGGAAAAGCGTGTAGGAATTCTCGTATATATTCTCAGTGCAACAATGCAATGTAACAAACGACAAGAAAAAAATACTTACCGGGCCAGTTTGATTTATCTCTGTCATGCATATTTCAAACACGCTGATTGGTACATCTGTCAGTCGCTGATACTGTGGTCGTTTTGCTGTCTTCCGGGGAACACTACTGGGCTTACGCAAGCCAACAGATACCAAACCTCTGTTCCACAGCCTTGCAATAAACCAGCTTGAGTCAACTGATGGACTAGTCTTCTTCAGACAACATTCCTTCACCAAAAGAAAGAAACACCATTAACAGAAATAAAATTCAAACAAAGACAAAATATGTTTGTTACTGTAGTCGTGCAGAAGGCCTCACCTTCTTACACCGTTTTTACGCCTCCTTTCAGTGTACTGAGTGTATCAGGTCCGAAAAGTTAACGGAACTTTTTAGTAACGGGCTAATGCGCCGAAAGTGCACGCGCAAGCGCTTGTGGGATTGCGGCAATATAATCAATGCAGCTGGCAGAAGGAAACACAGGGATTTATTGTGGAGCTTAATTCTTGACTATCGACATGAAGCTCTATCTTTTGGCCAGATTGGGTCTTAAATTCATTACAGAACCGAAATCCTAGCAATAAAAAATCCCAATACGTTTCTAGAAAAGAGAGAGTATCAGAGCTGTATCTAGACTACTACTGGTAAAGGTCAAACTCAATACGCGGAGAACTGACCCTAACATACCAAAGATAATACTTTCATTATCGCTTACCATGCCACTTTGATTCAAACCAGTGTGGTAAAAAGCATGCGTAGACTCATCTTTGACCAGTTTGGTCATCCACCTACTCTGCGATTTCTTGGCTGTTGAACCTCGCAGGAATGTAATATCTTGGTACGGGGTAGTCAAGGAAGGTAAAACGTTAATAAGCAGGCCAAGCTTTTCACGTTCCTTCATGCACACTCCACTGTGATCATTTTTTAACCAGGATCCACTACTCGGAGAGTGATTTCCATTTAGCAGAGTAGATTGAGGTTCATCCAGAAGGGCAAAGGTTCCAATCTCAGTGTCCTTCTGCTGCAATGCAAGCCCGTTTGCCTTGGGATGAGTTTCCTCAGTAGAAGACGTTCCCAATGCAGTAGACTGAATTTCATCTTCATCACCGTCAAGGCTCGTAACGGTATCATGGTATTCAAGAACTGTTTTATGTGAAGCCATACCATAGTATCCCATGACGCCAAGAAACGTAATGTCATTGCCTTCTTGTCGGTTTGGTGAACGAATTTCGGGATGCAAACCAAAGAAAGGTGAGGAAGTAAATTTTGGAAGTTCAGATGATTCATTTTCACTGAGTTCTTCACTGTCCGAGTGTCCCATAAATATCACGATTGGTTCATTCACCTCCCTTTCAGCATTGCCAGGCAAAGCAGTAGCGTTACGTTCTTTCCCAAAGTTTGTAGCCGGCAGGGTTGTGTTAAATTTTACGCCCTCTGCTGTGACATTCTGAAGAATACATAACAATGTGCAGAATATATCGTTAAGCCCTAATGATAAACTATCCATGTTAAACTTTTGCTTTCACTTAATTAGCCTGCGTGGCAGGTTCCAATTTTTTGGGGGGATGAGGCGGGAGGCCGGAATTTAAGGACGCACACGCCCGCTAGGGCAGTAAACGAGAGTCTCCTCATCGATTGGGAGAAGCCGCTACCGCTATGCGAGCTCAAATGTCCGAAATGTATGGCCATGCACCAGGCTAGTTTTTACTACACACCTACATACCGTTAACTACCGTTTATAAACCGTGGTTATGTACAACTTTGTAAGGGAATTTTAGCTGTCTATGAGGGCTTATAAATGTGGAGGGGGGGGGGGGGGGGAGGCGCTTCTTATCGTCGTAAAGATCAAATTCATTTTAACAAAAGCTAGAGGGAAGCTTATAACCGGCTTACTTTTTTTAAAATTAACAGGTAGATAGTATATCATTGCAGCCCGACTTAACTCTTTAGCTACATCTCCAAATCCTACCTACCTGTTATTTTAGTCTTGATTTTAACTCTAGCTGCCCTGATTTCACAATTACATTCTCCTTTGTCATTTCTAAACTGTAACTTAGTTTAGCAAAACGGTGTTTATTTTTCGTGAAAAAGCGTCCAGTTTCCTAGTGCAATGGCAGATATTATTTAAAGCTCAAGTTCTCTTCGACATTTTAACTTGAATAGCATGATATATGAAAACCTCAAACTTACGCCATCTGCCGAGCATATCGAGTCCGATGCAGTAACTGTCCTTCGAGCAAATGCTTCTGAGTTTGTGTCCTTAGGCCATACGATACCAATGTGCAGCCATTTTAGCATTGACCTTACAGCACTTAAGAGACTGTCCCATGCCTTGTTTGTGGATTGGTATGTACCAACCATGTCCATTTGTTGTTCCTCATCCATTTCCGTCTGTAGAAAAGAAAGACAAACCATCGACTTATCAGCACGAGAAAGCAGCCCAAATTTTGCGTTTCCCAGCGAAATGTTATGCCTGACTCGGAACGAGAGCTAATCTTCTGTCAATACGCAAGGACTCTTGTAACTTCTCAGCCGTCTTTACGTTCTGAGAAACCCCAGGGGTACTCTAAAAACACTTATACGGAGACAGAGGTCCAAACTCTTACCATTTGATACACATATACAGAAAAGGCATCTCTTTCCTATGTGACCTTCTATTGAAGAATGCAGTGCCGCTTTCACGTTGATTGCTAGTTTAGAACACTGCATTCCTTTTAACTTGAATAAATCACTTTTAACTGAATAAATCACTAGACTAGAAAGTTTTCTTTTCTCTTTCACATCCATAGAATACGTCAATTAGCCATATTTGGTCCTTTTACAGACCTTGATGACAGATTTCTCTATCAGCCTTTCTTGAACTTCAACTAATGAAATACCTACCCTTTCATACACCTGAAGCCTGAAAAAGGTACCCCTTCTGAGCGGAGCGGAGGCCATTATGGGTCAGTTTTCGCCGGGTAAAAAACAGTAACGTTTGCCTCTATTTTCATATTGCACTTTCTTCCTTTGCTATATACTTACTTCATTTGTAAAGGTTTTTCCAGGCAAAAAAGCTGTTGTGAAACTGCTGACTGACTTGTTGACTGAGTTAACCGTTACGGATACAAGCATATCAATCGACGTCAGGTGGATTTCGATTAAAGCGCTCTTGCTTCCAAAGTCTTCAATAACAGTAAAGCGTCGTTGGAACGGTTCATCAGCAACATTGAATCCTGCATTTGAAGGTAATAAAAGAACAATAAATATTTTATCTCTAATGGTATAAGTGCTATTGCTCATCAATTTGAATCTAAAAGATCCTACGCGTATGGCTACAACTAGATTACACTGATAAACCTATTTAAAAAGCTCTGAAATCAGATAAGTTTATTTAAACTTGCGGGAACAACAAATAATTTAACGAAAATTTTTGACGTTTTAAGAAACTTCTATCGCGCGCACGAGAATCGTTTCCTTAGAAACAAGTAACCAAGGAAACAAAACCACCCAAACTAATAAAGTTTTTTTTCACTGTTTGAAGCCAAGAAGAGAAAATTAACGACAACCGGATAAATTTGATTCTAAAAGAATTTAACAAGCTTTAATACTTTTAAATGAATAGTTGGCGAAATAGTTTGAAAACTTTTAGGCAAAAGCGAAGTTAGTCTGGGAAAAATAACGATTTTCGCGCGTGCGCTGCATTTATGCTAGTAGCTTACGCCATGGGGAAAATTAACGCGAAGAGAGTACATGTGAAAATAACAAAAGTTTTACCTTCCTCGTTGACATTTCCTGAAGCAGTGGAAGTTCCTAACACTGTTAGGAGCAAAATAATGTAGATTAGAAACGTTTTCATTTTGTCAAGAATGACTTTTCTCTTTCTCAAGCGCAACACGACTAAGCTCGTTTAGCGACGTGGAACGATTAAGAAGCCCGACGTCATAAAAACAAAATAGAACGTTCTTCTGCGCGCGTTTAGTTCATGGAACACTCAGTTAGTGTTACCCTCCAAAACATCACATTGACATCTGATTGCAACTGTTCATTTGGTTAATCATGGCACGTAAAACTTCACTCGAAGGGCGCTTTTCAAGAGTCAGAACTGGCCAGCCGGACCATGGACGGATCAGTCATTTTGAAAATGAGATAGGCCTCTCTCCAAGAGTTTCGGCTATTTCTTTTCCGCATGGTATTTAGGATTTGACTGATCTGGCTAATAGCTTTGATAAAAAATGAAATTCTCATTACGACAGGAATGCCCTGGCCGCTCAGTTCTGACAAATGGTACCACAGTCGATTTTTTCCCCGGAAGCTTCTGATACTAGATTCCTTTCAGCGTTTACACTCAGATCTAGGGCGCGGCACATTTCCTTATTTGGCTTAAGTGGGTTTATACAGCGAAGGTTCAAAAGCTCTAGGTCTTGAGTCTAATTCAGGGTACAAAATTTTACTAAGAGTTCCTGAGCAGAGTGGCTTTTTTTTTTACCGAAAGCCTTCCCAAAGAATGGGAAGTTACTAAGTTTACTGGACGAGATCATAGATGCAATAGAACTTTGTCAAGCGTCGGCCATTTTGTCCCAGGAGATTAAAAAAGCTTTGTATTTGCACAGCTAGCCTCGCGGTGAGAACGAGGCTGGCAGTGCAAATACAAAGCTGTCTCTGAAAAGTACTCTATGAAATTGTTATAATTCTTTTTTTTTATTGTTAATAATAGCATTTTTTCAGTTGCTATTTAAGTGTTTGTCCCTTTCAGAATTTCCAAGTAGAATTAAAAACTTCACCAAATACCTGAGCCTACGTGTAACCGCACCCTCCCCCCGATGAAGGAAAAACGGAGGGAGGGAGCGTCTACAGGCTGCAAATACCTGTGGTAATTTATTTATGGTAAAATAAAGGCAAGGCAAAAAGTACTGAGCTTAAACGAGAAATTAAAGGAAGTTTCAACTTTTACGCTTACGACGACTTTTCCTGCCTTGCCTCCATTTCATTTGTGGACTTAAATTTGAAGCACGTAAAAATCACGCGACAATAGAAATCAACCCTTAGTCATGCGTAGAAGACGTGTCGGCGATGATTTGGCTTGGAGCTTAATGTGCATAAAGCTACCCTGGGTTCCAGAGGATATTTTTTTCTTATCGATACTGATGGTTCGCGGCGAAGCCGCGTCAACGAGGCGCGAAGTAGCCTCCCACGCAGACGTTCTTAGGGGTTCGTCATGCGTTCCTGCCCCACGAAGGAACGCGTGACGAACCCCTAAGAATTTATTTTATATTAGGTATTTTAAGAAATACTGTAATTTACAGTTTAGTTTTATAGTGTGTAATGTACATCTAGGCTAGTTTTATAGTTAATAATGTTTATCTAGGCTAGTTTCTTTCGGATTGTGTACTGTTATTTTAGAATTAGTTTTATTTCAGTGTCCCCAATTAACCCTCTGCGAAATACTATATTGACACTTTAATAAGGTCATGATGATGATAAAATTGGAATATGCACAATCGGAATACCAGTAGGATAAAAAAGGGTCTTGCTGCATGAATATCTTGCATTTACAATAAAAAGAATTTTTTGCGGTTGGCCAATAAACTTTTCTTGTTTGTTAGGGCTCCTGGTTTGTATGAGTGGCTATGTATTTTGGCTATCTGTATTTTTAAAATTCTATTCTATGTATTTCTTTACTCTCATACAGTACAAAATAAACGTTGTTGTTGTTGTTGTTTGTAGTTTTCGCGCCAGACAGCCCCTCCTCCTCCTACTCTGCTTCTCCCCAACCTTGTTCCCAGGGGCTTCTCGGTTTTCAAAATAGCGTGGCTGCTTGCCTAGCTTCTCGCGATTCATATATGCAGTCGGCTCTACTTTTCGGCAGAAACGCTGACGAAATGAAGAAAAAATCTTGCAAGGTAAACATTTTGCCGCGTTGACGGTATCCTCATTTTTTTGCCAGTATTGTGGTGATTAGCAGCTTGCGTGGGTGGGTGAAAAGTAAACTGTTTTGTGTTAGTCTTAATTACCGTTATAAGACAATCTTGAGTTCTTTCTAAAATGTGTCAAGCCGCCTTCCCTTCAGTGTAGGTTCGTTTACCCGGCAATTTTCAATATTACGACTTGTTTATGCACTGGTTTATCAAAGGGCTAAAAACATCCAATGGTAAAAATTTCAAAGTGAATTAAGATGGATGCGATTTTCATTTAAAATGGTGACATCCGCATGTGGAAGTGACTTCAGTATTTTTTTTGCGATCAGGCGTTCTTTTCTTTCTCGGGAGCGCTGATATGAAGACAGCGGATGGGCAAAGAAAAAGGAAAGAAGGACCGCCTGATCACGGTTATATTTCATATGGAGACCGTAAAATGGTACTTAAGGCTGCAATCCCGGACAGGAACAGCAGTTCATTTTAATGTTCAAAAACGATGGTTTTCCCTTGTGCTAAAAATACCCACTGGCCTCCTTAATTATTGATACAGCTGAATAATAGAAGTCAAGACATGGAACAATGTAGACCTGTTTAGCTTGTATGTTTTGTTTCCCAATTAAGATTCCAGGGGAATTAAACCCTTTTTCTTTTCATTAAATAACGGGTAAATATGCATGCAAATAGAGACACACTTTCTCTAGAGTATCATCACATGATCTGCATGACATGCACATGTACTTAAGTGTTGATGGGGAAAAAGGATAAAAAAAAGGTGAAAAGTAGGAACCTTCCCAACACTTTTGTAAATGATTGCAGTTTCAGGATTGTATGTTCCAGTGCAATAATAAAGGGTTTCCCAGGGTCAGTTGAAGAAGCCTTTTTTTCTGGTGGCTATGGAGGCAGGAAAGGGCATTTGTTGTTCTTGGTGCACTGGGCAACCTTGAACAAGTATAGCCATATATGAGGCCCTCTGAGTTGTGTGTGTGTGTGTGTGTGTGTGTGTGTGTGTGTGTGTGTGGGGGGGGGGGGGGGTACATTCATCCGTAGTCTGAATTTCAAATGCAGTCGTTTTGTGTTTTGAAGAGTTGGCCATGTTGTTCTTGTCGGTATTTAACCCATTTTTATGTTGGTTGTCACCATTTCATCTTGTTTTAAGTCACTGTTTCAAGCCCATGTCACTTGTCAGTACTTTACCTTAACAGGACCTCAGATATAGATGAGGGATGGGTGGAAGAGGGGGACCTCTCTTAAGTCAGAATTTCAAAGCCCTTCATGTTATGTATTGAACAGGAGGCCATGTCTCCATTAGTCCCCCCCCCCCCCATTGTTCAGTTGTATGTGCTGTTGTTTTCATGCTTCTTAGCTTTTTTGACAGTTCCAATTCAATTATTGTACTGACACCTACAGAAAATTTCTGTAGAGTATGTTATGGTTAAAACAAAATTTCAGCAAGAAGCAACAGTACCAACTCTTCAGTATGTACATATATGAGCAGTACCTTACCCATGTACACAGCTACATCACTTGGAATTGGTAGTGTATGATTTTGGTTCCTTCCACAAATGGCCATTTGTTCCGTCCCCTCAGAAAAAAAAGTACTTAATTTGGCCCCTGTACACAACATGCCAGATGAGGTCCCAGTCTGAGTTGCCCAGGTATCGGTTGTTCATTGCAAACTCATAGAGGTCTGTTAAAGGCGCGACGTGGAATTTTGAAGACGTTTGCGCTGAAATAAAAGCTTGAGTGCCGAAAGTGCTCCAAACCAGAGAGGTTTGGGGGTACGCTCTCCCAGAAAATGAATGATTAATTAAATAATTCTTGACTTCTGCTTTCATACAATGTATGATGTGAAGAATTATCCAGATCTCTGAGGCTGTTATCCACCTTGGCCTTTGCCTCAGTGGATAACAGTCTCCTCAATCTGCATAATTGGACTATTGCATGATGATGTCACTTTATTACAACTACACAACATTCTGTACCAGAATTTTTTCGGTTTGTTGCTTTCTTGTGCAAATGAGAGCTATGTTTTTTGAACCTCAGTGGGATTGACAAATTTAAAATAAAAAATAACAAAGCACAAATGAAATGGATTGTGGTAGTTGTAGTCAAATGTCCTTACTCTGAAAATGGCCTATTCTTCAAATCATACTCAGCCTCACTGAATGATACTGCTGAACTACAAATGAATTATCATGAGTAATCTTTAATCAAACTTATATTGAAAATAGAAGTTGCTGGTTGCCTGTAGATGACAAACTGAATGATCCAGATGGCTGATCAAGCAAATCCTTATAATGCAGATTTATCCAAAGAATCTGAACATGCTGCTGAATTCCAGATACACGTTCGCCACTCAAGAGAGGAAAAAACTGGTGCATGTCATGGTGGACTTCTGTCAGGAAGTTACTGCAAAGAAATCAAAGAACTGTTTACACTAGCTTGGCCCACGGTGTTATCTTACTTCTTTTACCACATGATTCACATGATCAGCTTGTTTTTTGCTGGGCGCGTTGGCAAACTAGAATTGGCTGCTGGAACATTAGCTTTATCTTTTATCAATGTGACAGGACCTTCACTGTTTATTGGCTTGGGTTCAGCAGTGGAGACACTTTGTTCTCAAGCATTTGGAGCGAGGAACTATCGCCTTGTTGGTGTAGTGCTGCAAAGAGGAGTTTGGATTTTAGGATTAACTTGTATCTTAGCCTGGTCACTATGGGTTAATACTGAGTTGCTTTTGTTGCTGGTTCACCAAGAAAAGAATGTAGCAAGGTATGTTTTATCCAAAGAAACAGCTGACACTTAGAAACGCCACCACAAATTTCCCTTTTGACGGGGGGTGACAACTCTAACAAAGGCTGTTTGGGCAGTCCTATGAATAACTTTATGTCCTCCCGGAAATTTCGTCGACCCTCCCGAATTTTTCGGTGGCATTCCCCATAAATGTTTAACTTCCCAAAATTATAATTAAAATTTTGATTAAAGATTTTTTGCAGCTTCTTGTTAATTATGTAACCTGTTAATTATCTAACCTTAGTTATTTTTTCGTTTAGAGGGTATCATGTTAACACAGAAAGACTGTCAAACTTTTTAAGTATATAAAATCGTGTTTTTTTGTTTTTCAATCACCGATGAATCAGGCGAGCAGTGAAGGGGCCAACCACTAGGGGGTCTGGGGGCATGCTCCCCCAGAAAATTTTGAAATCTTAGTGCTCTGAAACGCCATTTCAAGTGTTCTGAGAGGACAAATTCTGTCCAAAATGTTCTCTAAATCAATTGTCCTTTTTATGCTTATTTTTACTGGCGTGACTTCGCGTAGAAGTAGTCAGTTTTATTTTATACAAGTAGCGCGGTTTTTGAAATTGCTCTGGATATCATTTTCAGCTAAGTATACTCTGTGTGGTCTATCATTGTATGAGTATCATAAGAATTCATTTGAAAATTTCCGAACAACTGTCAAAATCTGAAATTTTCCTATCCTGAACGCATATTTATCGAGATTCGGGATTTTCGAGAAAAATCGGAAGGCCCCCGACGAGATCAGGATGATTAAAGAGTCTTCACAGACATACTACTTTTTATGGCCTCATTTGTGTTTAACAAGGTTAAATAAGTTTCGTTTTTTTCTTACATACTTCTTACGTACTTCTTTCAAGTTTTCCAGTATGCAATCAGTGGAATGTGCTCTTAAAACTCGTTAACATGCAGCGTAAAATACCCCTGAACTAATAAATGATGGCATCTGGTGTGAACTGATAGTATGTGCCTTGCACCGGTACGGTTCTTGAGTCAATCCACTGGGGATTGCACGTGGCCAATCGCACTCGAACTTCATGCTATTTTAGTTGGAAACGTTGCTGATTGGTCTTTTCATATCATGGGGAGTTCAGCCATTTTCAAGTGTCAAAATACATAGAATACAGCGTATACACTGGGTGCATATCACTGCATATATTGTTTGATAACATGTAATATCAAATCTTTGCTCAATGTCCCGAAAATATCTCATATTTCCCGAAAAATGTCCCAGTCTTCCCGATTCCCGGCAAAATCTCCAGATTCCCGGAATAAATTTGTTTTTCTCCCGAAACAGCCCTTGTTAGAGCTGTCACCCCCCGTCTTTTGAAAATGGTCGCTGCTGCCATTCTTAAGAGTGTTTCTATTAAGAAGAAAGAAGTTTGCAACCCAGGGTTGAGCCTGGACCTTTTGTATCTAATCTCTCTTCCTTGCCACTACACTACCACACCAACTCGCCAAAATTCCATAAAATTTTAGTACAAAAACTAGTAAACTGTCTTTCTTAACTGATACTTCTCAAACTGATTAATAATTCATAAAAATTAATGTTTAACGAGTGTTTGGTGATTGGATGAAAAACTGCTCATTAATTTTTTTGCATCTTTAATTTCTCCTTCTAAAATTCATTGGTTTGAGAAGTAATATCAAGCATTCAACATATTGTTCCTTCACCAGATGAAACACCCTGAAGTTCGTTAAAAATACTCTGCTGCAATGTCATATTTTCAACTCTCTTCTAAGTGCTTCATCTGGTGATGCAACACTGCATCTCATGCTTGATATACAGTTTGTATAACATCAATAACAGGTGACCCTAGCCCTTTCCATAACTTTTAACGTCAATTCAACTTAGGCTTCAATGTCATTCTTTCTAAGACTATTCAAAAACATATCATTTGCCTTATTAACCAACCACCCAATTGTGATGAAATAGATATTAAGTACAACTAAGAAAATGCTGGGGACCAGTATCTGGAAGGTTGTGGCATTGGGTTTTGATTCCAGCTGGGGGCTCGGATTTTTTCCTCAAGCATTTCTTAGTTGTACTTCATATTTGCCCTGTTGTAACTTACATGTAATCCAGGGAATATATTGCATCTATCATGACCAAAGGCTTGGTTACCAGTGGTGGCATCGACCGTTAAAAATGGCAACCACTGTTTACAGAAGGGAACTGGGTGAGGGCAGCAATGGTCCCCTGCAAAATGACATCCAAGGAACGAGTACAGAAATTCCATGATGATATATTACATCACTTCCAAGTTCCGGGTAGTGCTTCTGACTGATAGTGGTGAATTTCCTTCATGGCACAATAAAAATCAGAAGTACTACCCAGACCTTGGTGAGGACATAGTTTTATTCCCCCAAGCCTCGTTGCCAAGTCTGAATTTTAATACGATGTATATCGAAAATGGTCAATAATTATTGTTGAGTTCAACATGGCATCACATAGTGTGGCATAATTTTTTATTAACACTCAATTTGTTTTAACTTTTCATAGGTTGACCCAAGACTTCGTCGTCATATGTATTCCTGCTTTAATAGTTAGTACACGAACTTCAGTTTTATTACTATTAACAGAAGTTTTTTGTATTTTGTTCACTTCAATAATATATAACTATATCTCCTTTGCCAGAAGCCTTTTCTTAGAGGTTTACATAATAAATTATTACACTGAATATATTATGACCTATGAGTTAAAGGACAGAAACTTAAATCCTTTTAATTAATCATATTTTTGCTATTTTTTTTCTTTATTGAATAAACAGGGGAATTTTTTGTTTGTCTTGTTACAAAGATATCTTCAGACTCAGGTGTGTTCAAAGTAAAGTAGAATAAATTGAACAAGATTATTTTTAATCTGTAACAATACTTGTATACACTGGCGAATGATACTAAAGTCAAGCAAAGCCACCTGGGAACTATTTTAAGTTGTTTTGCAGTGTGAAGAAATAACAACATAGACATAACATAGGCATAATAATAATAATAATAATAATAATAATAATAATAATAATAATAATAATAATAATAATAATAACAATAATAATAATAATAATAATAATTATAAATTAATAATAATAATAATAATAATATAGCCAAGCACAATGAATATAATCATAATGATTATACATGTAATTCCTACATGTACTGTAGGTGTAGCTTTTTATTCTAACCTTGGAATTTTGTTTTTAGGGCATTGTGAAGCCAATACTCTATGTCTGTGCTGTTACTAATGGGATACAAATTGGTCTTAATGTTCTGATGGTGTTGGTATTTAATCTAGGTTTCAGGTAAACATAGATTCATAGTACGTGTATTTAAGGTACTTGTACATGTACTTAATATCCTAATTTTATAGATCTTTAGCCGTGTAAATAATAGCTTTAATCTTAACAGCCGGACTTGACCTGTAGTTAGATGTTGTGGGTCAGTTATTTAAACAAAGTCTGACTTAGACCGCGGTTTTAGAAATCTTCGGACCTCCAGATTTCTTCTTTCGTGGGTCAATTTAATAAGAGAAATGCTTTTCTAGTCTACACTATTATGCTATTGCTTTAATGAAACTGTTCGCAACAAATGGTGCTTCGATGAAAGCGCTGGGCAAACTGAAAATGACTTAGAACACTGGTTAAACTTAGATAACCAAACCTGTGTAGTGGTTTATTAATGTCTTGTTTTATTGATTGCTTAGTTTTTAACTGATACCAGAAACTCATAAGGGGTTATGGGTTATCACCCCTTATGAGTTTCTGCTGATACTTGATTGTACTCCTCAAAGTATGACAAGACAGCTCTAGCAGTGTCATGACTACAACACTCAGTCATAACTATTCATTGGAAGAAAAAAAAAATCTTGATCAAAATGCTTTCTGGCTTTTCCACAGGCAGCCCAAGCTCATATTGTGTAATCCTCGAAATGGCCATTTAAGGATTTGTATGGTAATTCAGACACTAGATTCAAGAAGATATTAAATACTTGCAGAAATTTCCGTATTAAAAAAAAACGCTTTACCATGGTGTGTTCTTGTTTCCTGTGTGGTTATTTTCCCAATTCATTGCAATTTAAGCGATTTCCTTTATCCCGAGTTTCCATTTATAAAAAGAGGACAAGGCCAAACACTTGTGATCTGGACAGCCCGCTGAACAAAGCCAAAACTTCTTGGTTAAAATCACCCCACAGCCAAAATTCCATCGCAGAATCCAACTGCAAAGGTTACTCTGTCAATCTAGCTCCCTAGCCAAGCAATCGTGTCCCTGCAAGCAAAAGCCACATGGCAGTTTTGCTTCCCCGATATTTTAACGGTCCAACTCTGGTAGACATCCGTGTACAAACTCACCATGACATGACGACCGTTGAACCTACCGGTAGGTCACATTGTCATTAAAATGATTAAACACCCATACTGAGCTTGGGTTACCTGTGAGAAAACCAGTTTCTAGAAGTAGGTAGTGAAAAGGTGAATTATGACATCATCGTAGATGTAATTTCAAAGTGATGCCTCTACAGACTATAAATTAGTGTTCAATCTATCAAAGATGTAGTGACAATATTTCTCATTTACATTTTACAGGGGAGTGGCCATTAGCTGGGCTCTAACGGCATGCATCTTAACAAGTTTGCTGTTAACTTACATGAAGGTCTTCAAGCTCCATACAAAAACTTGGCCAGGTGAATTTTTTTATTCATGGTCCTTACTTTAAAGCTTTGATCAACATGTATTTAAGCAATAAAAAATGTTTTCCAAGACAAAAGTCAAGGGTTTTCATGAATGTTGAGAGTTCTCCCAACCCCTCAAGTGTTTACAATAGGCTATGCAAATACAAGAAAAAAGTCTTCTATTGCTTTTATATAAAATTATAGCCAAATTCATTGTATTGCGCTGCGTGTTTGCAAAACTTTGAATGGGTTTTTCTGTTCCACCAATCATTTGAGTGGGAGTTAATGCAAATCACAATGCAATGCACTCGCCTAGCCTGAATTTCATCCTATTTCTTCGAGTCGTTATTACTCCCTCAGTAACGTCTGAATCGACCAGCCGTTAATGCCGTCCAGTGACGTCACTACTCCTTGACCTTTGCTTTAATTCATGCAAAAAGTAAAACACAATTTTCAAGTGGCAAACCAAGAAATATGGTTTGGAAATGTCTGCATGATACAGTACTGCTTTATTTTTTTCGATCGTAATTCATGTTTAACGTTCAAACTATCAACGTAAACTGCATGCAGTACAACTCTGAACCAGTTGTACTAAATTCTATAAACAAACTTGGTCGCAATCACGCAATGAAATTAACACACACACGGAACACAGTTCAAAAACACAATGATTTGCTTTAATTGGAAAGAAGCTATTTGGTGCTTTAGTGAAGAAAAAAAACATGGAGACAAGAAAGAAAAGCTAACAGAATCATTACACTTGACGGTAAAAATAGCAAGAAGGTCGAGTAACTGAATTCATAACATTGACAAAAACTGCACGTAAACAAAATCACCGGCCGGCGAAACCACAAAGTGGCTCTAAATGAAAAACCTACCGACTCTCTGCAATGATTCTTCATTCGCAGTTCAATTTAGCATTTCAGTTTCGAGGACAAGGGCAATTTTGCCGTTTAATATAAAGATTAAGCTTATCGAAAGGTTTGAACTAAACAAAAGAATGCCCGGGATGCGATCCGCTGAATATCAAGCGACAATCCCGCTAAAATTTTTCATAATTATACATAATTATGTGAATGTTTAGACAATCAACCAATCAAAATCACTACCCGGTTTTTGGGTAGTGAGTGACGTCACTGGACGGCATTAACGGCCGGTCGATTCAGACGTTGTTGAGAGGAGAAAATGACTCGAAGCAATCAGATGAATTTCAGGCTATGCACTCGCCCAGCTTGGCCCGTAAAAACAAAATTGAGAATGACCCTAAACTGCTCAAGAATAGCGAAGGAAATCGCAATCATGAGTGGAATTTTTGTTGAGGGCAGGAGGCAGACATTGCTCTATTCTTGCAGGAGACAAGAATAGGAAAGATCATAAAAAGCTTTGAAGAAAACTAGCCTATCATTGCCCAAGACATTTCAATCACAAGCAGCAAACCCTGAAACACAGAAACAAACAAAGTGGATCAAAATGCAGCAATCACAAGGAAACAAAAGAAGTGTTTCCAAAGAGGTCCGCTAAGATGATTGATGGAACAGAAAAGCGCCAGTTTCCTTTGAAGTTTGCAAAACACGCAGTGTGACACAATGAATTTGGCTATAACTTCCTAAAGAAAGATCGCAGAACTCTTTGTTATGGCACTGATTAAAAGAGAAATCCTTACAAGTTGCAAAGTCTTGTTCACGAAGTCTTGCATACATAATTTAATAGTTGTCATTTTAGTGATGATAGTTTTCCTCTTAAATCACTCATTCTTAAAATGTCAGCTTAAGTGAAAAAAAATTGCAACAGCAGGTTTGTAAAGATTTTCGAAGTCTCAGCCGATGGCAAAATGGGTAAATATTAATAGTAAACTTGTTGTGTTTTCAACTCAAAAACTTTTTTCAAATTCATCCTTGCTTGATTAGCACGACTGAAAAGAAAAACATCTTGATGTTATAATTAACATGTTCACATTCTCTCATGCAAACATGCCTCTCTGCCAATCAGAGTGCGCATACTATCGTAGTTATTTTGTAAATTACATTATAATGCATTTTTAATACTGGTGTTAATTTGGTAATAAATTATTATTTACCCAATGATTTTATTGCCATCTGTGGCTCGCGATCCTCTGTTTTGCATTTAAAACTGATGGCATTTTAGTCAAAGTTTGGCCTGTTTTGCTAATTTTTTCAACAAAAGGACTTTTTTAATCTGATATCCATTTTGGCTGTTTCTTAGTATTACCAGTATTTTTTTTGTCATAACATAGTTTAGACTGTCTTCAATTAACTTATATGACACTACTCCACTATGGGACACACATGTACATGTACTATAGTATTACTCCTGTTGGTGCTTTATTCTATGGAAAATGGAATAAACTCGAGTGGGGTGGGCCACGTTGGCTTGTAGTGCACAGGCTTATTTACCTAAAGTTTTGCCTAAGTCTGCGTTAGGGTCTGAAAGTATTAATTTTTTTGAAGTCTATGTAGGTTGTCTATTGGACAGCCATCTTTCCTTTATTAGGCATTCACAGTGAAATCCAATCACGGAACAATACAAGCCCATTTCAGACCCTGCAGTGCATGGTCATGAAAAAATGTTGTTTATTTAATACAGCTGTTGATTTTCTGCTATTTAGGTTGGACAATAGAAAGCTTGTTGAACTGGTCACAATTTATTAAACTTGCGGTGTCAGGAATGGCCATGATCTGTATTGAATGGTGGAGCTTTGAAATTGGAGCATTTTTAACAGGTACAGTGTACACTACTCTCAATGCTATATTGCTGATCAATGCATGCAGTTTATAACACACTTGATTGGTTGTACGTTGAATTAAAAATACCACTGAATATTGCTATTATCTTTTTCTAAATCTTCTTGTAGAAGGTGAAATACACACGTAGCATACTTGTACATGTATACATTTTATCTTGTTTTGTTTTCATAGTTCGCGATACAATAAATAAAATCAAACCCACAGTTAGCTATGCTGGCGGGTCATATATTCAGGAAATAAATACAACAGTGTACAATGAAACTATTACAAATTTAAGCGTGCATAGAAAAGTAGATAGTAATTTATTAGAAGCTAGGAAACGATTTGTTAGATATCTTATTCAATGCATGACCTTATAGTGACTACAGACCTAAGTAACCTGATATTGATGCATTAACTGACTATGACTACTGATACATGATATAATGACAACAACCAGTTATGAGGAAAACAAGTTTAACTATACTTTTTGAACCATTTTTTAGTGATAAATACTATAGTCGTTTGAAGTTAGGATGTCAAAAAGTATTATAAATTTGTTTTATTTTCCTTTCACAAATTGATAGCGCTATTCAATGGATAAATCACTATCCAGTGGATAAGTAGTAATAGGGAAGCCAATAATATGTTATCTTTTGGATGGAATTTCATCCATTGGTTAGCCAGTGTAATTACCTTTTGAACAAGTGGGGCAAGAAATGCTATGTTACAAATGTACTGTATGATGAACATTAGGTTTGACAGCAACTGACAAATAATTACTTGATGGAAGCAGTTGTTGTTGTTGTTTTAAAATTAACAAGTACCATCTTGATTTTCTTTGTAAGGTACTCTTGGTGAAGTGCAATTGGCAGCCTTTGGAATTTTGTTCAATTGGGCAATCTTTGTTTTCATGGTAAGATTAATATCTAATTGTAATGTATACTCTCTGTCATGGATCAAAATATCTAAGGGACGGACCATTAGAAAAGTTATGGGGGGCGGGGTGGGGAATTTTCGAGTCGCAGGAATTTTTTTTTTCGTTATCAAACTCTTTGTATGAATTTTTTTTTAAGCCATAGCATGAATATTTTGTAGGGTTAATTGTCGTGCATGAATTTTTTTCTTTTAATTTTCCCTTGCGCGAATATTTTTTTGTACTTCGCCCACCCCCCCATAAGTTTTCTAATGGTCCGTCCCTAACCTCCCTTTAAAATGATTTCTAGTAGTATAAAAAAGAAGGCTAATGTACCGTTGGAGGTCTTTGAGTTGCCTTAGTTCTGGAAGTATTACAGGTGTATTTTAATTTTACAGCAAGTTCCCTGCCTCCTTTCCTCTCTCTGGCGCTGAATCTGTATGTGAGGGCGCAAATTGCTGATGCCATTAGGACTGACTGTATTTTTTGCTGCAGAGGATAAGTTATGCTTACTCCCTTTTCCGGATCAAAATGTCTATGTATAACTCTTCTCCATAGTAAAAGAAAACAATAGGAGATCCTTCGAGTCCTCTTCTGAAAGTCACACAGGTGTATTTTGTAAAAGTCCCCCACCCGCTTCTCCTCGAGCTGGCGCTGAATTTTAATTGGGCGTGTGAATTGCGGAGGTGTACTGTGGAACAGCTTACCTTTGTGGGTCAGACAATAGACATCCGTTAGTGAATTTAAAGCATAGTGATGTTATTTAATAATTAAACAGTAATACTTACATATGGCTCTCTTGTAGAGCATGTTTTTTTCTTCATCAACCTTATTCTGATTTTTGTTTTTACCTTTTATTTAGTGAGGTAGTTAGAGCGCGATTCCTATGTAATCTCTCCCCCTGGCTTTTAATCTGAATCTATGTGTGTTAATTGTAGATACCGCTGGGACTGAGTGTTGCTGCTGGGGTTCGTGTTGGAAATTTCCTTGGTGCTGGCAACCCAAAGGCAGTAAAAAAGACGATCAAAGTGGCTCTGGGACTGATAGGTAAACGCGTTTACTACAGCTAAGTTAAAAATCTGAAATACAGTGAGTAAAGTGTAATAATGTTTGAAGTTGTTTTTTAACTATTTCCTTTGAATGTCCATAAGTTATTTTTTTGCCTTTATCTTACAGTTTCTGTAGAGCTCGTTATACTTTCTCTATTCTTTGGTCTTGGAGATATCAGTGGCCGTGTCTTCACCAGTAGTAGGTGTGTAAATGCCATATTTACAGTTATGTCATTTTATGTGTCGTTTAAACCTTGGATTTCCAATCGGTGATTAGTTTTAGACAATCAAATTCTTAAACTCTTCAACCACAACTGTATGGTGTTCATTAGCCCCTCTTTCTTTAGAGTCACGCGCGGTGAGCTTAAAATTAAATTTACATGTATCTGCACCCGGACTTCGCCCACTTCGCCCGGGCTTTTACTATAAGAGGGGTTTTGAAGAAAACCAAAAACGCAGGTCGCGAGAGCCGTGTCGACCTATTTCAAGTGATTTTGAAGGGCTTCTTCGTTTTTCGGTCTTCATTTGTTACACACCCTCTCTGCTAGCAGAGAACCGTCTCCTTCATTGTTGACAAGACAATTTGCCACGACAATTTTTGAGCGCAACAATACTGAAACAATGTTGTGACGAATCGTCCCCAGCGACATTGCATTAAGCTCCCTTAAAAAGAGAGAACAACGACAGGGGCAAACCCTTAAGTGTCCGTTTTTGGAAGATTTATGTTTTAGACAGTTGAATGTAACATTTCATTTTTATGGAGTTTAAGATGGACTTTTTTTTCATTTCTTTCAGCGATGTTTTAGCTGTTTACAAAAAGAACATTCGCATCGTGTCAGTTCAGTTTTTCTTTGATGGAATTCAGGTACATGTCGACTTACTTTGAACTTACTAATCTAAGGCTTTGGGTAGTCAGTCGATAAGTGGTGGTAATTAATTTTGTGTAACCATCAACTAAAAATACCTTAGGATAATACACTTTTTATCGTTTAAAAAGGAGTTTCTCACGTTGTTCAGTCCATTTTATCCAGTTTTGCCATGTAGTTGCTGGTGCTAGCTTGAGGATAATTACCAACAAGGGTTAAATATCACAGCTTCCTCGCATTTTAAACCTTTTAGTATATCTCCTAAGCAGAGAGAGAAACTCTGAAAAACTGACGGGCTCGCTAAAACATTGTTCACTTTAAAATGCTTTTAACAATAGCACTGCCTATTGAAACGAAAAATTACAGTGGCCAAGACTGTTCTCAGCTGAGATTAACCGACTAGACGTGTTTCTTTGAGGTCATTACTCGCCTTTTAACTGGGTTGAAGTATAAGGAGAGTTGTACTGTTAAAACATTACAAAGTTGTACATGACCTGTTTGCCTTGGTTACCCTTTATTTCAGGGTGTCTGTAGTGGGATTGTACGAGGGGCTGGCCGACAGAGGATAGGAATACTGATCAATTTTCTGTCATATTGCGTGGCTCTTTCCCTTGGCATTACCCTAATGTTTTTCGTCTTTCATGAAAGCGCAGGTAAAAAAACAATGATGATAATGATAATGATAATGATAATGATAATGATAATGATAATGATAATGATAATGATAATGATAATGATAATGATAATGATAATGATAATGATAATGATAATGATAATGATAATGATAATGATAATGATAATGATAATAATAATGATAATAATAATAAAAGTGCACGGTGCACACGTAGCTATATTCAGACCTTAGGAAACGCAAACTCCACGAGCGTGTAACCAACTACTCCCTACTGTGTGGCGTGACGACACAATAACCGACTGCGTGGAAAGCTATTTTTAATGGGACTTGCAAAAAAAAAGTTGATTAAAGCCTCAATGTAACAAAAAGACAAAAGTAATCCGCCCATCATACAAACGGAAAAAACATCCTATACAAATGTTCGATAGTTTTTGTCAACTTTTGTCTGGGCTGGGGTATAGCTGCCCTCCGTATCAGTACCGGGTTTTAGTATTTGCGAGATGTTTTCAAGGTCAGATTTGACTGTGCTCAGTTTTTTGTCTTGTTTTGAAGGTCTGTGGATTGGTCTTTTAACTGGAGTGGTTATCCAGGTAAGCATCTCAAACAGCGTCGAAACCTTATAGTATCCTGCGAACAAGCTCTTATTTTAGGTGATATCGTGAGAGGTATAGGTTAGAGGTATTTTTGTCTATTGTTGCAACGGATGTAAACAGCAAGATAAATTGTGTGAGTAATGCATGTGGAATACTACTCTAAAAGTACGTTTTCGAAAATCGGGTGATTTGTTTCGTTGTAACAGCCAAAAATTTCAAACAGAGATTCTCGAAAACGCTCTCCATGAAAATTATTTAAGATTGGTCGCTAACTGAAGACTAAAACCCTACAAGCGGCTTCAAGAACGAATGTCTAGATTTCTCAAACCTGAGACCCACCTTTTTCTGGCACGTTAGGCTATTTTTATTCTTAGTTTTTATTTTTCTTTAATTAATTAACCAATTTTTATTAAATTGTATTTTACATCGCATTTTTATTTCATTTTGGATAAGATTTTTAAGTAAGGGACTTATTGTAAAGCGCTATTGATCATTTTTATGTAAAAAGCGCTACATAATTATTATTATTATTATTATTATTATTATTATTATTATTATTATTATAGAGCGTTTACACTCACGTGAACAGCATCTATGCAAATTTATAGGAACAAAAGAAATTTTTTACATAAGAAAAGAGTCCAACTCCCACAGGATTTGTTTGGAACACCAATATGGCCGCTGTGACGTCATGTGAATACGCTCTATAAAATGACAAGGACGCAACTGTATTGCCATGGATGCGCCGATCTAATGCTTTTGTTTGAGGCATCTTTGCATTTCGTGTTCAAAGAGAGTAGATGTTGTCAATTTAAGACTGTGTCGAGGCACCTTTTAATCTCTTTTCTTCTGTCCTCTTTTTTACTTGTTCCCCAAATACAGTAAAATATTTCTCTTTTTTTCTGTTTCATTTCAGTCTGCTTCGTACTTATTCCTTCTTTGGAGAACAGATTGGGACAAACAAGCCGAGCTAGTAAGTGAATCTCTGATTTTCGTGGAAAATTATCAAGATGTCGTTTAGCTTTTTTCACCCGTGCGCGGCTTCCTACCGTACGTAGCTAGTGTGTGTTTTGTTCTCCACGCCCGCTGAGCGCTTGCCTTCGCTCGTCTGCAAAACCGAAAAAATGCGTATCGTTTTATAACCAGTTTGGTATCACTGAAGCGGACCACCACGGAGAGGGGGCATATGGTTTCTTTTAAGTAGAGATTCTGTTCGCCGTGGCAGTTGTCACGACACCGAACTTGAAGTAGTTACAATCCATTTCCAACGTGGTCACCAAAAGCCAAAAGACATATAGGGACTTGTCAAATGATAGTTATTTTAAATTTTTCTGGACAATTACTATTGGTTTTAATTAAACTGACTCGATTGTGTTTTCGACCTCATTCCCAGGGTCCTCTCCTACCCGGCCCATCTCTCGCTCCGGGGGCCGAGTAGGAGAAGGAGGATGATGTAAACACACTATGCGACAAGTTGGCGACTGATCACTCAGTGTGTACAGGTCGGGCGACTAGTTGCACCCATATGTCGCTGCGACAAATCGCTTCTTGTGTGCTGGAGACCTTTTGTGAAAATCTTTGTCCCTGCGACAGAATTTTGTCGCTGCAACAAGTCGCAAAAAAAAAAAACATTGTGCGACTTGTTGCGGCGGCAAAATTCTGTTGCATCCACAAAGATTTTCACAGAAGGTCTCCAGTACACACGAAGCGATTTGTCGCTGCAAAAAGTCGCCGCCACATGTTGCTGCAACTCTTGTCGCCTAGTGTGTACCGACCGTTAGGATTTTATAGAAACATTGCCTAGTTTGATGATGGTTTTTCATTTGTCAGGCACAGCGAAGAACAGGAGCCAAGACTGTCAAAGATTTATCCTCTGGAAACTTACTAAATGGTCATTTCGCTGGACAGTCCGCCGAAAAACACAGAGGTTCGATGATTTGTACAGGGGCCGGGGGTAAAACTGATAAGGAATTCCTCTTATGCCTCTGATAACAAGACCAAATAAAGCTACGTTAAAAACGGGCAACAAAAACGTGCAACTTGTTTTGCAACATCGCTGCAGAGCGATGTTACTCGTTTTACCACTTACGTTCAGACCTGTCTTGAACCAAATTAAGGTTGCTTTAAGTTGCGTGAATCTAAAAATATCTCTCTGAAAATGTTTCCATTCAAATGAGACCTCTTAGGCAGAACTTTTGCTTAGTCACACTTCTTAGTAATCACTTTGTTTTGCTAAAAGGAATGATTTTTTGTGATTTTTTTTTGCGGTAAGTAGTAAACAAAACATTTCTGCTACCTCATGATTATTTTTATAGTTGAGTTTTATCCTCCCAGCCCGAACCTTCAGCTTAATACAGTATGTTTGTAAACTTATGTGTTGATTTTTTTCAGACTTAAATCTTGCAAGCTGGATCAGCAAGACTTCGTCTTTACTGTTTCTTAATCACGTCGATGCTGATAACTCTCAGTTTAGACTTGCTTTACTTTCAAATAATGGGAGCACTTCGGAGAGAGATAGTCATCAAGAAGAGATTAAATCTGAAGCAACAGCTGATATAAAAAGAAGTCACAATCTTACTTCATCACAAAAGAGAACTCTTATTGTAAAGCGACTTATCCCTCTGATTATATCTCTGATGATTTTAGGCGGCGCTGTAGCCGTACGGTTTCTAATTCCGTTGCCTTCGTCGCACGAGACTTCTTCATTTGGAAATGATACACTTACAGCGAATACTTCCTATAATAATCTAACAACTCACTCGGTAACTTGAACAACGCGGGATCATTGTGTCACAGTTGCCATGGGGACCGTGTGTTTCAATAAGCTTCTCTTGGTGCTGAATGGAACCATAGTGGACGAGACGCGATACAAATCGCGAGTGTTTAACATTGTTTATTGTGTAATACTCAAGTCTACATAAGTGAAACGTAAAATTCTTATCTGTTGATCACATATTGTAACACATTACAAAGTAATCCTCACTATCTACTCTCCAGAGTTTTCCCTCGTTCATTCCATATGTATGCAAACATCATAAAAACGCTCCCACTTGTCAACTCTTCCCTCATCAGCGCCAAGAAGCATTTTATCACAGGAATTTATGGTTAGTTGTTTGTGTTTAGAGGATAAAAATTCTAAACACTAAATTTCAGTAACATTTATATCAATTTTGCTCAATGTAAGATAACATTAAATTATTTTCTTTCCCTGTAGTATTGTTTTCATATTGTTGGAATCTAAGGTTCGTAATAATTCAAGACATTTCTCATACGATTTTAAATTTTTAATATATATGTAGTATTTATATCATTCACTGAGTCCACATAAGCCATAAACACCACACATCTTTGTAGAATTCTTTTCCTGTATTGATTCATTGACAATAAAGAAAAGTAAAAAATGAAAAGTTCTTCAGTTATTTTAACAAATAGTTGCATCCGAAGGGTTAGCCTTGTTTGCGTAGCAAAGTGATCTTTTTCCAAGATTTGCTTTCCGGCAGGTGAGGGGAAGGGAAAAAGTACCTTTTTTCATAGTTGTTTCATTTTGTTTTGATCTCTTTTTCTTTGAATTCGCGGCAACGATCTTTGTTTCCGTCATTTTCCTGTTTCTACAGCTAGTTCTCATGGTTCCCCTTCGCCAGAGAGTCTCTCTCTCTCGAAACGTCCTGACCTGCGATCACTTCATACTTGTTAACGTCATCTGACCTTACTACCCAATCTCCCCATTAAAAACAAATGCCTCATCGCATGTAAGAAACGTTACAGCTACGAGGAGCGATGAGAGTCGGCTATTTTGGCAGGTTGCTATGTTTCTTCACCACTGCGTTTTTTCACTATTTTCACATAGACCATAATGCACCTTGTTCTTCCGCACCCCTCCCCCCCCCCACCCCGGGCCGCCCACTAAAAATAAATAAATAAATAATAATAATTCATAACCATTATTCCAGTTTCTCCTGGTTATTACAGACCCCCCAAGAGAAATCGAAGGCAATAGTTATGCAAAATTTAGTTGGCAAACATGGGGAATCCGACAACTGACTGGTTAAATCGTGGTTTTTTCCGGTTCACTTTTTAAAAAACCTGAATATTAAGCATCTTATCCATCCAATTACCATTGAAATCCTGCCTTTATGACATTTACGATTTTACGACAGTTTAATAAGATTTAAAAAGCTTCGCGTGACGTGTATCTCGTGACTTATTTGAACGATGACGTCATGTGCCGCACCTATAAATATTCGTTTACGCTCGTTTCCTTGTTGCTCCGTCCCAGTTGTCTGAGTTGGGATTTTGATTGGAAAGGGCAACACTTCCCTTTATCACTCAATTGCTGTGTGCTTTCATTTGACAAATTCTGTTACACACGGACACAGGTTAGTGTTAAAGATCTTGATCCTTCAATAATTCTTCAAGGTCTAAACGAATGTAAAAAAGAAATTGAGCGGTGTAGACATGAATCTTGAATGTCGTCCGGTTATGGCTTCACGGTTTATTCGTGTCTGACACTGAATTTCCGATCTACAATTGCAGTTTTCAAGCTCCTTTTTATGGTCTTATTTTACCACTCTTTTACCTGTGTTTGTTTATTGTGTCGGGTATTTCGTGTTACGAGTCATGTCACAAGTCGAGCCTGGAGGCATTGAAGGTATTTGTTGTAGAACTGTCGTAGACCGGCCATATTGGAAATGGAGCGTGTTAGCTCAAGATTACCTTGTTGTGATTTACTACTCCGTATACGCGTTTGTGAGTCGCTGGTAAACTCTGTCCTTGACGTCAGTTGAACAATCATTTGGATTCTAATCCAAAAATGTTAAATACTGGTAGATTTAGTGGTTCATCTACGTTTGCAAAGGATTCCGAAAGGGGGCGCCTAACGACAGTTGGCAGTTCTGAAGGTTAATTGTTCGCACCTCACTCCCCAGGTTATGCTATTTTTCGCAGAGAAAGGAAACCTAAAATTTTCGGATTCGCAAATGCGATGGAAAGAGGAATCGGAAAAATTGCCACTGTTGTAAAACTTTAACTTGCATCTAAAATTTCCGGGAAAATGATACCGAAGCCCTGGGTAATTTCGAAAACAGTCCAGTTGCCTTAGGATAACCGAACATAGATAAATTTTACTAGCGGTGATTAGAGTGTATTTCTAAAGATCCAAAAGTACTCTGGATAGCCTAAAAAGCGTTTTCAAGTCATTTGGGAGGTAAGCGTCGTTTGGTGCCCCTGTCCGATATGTGAGTGTTATAGTTAAAACTTCATGTTTGTAGGTGTTTTCCCCGTTCAAAAAAATGTCACGTTGGTGGCCATACTGAATTCAGATCTACGTTTACACGAAGCCATGCGAAGACTTGCATGAGATAGAGCGGTTTTCACTTGACTGTCGTAAAACCAAAACCAAAGTAAATACACTAGCCAACCAAAGGGCGTAGTAAAACCAAAACCAAAACCAAAACCAATCCCTTTCGACAGTCAAGTGAAAACCGCTCTAGTCACAAAAGCAATGAAATACTCTGAAAAAGAATGAAAGTCAAATGTAATTTTCTCAAATGACTGGGGCCTTCCTCTGACTGGAGTCGAGCTTTGCAGTCCAAAAAATCGAAGCTCAAAACTATCTGGGCTGAATATTTTTCTATTTAGTTACGGATTCCTTTTTTTCCTTAACTTCTCAGTTAACATCAGACAACAACAGACTGTAATTAAAAAAAAAGTTGTGATGATTTCCTTGTGTAAAATTTATTATCGATTGCGTGATCTAGAATCCTGACGTGACTAATTCTTCCTAACAATGATGTTATCCTCCCTTTTCTAAAACTCTGACTACTTCCATTTTCGCTTTCAATTTCCTCCCGTCGTTTGCTTTTTCTGAGCCCATCGTCTTTCTTTCTGTGAAATGATTTGCGCGTGTATATACAGGTTAGTCTTTCAGTGTCTGCTTTGAAGTTGCTAATTTGCAAAGATTAAGCGACTGTTGTAGAGGCTTCGACATGAATGCTGTCTCAGAGGCTCGGTCAATTTATTGTTAAACTTATATCTCATAATTGTAATGGTTCTTATCAATGAGTTCGTGTCCTAGTTATTGTAAGCGCGCAGCTACAGCACTATCACTGTTTTATTCCTTTACTTTGACTTTGCGTGCTTGAGTCAACAAAATGTTCAACCCTTGTTTGTACATTCAAGCTTAGCGTATTGCTTTGCTTATCTAGATGTAATTATTAGGTAACAACGGACATTTCTAAAGTGGCATGAGTTACCCGTACCGCGTCTAGTTGTTATTTTGTGCACTTTCTACGCCCCATTGTACAGAGCTCCATTAACTGTCCGATCAATTTTTTTATTAGAATTATTAAATTGGGTAAATGTTGCTAAAATGTCTATTGCAGCCTTAAAGTGATTTATCCAAACAACGTGCCGCGTTTAAAAGGCAGGTAAAATTTAAAATCTTGTTTTATCAGCACCATGGATGTACTTAACACTAACTGCGACGGTATTGTCTGATTGCCAAATAAAGTCTTACCTTTTTTGAGACTAAAAGTTATTAACTCAATCCGAATTCTCGCCAACCATGCGCACGCCCTCCGCCACTGTCTTCGACCGCAGCACTAAAATATGGAATCCGGAATCCGGAATCCGGAATCCGGAATCCGGAAACGGAATCACGGAAACAAAAACGGAAATGGAATACGGAATCAAATGTCAATGATAGAAAATTAAAGGATTTCACATTGCATTGTTTTAGTTTTCTTGGCAGTTCCCTTAAATATACTCTTATTATTGTGTCTTGATAAGGTTTGCCGTAGTGTAGGTTATTGCACTGCAAGGCCGATGAAAGTAATTTTACGAGTAATTTTTGTTCACGAGTTTATGGGTTGAATGATACAGTTAAAAATTACTTTTGTAGCTAAATGTCAAGAATAGTAGTAGTTGGCCTCAGATCACACCACGTGATTGTCCCGAAACTGAATCACTCAACACATGACCGAACCGTGACGTGACCACAGTTTGGTGTTTTAGCAATAAGTTCAACTTTTTCGCCAAGCTAAATACTGATGGAATACTGGTGTACCGGTAATTGAGTTTACGCAGAAACTCATATAGGGGGTTGAACAACCCCTTACGAGTTTCTGGTTTGCGTTGACGTCCGTATTGTTGTTGAAGAGGCTTATTAAACATGGCGCATTATTTTGATGTAATCAGTTGCGGAATCAAGCGAATGCATGCACAATTCTCTCTTCTCTTAGGAATCCACAATGCCATGGTTCTCTTGAGTAAGTTGTCTTTACTTGATAAATAAAAGTGAACACTGTTGAAGACAACCCGGAAAAGACACTCAGGAAAAACTTGACGGCGACGCCTTTCAGTTATATAAACGACGCCTCTGTCGATTTAAACGAAGTCTGTCTCCATGTAACTTACCTTTTTCTTAAGGAACAAGTTTTTGTCGGTGACGTTTTTCTCCTTTTTATTTGCTGTCCCATGAGAATTTGCATTCATTGCCGGAAATAGTATCAAGAGTCTTTTCACCGGAATCGACTCCTTTAGTGGTACAGCACTCCCCTCTACTCAGCTAATTTATTCATTTATTGTGAAAGGTTTGAACCCAGGAGTTATTTCAAAAGTAGGTTGAGTTTGATCGTCCGGGTGAACGTAGTCCTGAATAGGACTGTTGTTGTTGACAGTGACTGACGTTTCGACAACCTGTGCGGTACGTAGTCATCTTCAGAGTCAAAGTGAGTTGTATCACGTCAGTTGATGGTATTATACTCTGGTTAATATTGATTTGATTGGTCAATTACGTCGTGATGTTATTGGTCGTCTGTCAGTTAAGCCGTGATGTTATTGGCTACGAAGACTTGGTGCGTTTCGATCCGTCTATTGTCACAGTTAAACAGTTGTCTATTGTTAGTCAAATTGTCATTCTCTCGTAGTTAGTTTTGCTTGATCTCGTCAATTATTCATTTATGTCTTTTTTATCTCTTTATTTATTTTATTGTCATTGCTAATATATTTTTTTTCAAATCGATCGCTTGGAACCTTCTTTCACGGATTCCGTATTCCGTTTCCGTTTCCGTTTCCGGATTCCGGATTCCATGTTTTAGTGCTGCCGGTATCAAATCATCAAATCTGCACTTCCTGCATGTGCAGTGAGCAGTATGTTTTTATGATAACTTCTCTGCATTTGGTTAGATTATAAAATCTTTAAATGGATAAAATTACTTTGAAGGCATTTACATCAAATTCAAGAAAACTGACTTGGGCAGAAATTTCTTAACAACCTCGCGTGTGAATTCGCTGTTCATTCCCCATGCAGGAATGCAGAGGTGAATCTGATAACTACAACTACCAACAGATTCAAGTCATTCAAACAAACGGAATCAATATCAGCATGTTCAACGGATAAACCTTTTGGAATAACTCAGCCTGTTGAACCAGAAACGTTTTTAACAAACCAAAAGCTTTTGCATTACCTGAGGGTACCCTTGCATTCCCAGATAATCATAAGTAACTCTCTGTGTTTACTTTTTATTAAAGATGTATGACAACTTTGATGTATGGCATCTTCTTTACGGGAACCTCAGTCACGGGATTGCAGAGTAGATGATTCCCGCAAAGTGCAAGTCACTATTTTGGCTTCTGAATGGGGATCAAGCAAAGGGGGACTTTCCACCATAAACAGAGAGTTAGCCATTCAGTTGGCCAAATACCCTGAAGTGGAAATCACTGTCTTTTTACCGCAATGCAGTAAAGAGGACAAGAAGTTAGCCCTGAGGTATAACGTAAAGATCGTTGAAGCAACCCCCCTGTCTGGCTTTGAGCAACTGGACTGGCTTTGCTTTCCGCCTGAAGATTTGCAAATCGACATTATCGTAGGTCATGGAGTTAAACTCGGTAAACAGGCACAAATCATTAAAAGATCTAAAAGGTGCAAATGGGTTCAAGTGGTGCACACAGATCCAGAGGAACTTGGAATGTTCAAAAACTATTCAGATCCAATTTCAAAAGGCGAGGAAAAGCACAAGATCGAAGTAGAACTGTGTGAAATGGCAGATCATGTTGTTGGGGTTGGTCCCAAGTTGAGCGAGGCCTTTCGCTCCTATCTTCGCAGCTGCCAAAAAGATGACAATGTCCTTGACTTAACTCCAGGAGTATTTGTAGAATTTGAGGCTGTGAAGCAGGCTCTGAACGAAAGGCAACAACACAGTGTCTTGGTGTTTGGTCGTGGAGACGTAGAGGATTTCGAATTGAAAGGATTTGACATCGCTGGGAAAGCAGTTGCTGAGTTAGAAGATACTCGTCTTGTCTTTGTTGGGGCTCCAGATGGAAAACACGAAGAAATAGCAAAACAATTGACCGAATGTGGTGTCCCTCCAAGTCGCTTGAGAGTAAGAGGATTTGTTCAAGATCGAGAGAGTCTAAGGCGCTTGTTTCAAGAAGTGGATCTTGTTGTCATGCCTTCAAGAACAGAGGGCTTTGGATTGACAGGGCTGGAGGCCTTGTCAGCTGGTCTCCCTGTGCTTGTCAGCCGCAACTCCGGTTTTGGAGAAGCTTTACGCAGTGTACCTTTTGGATCAACATATGTAGTGAACTCAGAGGAACCGGCAGATTGGACCTCTGCTATCAAAACAATCTGGGTCAAGGACAGGAGAAGTCGGCTTGAGGAAGCGGAAACTCTGCGCGAATCCTATGGCAAGAAATACAACTGGGCCAAACAGATAAAAGATTTCATTGACAAGATGGTCTGTTGGGTTTACGGTATGAATGTCAATTTTCTTTTTTATGAAAAAAAAACCACTTTTCATACATTACAAGAGGAATAATAGAACGTGGACTCTAAGAAGAAATTAAAATAAAGAAACAAAACCAACTTTGAGTAATATCCGCTTCATTTTTTCTCCCGGCTGAGGTCTTGGAAAAAGCCGATTACAAAGTTTTACGTTACATGTAGACAAACGCAGTAAAGTAATATTGACCCAATCCGTCTATCATTTGCTTTGTCCCTAGTTCCCTGGCTTATGTGATTATTCCATGCATCCACATCTACCAAAACAGCCTGTTCTTATCTACTCTTTTTTATCAACAGATGATACTCTAAATTACCAGAGCTCTTCAGAAACAAAGCGCAGAATTTTTTCATCCACCGATAAATCTTCTCAGCGAATGGAGGAGACAACTGTAGACCCTGAAGGTATCCTCGATGACTTAATAATAATCAGCGTAATACTAGTCTGGTGTTGCTGGTCAAAAGTGTTCTTTGTTCATTAAAATGGTTAGCATTATTTGAATCGGTTTTTTTTTCTAAGTCCATGCCTTACGCATGCGTGGATGAACGATAACTAAGTTCACTTGCATGATTTATACATACCGCTCAGGCAGAACGGTTGGCTTTGGTCTGTCTCGAACTGGTCTAGGATTTCGCTCTTTCTCCGTGTATTAAGTTCAAGAACATTAAAACTTCTAGAGAGGGAAAAGAAAAAAAGAATATGCTGCTTGTGAGAACACGTGCTATTTGCGTACTTTTCACTGTACAAATTATTGGATTACATTATGCCTAGAAAGCTACCAAAAGTGTCTTTAAGGGGCACCCAACGACGGTTTCCTCCTACAAACATTGAAAACACTTTTAAGGCTATCCTGAGCCCTTGTAGATATCTAGAAATGTATTCTAAGCGGGGCTTTAAAATTTGTGCCAGCCCGGTAATCCTAGGGGAACTTGAGCCCATTCGAAAGTAGAAGGGCTTATGTATTATTTTCCCGAAAATTTTACGTGCAGTTTGAAGTATTACGAAAGTGAGAATTTTTCTGATTCCTCTCTCCTTCACATTTTTGAATCCGGGAGTAAAATGTGAAAAATTAAACTTCAAAAAATCGTAGGGAAATTATTGGATGCACTTCGAAAAATGTACAACAGTCGTTGGGTGCCCCTGGTTTGCCAAAATATCTGTTTGGAGAAGGAAATATTTCTTACAAATTTTAGGATCGTGTTTTTACCCCATACAAACACTAATTTTATTGGAACCGTACTGTGGTACTATCCCAAAGCCTGGGTTACCTGTCAGGTCACCGTATTAGACGCTTCCGTAGTTCTTTCTTATAGTCTTTTATAGGCGAGTAAGAACGGGGCGCGCGACGAAGACCACCCACTACTTTCAAACGCCTGCTACGCTGGTTAGCTACAAGTTATGTAATTGACTATTGTACAGTATTTTGGAATAGTAGTGTTTTATTTTCGAAACTGTTTATATTGACTAATCAGTGTGAAGAATAAGGACTGTATGTAATGGTGACTCTTGTTGTTGGTTGTAGGCTCCTCTTCAGTTTCAAAGTCCACTCAAGGGAAAACCAATTATTCTCGTCTATGTCGCCTGCTGATCAGCATAGGCTCGCGAGTGCTTGGAGATACATTCGATAGCATTATTCCACCGGAGAATCTTCGAGAATTGTTGAAAAGTGACCCGGTGCACTCCAGACTACAGTTACTGCGAAAGAAAGGAGTCCTTTCTTCAGTTCATTGGAGGAAATTGTACCCCGCCACACCCACTGAAGTGTCATCTGCAAGCTTTGATATCCCCCTCTTGATTGTGCTTCTAAGGACAATCTGTAATCTGAGTCCTCCACCCGCTGGCTGGGACACACCTCCTCTTACATCAGACACCAGTCGCGAGTCTGACATTGCGCGCATTAAGTACTTTATGAACGCCGTATCCAAACATGCCACGGAGGGCTCTGTGAGTGATGCTGTATTCAGTAGCTACTGGCAGCATATCCGTGACACACTGGTACGATTGGGTGGAGCTGATTATGAAGATCTCATTGATGAATTTAAAGACCAGGAAATTGAATTCCTCGATGAGGAACATTTCAGAGAACTTCTCAAGCAGTGGAAGAAGGTAGAAGACGACATCAGAGACAGGCTGAATGAAGTGGAAAGTGAAGAAGCTTCTAAAGAGAAAGGTATGCTATGCAGTAGGCCTTGTTAGGAGATACAACCCTGCCAATTGGTAGGTTTTAAACTCTTAACACTGCGAATTTAGGGTGGTTTGGTTAACAGGGAATATACTTTATGTATCTATGGAAACGTTGCCGGATCCAGCAATTGCTTCCATACAAGACCTTATTTATAATTTGTTAGACGTTCCAGCACCTTTAAAATGTTAGTTTTATGTGTCAGTAACTTTAAAATTACCTATCCAGGGAATACTCTCGTACACCTCCCATCTCTTGGAATTGTTTAAGTTGCTTCCCATTAAGCAGGTCACGGATAAATGGAAAATTTGGAATTTCAAGCTGCGTTAAGGGTCATACCAATTATTAACATAAAGATTCTTTCGGCTAATTTTACCGTTATTTCCTTGGAGGTTTCAAGTGATCTTGTGGTAATTAAGCCACTAAGTGAATTTAAGTGTATCACGTTATTAAGCTTTGTGTAATGTTTTGTGGGGCCTCCGTTGTGCCGTATTTCAAGGTCTCCTCGTTTAATTCTTGACTTGTTCATGCAGATCCCCGAGCGGCGAGTGGTGCTAGTGGTCCCATTGGACCTGGTGTTGATGGGCCTTCGGATCTAACCAAGCAGACTGTTCATGACCAAGGTATACAACTACTAAGCCTGTTAATGTAGCAACTACCTACTGCCAGTGTTAATAAGGTGATAGCGTCGAATCGAAAAATATAATTACAGTCATGTGTCCGTATTATTAGAGAGATGTCTGTTTACAGGGAGTCAACTAAAAGGAGTAAAAAGGGTAGGGACGAACTCTTGGTGTCAGTTTTAGCCAGGTGCCCGTGTTATAGAAGTGTCCATAAGAGAGAGTTGACTCTACTCAGGAGCGTTTTTTTTTTCATTTGAGTATAAAGAATGTGGTTATAATATGTAGTCGTGCATTGTATGGTCTTAAGGCGGGATTCCACTTCAAGCTGTAATTCTTTGATTAATTGCCTTTAGCTATTCAGCAACAAACTGTTATCTAAATTGCTGTAGTTCTGTCAAAATCACCCAGATGTGTTTCAAAAAACGTTAAAAGGAGTATAACCATCTGACATACCTTCATACTATTAGTTTCCATTCTTATTCTCATGCATTTCATTAAAAAGATTACTCAAACGCCCAGAGCTCCTCAAAAGCAAACAACAGAACTTGTCATCAGACAGAAGGCCTGACTGAGCACCATGGGGGTATTCAGCTTTAGAGACTTTAATAGATTATAATAAATGTATTTGTAAATTTACGGGAAAAAATTGTTTTACAGTTCATATCACTGTCTAATATAGTTTGAATATGGAAGTACTTCAAAGGTTATTTCTTGAGGGCATAATTAAGTGTACCATAGAACGTTGAAAACCAATTTTAATCCAATGTAGAGGGAACTTGTTTTTGCTTTTCCTAAATGGAGGTGAATTCACCCCACCACCCACTCGTCCGTAAGTTTATACAAGTAAAACTGCGAAGTTTGTTTACCGCATACATCGGTAGGCCAAACTTTTCAACGAGAAGTAGGCAGTGAAGAATTTCGCTCCTCGCGATTTTCACCACGCCAATTTTACCCCTTCTTCCCTCTGACTTTTGAACGCTTGTCGTGCAGGCAACAGTTTTGGAGCACGCGAGAAATTTTTTTAAGCAAAAGTTGACTTCCTTTACTAACATATTGAATAACTAATGAATATAATTTAAAACAAACCAAATTAAATGCGGCCTTTATTTTTTCCTAGGTCTAGGTTTCTCATTCCCAACCGATCTCATAGAAAAGATCCGTCAGCTCTACAAAACACGTGAACGACGCCTTCTGCCCGTCCCTTGGTTGAACGAGTTTAGCTTTCATATCAATGATATTTTTACCAGATTAAAAATCTTGGGCAAAGAAAAAACCCAAGGAGAACTTACTGACGATATAACCAATATGACTGCCATCTTTAAGGCCCACGCAGAATGCCAAAGGCCGCGAACAGTCTTGATCGAAGGAGATCCTGGTATGGGAAAAACCACTTACTGTCAAAAGCTGGCGTACGATTGGGCAACTAAGCAAGACAAATGGGACCCGTCTTTTCCAGAGATTGAAGTGTTACTGCTTCTCAAATGTCACGAAATTAAATCTGACATCTGGGAAGCTATTGATGATCAAATTCTCCCCGAGGAAATGGACACTCAAGCTAAGGAATACTTCTTTAAATTCATTCGTGAAAATCAGTCCAAGGTTCTTTTAGTTCTCGATGGATTAGACGAAGCGGATACTACTAACCTCAAAATGTTCTCTAACCTCATTGAAAGTAAAGAACTCTCAGGTTGTTACATTGTTCTCACATCTCGTCATGAGGCTGGAAAGAATGCAAGGCGGTACTGTGACACTCTGTGGGAGATTGTAGGATTTACCCAGGAAGATGCAGTAAGCTTTATTCATAAGTACTTTAAAAACGTCAACAAAGAATATTTAACCAGGAAGCTTATAGAAATGGTATGGCCTGGCCCCTGGTCAATTGAGCCACGACAACCTAAAGATCTGCGTGATTTGACAAAAAATCCTTTAAACACTTCTTTACTTTGTGTCATCTGGGAGGATTTAAAGGGCGTGCTTCCAACGAGCAGAACTGAATTGTACATTGACATTGTTCTTTTTGTTTTGGAAAGATATGAACAAAAGCAAGGACTATCGAGCGAGAATGAAGACCTCCTGTCCGTCTACAATGAAGACTTGTTATATCTCGGAAGAATGGCGTTGGAGTCTCTTCAAAACAGAGAGTTGTGTTTTGAAGAACATAAATCAGGCGGTCGCTGCATTGTCTTATCCAAGATCGGATTCCTTTCACTTCAGCCTGCTGTCAGTAAGAGGAGAGGTCGTACGCGTTACGCGTTTCTTCATAAGAGCTTTCAAGAATTCTTTTCTGGTTTCTTTCTTGCTTGCCAACTTATTGAAGGCGAAATTAGCTGCGAGTCAGTAGTGACAGACCGAAGATATGAGAGTGAACTATATGAAGTATTTGCATTCTTGATTGGGATACTAGTGTCAAAAAGTAAGAAAACGGCAGAATCTCTTGTTAAAAGCGTAGCTGCAAATATCAATTTCACAAGTCTTAGGTTAGACAAAGCTGCAGCTAAAGACGTTTCAAAACGTGTATTACTTGCTTTACGTAGCTCATCGGAGCACGCAAGTTTACTTCAAACCTTAGGGGAGCACCTTAACTTTACGCAATTAAATTTGAAGGACCGTTCGATTGGCGAATCTGGTGCTGCATCTCTTTCCCAGGCTCTTGCAGTCAACTCCTCCTTAACTGAGCTGGATTTGAGTGGCAGCAGCATTGGTCCGTCTGGTACTGCATCTCTTTCTCAGGCTCTTGCCGTCAACTCCTCCTTAACTAATTTGGATTTGAGTAACAACGTCATTGGTGATTCTGGTGCTGCATCTCTTTCTCAGGCTCTTGCAGTCAACTCCTCCTTAGCCGAGCTGGATTTGAGTGGGAACAGCATTGGTGATTCTGGTGCTGCATCACTTTCCCAGGCTCTTGCGGTCAACTCCTCCTTAACTAAGCTGGATTTGAGAGGCAACAGCATTGGTGCTTCTGGTGCTGCATCTCTTTCTAAGGCTCTTGCAGTCAGCTCCTCCTTAACTAAGCTGGATTTGAGACTGAACAGAATTCGTGATGCTGGTGTTGCTTCTCTTTCTCAGGCTCTTGCAGTCAACTCCTCCTTAACTGAGCTGAATTTGAGTTACGAGAGGATTGGTGTTTCTGGTGCTGCATCTCTTTCCCAGGCTCTTGCAGTCAACTCCTCCTTAACTGAGCTGAATTTGAGATTCAACACCATTGGTCATTCTGGTGCTGCATCTCTTTCCCAGGCTCTTGCAGTCAACTCCTGCTTAACTAAGCTGGATTTGAGATACAACAGCATTGGTGTTGCTGGTGCTGCATCTCTTTCCCAGGCTCTTGCAGTCAATTCCTGCTTAACTAAGCTGGATTTGAGATACAACAGCATTGGTGTTTCCGGTGCTGCATCTCTTTCTCAGGCTCTTGCAGTCAACTCCTCCTTAGCCGAGCTGGATTTGAGAGCAAACAGCATTGGTGATGCTGGTGCTGCATCTGTTTCCCAGGCTCTTGCAGTCAACTCCTCCTTAACTGAGCTGAATTTGAGAGCGAACGGCATTAGTGTTGCTGGTGCTGCATCTCTTTCTCAGGCTCTTGCAGTCAACTCCTCCTTAACTAAGCTGAATTTGAGAGCGAACAGCGTTGGTGATTCTGGTGCTGCATCTCTTTCTCAGGCTCTTGCAGTCAACCCCTCCTTAACTGAGCTGGATTTGAGATATAACAGCATTGGTGATGCTGGTGCTGCATCTCTCTCCCAGGCTCTTGCAGTCAACTTCTCCTTAGTTGAGCTGGATTTGAGTGAGAACAGTATTGGTGATTCTGGTGCTGCTGAACTGTCCAGTGTGTGCAGGGTAAATACAACTGCTAAACTGTTTTGGTAGAGCATGATAATGATGAATTGACTATTATGATGATTCTAATAAAGATGCGTAGGATTAGGAAGACATAGACAAGTATAATTGTAAGTGAAAGACAGTCAAACGGGTCGTCTTTGGGAAACTTTGTTTAATTCTAATAGAACCTTTTTAAGTTTCTTTTAGCAACTGCAAAAGTTGCGTCTATAACTGCGATCTTCTCTTTTCAACTATTAATTTTGTAGGCCTGGCTGACTTTCATTTTCACATATCCAGAAAATTGTATGCATAACTAGTCTGTCGACCTCACCAACACTTCGACCTCTTACGCTTTTTAGCTCACCCCCAAAACGCATAATTTATTACAAGTACTAGAGTGATCAAGCCAAAAATTTGTAGGCCCAGGCCTACAGGTCTGTGGGCTGGCTGCGCCTCTGTCCACTGATATTGTCATGTTACGATTATCATAATGATGATGAATTGACCATCAAGACGATTATATTAATGATGCGGAGGAGGAGGAAGACATAGACAAGTATGTAAATAAGTAATGTTAAAATGAAAAAAATGGTAATGATGATAATCCCTTGTATTTATTAGAATAACAATGGTGAGTGAAGGGCAGTCAAATGCATTTTCTTTGGAGAACTATTTGTGAATCTCCAATAGCACCTTTAAAATTCATATTCTAATTGCACTGATATTGTCATGTTACAAATTTATCATAACATAGCAAAGTTACTTAACTCTGATTTGTTAGCTTTGATGGGCATTTTTCCCGTCAATTTTAGCAATGACAAGACACAATTATTTAATGATGCATGCATTAAAATTTCTCAATTCTGATTGCCTAGTGAATGCTTAGTTCACGCCGTCTTAGTTAGTTTAAGCCAATCGGAAACGGAGGGTGCGTTTCTTTAAAAAAATCCAAGATTGGATTCTTAATCCGAGATCATGCGGATTCGTTATTTTTAAAGACACGAAAAATCCGAAATGGATTTTTTTTTCAATTCGCCGTAACGACCCCAGCATGCAGTTCGCGTGTTTTGGGGGGAGTTTTCAAAATGGCGGAAAGTTTTGGTTTGATGTTTGAACTGTTCGAAGAAGTCCTTGCCGATGACCTTGAACAACAACAGGTTCTTTTAGGAGCCGATGACGAAGCAGTTTTATTCCTTTTGGCGGCCGGACAGCTCGTCCGAAAAGAACACGTTCGCACAAAGAATTTTTACGAAATAACCGTACCTAGTTACATACCGGAGGACTTCCGAAGTCACTTCCGCATGTCACGGCATACAGTTACAGTTCTCGAACATTTGCTTTCGGTCCACGGCGACTTACCTCAATACACTGGCGATAGAGGAAGACCACCGGTCGAGTTAAGAAAGCAAATCCTTATTACGCTGTGGATTCTTGGGAATCCAGAATGTTTACGCTCTGTTGCCGATCGATTTGATGTTTGCAGGGCAACTGCGTACAGAGTCTACAGACGAGTTTGCAAAGCAATAGTGAGGAACTAAATGGATGAGTTTATCAAGTTTCCAACTGGTCTAAAAGCCCAAGCGGTGATGGAGGCCTTTGAAGAGAAAAAGGGTTTTCCGGGTGTTTTGGGGGCTATTGATGGCACCCACATACCAATCAAAGCACCACATAACAATCATGAACAATACATAAATCGCAAAGGTTTCTTTTCCGTCCAACTACAAGTCATTTGTGACCCGGATTTATTCATAACCGATGTTTTCTGTGGTTACCCTGGTTCAGTACACGATGCTCGCGTGTTTCGTAATTCTCCGATCTGCCGAGAAGTTGAAGTGAACCCAGACAATTATTTTCCTGGCAACTCCCACATTTTGGGAGACGCAGCATATCCCTTGAAGAGGTGGCTGTTGACCCCATTTCGAGACAACGGACGTTTGACTGCTCAACAAAGACGTTACAATACTGCCCACAGTTCCACCAGAATGGTGGTTGAGAGGTCCATAGGGCTTTTTAAGAACAGGTTTAGGAAGCTAAAAACAATTATGGATGTTGACAAAATTGAGGACATACCGGAAATTATTGTATCCTCTTGCATCTTACACAACATTGCATTATTGAAGATGACATCGATGATTTTTTAGATGACTCTAATGATGATGATGACAATGATGACAATGATGATGACATCTTTCCACCAGGTGTAGGAGCAGTTGATAAGAGAAACATGATAATGAGACTGATCCCATAAACCTAGCATTTATAAGTGGTTTATGTATTGATACCTTTTGTACTGTGGTGTTTTCATGAACACTTCTTTCATAGGTGGTGTATGTCATTCATAAAGTTTATACTGTATAATAGTCTTTTTGCTATAAATATCAATATTTTATTTGTTTTTAAAAGTATATAAGAAAATAGTAGAGCCATGTACATGGATCACTTTATACTACCTGAAACATTTATGGTGCTGCTTGAAATGTAAACTTTCAACACAAATGTAACAGCCTAATACTCTGACAGTCCAGGTTGCTTGTGTCACGCACAGAAAGGAGGAAGTGCGTGACACAAGTGATCTGAAGCATCTGAGAATCAGGCTAAAAAAAGTAAAGGATATAAATAATATCAAAACCAGTTTAGTTAGGCCCTCTCACCTAATGTTGCTGTTGTAGTTCCTTGTATGTATGTGATAAAAAAAACATACAACTTGCAATAATACTGTTAACATGTATGATATAATAAACTTTTAGATAACTCAATACTGACAACAAACTCAGGTTTACTGTATCTATGTTCATGTTTGTGGTCAAATAATCCCATGTTCTGCAACACAATAAAAAATTATGGAATCAAGGTTACTCTTTGTTCAATGATTTTTCAAAAACATTCAAAAATCGGCCCATGAGTGCCATGCGTTCATTGTGCATATTTTCAAACTTTTTAATCTTTTCCTTTTCTTCCTCTTTCCTGTCTTGTGTAAATTCCTTAAAGAGCCCAACGAGGTCTTCTCTTTTCTTCCGCTCTGGTAACTTCTTTTTCTTTGCTTTTGTAACCACAGGCTCCTCTGTGTCACTACCTGTGGAACTCAATGTGGAACTGGAATATTTAACACTCTTGACTGCATCTTTGCTCCGTTTACCATCAATGTTGCTGCACAATGTTTTTGGAGCGATGGCATCATCTTTCGAAAATATTTCGTGAAGTTCGTCATAGAAGTTGCATTTCTTTCGGTCATTTCCGCTGACTTTGTTGTGATCAACACAAGCAACATAACTTCTCTTCAGATTTTTCAATTTCGTCTCACACGCCTTGGCATTAAAGAACACTCCGTTCTTCTTTAATTCTTCGCTGATTTCTTCCCACAGGGACTTGTTCTTTTTGTTTATATCTTTAAATCGTTCTCTGCGTTCGACATAGCAGGAAATTAACAACAGCACATCAGCTCTAGACCAGCGTACAAGAGCTCTCGATTCGCCTTCGGTGCCTTCACTCGACTGACTGAACGTGGCTGCAGCTGTTTCCAAAGAAGAAAAACTTGGACCAGGCTGAGGTGATACTGATCTGACTGTTTCATGGCTGAACTGTGATGCCTGCGGTGGTGGAAACATGAACTGAGGAAGATAAGGTTGAATGCCCGGTTGAACGTGGCTTTCGTTCCACTGATATTCTGGATATTCACCTGCAGATAAACTGTGCGTCCAATATTGTCCTGTAGATAGAAATAAAAGATGCCAAGACGCATCAAACATCCGGAAAATTTATAAAAATACGTACAGGACGGAAAATTTCGGTGAAACTACACAAAAAACTCACCTTGTTTATTCGCCATGGCTGGCAGCAGCTAATATTTACAACAAAATGGCGGGAATGTGGCGGATTTTAAGAAGACGACCGCTTGCCAAACGTACTGCTTTTTGTATCCGTGCAATAAAGAAACGCACGGATCATGAATCCTAAAAATCCGGATTTAGATTTGATCTAATGAATCCACTTGGAGTGTGGATTCTATAGATTCAAAATCCATTTTCGGATTTTATTAAAGAAACGCAAAATCCGTTTTTGGATTCAAGAATCCGGATTTGGATTTTTTTAAAGAAACGCACCCGGAGTAATAATTCGAATTACAAAAATATGTTTTAATTTTGCTCAACCTCAAACGATAACAACACATTCAGCTTTTTCAAGTTTTATCTCACAAATACAGTCGAATGTTAATCAAGCAGTCACTCTGATTTCGGGGAAGGCAGAATTGGCGGCTTTATTGAGGTCTGGCTTCCAGTTTGTTTGTTTTTTCTGTTGGCCGTTTTGATGACTCGCCGCTATGTTGAAGAGGGCTGTTGATATAGTTTCGACTGATTATTACATGTAGCTTGGTCGTTGTGTAATCTCTTACTTAGTATCGACTACTCTTACACCCACACGTGGTAATTAAAACTGTTGTTTTATGTTTAATTGTTGTTGTTGTTGGTTTTCTTATTCAGTTGATGGTTTTTGTGTCCCTATCTCTGCCCAGGTGCCCTATGGGGGCGGGGGGATACCCCCGATTTTAAGTGACAGGGATGATTTCGGGATTTTTTTTGGTAGCTTGATTGAAGTAGGGATTAATCTTGGCAAAGTGATCTTTGCCAAGATTTGCTTGCTTTGGGGAAGGGAAGGTGCAAAAAATACATCTTTTCATTGCAGGAGCCTGTTCATAGTTATTTCATTTTGTTTTGATCTCTTTTTCTTCGCTGCAAGGATCAGTTTTCTGCCATGTGCCTTTGTTTCTACAGCCACTTCTCATTGTTCCCCTTCGCCAGTCTCTCTCTTGAAACGTCCTAACCTGCAATGACTTCGTCCTTGTTAACGTCCACTGACTTTTGTATTCACACATCGCATGTAAGAAACGTTACAGCTACCAGGGGCGTAGCCAGCCTCTCGACTACTTGAAGGCTTGGCTGACCTTCATTTCCACATATCCTGAAAATTGCACGCATGACTAACACGCACTGCCCTCACCACTACTTTGAGCTCCTAGGCTTTTAAGCCCACCCCAACAACGCATTATTTATTACAAGCGATAAAGTGATCAAACCAAAAATTTGTAGAGGCCTATGGGCTGGCGACGCCCCTGGCTACGAGGAGCGACGAGGGTTGGCTATACTGGTAGTTTACTATGTTTCTTAACGACTGCCTTTTTTCACCATTTTCACATAGACCATAATGCACCTAGTTCCCCCCTCACCCCCCCAAAAGAATAAGAAATAATAATAATTACATATTAACCATTTTTCCAATTTGTCCTGGGTATTGCAGTAGCCACAAGAGAAATCGAAGACAATAGTTATGCAAAATTTTGGTGGGTTAACATGGGGAATTACTGTTCAGGATCTTTGTTAGACTCATCCGACCACTGACTGGTTAAATCGTGTTTTTTTTTTTCCGAATGACTTGTTTCCGAATGACAGTTATGGGGGGGGGGGGGGGGGAATTTTCGAGCCGCAGGAATTTTTTTTCGTTATCAAATTCCTTGTATGATTTTTTTAGGCCATAGCATGAATATTTTTTTAGGGTTAATTGGCGTGCATGAATTTTTTTTTCATTTAATTTCCCTTGCTCGAATATTTTTTGTAGTTTGCCCGCCCCCGACGTGAAATTGGGCTTCTTTTCCATCCAAGTACCATTAAAATCCTACCTTTAATTCGTCTCATTTGTTTTTCAATGGCTCACAAATGACGTTTACGATTTTACGACAGTTTAATAAGATTATTCGTTTCCTTGTTGCTCCGTGCCAGTTGTCAGTAGTATACATGGCTAACGTGGGTCCTAACCAATCAGAGTACAAGAAAGACAATAGGGTTATTGTTCTAGAGGGTCACGTGTCTCATTAGCATTGGAATGTCATCACTTGTGTTCACGTGACCCATTTCGACCAATCAGAAAGCAGCAAACCCCTAACTGCTCCCCAGGCCCCTCGCATTCATATGAAGGCACATACTTGCATGGAGTTAGTACGCATGCGCAGTTCTCTCAAATGCTTTTGCCCTGCGCAGTCACGTGAATCGGATCGTAGGCGCATGCGCAGACCACCAAAATACTCCCCAGATCCCCAGCATTTATATGAACCAATTTCCACATAGACCTACTGCGCATGCGCAAACACTCAAAAAATATCCCCAGACCCCTCGCATCACCGGAAGTCAGTAAAAACACACTAAACTACAAATAAAAATCACTTGGTTGGTTTAATACAATCTCGAATCCATACCCTAGTTACATCCGGGACATGTGTGACGTCCTGGTGACGTCACGCCCTCAATTTTATTTACAAATTCAGCAAGAGTTCCACTTCCTTCCCAATTCTCTCATAGCCGTAAGGATAACTAGATTTGGTGTCCGTGTGGATGACACGTTTGTCAAAGACTAGACCATATTGTTTGATACGTGGAACCACTTTGATACGTTTTTGTTCTAAATCTCTTTGAAAATAATAAGGCGTCACTACATTGGTGGTACGGCGATGATCCAGTGGGTTCTCCAATTCAGCCAAAATATTGTCTTTCATGGTCTGAAAATTCAGAACAGCTGCGCCGCGAACATTTAAGGTGAATCCTCGGACCTTACACACCACTTTACCCTGCCGTGTCGTGTACCCATAGTTCTTGGCGCCCCAAGAAACGAACTCGGTGATGACATCCCCGTCCAGTTCATCCGTCATGTCCCCCAGAAAATAACCTGTGGCGATAGAGGGTTGACCCGGAGGCCATCGGTAGACCACACTGTCCGTGTCATAATAAAGCACTTGCTCCTGGAGGGTGTCTAGAGACTCGTAGAGTTTCAACCGGGCGTGACAGGTGGTGAAGGCCGCCACAAAGATATTGGTCTTGGTGCCTTTGACCGCATTGTCATCGCACTGGTGTAGACAGCCTCCAAGATGTCGTCGGTGCACAATCGGAGAGTGCTGATGTCGAGGGCGGCATCCGAGATCAGACTGACAAATGGGCAGGGTCCTTGACGGTGACGGTGGTGGGTTTGTTGATCCGCTTACCAAATTTGCCCCAGAAACTGCAAAAAAAAACCATGAGAAGGGGTGGGATGACAAAATGAAAAAAGAAAAAATGGAACAGGTGCCTGTTGAGCATTAACTTGGCCGTGGCCTTTCGTCCAGAGTTTTTGGCAATCTGGCTGATGTCCAGTCGGATCCCCTCCCGCTCCTGGTAGCGAAGAATGTACTCTCATTTTTGTTCCACAGTCTGGCACCAACTAGGCCACCCAGCCGACTCTTGTTTTATCTTCAACCATGTGTTTACGTAATCAGCAAAGAGACCCGTCCTGCGTTGCTCGGGGGGAAAATGCCAGACTTCGTGGATCTTGACGAGGGTGTACCCCTTTTCCACGGCTTTGACCAGCTCGGGGGTGCACCAGGTACCGCGTAGCATCCGATCCACGTCCGAATGATGGCAGTAGTGAGTGCGATGCAGCATGGGTTTGGCCTGCTCCTCCTGTACACAGGTGCGACACAGAGAAAAGATGAGTTTGTTACCGCTGCGCACGGGCAAGACGGGGTGGAACAAACCAGCGGGTAGAAGAATGTCCACAGTGGCGATACCAAAATACGACCCCAGGGATTGGTCAACGGGCTGCGTGATAATCTGCGGTTGACCAATAGGGTAAGGGCAGTTCTTGTTCACCCACGGGTAAAGGGAGGTGACATCCACATAGCGTATTTCCTCGCCCTCCCCAGCCACGACATGCAGAGCCACCGCACATGTCCGTCCACCAAAAAAGGCCTCGCGGGGTTCCAGAGGTAGTACGACATCGAATGAACGAAGAAACTGAGACACGGCAGGCTCGTTGTCTACCAGACGGTCCCACTCACACTCCCACATTTCGATGACTGTGTAACCCGCTCGAAGCAGAGCCATGCTTTTGGATACAGTGGCTTGATACAGTTCCTCCACGCTTCTGTCTGGTACAGCATAATGCTTGGCTTGCCTGTTGGGATAGCAGCGGGGACAACCATGATAGAAACACCCATGAAAGTCGTAGACAGTACCGGTCAGGGGATCGTACCCGTCTACGAAATAGGAGTCGACGATGGTTCGGACGGACTGTTCGCCCCCGTTATGGACGTGTCGGATTCGGTCCGCACTGGCCCCCTGCTTGGGAATTTGTTGTTCTTGGTGATAGAGCCGTTGCAGGGCTTTGAGCGATTGATTGACATTCGCGCCTCGCCAGCCACCGAGAGGTTCAACCGCGATGGTGTTGGGTGTCAAATGGTGCTTGCGCCAATACAGATTGCAGGCACTGGCGATGGTGACGCACTTGGCCATGGGATTGAAGCCAGTCTGACGTTCAAAAACTTGCTGAAAGGCTTCACAACCGGCTTTCAACAGGGCGACATCGGACTTTCATTAGTCGATCATTTTTTGGTGGAAATGGAAGGACACATTGCGACGAACTTAGTCAGCGTGCCAACGGGTCAGTTCCTCTTTCTTTTTGGCCATCATGCCATCGGGATCGTAAAATTCCAAATCGGGGATTCGACCCACGTACTGTTGGTTGTCAGGGGTATTGAACAGATGCGGAAAGAACCCCTTCTTCAATTCAGTCAAATTGAAGGTGCTTGGAAAAGAGGCCAGCGTCATGGGCAATAAACACAGAGAGTCAATGAATTTGAGGGGTCAGCTCTTGAAAGACAAGACTTTGGCCCCCACCGTCAGTTGGTCTACCACCTCTCGCTGTTGCTGGTACAGTTCGTGCAAAATAAGCATGCCGTCGAAGCCTTTCAAATTGTGAAACACCATGAGGATCTCACGCTCTCCATCACTGTCCGGCACATCGACCAGGTCATCCAAATCACGAAGAAATTGTAGGGCACAATCCTCCCCCTAGAACACATGGATCGTCTCTTCCTCCGTCGACGAATAACACATTAAATTAGCGACAAAGACCCCCTCAGCATTCTGCATGGCTTCAAAATTGGCGTAAAAAAACAGGGGAGGGGGTGTAGCCACCATTCCCCCTCCTCGGTCTGTTCATACTCCTCTTCCTCCACCACGGGTTGAATGTAACACTTATGGTCATGGATGGACACCCATTCTTGACACACGGGACATTTGGCGTGCCCGCTCTTGTGGCGTCGGTCGGGAACGACCGTGTACTGGGCTTGCCACTTGAGACAGGCTTTGACCGATTGACATTGCTTGGTGACCACATGATGGCGTTTGCAACAGGCACCGTAAAACTTGCAGTGACACAGGGTCCAATACTCCGTGGGACGGGTACCACGCACATAATCCTGACAGTCAAATCGGCCACATACAGAACAGCGATTCCCTTGACAGGTATGATTGGTCCTATCGTTGGTGTTGAACCCCCTTTCACAGTCCAGACAATAATACGAACGGTTGACGATGGCAGAAAATGACGTACAGCCATCAAAATGATGATTGGATTTCAGTAAACGAATCTGATGGGGGGCAGCGGGTCCCTTGAAAATCAAAAAGAACGGTTTCATCCGGGTCATCACCAATAGTTGGTATTGGGGGCCCAACGCCTGTTGAAATTGGCGAAGCTCTTCCAAGCCACAGGGACCCTCAGCCACCCCTGCTTGCCGATGTAATTCTTGGGCTTGATGTTGCTGCACAGGACGCCCACGCTTTAAATTGTCCCATTGACGAAACCCGTCGGTGCCATCGTCTTTGTGGCAGTGCCCTCGCATGGTGACGATGGCGTGAGCGCAACATAAGGCATGTCTGTTGTTGATGGTGACGATGCATCGTTTCTTCTTGTTTTCTCGGTCCAGGCATCGACGTCCAGGATTGGATTGTTTACGATGACCGGACCCTGGGCATGGCATGGACACAAACACCACATCTACGTGTAAACCGCGATCGGGGTTGAACGATTCATTGCTGTTTAACTTGCCTGCCAACGTGGCCAACATCTCATCCAATCGAACGGTGCGTTGCAAAAACTCGCCCACGGTGAAATTGGCCGTTTGATAGGCGTGGGTAAAACCATGAGCCGTGATGGCAAAATTGACAAAATGATGAGCGGGTTGCTGCTCTCGGTCGAGTTCAGTCTCGATGGCATGATGCAACGCTTCAGTTAAAGCCATCCCAATATTATCCCCAGCTACAGACCCCTCAATTGGTGCAATTGCGCATTCAATTGCGCCCGCTCCACCACATCGCGCCAGCGGCATCGTCTGCCAATGGGTTGCATGGTGCCCCTGTCTGGCTTTGAGCAACTGGACTGGCTTTGCTTTCCGCCTGAAGATTTGCAAGTCGACATTATCGTGATCATGGAGTTAGACTCGGTAAACAGACACAAATCATTAAAAGATCTAAAAGGTGCAAATGGGTTCAAGTGGTGCACACAGATCCAGAGGAACTTGGAATGTTTAAAACTATTCAGATCCAATTTCAAAAGGCGAGGAAATGCACAAGACCGAATTAGAACTGTGTGAAATGGCGGATCATGTTGTTGGGGTTGGTCCCAAGTTGAGCGAGGCCATTCGCTCCTATCTTCGCAGCCGCCAAAAAGATGACAATGTCCTTGACTTAATTCCAGGAGTGTTTGTAGAATTTGCGGCTGTGAAGCAGGCTCTGAACGAAAGGCAACAACACAGTGTCTTGGTGTTTGGTCGTGAAGACGTGGAGGATTTCGAATTGAAAGGATTTGACATCGCTGGGAAAGCGGTTGCTGAGTTGGAAGATACTCGTCTTGTCTTTGTTGGGGCTTCAGATGGAAAACACGAAGAAATAGCAAAACGGTTTACCGAATGTGATGTCCCTCCAAGTCGCTTGAGAGTAAGAGGATTTGTTCAAGATCGAGAGAGTCTAAGGCGCTTGTTTCAAGAAGTGGATCTTGTTGTCATGCCTTCAAGAACAGAGAGCTTTGGACTGGCAGGGCTGGGGGCCTTGTCAGCTGGTCTCCCTGTTCTTGTCAGCCGCAACTCCGGTTTTGGAGAAGCTTTACGCAGTGTACCTTTTGGATCAACATATGTAGTGAACTCAGAGGAACCGGCAGATTGGACCTCTGCTATCAAAACAATCTGGGTCAAGGACAGGAGAAGTCGGCTTGAGGAAGCAGAAACTCTGCGCGAACCCTATGGCAAGAAATACAACTGGGCCAATCAGATAAAAGATTTCATTGACAAGATGATCAGTTGGTTTTACGGTATGAATGTCACTTTTCTTTTTTATGAGAAAAATAAAAACTCTTCATACATTGCAAGAGAAATAATAGAACGTGGACTCTAGGAAGAAATTAAAGTAAAGAAACAAAACCAAATTTGAGTAATATCCGCTTCATTTTTTCTCCCGGCTGAGATCTTGAAAAAAGGCAATTGCAAAGTTTTAGGTTACATGTAGGCAAACGCAGTAAAGTAATATTTACCCAATCCATCTATCATATGCTTTGTCCACAGTTCACTGGCTTAAGTGATTATTCCATGCATCCGCATTTACCAAAACACCCTGTTGTTATCTACTATTTTTTATCAACAGATGATACTTTAAATCACCAGAGCTCTTCAGAAACAAAGCGCAGAATTTTTCCATCCACCGATAAATCTTCTCAGCGAACGGAGGGGATAACTGTAGACCCTGAAGGTATCCCCGATGACTTAATAATAATCAGCGTAATACTAGTTTTGAATGGTGTTGCTGGTCAAAAGTGTTCTTTGTTCATTAAAATGGTTACCATTATTTGAATCGGGCGTTTTTTTCAAGTCCATGGCTTACTCAGTGTGAATGAACGATAACTATGTTCACTTGCATCCATGTACATACCGCTCAGGCAGAACGGTTGGCTTTGGCCTTTCACGAACTGGTCTAGCATTTCGCTCTTTCTCCGTGTCTTACGTTCAAGAACATTAAAACTTCTAGTGAGGGAAAAGAAAAAACGAATATGCTGCATGTGAGAACACGTGCTATCTGCGTACTTTTCAGTGTACAAATTATTGGATCACATTATGCCTGAAAAGCTACCAAAAGTGTCTTTCAGGTGGACCCAACGACGGTTTCCTCCTACAAACACTGAAAACACTTAAGGCTATCCTGAGCCCCTGGTTAGCTAAAAGATATGTAATTGACTATTGTACAGTATTTTGGAATAGTAGTGTTTTATTTTTGAGAACTGTTTATATTAACTAATCAGTTTGAAGAATTAGGACTGAATGTAATGGTGACTCTTATTGTTGGTTGTAGGCTCCTCTTCAGTTTTAAAGTCCACTCAAGGGAAAACCAGTTATTCTCGTTTATGTCGTCTGCTGATCAGCATAGGCTCGCGAGTGCTAAGAGATACATTCGATAGCATTATTCTACCGGAGAATCTTCGAGAATTGTTGAAACGTGACCCGGCGCACTCCAGACTACAGTTACTGCGAAAGAAAGGAGTCCTAACTTCAGTTCATTGGAGTAAATTGTACCCTGCCACAACCACTGAAGTGTCATCTGCAAGCTTTGATATCCCCCTCTTGATTGTGCTTCTAAGGACAATCTGTAATATGAGCTCTCCACCCGCTGGCTGGGACACACCTCCTCTTACAGCAGACACCAGTCGCGAGTCTGACATCGCGCGCATAAAGTACTTCATGAACGCCGTGTCCAAACATGAAACGGAAGGCTCTGTAAGTGATGCTGCATTCAGTAGCTACTGGCAGCAGACCTGAAACACACTGGTACGATTGGGTGGAGCTGATTATGAAAATCTCATTGATGAATTTAAAGACCAGGAAATTGAATTCCTCGATGAGGAACATTTCAGAGAACTTCTCAAGCAATGGAAGAAGGTAGAAGACGACATCAGAGACAGGCTGAATGAAGTGGAAAGTGAAGAAGCTTCTAAAGAGAAAGGTATGCTATAGTACAGTAGGCCTCGTTAGGAGATACAACCCTGCCAATTGGTAGGTTTTAAACTCTTAACACTGCGAATTTAGGGTGGTTTGGTTAACAGGGAATATACTTAATGTGTCTATGGAAAAGTTGCCGGATCCAGCAATTGCTTCCATACAAGACCTTATTTATAATTTGTTAGACGTTCCAGCACCTTTAAAATGTTAATTTTATATGTCAGTAACTTCAAAATTACCTATCCAGGGAATAGTCTCGTACACCTTCCATCTCTTTGAATGGTTTAAGTTGCTTCCCATTAAGTAGGTCACGGACAGTTGATCCTGAAAAATTTGGAATTTCAAACTGCGTTAAGGTCATACCAATTATTAACGTAAAGATTCTTTCGGCTAATTTTACCGTTGTTTTCTTGGAGATTTCAAATGATCTTGTGGTAATTAAGCCACTAAGTGAATTTAAGTGTATCACGTTGTTAAGCTTTGTGTAATGTTTTGTGGGGCCTCCGTTGTGCCGTATTTCAAGGTCTCCTCATTTAATTCTTGAATTGTTCATGCAGATCCTGGAACGGCAAGTAGTGCAAGTGGTCCCGTTGGACCTGGTGTTGATGGGCCTTCGGATTTAACCAAGCAGACTGTTCATGACCAAGGTATACAACAACGAACCCTATTAATATGGCGACTACCCACTCCCAGTGTTAATAAGGTGATAGCGTCGAATTGAAAAATATAATTACAGTCATGTGTCCGTATTATTAGAGAGATGTCTGTTTACAGGGAGTCAACTAAAAGGAGTAAAAAGGGTAGGGACGAACTCTTGGTGTCAGTTTTAGCCAGGTGCCCGTGTTATAGAAGTGTCCATAAGAGAGAGCTGACTCTACTCAGGAGCGTTTTTTTTTTCATTTGAGTATAAAGAATGTGGTTATAATATGTAGTCGTGCATTGTATGGTCTTAAGGCGGGATTCCACTTCAAGCTGTAATTCTTTGATTAATTGCCTTTAGCTATTCAGCAACAAACTGTTATCTAAATTGCTGTAGTTCTGTCAAAATCACCCAGATGTGTTTCAAAAAACGTTAAAAGGAGTATAACCATCTGACATACCTTCATACTATTAGTTTCCATTCTTATTCTCATGCATTTCATTAAAAAGATTACTCAAACGCCCAGAGCTCCTCAGAAGCAATCAACAGGACTTGTCATCAGACAGAAGGCCTGACTGAGCACCATGGGGGTATTCAGCTTTAGAGACTTTAATAGATTATAATAAATGTATTTGTAAATTTACGGGAAAAAATTGTTTTACAGTTCATATGACTGGTTTATATAGTTTCAATATGGAAGTACTTCTAAAGTTATCTATTGAGGACATGATTAAGTGTACCATAGAACGTTGAAAACAAATGTTAATCCAATGTGGAGGGAACTTGTTTTTGCTTTTCCTAAAATGGAGGTGAATTCCCCCACGACCCACTCCTCTGTAAGTTTATACAATTAAAACTGCGAAGTTTTTTTTACCGCATACATAGGTAGGCCAAACTTTTCAACGAAAAGTAGGCAGTGAAGAATTTCGCTCTTCGCGGTTTTCACAACGCCAATTTTACCCCTTCTCCCCCATGACTTTTGAACGCTTGCTTTGCAGGCAACAGTTTTGGAGCACGTGAGAAATTTTGTAAAGCAAAAGTTTACTAACATATTGAATAGCTAATGAATATAATTTAAAACAAACCAAATTAAATTCGGCTTTTATTTTTTCCTAGGTCTAGGTTTGCCATACCCAACCGATGTCATAGAAAAGATCCGTCAGCTCTACAAAACACGTGAACGACGCCTTCTGCCCGTCCCTTGGTTGGACGAGTTTAGCTTTCATATCAATGATATTTTTACCAGGTTAAAAATCTTGGGCAAAGAAAAAACCCAAGGAGAACTTACTGACGATATAACCAATATGACTGCTATCTTTAAGGCGCACGCAGAATGCCAAAGACCGCGAACAGTCTTGATCGAAGGAGATCCTGGTATGGGAAAAACTACGTATTGTCAGAAGCTGGCGTATGATTGGGCAACTAAGCAGAACGAATGAGATCCGTGTTTTCCAGAGATTGAAGTGCTACTGCTTCTCAAATGTCACGAAATTAAATCTGACATCTGGAAAGCTATTGAAGATCAAATTCTTCCCGAGGAAATGGACACTCAAGCTAAGGAATGCTTCTTTAAATTCATTCGTGAAAATCAGTCCAAGGTTCTTTAGTATTCGATGGACTAGACGGAGGGGATACTAGTAACCTCAAAATGTTCTTTAGCTCATTGAAAGGAAAGAACTCTCAGGTTGTTACATTGTTCTCACATCTCGTCATGAAGCTGGAAGGAATGCAAGGCGGTACTGTGACACTCTGTGGGAGAGTGTAGGATTTACCCGGGAAGATGCAGTAAGCTTTATTCATAAATACTTTAAAAACGTCAACAAAGAATATTTAACCAGGAAGCTTATAGAAATGGTATGGCCTGGCCCCTGGTCAATTGAGCCACGACAACCTAAAGATCTGCGTGATTTGACAAAAAATCCTTTAAACACAACTTTACTTTGTGTTATCTGGGGGGATTTAAAGGGCGTGTTTCCAACGAGCAGAACTGAATTGTACATTGAGATTGTTCTTTTTGTTTTGGGAAGATATGAAGCAAAGAAAGGACTATCGAGCGAGAATGAACACCTCTTGTCCGTCTACAGTAAAGACTTGTTGTATCTCGGAAGAATGGCGTTGGAGTCTCTTCAAAACGGAGAATTGTATTTTGAAGAACATAAATCAGGCGGTCGCTGTGTCGTCCTATCCAAGATCGGATTCCTTTCACTTCAGCCTGCTGCAAGCAAGAGGAAAGTTCGTGCGCGTTACGCATTTCTTCATAAGAGCTTTCAAGAATTCTTTTCTGGTTTCTTTCTTGCTTGCAAACTTATTAAAGGCGAAATTAGCTTCCAGTCAGTAGTGACGGACCAAAGATATGAGCGTAAACTATATCAAGTATTTGCATTCTTGCTTGGGATACTTGCGTCAAAAAGTAAGAAAACGGCAGAATCTCTCGTTAAAAGCGTGGCTGCAAATATCAATTTCACAAGTCTTAAGTTAGACAAAGACGCAGCTAAAGAGGTTTCAAACGTATATTATTTGCTCTAAGTAGTTTATCGGAGCACCCAAGTTTACTTCAAACCTTAGGAGAGCACCTTAACTTTACTCAATTAAATTTGAGGGAAAGCCTGATTGACAATTGTGGTGCTGCGTCTCTTTCTCAGGCTCTTGCGGTTAACTCCTCCTTAACTAGTTTGAATTTGAGTACAACCTTGATTGAAGTTTCTGGTGCTGTATCTCTTTCCCAGGCTCTTGCCGTCAACTCCTCCTTAACTAATTTGGATTTGAGTAACAACGTCATTGGTGATTCTGGTGCTGCATCTCTTTCCCAGGCCCTTGCAGTCAACTCCTCCTTAACCAATCTGGATTTGACTGGGAACAGCATTGGTGATTCTGGTGTTGCATCTCTTTCCCAGGCTCTTGCAGTCAACTCCTCCATAACTAAGTTGGATTTGACTGGGAACAGCATTGGTGATTCTGGTGCTGCATCTCTTTCTCACGCTCTTGCGCTTGCCGTCAATTCCTCCTTAACTAATTTGGATTTGAGTAGGAACTTGATTGGTACTTCTGGTGCTGCATCTCTTTCCCAGGCTCTTGAAGTCAACGGCACCTTAACTAAACTGGATTTGAGTTTGAACCATATTGGTGATTCTGGTGCCGCTGAACTGTCCAGTGTGTGCAAGGTAAATACAATTGATGAACTGTTTTGGTAGAGCATGACGATGATGATAAATTGAAGATCAGGATGATTATAATAATGATGTGAGTAGTGTACTCCTTTGAAAATTAAGCCCCGTTGGTGTCGAGTAAGTGTCGAGTAAGGTCGAGGTAAACTTGCCCAGACTTGCCCGTTAAGTAACTTTAGTCCGGTTTGTTGTTAAGTAACTTTAGTCCGTCTATTGAATACTGGGATTAAGAGGAGCGATCACCTTGCAACGGCAGCGCGAAAAACAGCTTATGTCTTCTATTTAGCGCTAAAAATCGAATATTAACAAAAAACACACAAACAATGGAGCTGAAAACTCTCTATTTCAATTTTGACTGACTATTGCAAAATGAACCGTTTTCTCTGTTCTACCTAAAGGAAACGACTAACTACTGTATATATATGTATTTAAATGCTAGATTCCTGGTTAGGTGGTTGATGAGGAACTGGTCTCACCGTAAATATTATGCATTGTTAGATTGCACGAATGTTGCAGTGGTTGGCAGCTAACGAACAGAATCGACCGTTTTGTTCAGGAAAAAATATCGCGAGTACAATAATATGAACGAGTGCAGACCGTCATTCCAAAGGAGCGGCCCTTGGTGTACAATGAAAACAAGGCTGGGAACCTTTGTGCAAGTTTCTTGGATGTGAGGTCCCTCAAGAAATCTTTCCTTGGGAAAGTTGTACAAAGGTGTGCAAAGGTGGCCTTTATCACCCGTTTAACTTCACCTTTGACGTTCGGTAAATCCGTTTGGACAAAGAGGCACCTTACAAACGCTAGCTCAGCGAAAACATGAATTGGCAGTCAAATTGGTCAAAGTCTTTGTTATTTTTATGGGTTTATTTGTTCTTTTTTTCTCGTGTTGCTATATGAAGTTTTGCGGCGACTTTGAGTTTTCGAATTTATGATAATCCTTGTTTAATCTGAAGTACTTTTGGAAAGCAAATTCTTTAGGTGGCCTAGTTTTGAAGTAATCAGTGCCGATTTTTCCCTTGCATCGTTATATTAGGAAGGAACTGGCCTCTTAAAGTTCAGTCTGAAGCTAAATCATTTATGCGCTTTCGGAGATAGAATAGAAATAAAAAGGCGGTCGTGGGAAAAAAAGATGAAAAGTAGTATCAATTAGTTTGTACGTTCGTGTGGTCTACTTTCCTGGGGGAGGAGGGGAGGGGGAAGAAAGAAAGGGGAAAGGTCTATGTACCTAGTTTAGATCACTTTGTCCCTTTTAACTGCTGTAAATGCACCGTCATCAATCCAGGAAATTTCCTTGTCTCTTACACAACCATAAAATGTGTCTGTTAGCTACCAAAACGACTAGACTACGAGTAGTCCCCCATTTCCTCAGGGATGGTAGAGCGAGCGAAACGCGAGCGCGCTCCAAAAATCACTTCACGCGAGAAAGGTGAGACGCGGTGGGCCTTTTCTCGCGTGGGGTGATTTTCACGCGCGCTTGCGTTTCGCTCGCTCTACTATCCCTGAGGAGAAATGGGGGACTACTTGTAGTCTAGAAACGACCTATGAAATCCATACCCTTTCACATAGCAGAAGCCTAAAAAGGTTCTCTTTTCAAGCAAGAGCCTCCCCGTTTTGGCGATTATACGGAGTATTCCCTAAGGCATATGCTTCAGTTTAATGACGTATCCATTCGCCCCTAAACTGGCCGTAAGGCCACCCCTGAGGATCCAGATACCTCACTGAGTGCATTGCAGGCGATGAAAAGATTATAAACAATTACTGGATGAGGTTTTTGTGATATCCGGAATAATCAAGGTCGAGGTGAATGTTATCAGCTGAGACGAAGGCCGAGGCTGATAACACTCACCGAGACCTTGATTATTTAGGATATCACAAAAACCGAATGTAATAATTTTAATATATAGATTGTTTTGAAGAAAATAGCGACAAACACACCGTCGCAAGTAGACTTTACACTAGTTGACTGCGTGAGCGCCGAAAACGCGAGGTACGCGCGCGAGAGAAAGCGCGCGACGTAGTCACCACCTAACCAGCCGAAACCGGAAACGGGCTTTGAGAAAGTCTACATCGTAAGAAACCTGAATAGACCATTTTCGAGATATTAAAATTCACACTTAGCTCGGAGGCTTGGAGGAATAAAACAAAAGAAATCATCTTGAAGCTCAAAAATGAAAGTGAATACATCGGAATTGGTCTATTGATATTGCTATTGGAAATCATGCATTTCGCGTGCAACCTACAGATAAGTGAGTTATCTGCTAGCAGATAACTAACTTATCTGTAGGTTGCACTGATTTCCAAAATTAGCTGTAGGCTCTTAGCCAATGAGAAGACAACTAATGAGTACAATGTGTAATAAGTCGCGCTTATCAGGGGCTCCTTATATCGATGTTAGATATAGAATAAGATCTCGCTACTAAAAAGTAAAAAATGACGTGATTTCATTAAAAATTTGCAAGCTAAAAATACAATGTTAGTGTGTAGGAAGAAAAAAAAAGTAAATAAATAAAATAAAATTGAACATCACAAGAATATTATATGATTGAGTTTAGAAAATTGGGGTCCGTCTGTACGTTCTAAAAATATATCGCATTATGTATAGAGAACAAATGAATAAAAATAATATTACAGTAAAATAAGAATAACTAAATAATAATAATAGGCCACTTGCACTAAGAGGTCACGTGACCAATGCTTCCTTTAAACAAGGAGTTGGAATCTTGCTGATGCCAAAAATTGACAGAGCACATAAAAATTATCTTACACCCGAAATTTGAGGGGAAACGCATTTAAGGGAGATATTTTATGGCACTTTGATTTTTCAACAAAGTAGTATCATTTGTATTGGCCGCCATGTTGGAGGGCATACTCTTGCCCTCCAACATGGCGGCCAAAACTTCTTTTTGCTTAGATCTTGTTAAACGTTTGATAGTTACGCTTAGATGTGCTGTAAACGTTCCCACATCAACTCTTCAACATTCTCCTTGAAGTTTAAGAGCAAAATTTGTGTTCAGAAAGAGGTAATTCACAATTTCAAAAATCACATTTTGGTCACGTGACCAACTACGAACTTACTCATTTAAAGAAAATGGTGCAGGTTTGAAAAACAAAATCACTATTATTTTGTTCAAACATGACCCACTAATCGTTTTTTGAAGAAAAAAATCATATAACTTTCACTTTCATAAAAACGATGTCACATGACCTCTTAGTGCAAATGGCCTATTATAAATATGTCGCCTATTAAGGGACGGACCATTAGAAAACTTATGGGGGGGGGAGGGGGGGGGGCGAAGTACAAAAAAATATTCGCGCAAGGGAAAATTAAATGAAAAAAAATTCATGCACGCCAATTAACCCTAAAAAATATTCACGCTTCGGCCTAAAAAAAATTCATACAAGGGATTTGATGCTGCAGCTCGAAAATCGCCCCCCCACCCCTTCCCCCATGGTCCGTCCCTAAACACTCTCTCAACTAGCATTGTCTGCCTTCTTATAGTTACTGTGCTTTGTTAAAATCAATCAAATTAAATGAAAGAGAAGAGATTGGCGAAGTATTCTCTAAAAAGTGCTCGTCATCAGCCGGGTCACTATAATAAATATACCTCTGTCCTGGGTCAGTCAATTTGACACAAAAGGATGCTTCACATGAAGGAAAGTTGCTATGAAACGCATACTCCGGTGAATCGCAGGCTCATTATATTTTCACTGCTTTTGACCTGCTTTTGAATTGAGTTGAGAGTTTTTGGAGTCTTTTTTGGTTTCGTCTTGGTAATTTGCGGTTGAAATTTGCCTCGCGCTCTCTTCAGAGACAAAAAAGCTATAGTCTGTTTGGCCAAAAATCAAGCTTTGTTCCCCCTAAAAATTTGACACCATATTGGGCCCCGAAAGACGTTAAAAGTTCCTCCACAATAAAAGAGTGTTTTGCTAGAGGTTAGAAACATTTGGCTTACATGAGTTTCAATATAAAGGTGCAAAAACTTATCAGCATAATTATAGCACACAAACATTGTCATCAAACTCCAGGCATGTAGCCTGAATAAGCCAAGCAAATATAAATAAAGCATATAACCAGAAATATTCGTCAAATGGTCTCGTTAAGTGAATTATACTTCACTTTGCGAAAGAAATTTATCTCTTGTATCCGTGTTACGCATCGAAAAAGCGAGGAGTCATCGCATGACATTAGGTAACAGAGGTAATACCCACGGGTTTCACGAATTCCAATTCCACGATTTTTCGCCGAGTAACAAATTTAAAACTTCAATTCTTACCTTACGGTTGTCGGTTCATTTACCTTACATTCGCCAACACTAGTAAACATGGACAAAACGATGAAATCCGGCACCCTTCTTTCAGAAGTAGCAAGCCGCATGAAGTAAAATCCACCGATATGCGCTGCATTCTCACCACAAATATAAACATTTGTCGTGGAGAAAATACGACGAGGAGGAAAAAATGCCAGATCTTCGCCTCGGCAATGTATTCTAGCTACCAAGCCGGCGTATCTCCAGAAGGTGGACTCGAAGTAGGACAAACCTTGTGATTTTTTCAGGAGCGCTTTGCGCGCAAACTAACTTATTCTGGCGCGAAATGAAGATTAAGAAAATGTATCTGAAATCTAATACACGACAAGAAAGTTTTCGCACTTTCGAGGAGCGCGACATATTAAATGGGATTAAGTCGGATTAGCTGCCAGCGGAGAAAACATCCCTGCGTGGGATTGTACTTCCAGTAAAAAGCCTCTGTGTCCTCTCATGTAATGGTCCGTCCCTAAACACTCTCTCAACTAGCATTGTCTGCCTTCTTATAGTTACTGTGCTTTGTTAAAATCAATCAAATTAAATGAAAGAGAAGAGATTGGCGAAGTATTCTCTAAAAAGTGCTCGTCATCAGCCGGGTCACTATAATAAATATACCTCTGTCCTGGGTCAGTCAATTTGACACAAAAGGATGCTTTACATGAAGGAAAGTTGCTATGAAACGCATACTCCGGTGAATCGCAGGCTCATTATATTTTCACTGCTTTTGACCTGCTTTTGAATTGAGTTGAGAGTTTTTGGAGTCTTTTTTGGTTTCGTCTTGGTAATTTGCGGTTGAAATTCGCTCACTAGTTTCGTTTGCGGAGATAGAATCCATTTTAAACGTCTTTTGTTTTCTGGTTGTACGTTCATAACGTTTTTATGAAGCTGTTTAGACATGTCCCCCGTTAAGGGGGCTGAGAAAGTGGAGACTGACATATTTATTCCGCTGAGGAAAACGCCAGCTTTTCATCTTCTTGGTTCTGAAACATTTGCTGGACTTCAGTAGGATGTCTTCACCTTTAGTTTGTACGCTTTTATTCAGATGGATTCTTCCACTAGTCTTGTTAGGAGGTGGGTGTGTTTTTTCAGTATCCAGTGTGGCACCGGTGTTTGAGCAGTTAGCCTTCACGGGCTACCGCGTACCTAAAAACAAACTTGCAGACGTTTTTTGATCGTATCGTTGTTATAAACCAGTCAAAAAATCAGCTTTGAAGGTGGATTTTGTTGATTACATTTCGTTAAAAGCGCCAAATTTTGTGAAACGTAGGAAGTTTTTGGGAAAGTTGGTGCGTACCGTTTGCGCGGGTTTCATGATCAGTTTAAAGTTCACAGACCTGCTAGGACGCACGTAACACAAATAAATTGCCATTAATCGTAAATCGCTTTCTACTTTGTAAATTTCTGACGATTTTGAAATGCGATCAGTACACGTTTTGGCCTAATGTTTCTTTCAAGAAATTTAATTTGGGGCAACGAACACCAACAATTCATCGGTGACGTAATTTATTGGATATTTATTATTACTTGACATTTTTTAAAAATTGTTTCTCTATTTGTTTGCTTTTCAGCTTGTTGTTTCAGATTCAATGGCTTTTCTTTTATATATTTGTGTTGTCTTCTGGCTATTCCTCTTTTACCTAATCCATCAAGAGGTTTGAGAGTTTTACAATTATTATTAAATTAATACTGGCCGAATTAACATGTATACTAGAGAACCGTCTAGACGAGTTATCTCTCAGATGAATAATTGGCTAGATTTAAATTCGAGAGATGAATTTAGATAATTAATCGTTTGTTTTAACCTTTAAGTCCGAAGAGTGGTCATTATTAATTTTCTCCAAAGAGTATTAATACATCATCAGAGAAAGGTTTTTTAAGAGTTCTGAGAATGATCATCAAAGGGAAAATGCTTAGATCTTTGCTCAAATGCTCTCAATCAATCAATCCTTTATTTGATAATGCAGGTTAGTCTACATGTGAGGGCAGCCAAAGGCTGATGTGGACCTGCGAGAAGATGAAGTCATCTAACTAATAAAATTCAAAAAAAAAAATAATAAAAAATATTTTGCTAAGATTTATTAATAAGAATTTGGTAAAATAAATGCTAAGATGCTAAAAGTAAACAAAATCATCCTTCTTATTTGAAATCATTATTGCTTCCTTACTAAAAAAGAATTGAAATAAATCTTTTGATTGCTTTCTTATAATGGTTTTAAAAGCGTCTTTGCTAATGTTGCTGTACTTAACCTTCTTATTGATAAAATTCCAGATTTCCAGACCTCTGTGTTGAAAAGAACTTCTACCAACTTCAGTATTTATTCTAATGATATTGAATTGGTTACTAAATCTTGTTGGTCTAGATGGTTTAGAAAATAGCCCTGAGATTTGACTAGGGGCAGATCCCATAAAGATATGGAACATTTTCAGTAGGATGTGTCTTTTATAGATATAATCAATAGGAAGCCAGTTAATTCGGGAAAGGTATAAGTCATCTTCTATAGTAGAATGCAGGTGATTGATTATACGACATGCACTTGTGTGTATATGATCTAGGCTGTGAAGATATGATTGAGAGCAAATTATTCCCCCACACTGATATTGCATAACCCTTTAAACCCAATATCCACCAGCAAATTCTCCAAACTGATCTCTATACGTTTCTTTAAAGAATAAGTTGAGAGAATTTGACAAAAGATCAAAGCAGTTTCTCTTTGGTGATCATTTAATTAATTCTCATAACCTAATCTCTTGACATTGCATGGATATCGTTAGGAGATAATTGATGTTGGTCACTATTGGGACTTAAAGGGATAAGTGATACTAGGTATGATTGCTTTAAAGATTACATTTCTTCTGAAACTGACTTAGGTAAGTATAACATTCTTCTTAAAGCACCCACTTTTTGTGACTCCCAGACAAGTTTTGGTATCAGCAAGTTTTACTTATCCATCACCAGAATGAATGCCTTTTATGGGTAGAGTAGGACCAACAAATTCCTGTTTCCTCAATATCATGGCTTCAGTTTTTGAAGGATGAATAGTTAGTTTATTTAAAGAGCTCGAATTGGATATCGGCAAAAAAAGCAATGTACAGAGAACACCATTTCTCATAATCATTATAGTACATTTAATCATTATAGTACAATTATATTACAATGTATTGATTATCTAAAAATCCGTCTGTAAAAAATTTGGTCAAATAAGTTTCAAATGTTAATGATTAATAGTAACCTGTGTGCAAGTTTATAGGAAAATCTAATGAGCGAATTTTATGTAAACTGAGCAAAAGTGAAATTTTAAGGTTGTAGTCAATCATTCATTTTGCCACGGAAACTACGAAAACGTCACATTTTACCTGTCGATCAAAATCTTTCATCAGTATATTTTTCACTTGCCAGGTTTCAGCTGGTGAGCTGCAACCTTTCTCTTGCCATGATTTGGCAAATGAGATTAATACTCACAAGTTGCCAAAACTGTGTTCAACCACCTTAACTCTTTCTGGAGGGATTGAGGAGTAGGTACCTAACAAAAAGCACGACTAAACTGGCAGCAATGGAAACAATTCTATTATTATCAGCTCAATATTGTTCATTGAAAAGTTATTTCCAAGTAATTATTGCTTAAAAAGCAATCTTGACATGAGTCACAATGCAGTTCTCCATAGTTGATCATTCTTTGAAATATTTAGATCTGTAAATCACTGTCTGAGAGAATTTTAGAACATGCTGCAGCAAACACTAACAAGCTGGGTACAGTGTGACAAAACATTGCAGGAAACCATTGTATTGGCAGACAAAAGAAAATCGCTTTTAGTTATTCAGATCCAGAAGGCTCTTTTGGAGAAAACTGAATAACCTTAAACCCTTGTTTAGCTGTAAGAAGAGCTTTACGTTTCAAAAGAGGTGAAAGAAAATGCTCTTGCATCAGAGGGCAAATCTTGGCTGCTTGTGCATGATGCAGATTATCATTTTCCATGATACATGTATTGTTGATATTATTTTGTTTGTTCTTCATCTTTACAGCTGTGGCTTCCACAAGTCATTTCCAGAAAGCTTTGTTGGGCTTATCAGTGTTTGCCTTAATGGCACAGATTATTTTCCAGATTGTTCTGGGAGCTCTTCCACCGTATGGTCATTTTTTTCCAAACTGTAAGTTTAGATTAGTTTTGGTAAATAAGTTTTTTGATTGTATCGCTTCAGTGACACATTGGCCTGGTAGGGCCAATGCCACAACAGAGCTTGACTCCAAGTAGATGCAAAGAGCTGCTTGGATATAGATGCTGTAGGTGAAATCCACTCTCCAGTAGAACTAGAATTTTATTTTGTCTGGTATCAGGGCAATTCTGAAACAAAGCTACAATCTTGAACAAAAGTCATTGGGACAGTACTGCAATATTCATATTTTTCTGTCATTTCTCGCTTCCTCTTAAAACAGTGCATCCTTTTCAAAATTTTCTTGCAGCACTCCCTGCCCCCACCCTATTAAAAGTTGATGCTGGGAAAAAAATTCTGGATGCACGCTTCCAACATTGTTTGTGGGGTGAGGGGAGGGGTTGGACCTGTGTGAATTAGAAAATGCCCCAGCAACGCAAATTAAAAGTGTCCCATTTTAGTTTTCACAGCGAAAAAACTCAACCTCGTTCACAGGTCTTAACCTGTAGAAGGCTGCTTTTTTGACGTCATTTCCTTGTTAAACACAAAATTCTTCCAAATTTGGTCATCAGTAACTGGTTATGGTGAATTATGCGTGTGCTTTTAGCCAATCAGAATTGGGGCAAAATATTTTGAATGAATAATAATGGCTATTATTCAAAGCAACTGCAATGTATGATATTATTTCAAAAGCCAAATAGCTGCACACATTGTCTTTGTTTATGGGACTAGATGCCATTTAAGATAAATTAAATGAATTTCAAAAAGTTACAAACGTAGCAAAATTGCATACTTTTAGCAGGACTGTCATTGTTTGCAGGGGGACTGTCATTGTTGATGGCATTCCTCCCATCTGCAGCTGTATTCATAAAAGCATGTGATCCCCAGCTACTTTAATTAACCAAAAATAAAACCACACATGTAGACTACTCTTCTGTACAATTCTCTTCTAACTGTGAGGATTTCTCAGATGTTCAATTCTCTGTCTACCATCAATACATGTACTAATCAATAAATATATCAAATTAATTTAAAATTATCTAAGTGACAGCTCAGTAGTACGTCTCAGTGCAAATAAATTATTAAAGAGCTAATGCCACTTTTTTTGTTATTGAACCAATAACAGGTATTATTTTTGTCTCTTTACTGCAATGTATAATATGTTGTTGGTTCAATTTATCCTTTGGTTTTGGGTATGGTGATGTATGATAATGAGTTTAAAACAGAGGGAAATGAGATTTAAACCAAGGATAAAACTGAACCACAACATATACACCTCTTGCCCTCAACATCTTAAATTTAATCAGGAATAATTTGCTTAATAGGTTCCACTTATGAAAGGCTGACTCGGCAAATTGGCTTGAGCAGGTGAGTATTAAAGATTCCACTTGTTGGGAACCAGATTTTTTTTGTCAGTTTTTTACCTTGAGTGTCAGTTCTTGCTTTGAACCTTTCATGTACCGAAACTTAATACCTATTTAGGTCAATCCAGATGAGATAAGTTCGAGAATTGATTCAGACATCAAACTAATTAGAATTGATTCTGTAGTCTACGATGCTTACAAGTCAAAATAAATTATGCTAATTAATTTATGCACTAGATTTGGCACTTGAAGAGTTTGATGTTTCAAATGAGGTCCCTCCACAGTCAAAATTCCCTTGTGGTGCACTCAGACATAATTGGTGGGTCAACCCAAATTAAATATGTTGGACCTAATTGCTTCCAGGCCCAGTTGTTTGAAAGCTGATTAGTGCTAAACTGCAGTTAAATTTTAATCCGGATTTCTTTTTCTTTTATCCCAAAGAATTTTCGCGCATAATTCTCTCTATTCTTTTAAGAGCATCTAATCATCAAACCGTAGACAAAAAGAATTAATGTGAATTTGCTTTTTAAGCTTCCGTATCTGAATTCAAATTCCCACTAACCCTGGGTTATCTTAACTCGGTTTTGAACAACCCGGTCCGGATGACTATCTTTTCATGTACTTAATTTAAGGGATTAGGTTCGGTACACAAAATGTTTGAACTGGGCCTTAGTTACAATATTTTGTTCTAGGTATGTAGCTTTCATGGAGCAATAATGTAATAATATGGAAGTGAATGTTATTATAGCAGCATGATTACATGCAGAATAACGAGAACAATATGGGGAACTAGGAGATCTAGTAGGTTATAACATACTACTTGGTGTACAGCTGTTTTTATGTGTTGCCTACACTGTGAATTCAAGGCAATTTGGTACCTTATACATGCACATGTGGCACTATCTATTCTAATTTTTATTTTTCTTTAGATTTGATGGTGTTCCAGCTCTTGATATCTTCAGGATTATTGCGCCTGATGTGGTGGTAATTGCAGTATCAATAACATGTGTCATTTGCTGCCGAAGTTTAATCAGCTCCTCACCACTTCATCAACATACTCCACAGCACATCAGAGCATCACCTGATTCATCCACATGGGATAACATCATGCCATACTTCATTGCAGTAATGTTGTTAGTTGGTGGAATAATGCTACCATCACTAGCTTCCGCCATATACTTTATAATGTTCCTGATTTTAGGAACAATGTGGGCTTGCCACAAAGCTACTAGACTGCGACGAAAGAAAGCTTTCGCCTACATACGATTTGCTCTCATGGTTTATTCTGGCATCCATGTTTTTACATTCTACTTGTATCAATTCCAGTTTTTTCAGAGTTCACTCCCTCCTGATAGTTTACTTGCCAGGTGAGTTTTAAGATCTGTGATATGCACTTGCTGTGCTTGAAGTAGTTTGGAGTGTTGTTTTTCGCATGTAGCTTGTTTCAATCAAGGCCTTTTTACCCCCAGCCAAGTCTACAATGTAGAAGACCATACAATGTATTTCTATATTGGCTTGTAAAATTCCAGCAAATGAATAATAATAAGCAGATCAGTCTTCCCACAGAAAGAGAATACATGTAATAATACTTAAGCTTCTAGCCAGGTCATTGAAAATTCTTTGTCCTGGCATATTTTCAAATAAAAATAAATGGGATAAAAGGAATTTTCCTCAACTTCAGATCCTAAAATGGGCATTACCATTCTGGATAAAACCTTGTGTATAATGTTACTATGATGTCTTCTCTCTTCTACTACAGCTTTGCACAAATGAATCTTTTCTTGTTCTAGAAAATCACAAAATTTCAGCTGTACTACTTATTAACTGTAAAGTACATTTTGTATTTTTAGCTGTATAACTAAATTAAAATGCATTATGTATCTTCCTCTTTTAGGTTATTTGGTCTTGTGGGAATTATTTACACTGACTGTAGCGCTCCATTAGTGCTTCATGTAAGACCATATTTAGACTGGCCCCAGTGCGCATCGCCTGGTGTTCTATTAGCACTTTACTGGCTGCTTGCAACGGAAACAAGATTTTACTTCATTGATGTATGTACGCTACACTGTACCTTTTGCGATGGATAATAACGATATTTTTAAACTTTTTTGTGGTTACATTTACACGTAGATAACCTCTTTGTACGCATTTTTGACATAAAAATCCATTTTCTAAAAGAAAGATGTTGTGTCAGAAACTTTTGCACAAGTAATAAGAATTATAAGGATAGTTTGTTTAGCAAAAAAACATTTTGGGTGGTTGCTTGCACTTAAATATTGTTTTGGGGAACAATAACTGATGACTAATTCAGTTAAATCAGCTTTCACAGAATATAGCATTCTGTTATGAGCATTTACAAATGTAGAAGATTTTTATTAATTATTTTTTGGTTTGCTTTTTTTTTTTTTTCCATCTCACTCTGCATTTCTGACACTCCACACTTTCTACCCTCTGCACTCTGTGTCCACCTAACCTTGCCGGTAATTTAGTTTGATTCATGTTTCTAGGATTGTACAATACATTGTACTTTACCTTCCATGATTTTGTAAAGCTACTACTGGATATGTTAGGGACCAACCTGGCCTAAATAATAAGAAATTACAGGAATTTTTATCAGCAGCATCTGTCTGTAGAATACTGGGCAGAAGTAGTCTTACAGTGTCCAAAAGAAATGACAACAGTTTAAGTGCTTTCTTTTCGCATGAATGGCTTTTGTGAATTCATTGGTGCCCAGTGAAGATGTTGATGTTGATTTTATTGCTTCTGTGGTATACCAGTGCTGGTGCAGTGGTGGTTTGCTTAGGATTGTATCAGACATGGGTAACATTAAAGTGAGCTACAGAAATGTTTGTTAGGTGTGCAAGGACTTAGTGAGCCAATAACAGGGAGAAGGATTTGTTCAATTATTATTAAATTTGCATTATTCTATTTATTTTTATTTATTTTTTAATGTTTTCAAAATGTTTCAGGAAAATATCCCTACATATGGTGGCCATCAAACTCACTGGTGGGACCCAAGGACATGGCCCCCTTCATACACATCAGAAAGACAGGTACTTTTAGCATCCCACAAAGACATTCGAAGGGCTACATTGTAGTGTTCCTCCCCCATGAACATTCATGAGAGAGAAACATGTGACAAAGCCCAAAAAGCGTCAGCTAGTAAATTGTGATTTTGATTTTCAAGTGTGTTTCTTGTGAGCTTTTTTTTTAAATTAAAGCTTATTGATAAGTATAATACCATATGCAATATTAGCAAACAAAGAATGAGCTTATTGTACCTGAACAGGCTGACATGAATTAGAATTAATATATCAGGTGGAGTGGTTTACTCAATTTTATATTGAACAATTGATGAATAAGGCTGAGTATCTTATGAAGAATTATTGAGATCGAGAAGGGTGTTATCCGTCAAGTCCGTAGGCCGAGGCGGATAACACCCTCCGAGATCTCCACAATTCTTCATATGATGCGAAAGCCGAATTCAATAATTGTTTTATTATTCATTCAAAATAATTCATAGTTTAAAAACATGGCTAGAACATGCTTACCTCCATCGATCCTTTGATGTTAAGTTCATCTTCTATAGTGCACCTTTAGCTATTATTTTGCCTAGTTCTTACTCTTGAAACAAGTGAAATGTCCGCCATTTTTGTTTTCACAAACAAAACAACTCAACCTCGTCCCCAGGCCTTCTCAGTTAACGGTGAATTTTGCGTGTGCTTTTAGCCAATCAGAATTGGGGAAATATTTTGAATGAATAATAATAATTAATATACTGAATTAAGAGTCTCGTGTATTTGTGTTAATAGAGAGCTTTAGATTTTAAGACGAGGACGAATACGAGAACTAGATTTTCCCAATTCTACATCATTTGGGCTGGAAAAGGTGATAGCCATCATCATTCTTCTTCCAGAATGTTAGGAATTTTATCATTATTTTTATAGCGATCGGGAGAGGGTGTTAACCTCCTTCAACAGAAATAAGTGAACTAACTTTTGTAGTGAAAAAAGTGCAAAAGTTAAATTGCTGGTTAACACATTGTCTGTCTTGTTTGTATACCTGCAGTCCCTGATGGTAGGACCTGGCCAAACAAACTACAACACCCTGGAACGCCTCCCTGAGAATGTTGTTGCAGAGGAACCTGTTCAACCAATCCGTGAGCCAGATGAATACCCAGGTGTGCAAGGAACTCTTGGAAGCATTATGATGTTCCTGATGAGGCAGAGCTACATTGCAGCCCTCATTATAATGATGGTAAAGTTGTGTTACATTGAGTTCGAGACTCAGAATTTTGGGTCGATTATTGAAACAAAGTTTAAAGCTGTGTTAAGGAAGAGATCATCTAGCGCAGGACTGAGTCCAAGTTTCCAGGTATTAAAGCAGCTTTTACCTTAAACCTCGAGTAGAAGACTTGAAAACATTATGGTTTACTGAACCTGACAATGCGGTAATAGAATGGAGGTTTTCAAAAATTTTAGTAACTCCAAAACATCTCGAGAGAATTCATATTAACTTTGTACATAAAAAAGGAAACTCTACCATGCCGTTTTAGTATTCAAAAGTAAAAATCGTGGCCGTGTCTTTCATTGTAACCGTTTAAAACTTTGTAAGATATATTTATGGTTTTACCGTTATGTTGCTACGTTGCTTGTAATGTAAAAGAAACGACCTTAATAAATTCACTAATACATGTAATTAGGCATTTGTTTGACATTTTTCTTGAAGGGTTAAATGAAAGAGTGTTGTAGTTTTGATCCCCCTAGTGTGAAAAAGGCTGGAAATAGTCTTGAGCCATATTCAAACTCTGACCAACTTTGTTTCTTGCAGGCTTGGAGTATTACATACCATTCATGGCTGACATTTGTTCTTCTTCTATGGGCGTGTCTTATCTGGATCACCCCATTCGCGCGGTGGTTCTGTATGGTCTCCTCGCCGGGACTTGTGATCTATGCTGAGTTGTTACTTCTTGTCCAGTATGTTTATGGCCTTCAACTGACTGATGATGAGTTACCACTGCAGGACCCCACTGGAACATTTGATTATGCTGAACTGGGACTGAAGAAATGGCAATTTCCCTGTCTACACTTGGGTGCTCAAGTAAGTTACTGGGCTCATATGTCGTCTTTGTAAGGGGTTTTAGGACGGCTTGTAAAAGGAGGGGCTTATATCCGAGGAGGCTTATAAAAAGAATAAACAAAAACGCTTTAGAAACAAGCTATAGCAGTGCTGATCAAAGTACATTTTGTATTTACTAATGTTTAATCAAGCTTAAAAAAGTCATGAATTTGGAGGGAGGTGGAGGAGGGGGGGGGGGGGGGTTTATAATCGGATGTATTTTTCCTGTTTACGGGTAGATGGACCTTTAACTTTGAAGGGCGAGGGTGGGTGGAGGGGGCTAACTAGCGGCAGTTAATAGTATGTCATTAATGTCATACAAACGCATTTTTACCAGGCTGTGTAGCAGCCCTCACGCGTATCCTTCGTGTCTCCTGCGCGTCTCCCGTTTGTCTAAAAGAGAACGGAAAAGGACTGCTACGTAGGCTACTTTTCTACACAGAAGTGCCATGTTCTGCTAAAAGAAAGTAATGTTTAGGTTCGTTCCTGACAACCTTAGCTTCTTCCAACAGACTAAAGGACTACTGGCCGAATAGACTGCGATTGCATCTAGTTCTTCATTTTCCACAGGGACAGTTGGGAAAATTGACGCGCGCCAGGAGAAGCGAAACGCGGAGGAGGGAAAGAAAATGGGTTGTGGTTTTCACGCGCGCTCGCGTATTTCCCTTTCTCTATAATGCCTTAAGAAAATGATGGAGTACTTATAGTCTACTGACAGAAAGGCCTCTCAACATACCCTTGTAACATTCAAGTAAACCTGTGGTTTTTCATAGACCCTCTTTACATGGGTATTCTGGGTGACATTACGACAGCATATCAGAGAGAAGAAAATGAAAAGAAGAGAAAGGGAAAATGAAGGATCGCTTCCACTGAGAAACCTTGCACATCCATTTTTGAAGGCGCTTAGGAAAATGTGTAAGTATCCAATGTATGCACACTGTACATATATGTTTTCAGTTTTGTTTGACTAAAATCAGAGAATCTTAATTCGTTATCATTAAACGTAATTGCATTACTAAATGTAAGAACAAACAGCTCTTTCGTTTTATAAATAAAAGTCGTAAAAATAAGTTACCAATTAAGTGTACTTTTCCCGAGATAACAACGCATGTACAGCTTTATGCTGTTAAAAATATTATAACCTGATTCATTGTTCCCTTTTGTCTTGATAAATTAAAATTGAACTTCGTGGTCTACTGTATTTATGTCCCTTGAGCTTCACAATCAAGTTGAATTTTAATACTTCGAAAAAAGTCTTATCCCAGTACTATGTTAGCGCATAAATGGACTAATGGAGTTAGCGATTGTGATAAAAAAAAATACATTGTAAATCTTGTTCTTGTTAACACTTGCTAAAATATGTGCTTTCTCTTTAAACAAAAGCTTCCTTGGGAACATCGTCTTCCTCAGGTATTAAAAATAAATCTTACTGCTTATTTCATTTACATTGAAGTGCTTGTCGGTTGAATATTTTTTTTGAATTACTTTAAAATCTGTAAAGTTTCATTTATGATTGTTTGAAATATTAAAACAGTAAATTCAGTAGTCAAATTTCTTAGAACCCTAAACTGATTTTAATGGTTATTAGTGATCTAACTTAACAAGATTTTGGTGAAACTATTAAAAATGTATAAACATTTAAAGTGAAATAAGTCATAAAAAAAATTTTCGTATGTAATGTTAATGTATACTAGTGCAAATTGTTATAATAATTGAATATGAGTATGTCCAAAACCTTTCTTTGACATGCAGCTAATCAGTCTCTTATATGGAGGTGGGCAACCCCAGTTTGGTGAGGTAACCCGCCTGTCTATATAATCTCTTCTTTTAATTTGATCACGTTTAAATGATAGGTGGGTGGCCCGCCACTTGTCACCTCATCTACCTGGGGTCCCCCACCTCCATGTAAACAGGCCCTAAGTTGCAAATTAATTTCGTGGTGTGCGAACGGTGCCTCCACCTAATGACGTACATTATAATGCGTTGTAAAGGATTGGATGACCTACAGTCGAGATACAGGTGGTCCATACCTTCCGCCTCCCGTACCCCTTCCGCTCCCTATTCTCCTGGGCTCCCATCCCCCTTTTCTCTTTCACCAGTAGCTGATCAGTGATAATTTTCTTAATCCTGGTGCCACCACCTAATGACACATTACAAAGGATTGCATGACCCACAGACGAGATACGGGGGGAGGGGGGTCCAAACCTCCCGCCTCCCGTACCCCTTTTCCCCCCTATTCTCCTGGGCTCCCATCCCCCCGTCCCCTATCACACCGTAGCTAACCAGCGATAACTTTCTTAACCCCAGTGAACATCCAACTTTGTGTACTTGTCATGCAATTAAAGGTGAATGACTGCTACCTTTGCGTAAAACGATTGTTTCTCCTTTAGTCGTTTTGAGAAATTTCTTTGCACTGTGCCATTGTGTTCATTACAGATATATTTACGCTGGGAAACATTTAAACTGCGGCTACTTCTTTCTTCTTTTTTCTGCGTTCCTTCTTTAAATATAAGCTAAGGTCTTGGTCCCGGTGGTTCGAAAGGTGTTCAGCGCTATCCACTCCTTGAATTTCTGTACAGTGGATAATGCAACTGGACAGCTATTTATCTGGCCGTCGTTTTTCAAACGCTGGACAGCGCTATCGGAGACCCATCGCGTTATCCACTGGATGATAGCGTTATCTACTTTTGAACTACTGGGCCCTGGTGTATAGTGCTATCAAGCTCTCTAACAACTGGAACCTGATACTGAAACTGAAACTGTACTATTGAACCTTGCCATTGTCGTAATGTTTTGCGTCTTTTAAAATACTTACACACAATTTAGCGGTTAATGAAGAAGGCGATGCCCTGGATCCTAAAGCCTCCGATGACGCAAAAGCGCTCATGATGTGGGTAAAATCCGTGCTCGCAAAGTACTGGATCCTACTCTGCTGTGGCGCGTTCTTATTGGTCGGTTTGCAGAACGAGGTGTCAGTTTATCAGATTGGATACATGGCGATATTCCTGTTTATACTCATCTGTTATCAGGTAATTGATCATTTTACAGACTGGTCTGTAGTGTTATTATTTTGCGGTTTTCCACTGTAGTCCAGGCTTTATCGTACATAAATGTATTCCTTTTAATCTTAAGACTTATATGCGACTTATTGAATCTTATACGTTCGTCCTGTTTGATCGGAACTACAACAGAACTGACCCTGAATATGGTCGATAAGTTAGAGAGCTAAGACTCCAGGCATAGCCACAAATTTTCCCCCAAAATTCCGAATTTTGTTTTCTTTAAAGACCAAGTGAGGACAACAATAGAGAGATTAAGAGTCACGCGTTTACGGCAAACAGAAAACGTCAGATTAAAGTTGATAATTTCTCAAAATGGAAAGTTAGCAAATGAAAGCTATCAAAAACAATTCTTATTGACAAAACTTATTTATTTGGTTATTTATTTAAGGATTCAAAGCAACGCTATTAAAACATGACGTTTCGGTGACGACATGTCACCATTATCAAATGTAAATGAAAGAGACTATGAACCGATATATACATATATAGGAAACGAAAGTGTGAAACACAACATTAAATTTGAAGAACAAAAGAATGAAATAAATAAGTCAAAAGTTTTGCAGGAGTCGGTATGAGTGTTTAAGGGTGGTCTCTTTTCCTTAATTAACAACATCTCATAATTAAATGAGGCACTCAAACTTTTCCTCGGCATTTCTGGAGGATCTTAAATTCACGTTTGCCGTTTGCCGTAAACGTGAATAGCACCCTTTCAAAGTATCCTGAAATAAATTCTCAATTAAAAGATCGTCTCCATAAATTCAGTTATTTATTGCTTGAAAGCGTGGGGGACTCCACACTGTTAAGAGTCTCATTTTTCAATAAGATTGTCAAGATCGAGTGCATACTCTTACGGGCTGCCATCTTGGTTTCAAACGTATCGAGGGGTTTTGTAGCGGTGGTGGAAGGCAAGCCGTCCCCCACCCTTTAAGTAGATTTGATACTCTTCCCAAGGCCAGACTTCGTCCATTTGAAACCAAGATGGCCGCCTGCAAGGGCAGGTGCTCGAAAAATATGGGACTGTGGAGAGTCTAGAATCCCTACGTTTTCTAGCTTTTCCGAAACTTTTAAGTAGCTAAACTTGAGGAGACACCCTTTTAAATTGAGAAGTAACATCTTGGGATACTTTGAAAGGAAGCTATTGTTTATGGTCTTAACGTTTTTGTTTGTTGATAGATATCTATAGCTACATGGAGACTGATTCTGCGTCCTCTGTGGTGGGTGATGGTAATCTATTCGATATGTATCTTGCTGTTGATATACACCTATCAGTTTGACAACATGCCTGTGTATTGGCATAATGCCACTGGACTATCGGACCAATGGTAAGTATTTAAATCCCACAAGGATGATGATGAATTACGGTAGATCTTAAGTCTTAAAAGCCATATTTCTATGACAGGTTTGGGCAGCTTTATCCGGACTACACTTTCGACGGTGGTTTTTTGTCCTAATAATCAGTAGTGATGACCATGTTTTAATGTTTCTCCTTTTTACGAAGTGGATTTCAATCGCTCGTTTCAATGCAGACCGGTTTGGATACAACAGCGCGGAAGTTATGCTCCGTGACTTTCATCCAAAAGGACACACTTAGGGTTACATCGATAGCATAAAAATGTTTTTGTTACCACCTTCTTTAGTATTGACAGAGTAATTTTAGTAATAGATTTGAGTGGCTAATGGCTGTCGTTGCGAGGATCTGAAGTTGTGAGCACCCTCACCAACTGTATGTGTTAAAGACGCATCAGCAGGGCTGTCACTAAGGGCCCGAAGGCAAATTTTCAATTTCCAAACCTGTTGAATAGAAGCACAGTTCGTAGCCCACAAACCAGTCAATCTTCGTCATAGGAAACAAGAGGAAAATTCCCCAAGCCCCAGGGAAGGGGATTTTCCTCGGCTGTTACAAGAATGGTCCTCGGCATTTCTCATAGGAAACAAGAGGAAAATTCCCCAAGCCCCAGGGACGGGGATTTGCCTCTGCTATTACAAGAATGATCCGCTGCAACTCTCATAGGAAACAAGGGGAAAATTCCCCAAGCCCCAGGGACGGGGATTTGCCTCGGCTATTACAAGAATGATCTCCGGCAACTCTCATAGGAAACAAAAAGATAATTCTTTGAAATCTTAGTGACAGCCCTGCTGCCTTAGTATAGTAGTCTGCTGTTCAGTAGTTTGTGCATTAGCGTGTTCACGTTCTAGGATTTCATTCAGTCGCGCATAATTGGAAACTAGACACAAGAAAAAAAGGGCTTCAAATTTCACGCTTAACGTCTGATGGGTTTCGTTAATCTGGTCATTTGACGCCTGAGAAGGTTACGTACCGTCGGTTGCATCTAAGCGTGGATACGAGACAAAAAACATGTTCTAGTAGGGTGCTTGACATGACGTGTTTTGCCGCCAAACATTGAAGTTTGACAGCCGTTAAAGCAAACTGTCGCGCTTAAGGTAAGTTGTTTACATGTTTTTGATCAGCGCGTTCCGTTCGTATTTCATTTTTCTCAACCTTCAGGCATATTTCTCGTTCAGAAACAGCACCCTTGCCTCCAGAAATTATTCTTAACGTCTAAGAATTCTTGCAAAGAATATTGTGTTAAGCGAAAATAACTCAAGTCGACAACAGGAGCCTACTCCAAACTTCGATTGTTTGGCGGCAAAACATGTCATGTTTGCACCCAGTTAGAACATGTTTTTTTCTCACGTGTACACGCCTAGATGCAATCGACGTTCGTTGTACTCCATTTTTAAGTGTAAGGCCAACCGGTAAACTTTCTTTGAGAACTGCAGAGAAATTCACTTGCCTTTTCTTTGTTTGACGTCAGGTTGTACAACCTTGGTCTTCGTCAACACACCAAAGCCAGTCTGCTACTAGAGCTTCTTACTCCCACTGCCTTTTCAATCGTCATTGTTATACAACTACACTTCTTCCATCGTCCATTTTTGGCCATGATAGATCTGCGAGTAAGACCTCACTCCACATCTTACCAATCGTCTGCCAGAAATGCTGTAGAGCCCGAGAATGGCCCCTCTACCTCACAACAACACGAAGGTGCCACGCCTTCAGAGACTCCGAGGGAGCATAGGCCGAGTACCCAGAAGTCCCTTCTGGTTGCGGCACTTGTCAAGATTGCCAACTTTTATAACGAGTTAACGGTGTTTCTATGGAGAGTTGGCGAGCTACACATGTTGAAAATTGTGAATTTGACGTTGATCTGTGTGGTGCTCTATCAGGTCAGATTTCCTTTTATGTTCCCCTTTACTTTATTGTGGTTACAGTATATAGTATACTATCGAGTGAGTATAAAATCCTCAGAACACCTAAGTTGCAGTCAATATTTTATCTGAGTCCGATATAGTCTGGATAAGTTGGCTACAGCGCTTTTTTCGAGATTCACTCCAACCAACGGCCAAAGTAAGATGGATCCGCATTTTGGCGAACACCGGAGTTTGTGTGCGCTGAACAGAGTTAGGTAAAAAAATACCCTAAAACAAGGAAAGTATTAAAAATGTTCGTGAGTGACAGCAAGATTAAGGTCAAGGAAAACTTGAAAAGGTCATAATGTACTGATCTACCCAAGGACACGCGGACGAACGTACGGTCACGTGACTACCAAAATTTTTAGGATGGGTACATGTAGGTAACAAAATTGTCTTTGCTACGGGGCTCCGCTCGCGAGCGCGTGGAGCTCCGCTAGAAAAAGTCACGGAAAGTCATGGAATTTGAAGAGCTCAAAAGAGCGCGAACCTTTTTTGTGTAAAATATGTATCAGAAATTAAAACTCGTCAATGAGCTTGCGAAACCTACTTTTTCGTCTTGAAAACATGCGAATTTGCTGTAAAAAATGTCCGCCGTCACTCGCGGCCAATTTGACCAGTATGACGTAGAATTATTTGCAAGAATGTAGAATAATTGACTAGATGGCGGCAAATTCGAAGGATCGTCTTTGTCGAAAACTCCCCAATTATCTTCAGAATCTTCATTTACTTCAATTCGCTATACCTTCGTTATAGTCAGTTTGATCGCCTAATTCCACAAAACACTAAACAATGACCTGAATCAGAAAAGAAGGCTGAGTAAACAAACTGGCGTCGCATGACGTCATCAGCCTTTCTTTCATCCTTCACTCGTTCCCAGTCTCTGTGACAATTCTAAAGGGGAAAAGCAGTTTTGGATGGCCAAAATTCAAGAAATTTTTTTTTGAGACATTTCTAAAGTTCAAAAAATATTGTTGATGAAACTTATATATGGACCAAATTCAGTTTGAAAAAATTTCGCGTAATATACACTTTAGTTTGACTTCACTTCCTAATTTGCCAGACTTATTTTGACCTTATTATAATCGTCTACTTTCATGGCTTGTTTCTTCCAGGTGTGCGCGATAAACGCAGTTATCATCATCCTGCTTGGCATATCCATGCCGTCTCGTCTTCTTCAAAGAGCTTTATCCTACTGTTTTCTAATCTGGAGCTCACTCGTGATACTGAGTAAAATGATTTATCAGCTAAGATTTGTGCAGGCGGATTTATTCCAACACAATTGTACTGACCAGGTGCGTATAAACGTTTTAATTTACAGGGGTAAAGTTTTTTGAATACAAATAGATCTTGGACCTACCGAGAAAAGAAAGAAAAACAGGTTTGAAACTTTTGTCATTCCCAGGCAGCCTGGTATTGTGAAATCATTTTAGCTACAGTCTAGGTCAGAATGTTGGGACAATTTGTCTTTCATGAATGAAGATTGTAAATCAACCCCCCTCCCTCACTCCCTGGACAGTTTTGGGTTTTAGTAGCGAAAAACTCTGGTTTTTGACATCCATTTTGTTCAGGGGGAGGGAGTTGGGGAGCCTTGTTTAGGTCGTGTTTAGGAATGTGAATCGCTGGTTACTTGCAAAATCAGTACAAAAACACGAGAGAAAAGGGAAGCATCCCCAAAGCTTTTGGCGAGGATTGTAGTGCAGTTTCCGAGTTGTTATTTTGCGATTGCAATTTCAACGACCATGGCGGTTCACTTGAGCTGATGTGAAGGACCTGTTGCCCACTTTCAGGCTGGGTGTTGAGACTGGGTCCGAGTTGTGTTGCACTGCACTCTGGGACTGTTATGGGAGGCAAATTTAACAACAGGCCATTTCCGAGTTCCAAAAACTCTCGCTTTCAAAACGAGTCTAATTGCAAAACCCTTGTTTTGAAAATGAGTTTTATTTGCATGAGCATTAACATTTTCATGTGAATAGCTTCGCACTTAGCCTCGCTTTACAATGAAACCTTAGGGCAACTCGGAACTGGCCTATTGCACTCGTACAGTAAAACCTCGATATAACGAACCTCTGTACGACGAAGTCGTCGGTAAAACGAACGATTTTCTTTATCCCAGTAATAGTAAAGTATAGCCGACTCTTTCTTAACGGACACCTCTATAAGACGGACACCTCTGTAAAACGGACACCTAGAGTTGGTCCCTGCCTTTCTTAGCTCCCTCTATTTGACTTTCTCTAAGATGGACATCTCTTTAAGACGGACAGCTAGTGCTGGTCCCAAAGGTGTCCGTCTTACAGAGAGTCGACTGTATATGAAAAAGAACCTCGGTATAGCGAACAAACTTTGCTAGTCCCTTGGCCCTTCGTTATATCGAGGTTCCACTGTAACCGGCGATAAATAATGTTTAACGGCACCAGCTTCACTGCAAGGGCAAATAGATTTTTAAACTTCGTAGAGCTCAGTGCTAGACTTCTAAAATAAACTCCTATTTTTTTTGGTCTTCAGAGTTTGCCTCGACCATCTTCATTAAATCACTTTATCAACAATGCGTTGTGGGTTGGATTCTATAAGACAGACAGCATCTCTGAAGATATAAAGGTGAGAAATCATTAATTTGCATCGCTTGGCGTTCGTTATTTTAGTTAGGCTTTTCAGTGTGATGACTTTTCAAGAGTTTTATTTAATTTCGCGTTACTTCCTTGATGCAATAGGTTGAAACCCGAAAAAGCTACAATCATAGACAAAAGTCTTAGGACACTTTTGCAGTTCTGGAGCGTTTTCAAGTTTACACAGGCCCAGCCCCTCTCCTCACCCCACAAACAACGTTGGACGCGTGTATCCAGAATTTTTCCGGGTTCCAACTTTGTATAAGGTAAGGGGGGCGGGGGAGGGGGAACTGCAAGAAAATTTCGAAAAGGATGCATGGTTTTATGGCGGAAAACAGAAATTACAGAAAATTATGAATACTACATTACTTTCCCGATGACTTCTGTCAATGATTGTAGCTGTCAGCCAGCTGGCGACATCAAAAGGAGATTTAGAATCACGTCTTCGGCAAACGGCAAAGAAAATACAAATACAAATGACTTTATTGATTCTCCAACACAGGGGTTTCAGAATCAGTTCACAAGTATTAAAATTACAATAAGACTATTAAAATTACAATTAGGTATAAGAATTTACAACATTGATTAAACAAGAGATAAGAAATAAAAATATCTAGTTAAAATAGAACAAAAACAGTATTAACCCACGAGCCCTGACTTTTCCAATAAAACATGTTTTTTGTGGCAATTTAAACTGGGAAAGGGAGAGCGAGTTTCGAATGTTGTTAGGTAACGACTTCCAAAAGGTAGTAGATCTATATACGAGTACGAGCTCCCCTGAAAACGCCTGCGTGGGAGGCTAATCTCGATGCCGCTTTACTTGTTTAGCTGCCCCGAAGAAATTTTTCAGCTGCTTTCCCTGGGCCGGGACCTGGTACCTATTTTGTGCCTCGCTAAATCACGTGGATGATCACGCAGTGAAATCTTTCTCCCTTCCCCGCTCCCTCCCTTTTGGATGAACTCCTCGTTTGTAATTATTTGCTAGCTTAAAATATAGTGTTGTGTCAAAATGATGCGAGTGCGCGCAGAACACAGTTCAGTGTGTAAATTTAACGTAGGGAATAATCAATAATCAAAAAAGAAAACAATTCTTATGAATACAGTGCTTGGTAAATCGTGACGTTTTTACTCATTGTTTTGTAGTGTAAAACTAACATTTGTCTCCGTTTTAATGCTAGGGATACCTGTTGATTGTAATAGTCATCGTGTTACACGCAGTCATTAAACATCATCAGGTAAAAGTCAAAACAAGTCCAAAAATAGACCCCTCCACGGTTTTTTTTTGACTTTTGGTAAAGACCAGTAAGCGAATATTCATTGACACCGCTGTATAGAGCGTCTTAAAATTAGTAAATTTACCAAGTTTAACCGTGATACGTCCAAAGCGAGCTAAGATATTGCTCCACAAAGTCACGAAATTTTACAGACGTTTGTATCAACGAATCACCTTTAAACTTTGCACCTTCACTGATTTTTACGGCGTTTTTTTTAGCAGTGTTGACGGATTTTCTCTTTTTGGTCCCAGTCAGAAGTTGAAAAAAAGAAACCCGAGGACGGGTCTATTTTTGGACTTTTTCGATTTTTTTTTTCGTTTAAAGCAGTGACTCTTTTTTCTCGTTATAATACCGTGAACTTCCTTTCATAAGCCCCCCCCCCACCCAGTTACATGTCCATTTACCCCGGATATAAGCTCCCCCCCCCCTCTAGCTTGTATTGAAATGAATTGGATTTGTACGACGTTTTGAAGCTTAAAAAGACCAGTAAATTCCAAAAGTATTTTGATCACCACTGCTATGTTCCTTGTTCAAGGTTTGCACGTCTTGAAAAGTCCTTGAATTCCATTTTTCCTTGAAAAGTCCTTGAAGTTTCGTCAACGTTGAATTTAGTAGCATGGAAAGTGTTTTTTGATGATTTTTGGTTGTCCAAGACAGAATAATTATGAATCATAACTCAGAGAATTTGATGCGGGTTATTTACACAAAGTGCTCAGTGTTTTATGCAATAAGTAACTATCAATTTAAGACAAGTGAGCTGAAAAATGGAGAGATGTTGGTGAAGCAAACAGTTCAAGCGTTAAAGCCTTATAAGAATAGACTGGGAATGTGCACTTTTGAACAATCTGTGAAATTATATTCCTAGGTGGTCCTTGAAAATCTAATGTGATCCTTGAAAAGTCCTTGAAAAATGGTTGCAATTTTTTGTATTAACCCTGTTGTTTAGAAACGCTTTTTTTAGTCCGTTTATAAGCCCCCCTCCCCCCTCGTTTATAAGCCCTCGTATAATCCTATACACAAAGTTGTATTAGCCCAGGGCATATAAGAGGATGTTCACGGTATTATTTAAGGAAATCTCATCTTGCGTAAGACAGTTCTCAATGATTTATTATATATAACTATTAAATATGGACGTTATAAAGAAATACTTTTACTTTTTTGGGCCTTGCGAATTGACAGGATCTTTTAATCAAGTGGATGCATGATATTTTTCCACTTCAATAATGAAATGCAAATTTAGAAATCTTACTATTACCGGACAGCTGCCCTTGAAAAGTCTTCGAAAAACTATCAGGTCTCGTTAAAAATCCAAAATTTCTTGAATGTCGTTGAATTACTACGGTACTACTTAAATTATTAACAATTATTTAAATTTCTTTAATAACTTAGACGTGGTAAAACAGCTTTTTGCAAGCAGAACTTTCTTGTCTTTTCTTCTTTTCTTTTGTTTTTGTAAATTCGGCAGTTACCGTAAAGGATAGAGACACAATTTGAACAGAATTCAAACGTTTGTATTAATTTTTTTCTGTGGAAAAGTAACTTTAGTTTCATACGACATACATTTTATAAGTATAGGTTTTTGGAAAAAATGAAATAGATTTCAATTCGCCATGAAAAAGCGGTACAATACGGCTTTAATGTTGAAAATGTACTTTTGGCCATTTTTATCAATTCTAATTGGCGGAAAACAGGTCCAAAAAAGAGGAGTTAGTTAAAAGGCGGTTTTTTTACCCTTGCCAAAGTGTTGAATTGAAGTTTTGTTTTGCAAATATATATTTTTTGTTGTCAAGAAAGCTGGAATGAAACGCTCCCTCTTGAACGGAATTTTTTTTATCGTAGCGCTTATGATACGATACGTGATACGCGATATGTGCTCATATATGTGGGTGCTGTATCCTATTTTAGCAGCACTTTTTTGTAAAATGCTGTAAACGATGGTTGTAGTTTTGAACTTGGAAACAATCCTGGCCATCTTTAGTGCGATTCCATTTTCAAGCTTCCGTGCTCTGCTTTCCTGTGGCCTAGTTTGTTGTATCTTATCAAGTGGTTTTACCTTTAATGAAGTCCGATTAGAGTCTGCCGTAATTTTATTGTATGCATTCTTATCAGTGACGTCATTACCGCGGAACTATTGCCAATTTTTTTGGGCACATTAAGAAATATAAAAGAGGATTAATTGATGTGTAATTTAATTGAAACCCATTGCCAGTTAGCAGCTGGTCATGTTTGATTGGATTGTTTTCTTTAATTTTCCACCCGTACCGCTGAGTAACAATGGCGTACACTGTTTGTTTGTTTTTTCTTTTCCACTATCTGAATTTGATTGTAATTTTACTAATGAGTGTGTTAAATTTGGAATTAAGTGAAGATCGATAATGAGCTATCCGTGTAATTGTCTTAAAAGATTTAAAGCCTTAAATATTCCTAAAGATTGATAATGGAATTAATTTTGAAACCTTTCAAAATCCGTTAAATTCAAGGTGTGCGTACTTTATAGCTTGAAAGTGCTTGTTTGTCAGTCAGTTTTAGCAAGGCTTCGTCATGGACCACAACCAGACAGAAACGTCCATCATGTCAACGAATACGACCAAGTCAGTGTTTTATTGCCCACATATTCCACAATTAATATGGGATGTGCATGACACCATTTCTCCTTGGATATTTGCCGCTGTTGCATCTATAATCTCACCTGCTACAGTTCTTTTGAACGCGTTAGTTATCATAGTAGTTATGAAAAGGAGAGAACTTCAGAAACTTTCCAATATCCTGTTGTCAAGTCTGGCCGTTACGGACCTTCTTGTAGGTGCTATATGTATACCATTATCTGCTATAGACGGATTCTTACTTCCCTATCAAATTCTTGCTGCTCAGGATATTTGCATGCTCGACGTGGTAACAGCCTGTTTCTCACTGACTCTGACATTTTGTTCGCTGTTCCATCTGGTGCTGATTGCATGGGAGAGGTACGTGGCCATTCGAAAGTGGAGGGACTACAAAGATATACTGACTAAAAGCCGCTTAATAAAGCTGGCAGCGATAGCTTGGATTTCAGGACCAGTATTCATTTTGTGCCCATTCCTTATTTCCGTAGCGGCCAGTGGACGGACTTCGTTTGTAGTTTTTCTTGCTTCAATTTGTTTTATCGTGGCACTCATCTTATATTTTTACGTCATGGTGTACCTTGAAATTCGCAAGCGAAAATTCAATCAGATTCTTCAGGTCAGCGTGTTAGCGTTATTGAAAACAGAATACAGAGTTGCGAAGACCACTGCTTTGGTTACGGCAGCCTTGTTTCTTTCCTTCGTTCCCGTTCTTTTTCTCCCCTTATTGGGAAGAATTTTTCCCGTACTTCGTAAAATGTCGTCATGGCGCGTAGTTGAAACACTAGTGCTTTCTAACTCTTTAGTTAATCCACTTATTTACTGTTATAGAGACTGTCGTTTAAAGAAAGTTGTTCTCGAGTTATTGAGGATTAAAAAACCTAAACCAAGGAATGCAGTGGACATAGTGCGATTCATTGAACGAACAGATGTACGTGGTCCACTGAAAGATAGGGTGGAGATCATACAAGAAGTAGATGAAAATATCCGTTTGACGAGATCAGCATCCTATGATTTGACCCGACTTTGTGATCGACCTGATATCAAGCCCAATATAATGTTGGCTAAGAGAAGTATGTCGGCTCCGTATATACATGTAGGTGGCATTTCGGGCGAAGACTAACTAGACGCCTGTAAGACCATCGGCCATCGTGGTCCTTGGAGTCATGAACGCCGTTTGAAGGTCCTCAGCTAGAATATAGAGAGATTAAGATTCACGTTTACGCCAAACGGCATACGTGAATTTGTACCCCGTGAACAATATTTCCCCTTATTTTCCGTTTACTCTTTATTGCTTCTACACAAAAAAGGAGTTTTATGCCAGTTTTAACCATAGGAATCGTTCGGGACTGTTGTTATCTGCTTATTTTCTATTCTGAGAAATTCTCAACTTGAGTCTGACGTTTGCCGTTTGCAGTAAACGTGAATCTTAATCTCTCGTATGATTCAGAACTGCTGCCACAAAGAACCGCTTCTTAAGAACGATGACCATCTTAGGAAACGGAAGATAAGAGCAAATATCGAACGAACAGACTATTCTCCACGGACGATTGAGAGAATTCAGTACATTCATTTTGTTTTTTTATAAGAATTTATTTTATAAGAATATCGAGACTAAAATTTGCCAAATTTTTAGAATGTCTTCCGGGCTAAGAGTTTAAACAGGATATAATTTATGTGCTGAAAATCTATAAACACAATACAATGTTTTTAACTTACTCCTTCTCTAAACGGTAACTCCTTCTAACCAGCGAAACGAGTAAACCTGGCAATAAATCTAATTAATACCCCAATATATTCCAAAAAGGAAATGCCATAAGCTGTAATTTAAGAATTATACTAAAATACAATCAGCCTAAAATCGGCCAAAAAAGAAAAAAAAAAAAAAGAATATTCAGCCTAAGCCGGAAAACAACATTCTTATATATATATAGAAAAGAGCGTGTAAGTAAAAACCTTTGTATAATTGTTATTAGCAGGCGCGAGACTAGTTAGTCTTGGAAACACGTGCAAACACCGGGTCTTAGAAAATCTTTGGAATAGTTATATCTTTAGCTACACTCTTCCCACAACTCGAGCTTAGTTTATATCTGCCTAGACGACAAGTTGTTTCAAAGGTTCGTACCTTTTCGTCATTGTTATTTGACTTCCATTTCGAAAATTAGTGTGATATTCCTCATAGATTTTGATTATATTTAATGAATTGAACATTAGCAACCAGAATGACTTTTTTAAATTATTTTTTCCTGAGATTTTCTAAGCGCCGGGGCAGAGATTGCGCGAGCCCCTTTAGCGTGTTTCGGATTTTTGGATTTGTATGGAAAACCTTCAAGCGTGACTGGGTGGCAAAAGCGAACTGTTTTCGTGTTTACCGAAAGTTGATCACGTGATCAGCTTATGCAAAAGACCTACACTTATTAACCCATTTACCCCGGACATAAGCCCCCTCCCGGCCTCCCCCCGCCTTTAGCTTGTATTGAAATGAATCCCATTTCCATGATGCTTTGAAGCTTAAAAAGACGAGTAAATTCGAAAAGTGTTTTAATCAGTACTGTGATGTTGCTTGTTTAGTCCGGTTATACGTCTCCTCGGATATAGCCCCCCCCCACACTCCCCTCGTTTAACCCCGTACGAAGTTGTATTAGCCCAGGGCATATAAAGGAAGTTCACGGTATTATTTAAGGAAACCTCCTCTTGAATGAGACAGTTCTAAATGATTGATAATATATAACTATTAGATATGGACGGACGTTGTAAAGAAATACCTTTACTTTTTTGGGCCCAGAGAATCGACAGGATATTTTGATCAAGTGGGTGTATTATATTTTTCCACTTCAATAATGAAATGCAAATTTAGAAATCTTACTGTTACCAAACAGCTGGCCTTGAAAAGTCCGTTCGAAAAACCTGGTCCCGTTAAAATCCAAGAATTTCGTAAATATCGTTAAATTACTCTCCAACCGTACTCCTTAAATTATTAAAAATTCTTGAAATTTCTTGAACAACTTAGACGTGGTTAAACAGCGTTTTGCAAGCAGAAGTTTCTTTCCTTTTCTATTTCTTTTTTTTTTTGTAAATTCGGCGGGTACCATAAAGGATAGAGACAATTTCAAACATTTGTATTATTTTTTTTCTGTGGGAAATAGATGATATTACATGGCCGCGCGGAGATACGAATTTTATCTTCGAGTGCTGAAAGAATCTCTCACGAGTGAGCGATACTTTCAGCACGAGAAGATAAAATTCGTATCCCCAAGCGGCCATGTAATGTTCTGTTTATTTTATAGATACTGATGAAATTCCTACATAAAACACAACTTTTTTAAAATTCATTTTCGAAACAGCAAAATAGTGCAATTAAAGTGGTCACCTATCGGAAAATGCCTGTCAAAAAAATGTTATGAAACTCGGATATAAAGTTATAAAGGAGAAATAAAGACAATAGCACTTATATTTTCTGTTCCAAAAAGTCAAAATTCTAATGTAGAAGAGAAAAATTCTATATCAGCAAAACCGTATCTTAAAATAATCATGTTAGTAACCATTTCGACACCAATATCCTCACACGTGAAAGATAAAAATAGTATCTTCACTGCGCGCGATGAAGATATGATTTCTTAGTAAAAGGAAAAATCCTGATATTTCATCAGTATCTATATAATAAAGTAACTTTATTAAATTTCGTACGATATATATTTTATAAGTATAGGTTCAGTTTGGAAAGCATCAAATAGATTTAAATTCGCCATGAAAAAGGAAGCTTCATTGCATTGAAACGACAGTACAATACGCGTTTCATGTTGGAAATGCCCTTTTGGCCATTTTTATCAATTTTAATTGGCGGGAAACAGGTCCAAAAAAAAGATTTGATTAAAAGGCGGTTTTTTTGCTCTCGCCAAAGTGTTAAAGTGAAGTTTTGTTTTGCAAATGTACTTTTCCATTGTCAAGAAAGCCGGAATGAAACGCACTCTCTTAAACTGAATTTTTTTTTATCTTGGCGCCTATGAAAGCGCGGTACGTATTTATATATATGGTTGCTGTGTCCTATTTTAGCAACACTCTCCTGTTAAGTGTTGTAATCGACGGTCCTAGTTTTGAACTTGAAAGCAATCCTGGTCATCTTAAGTGCGATTCCATTTTCAAGCTTCCGTGCTCTGCTTTCCTGTGGCTTAGTTTGTTTTACGTTATGCAGTGGTTTTAAGTCCGTCCTAGTGTTTTTGCATTCGTTCTTATCAGCAACGTCATTACGAACTATTGCCAATTATTTTAGCCACATTAAGAAATAAAAGAGAGGATTAGTTGATGTGCAATTCAATTTAAACCCATTGTTACTTCGCAGCTGGTCAGGTTTGATTGGATTGTTTTCTTTATAATTCTACCCATATCGCTGAGTAACAATGGCGTACACTGTGTGTTTGTTTGTTTGTTTGTTTGTTGTTTTTTCCAGTATCTGAATTAGATTGTAATCATTAATTCCTGGTGATAGCACTAAGCAAGAGTAATGCATTGATTAACCAACTGAGTCCTGGTACCTTCACCTATTGGGTACCTGTGGTCTTACTAATGAGAGTGTTAAATTTAGAATTAAGTTAAGATCGATAATGAGCTATCCGTGTAATTGTCTTTTGCCATTTTTGTTTGAGGTATTAAAGATTTAAATCTTTTAATAAACGTAAAGAGTTACGTTGAAACCAAGATGTGCGTACTTCATAGCTTGAAAGTGCTTGTTTGTCAGTCAGTTTTAGGAAGTCTTCATCATGGACTACAACCAGACAGAAGCGTCCATCATGCCATCGAATACGATTAAGTCGGTGTTTTATTGCCCACATATTCCACAATTAATATGGGATGTGCATGACACCATTTCTCCTTGGATATTTGCCGCTTTTGCATCTATAATCTCACCCGCTGCAGTTCTTTTGAACGCGTTAGTTATCATAGCTGTTACGAAAAGGAGAGAACTACAGAAACTTTCCAATATCCTGTTGTCAAGTATGGCCGTTACGGACCTTCTCGTGGGTGCTATATGTATACCGTTATCTGCTATAGATGGATTCTTACTTCCCTATCAAATTCTTGCTGCTCAGCATATTTGCACGCTCGACGTGGCAACAGTGTGGTTGTCACTCACTCTGACATTTTGTTCGCTGTTCCATCTGGTGCTGATTGCATGGGAGAGATACGTGGCCATTCGAAAGTGGAGGTACCACAGAGATACACTGACTAAAAGCCGCTTAATAAAGCTGGCAGCAATAGCTTGGATTTCAGGAACAACTTTCGTTTTGATCCCTTTCCTTATTTCCTTAGCGGTCAGTGGGCGGACTACGTTAGTAGTTTTTCTTGTTTCAACATGTCTGATCCTGGCACTCATCGTATATTTTCACGTCATGGTGTACCTTGAAATTCGCAAGCGAAAATTCAGTCAGATTCTTCAGGTCAGCGTGTTAGTGTTATTGAAAACAGAATACAGAGTTGCGAAGACCCACTGCTTTGGTCACGGCAGCCTTGTTTCTTTCCTTCGTTCCTGTTGTTTTTCTCCCTTTATTGGGAATAGTTTTTCCCGTACTTCGTAAAATGTCGTCATGGCGCGTAGTTGAAACACTAGTGCTTTTTAACTCTTTAGTTAATCCACTTATTTACTGTTATAGAGACTGTCGTTTTAAGAAAGTTGTTCTTGAGTTATTGAGGATTAAAAAACCTAAACCAAAGAATACAGTGGACATAGTGCGATTTATCGAACGAACAGATGTACGTGGTCATCTGAAAGATAGGGTGGAGATCATACAAGAAGTAGATGAAAATATCCGTTTGACGAGATCAGCATCCTATGATTTGACCCGACTTTGTGATCGACCTTATATCGAGCGCAATAAAATGTTGGCTAAGAGAAGTATGTCGGCTCCGTATATACATGTAGGTGGCATTTCGGGCGAAGATTAACTAGACGCGTGCAAGAGCATTGACCATCGTGTTCCATGGCGCCAAGAGCGCCGTTTGAAGTTTCTCAGCGAGAATATGATTCAGAACTGCTGCCACAAAGAAGCGATCCTTAAGAACGATGACCATCTTAGGAAACGGAAGATAAGGACCGAGGGCAAATATCGAGCGAACAGACTATTTTCCACGGACGATTGAGAGAATTTCAGCATATTCATTTTTTATAAGAATATATTTTATAAGAATATCGAAGTTGAACTTTGCGAAATTTTAAGAACATCTTGAGAAAAATCCCAGGCTGAGATTTTGAACAGAGCATAATATTGTGTGTTGAAAATCTATAAACTCAATACAAAATGTTTTTAACTTAACTTAACCAAACGGGAACTCCCCTAATCAACAAAACGAAAAAACCTGCACTAAGGATAATTGATACCCCAATGTATTCTAAAACAGAAATGTCATAAGCAATAATTTAACAATAATACAAGAATACTTTCAGCCTAAAATCGGCCAAAGAAAATAAGAATATTCAACCCGGGCCCGAAAAACAACGCTCTTACAAAAATAAAGTTGCGTAAGTAAAAGCCTTTGTGTAATTATTATTAGCAGTCGCGAGACTAGTTAGTCTTGGAAACGAATACAAACACCTAAGCAAATCTCTTGAATAGGCATATCTTTAGCTACTCTCTTCCCACAGCTCGAGCCTAGTTTACATCTGCCGAGACTACAGTTTGTTTCAAACGTTCGTTCCGATTCTTTATTCGCTTAAATTTTAGTTATTATTACACTACCATTTCGAAAATTAGTATGATATTCCTTATAGGTTTTGATTACATCGATTGATTTAAACATTAGCAACCAGAATGACTTGTTTTATTAATTTTTTTTCCTGACATTTTTCTAAGGTTTAGATTGCGCGAGCACCTCAAGCGTGTCTAGAGCACATTTTTCCAGGCGAGGCGTAGTCGTCTTCTCAGCTCGTCCAGTGTTTTGGGGGCTGGATCCTTGTAAATTGTCTTGTTAATGGTACCCTAGTTGTTCTCTTGCTACAGGGTTTATATCAGGTTTGTTTGCCGGTCAGTCGTCCTTGGATGTCCTCACCTTCCCACGCACTTTTGTTTCACCTAGTATCTTACGGAGACATTGCACCATGCGATGTCGTTTCTTGTATTCGGATACTGAAAAACAGATACTTAGGACGCTTATCTGTAAATTAGAGATTCTTCCAATCCTCTGCAGTGAGCTTTAAGTATTTCTATGCAAATCTCCTCACCTAACAGTGATATTTTATTTTGATTGAAAATTTTCTTTTTTTGGTCTCTGCATACCGTTGTGCTTGAAACTTAGTTGAATTATTACTCTTATACATGGACATGGACCCCATAGCAAAAGTAGCTTAACAATCTATACAATAGTTAATAACATTTAGAAAATTTATGTTCAATAATAATAATAATAATAATAATAATAATAATAATAATAATAATAATAATAATAATAATAATAATAATAATAATAAACTGTGAATGCAAATATTTACCTTTATCCTTGCAATTAAACGAACATTTTTAAGGGAACAAACTTACTTTCTAGGTGATTTTAACATCTTAGTACACTACGGACTTTTTAAATATCAGCTGTAGTATAAGGTGCATAAATGTATTCGTTTTGATGCTAATTGGGTTTTCTTTGTCTATATTTATTTTTGTTGTCACTGTCGTTGCTATTGTTTTGGTTGCTGGGGTCGATTTGGACCCCAACAGAAAAATGAGCCCCACATTTCTATATCCGCATGTAATTCTCGCGAAGCGAGTTTATAATCTCGTCGCGTGCATCACGTGAACCGCGCGTGGTCTTAGCCAGATGCAAAATTCGATGCGCCTTAAATCTCTCTATGAATATATGCTTGGTGTCCGCCAATGACGTCATGTAGCGCTACGTCATGGAAGTGATGATTTTGCGTTTCCAGTCAACATAGACTTTGCCGCTGATGACCAGCGCATTTTCATGTATTACTCATGAAAGGCTCATTTGTTTATTCATCCATGAAACAATGTTTACAATCGGTGAATCACGAGCAATCTCCCATTCAGATGACAACAAACACAACAAGTGGCTGGAAATCCTCGATTTTCAACCGAAACTCCTGTTGATTATGCACTACAACAATAGTGCAAACACTCTCATTGCTGTAGTTCACTTAACAAGAAATATTTTTCGTCAATTACCAGCATTCACTTGTTATTTTCACTGCATTACTAATGACACACTTCACAAGTAATTATTATTACACTTATTGTTAAAAATGGCATGGGTTAGCTGCATATTCACCTCACTTTCGTGCAGTTATTCACTATCACACCCATTTTCTTTTGACTATTTATTACACATGTAGGAGGGTCAAATGGGGTGAACACGGGACCTATGAAACATTGGCTAACCTTCCTCAACAACACCAACCCCATTTAAATCCCAGAAAATCCCTTTTAACGACAAAGCACAGGGTTCAAATTTACTCCAACAAAAAGGTGATCAAGTACATCTCACATTCCAATATTAAGGCCAGTATTGAAACCCGCCCTCCCAAGCTACACAATTTACTCCGATTCTCTCCCCCCTTCCATCCCTGACGTTTTATGGGCCTTCCCCACCCCCCGAGCTTCGCGAGTTTCTGCGATACACGTGTTTCTAGTATAAAAGTAATAATTGCATTCAAAGTGGTTTATACATATGGACACATTCCTTAAATCTCGAACACATTGTCCAACCATGTGAACTGTGATAAATGTTGATTATCAGTTGGGGTCTCATTGGACCCCACTTGGTTGGATGAGAGTTAATGATAAGGATGATGATCTTGATGATAATGATGATGATAATGATAATGAAGAAATAACTTTTTATTGACTACAAAACTAAATACTAAAACCTGTTTGTAGTTCCTTTCCATTAAAAACTATTTTCAAGTACAGCAAAGCTATTTTCATGTACAGACTTAAAGGAATAAAGTGATAAACAGTGCAAGCAACAATGTTGGGCTACAAAATATACAATAGACCATTTTACTGTTGCGGACTTAGTAACCTAGCCTTTGAGTGAACGTGAGGCTGAGGTTGACCTTGTTTTGATACAAACCTCCTTCCTTTTGTAGTGGAAGTTATACTTGAAAAATACAAGTTAGCATAAGAACAACATGATTTACATAATAAAGCAAGAAGGGATGTATCAAAACAAGGTCAACTCTGGCCTCGTTTTCACCTGTAACTGTAAAATGGGCTATTTTTAGGCCCCCAAACAAGTTTTGGATCATTGTGGATGTTCTTCTTTACTCTTGTTTTCAGAAACTTTACCGTTGGAGAAGAAACTTGAAGGAGCCTGAACCAGGAATTCTGTTCCCTGGAATCACACGACCTGATGCAGACGAGGGATGTGTGAGCTGCATCAAATATTTGTTTAACAAATTCTTCTTTCACTTTGGTTGGGAGGTAAGAATAGACATCTTTCATGATGGCGGCCCCTTTAATGTACAATAAAAACCCACGAATAAGAACTTGCATTTTCCCAAGTTATCCTAAACAGGTTCTTACATGAACGGTAATTAGCATAAATTTAGGTGTCCCCTGCGAACTTATAGAGAGCTTTAGATTTGAGAACGAAAACTAGTACGAGTACGAGATTAAACTTAAAGTTTTTGTGCGTTTTCTAAAACAAAGACTCCCAGGAAAACTTCATTTTACTTTTTTTCACCAAAAAACTTAGTACGGTTATTTGTACGGAAGGAGGTTAAGCCCTCTCTCGATGGCAAAATGAAAAAACTTCTTATATTTGATAACTTGTTCCCGCCACTACGACATTCTCGCTAAAACTCGTAGCAGATTGACAGCGGCTATCACGTTTTCCCGCCAAAATGACGCTGATTCACTCCTGAGCAATACTCAATATTGAGAAAGTCTCGTACTCGTAGTCTTCCTCGTCTCGGAATCTAAAGCTCTCTAATACTTTCTCGTATCCAACGCGTTCTCTTGGAATAATTTTGGGAGTTTAAGCAACGACTTTTTTGAGCGACGCACGTCGGCCGGACGTAGATTTTTTGCAATCTCGTGATTTTGACCGGGCAAATAGTCTGTATGAGAGGAAACTGTATTTACATCACTCTTTGGCTCAGCTGTTGATTTTTCTTCTTTTCAGGTTTGTCTAGTCATGATCGTCATAAACATGGCTGTCCGTTGTGATATCTCTTCCGTAGTGTACGCTATATGGCTCGGGGTCTTTTTAGTACTGGGCCGACAGAACTCGTCTATTGTGTGGCCTATGTACGTGGGCTTCCTGGCAGTGCTCCTACCACTACAGTATCTTCTTGTACTTGGATGGCCTCCTGCCCTGTGTTTGGGTAAGAGCTCGTTTGGACTTGACTTTAAACTGATGTATTGAGAGTGCCTGTTTGTTACTTCTTTGAAGTCAAGAGTTACTGTACTATAAAACGGGTTTGGTGAGCACAGTTTAAAGCTAGTGTTTTTAAACAACCGTTATCGCAAATTCAGTCCAATATTTGCCATAATAATATTCATCATCATCATCATCATCATCAACGCCAAAATTGTCACCATCATCATCATCGTGTCTACTCGACTCTATCCTTCCTGCAAACAGCTTACTCTAGATGTGGGTAGAGATGTATAAGTAGTGTACCGTAAATGACCAAATAGACACCTCTTATCTAATAAAAGCCCCCTCTATGCTGTTCAAATTGTATTAGACGCCCCCATCTAATAAACGCCCCCTGTCTAATAAACGCCCCCCAAGAATATATTGCTACAAATCAGTCAATTTATTCATTTCATTGTTTGATTAACAACGGTTTATGTATTATGTTTGTTCAATTTCAAGTTCAAAATACGGATAGCTCTAATTGATCTTCTTAAATACACCACTTCTATGCACATTAACTATGCTGTAATCTAGTTTTTTTGACCGGTATATAGCGGTTACCCTGTATATAACGGTCACCTTGCCATTTCCCAAGGGTGACGTTGTACACAGGTTCTGTAGACGCCCCGGGCGTTAATTAGGTCATTGACGGTATGCGTGAGGTATGAACCCAAAGGCTGTAAGCCAAGTGCATATGGTGTGGTTAGGCTATGTTGTCACTACTGTGGCCACTTTATATCATATTGTTGTTCATATTTGTGCAATAGTTATTCATTTATTTATCCAATTGCAGCATATCCTTGGACTAGCGCTTTAAACAGCAATCTTGTACACTGGCTTTACCTGACGGATGTAAAGCTACCACCTGACCCTAAGATGCTTTTCAGTAAGTCCATACGAAACAGCAATCTCTCCTTTCTTCGTTTTTTATTAACAGCTACCCGACCCATACGTTTTACGTAGTATAATTTGGCCCCCGTTTTTGTTAAGAAAACTTGTCCTGGGCGGAAGGCTCACTCGTACTACTCCAGCTACCCTTATCGTGCATAGCAGGCGCTATGAATTTATTGGCGGGCGTGTGGGAGACACGCGAGGGGGGGAGGGAGCACGTTTCAGATCACGCAGCGCTGCCAAGTAATTGGATAGGGGGCGGAAAAAAAGATTTTCGTGGGCCTCTCCGGCAGACGCTCCCTCTTCCCTCGCGTGTTTCCCTCGCGCGAGCCCGTTCTTTCTTGCGCCCATTAGTTCCTAGCGCCTTCTACGCAGGCAAAGCTACCCTGGGCGAGCCAAGTCTTCCTACATTTCCCTAGTAAGCATTTTAAACCATTTACATCAGAAACAAAAAGTTGGCTCGGCTAAAAGAGGTGACCCGCCTAGCCGGATCACCCTTAACCGACACTAGGGGCCAACTTTTCTCCGTACAAACACTTTGGCTCGCCCAGCCAAGGCAAGACAATCAGAGCATGCATGATTCCTGTTGGCTAGGACAAAGGGTCAACTTTTTCCCATATAAAAGCTTGCTAAAGTTGAATCGGCTGGGAGGTGACCCTCTTTTCCGGAACAACTTTTCTCCAACGGGGCCTTTAAAGTAAAGAAAACAATGCTTTTATAAGCTTGCTTTTAAAGAATTCGCCTTGAGGTAACACACCCCACCCCCATTCTCGCAGTCTTATGTGCAAAGGCTCAAATCGAGCCTTGGGGTGACGAAATACCTTGACTTTAAAGAAACTGTCCACCCTTGACTCGACCTAGTTTATTGTGTGTGATCACTGGAGAGGAATGCGGGAAAGGCTGATTTCATTTGTGGAGTTGCTTTAGCAAACCGACGACAGTCGACCCAGTTCTAACTTCTAAGCGTTAGAACGTAATTTTAAAATAGCTTCGCTAAATCGCGGCATCTTTCTGTGTGTGCGCCGGGCTTCCATTTTCGGCAGTATGCAAGTTTGTTTTGTCACGTGCTTTTTATCCGCACGAAACCAGTGAATCTGCTCACCGAAACCATTCCGTTCCGGCCCCGTTCACACGAATCAGGATAAAATATATGTGGTTTAAAAAATAACCGGATTCGTGTGGAAATAGCCTTATATTATGACCAACAGTGATTTTGTTACCTCTGCGTCCTGCGGCCCGGACGCACGAAAATTCCAAAAACGCAAAATAATTTGTGGTATGTGCCCCGTTGGATGATCGATCTGAAGATATTTTTGTAGAATATCCTTTTTGTGGATTTCCGTGACTGTTCTTGTGGTTGTTGTTTAACGACCCATATTTCTTTTAGTCTTTGTTGTCCTAGACCATAGAAGGGGTTTATTTTAATTTCAGTAAACTGTAATACAGAGTTTTCGAGTCTGTCTTCAGATTAACTTTGTGGTTACATGAAGACCTAGGGCCTCGTTGTTCCTTGACCTGGGACTCAATAGTTCTGGACTGGGACTCATGATTTTTCACAAGATGAGTCCCTTGGCCCAGTTGTTCTAACGCCGGCTAGCGCTAATCCGGGGTTAAATTTTAACCCGGGTTTCTTTTTCTTTTCATCAAAAACACTCTTGGATAATTTTCTCTATTCTGTTTAGAGTATCCAGTCATCAGATTGTAGGCAAAGAGAATTAAACTGAATTTACTTTTTAAGCTCTCATATCTAAATTCAAATTTCGCACTAACCCTGGGTTATCTTAACGCAGCTTCGAACAACCCGGCCCAGGACTCACCATATCTATTTGTAACATAATCCTTGGACTAAGATGGCCGCTCGGCACTTAAGCCAAAAATCTCCATATGATTCGCCATTAAAGTTAGTTTTGGTTTGAAATTTTGCACAAGAGTTAAGGAAATACCATTTCAAATAAAGCATGGTGTCTATTCAGACTTTCATTACAACATTATTTATATCTGTTTTTAGGTGACTTCTTCCAGCTGCTGTTCGCCTGCTGTCAAGAAAACGTTTTTTCTATTGAACGTTTTCAGCGTTCCGCCGAGCAAGGAACAGGAAGGGTATCTATCAACTCCACCAGACGCGGCAGCCGAGGAAAAACAACAACTACTCCAGACTTTATGTGGAACATAACTTGGTTAGATTTTTTTAAGGTATATACCATCTTATTGTTCGATGAATTTAAGTTATTCTCCTTATTCCCTAGTTATCGCAGAAGAGGCTTTTTGATTACCTCGAATTTAATTCACTGGACAAGGTCCTAAAGATTTTCAGCCGATCTAAAGTTGGCCTCTTTGTTTTCTCTCGTATCACCATTTCAATTTTTCGTCAAAAGATTGAAATTAATATTGACAAACGGCTTGTGTGTTTGTGTAGATCATTTACAGTTTGTGGAATAGGGGGCAGAGGCTGATCTTGTTTTGACAGAAACATCACTTCTTTTCAAATACAAGACATACTTTTAGGCATATGAAGGACACCGAGGTTTCTATCGAAACAAAGTCACCACCAGCCTCACTTCCATTCATAGGCTAGGTAGTTTAACCTTTCACTGTAAGTTTGAATTTGAATTACGTCATCGGAATGGAATTTCTGTCGTTGAGGCGCAAACGTTTCTCCCGCAAAAAATCCCTAGGGACAAGGAACGAGGAGAGATGGCTATCTGTCCATGTAAAGTTCGGTGTTTTGTCAAGTTACATTATGGGAGTCTTTTGGGGGACGTTGTCGCTTTTTCTATAGGCTTTTGAAAGTTTTGGCGGGAAACTGGATGAAACTTAGTCCTCAAACAGACCCATAATGCCATTCGGTTCAACACCGAACCAGTCTCAGACGTTGCCTCAAAGTGGCTCATTGTTTTCTCTCTGCAGGTGTTCGTGTTTCAACACATGTACTGGGTGACCTTAGCTGTAGTTTACATCACAGTCCAGAGCACCATCAGCATCTTCAACTTTGGCTTCATTCTTTGGTGCTTCTTCTTTTTGTGGCACGGGCAAGCCCTCTATCTCCAGCCAAGAACAAGACTGTTTAAACTGTGGAAAATCTTCATAGGATACAACTATTTCACACTTTTGGCTAAAGTTTGTCTTCAGGTAGGGTTAGACACATGTGGAGCACGCAGGCCGATAGGACGAAAAGTCACTTTTGTGAGGGTATCAGGGCGTAGCATATCAGAGCTGTGCCAATTATATTTGAAGCGACTGGAATTTAGCTCACCGGAATAACTCAAAGTTCCCAACGGTGTGGATTCTGATTGGAATAGATAATCACCTATAATCGTCTTGTTATGAGCTGTTATTGGGGTTTCGTGATTAGAAATGAAATGAGGTCGTAAGCCAAGTCATGTAACCCCCCCCCCCCCCTCCTCGCTTTGATTCTATTAATGAACTGATTGTTTGAGTAATGAATCCGTTAGTCGTTCCCGTATCTAGTGTCAATTTCAAATCTGCATTTCTGCAGGCGTAATGAGTAGTAAATGTTTGACTATAACTTTTGAATATTTTGGTGAGATTGAAAAATCTTGTCCATCTTTCAATGCATAAACATTTAAGAAAACTAAACCTGGAGAGAAATCTCATTACTTCCTGACATGTGAATTCTCTGCTGATTACGCATGCAGGATTGCAGGGATGAATCTGAAATCTACAACTAGGAACGGATTCCTTTTTCAAATAATCAATTCATTAATAGAATCTTAGGGGCTCACTTGACTTAGCTTGACCTTAGTATAGTTTATTCACAAGTTAGTGGCACTAAATTTCGATCAGCGTGCAATGAATCGCCATTAAATCACAGTTCGTTTATACTTGTAAACTAGTCTAGTGTTGCAATCAATTCACTGCTCCTGTCGTGCAGCAAATCGCTCAATAAAAGGGCTCTCTCTTTGCCTTGACCTTAATTGAAGTCTTTCTTCTGTCTTCACGCAGCTCGTGTCCTGTGTATATGTGGAGTATGTCAAGAGACACACTGGATGCTGGGCTTTACAGTTGTTAAGTTTGTTCTGCCTGCGGCAGCGTGGCTACAACAAGATCGCGGCGGGGATGGTTAACGACGGCTGCGTGGCGCCATCAGACACGGGACTTGCTATGGACTGCGCATGCTTTACTTTTCTCGTCATACAGTACCGTGTGTTCACATCAGACTATTTTAAACACGTGGTGCGCGACCACAGAGAACAGTCAGACATGGCCAGCAGGTGAGCCTTTTTAAGGCTATTAACATGCGATGGTTGACTTTAAGGGGCAGTGTCACGATAATATTGCTGTTTTCGATCAATTATTTACCGAGGTCATTGCTTAGTGCCTAAACCCATACACAGGTTTTACGGTCAAGTTGTCCGAAAGTCATCTCGCTCGAAGTTATGTCGCCCGAAACCAGAGTTAATGATGTCGTCCGAAATTTTTAATCAAGTCTCCGGATAATTTATCATGCTTAGCAACATCCTAACATCTTAATCGTGCTTGTTTCGTTTCATCATTATTACTCATTTGACGTGTTTGTTTCATCAAAGATAACAGAACGAGATATGTTACACATTCGTCTCGCTTGTTTCGTCTCTTCATTGCATAAAGAACGGGTTACGATACACATCCCGCTTGTTTTCGTCTCACCATAGCATCATTGCTTAAGGAACGAGACTTAATTTCCCAATTATCCAGCTTTTGTATCATTATCGCTTAAAGAACGAGATATATTACATACATTCTTTATTAAAATTTCGGGCCACATAACTCTAGTTTCGGGCGATATAACTTCGGGCGAGATGACTTTCGGGCGACCTCACGGTTACCATACACAGAAAGCTCCTGCAGAGTTGTAGAAAAAATATCAAATAATCTCACCACGGGGCACTAACCATAGGAAATTTCAGATCAATATGCGTTTCTGGGAAACTGCCCACCTACCCCTCCTCCAAGCCAACATTTTGTCCTAAGTGACGAGTAAGTATTAATGTTGGCTTAGGGGAAGGTAGGTGAGCAGTTTCCCAGAAACGTGTAATGATCTTTTTGCAGGCACAGCATTAAAAACTTGAAAACGTTGGCCCAATCAATTCGAGTTTCAATCCATGTCCATCCTTACCATCTTTTGCAACAGACTGCAAGAAATAGTTTCAAAGCCTTGATATAGTCTTGAAGAACGAAACTGGATCATTATTTTTGCAATTCAATTGATGTGAAAAACGTTTTAGCTTTTTTAAAAAGATAGCAAATAGCGGGACATGCATGATAGCCCTTAAAGTTTTATCAGCGCGTCTTTGAACTCCTGCTGATTCATGAACATAACACCAGTTGTGGAAATTTGATTCTAAATACACGGAAATCCTAGAACGTTTTCTTTGAATTTCCTTAAGACTGATCAGAAAAGGTAAATCAGAAACTTTCGAAATAATTGGGTTTCATCTGATGTTTACTTACCTCGACGTCTTAATGAGTGTTAGATACCCTATAAAACACTGCTCCTGGTGTTTGATATAGTACGTAAAATATCTGACCTAGAGCTGTCTACCTCACCGCAAAAGGCTTTAAGTTGTAACTGTAACCTCTGAGTAACCTCTGATTTTAGTTGGTCAAACAGGAAGATATTCCCTTAAAATGTATCCAGTGTACTGCTTGGTTGTCTAATAAAACTAGGCAGCACCCGCAGGTCTCTAGGGAAAATGATTTATATGTTGTTTTCCAATTACATAAATTGTGGCACAAATAGTTTAAGCATTAACCTGCGAACATATGACGTGTTTCCGGTCGTCGCTATTCTTCCCTTTTTGGCTAGAGAGAAGCGATGAGTGGAAAAACAAAACTTCTGGCTGATATGCATTTAAATGTAATGATTGCAATATATATACTTTTTTAACGCGGCACTTCTTTCCGCTTAGGGGAGCTGAGTTAGTTGATGAGCATGTGCGCGCTCAGTTGGAAGCCGTGAGGCGAGAGGACAAAGGAAAAATGGATCGAATAAAAAAGTCGTAAGTACATGTATAACTGCATCTGCACCAGTCAATTTTTTCGTACACTTTAGCCCTGTCCACACTAATGCGTTTTCAAAAGCATGCGTTTTCGTTGCCCAGAGCACGTTGCTGATACTCCTTGGCTTACCCAGGTCTGGGTAGTGATACGTCATCAGTAACTATCAATATTTCTTAATATCATTGAAAACGCATCGATCGATTCGCGTCCACACTACCGTTTTGATGAGTTTTCGACTGCCCACACTAAAACGTTGGAAAACGATAGAATTGCACTTTGTGACGTAAGTTGAACTCTATGCGCATGCTACAAACACACGCGCTTACAATATTTGCGGTCATCGTTTTCATTTTGATGAGTTTTCGCCGGTTTTCGACCGTCCGCACTGATACGATATGTATGCGTTTCGTTTTGATCCACTTTCAAAAGCGTTTTCAAATCGGTGCGTTTTTGATGAAAACGCTCAGCGTGTTAGTGTGGACGGAAAGCTTAAACGCATCGAAATGTATGCAATAATGTGGACGGGGCCTCACACTTCTGTTATATATCACTGTTTGAAAAGTAGTTGCTGTTTGTGAGTATTATATTAGAGAGATTAAGCATTGCGTTTACGGTAAACGGCAAACGTGAGATTCAAGCTGCGAAATTTTCAAAATGAGAGATGAGCAGATAAAAGCAGCTTAAAATAATTCTTATGGATAAAATTGGCGTGAATCTACCGGTTTTCGTGTAGTTATGATGAACAGTAAACGGCAAGCAAAGAGGAAACTTGGTCACGTGGTACAAATTCACGTTTGCCGTAAACGCGATGCTTAATCTCTCCATTGCTGGTGTTTCCGTCCAACAGGCTTTACAAATTAAAGAAGAAACTTGCTAAGCTGCACCCAGAAGGGGAACAGTACGAGCCTCAATCTCACTATGAAGGTACGTTTTACCTCATTGGTTTTAAAGTAACAAAGGAGTTCATCACTTGCATTTCTTGTGTAGAGGATATCGCTTTCGTTTAATGACAGTCAGGCTGAGAAAAAAGCTGTAAAACAACCTTTTTAAAGTTTTAACAATATAAAATGTTCATCTTCGCTCAGTTCTTGTAGCTTGAGAAGAAAGAAAGGTGCGCATTCACCTCACTCGCTGTCCGTCAAGGCCGGTGACGTATTTCCGTATCCGGTACCTTGCGCTCCTGTCCGTCTCCGAATCGAGTTTCTTTCTGCTAATTGCACGTTCCTTGGTTTCCTGCGTCAAGTTTGGGGCGTCGAACGCAATGAAAGCCGTTTTTGGTCTGCTTGTTTAAATGAAGGTGGGGGGGCGGGCATATGGTCACCGCACCTATCACCTATTTACGGAGGGAAATTTGCGTTTCAAAATCGATTGGGCTAGCCTTACAGTTGGAAGTAAGTTTACCGTTTTTGCTTTGCTTTACTTTGTATTTGAGGACAATTTTCCAAGTATAGGCCCCCGGGGGGCTTATATTTGGAGAGGCGATTTAACGGAGGGTTTTTTGCGTTACCGGTTTATGGGGCTTATATTTGGAGGGGTTTATACGTGGAAGGGCTTATTTTCGGAATTTTACGGTACTTTTTTTTAATGAGGGTTTCACTTGACTCTATCCACAGATAATATAGGCGTAGCCCTCAACAATAAATAAAAGATAAAAAATAAAAAAAGTAAATAAAATGAAAATTAAATATACATTATTCTAGAAAGTCCTGCATACAAGCAATTTTTACAAAGATTATGGTCATGGAAGGTACGTTTTAAGTTTTAGCGAAGATGTACTGATCGACGGGGCCTCTTTGCTGTCTTTTGGGAGTTCGTTCCAGCTCCTAGCTGCTAAAAACTTGAAAGCAGTTTTGGCTATACTGGTCCTAACTTTTGGTTGTATCAAATTATACTTTGCGTTTCTCCTGCCCGCATTATGAATGTCATTAGACGTTGTTAACATAGCTCTTATGTAATATGATGCGAGATTGTTGAGTGTGTTAAAAACTAAGAATTCCGTTAATACGCCAGTCTTTTATCAAATGGAAAGATGTTTAGTACCATCATGTGTATTTGTATATTCTTACAGCGATATACTCAGGTGATTACAAGTGGTTCGAGTCGGAATCCGAGGAAGAGGTAGAGAGTGACTCTCCCACAGGGTCACCAAGCCGCGGCAGAAGTCCCACTCCCTCTGCACCAATAGGAGAACCAGCTGGGATCGAGGAGACTGGCGACAAAGGTAGATTAACAGACCAATTTGAATTTATTAAATTGATATTTTGTCTCGTAGGTTTGGGAAATAAAACAAATGAAGTCAGCGAGAGGTTTTGGGGATGAATGTTAGAATATTGCATTTCATAAATCTTAGTATCAACCTCGCAGCTGTTGTGTTTACAGGAAAACCAGCCGAAGCCACAGGCGCGGCAGCTTCATCAGAGGACGAAGATGACTTTCTGAATGTCATTGCTCCGGAATTGCCCGACGACGGACAAAATGACGGATTTGTGAACAAGATCAAGAAGTGGTGTAGCTGGCTTTATTATTACATCGCTATTGCAGTGGACAAAGTTATAAACTTGTTAAATGATATTTCTAAAGACTATCGGGAGATAGCTGACCAGCTCAAGATAGAACGCAAAGAGAAACGAATCGAGAAGCTTCGTCGTGCTAAGTTCGGTTATACGAGTGCTCGGCATCGGCTCGAGGATGTCTCGGACCCTGATGCAGATGCGAAGGTTTGTGTTACTATAATTTTGCAATACCATATCATAGTTAATAAAGTGCAATGGTTATAAAGTCTGTCAGACGTCTTTGTTTTATGTATTTGTTAGCCTTTTTTGGACGTGACCGTGCGCAACAACGTTCATTAGCATTCCCATCATTTTCACCTATAAACCTAGCAATAGAAATATGTATTAATTTATTCATTATCAGTCATAATCTCGGTGTGAATAAAGGATTGCGCACGCTCAGGGGACTCCCAACTTACACTGCACCACCATAGACCCTTCCACGGTCTTTTTAACTTTTGACCGGGACCAGTTAACCAAAATATGTCAACACGGCTGGAAAGAACGCCTTAACAGTAAAGGTTGCCAATTTTGAAAGTGATTTATTGAAAACTATTGATGATATAGCTCCGCAAGACCGTGGAATTTTATAGACGTTTGTATGGAACTTGCCCCCCAGTACAAACGTCTGTAAAATTTCGCGACTTTGTGGAACAATATCTTTGCTCTATTTGCTCGTATCACCTTTAAACTTGGTATTAGTTACCTTATTTTAAGGCCCTCTGCCCAGCAGGTTTGATTGATATTCGCTTACTGCTCTTCATTAAAAGTTGAAAAAAAAACAACAAAAAAAAACAAAAAAAACAGTGGACGGGAGTGAGTAGAAGGGTCAATTGTTATCACCTTTGATTTTTTGCGGCGTAGATAACCAGTTTCCTTCACTAATGACTATGACCATATTTGCGACCATAGTCTCCCTAAGTTATTTAAATAACTAACTGGTCATTATTCGTCAGCAGGGATTATTCTCGGCCATTAACACTTTTACTGTTTTTGTTTTCCTGCTAATATTAGAGTATGACTTCACGAATCACAATGGAAGACGATGACGCGTGGTCCGCGTCCAATATAGATCTTGACGAAGCTGACGGAAGTGCGAGTTGGCGGAAGTCAAACATGCGTATATCTCGCCTCACAATAGCGTTTGTTTACGCACTACTGGCGAACACCGACATTCTGTGCTACATGTTAATGATTCTCAATCACATGGTATACGCCAGTGTTTTGTCCATGCCGCTGCCTTTCTTGGTGTTCCTGTGGGGTATGTTGTCGATCCCCAGGCCGACCAAGATCTTCTGGATCACTGTAATGACCTACACTCAGATTGTGATTGTGGTGAAGTATTTGTTCAAGTTTCAGTTCATAGATATCAATGATTGTAATCGCGCCGAAGGTCTGGATAAGAATAGTCCGCTGTGTCCTCCCAGGTTGATTGGAATTGAGCGTGATGGACACACCTCTGCCTACGATCTCCTACTTCTTTTGGTCCTGTTTTTTCACAGATATTCCTTGAAGGTAAGGTTGTTTTTGCGGATGCATTATTTTTTCCACCCGCGGAGGGATTAGCTCAGTCGGGAGATTACTTGAGTGAAGGGCAGGAAGCCGTGGGTTCGATTCCTGGGACCGGACCAATATTCAGGGTCTTTAAATAACTTAGAAATGAAGACACTTCCTTTGCCCCACAGATGGCTAGGCCTTCGCGTGGCTCGGATGACCACGAATCATGGCGGTCCCGCTAAAAAAAAGTGTCCTCAATTAGTACTGTAGTGCTAATAACTCTTGGAGACAAAAGAAGAAAATCTGCCATGAAGCGGACTTGGAAATTATATCCTGTCAACTATTTATGATAACATTTTGCGAACTTCCACATAGAATTTATCTTGAAGAATTATTAGTAATCATGTAGAAAACTATATCAGACACTCAGACACTAGTGGAAACTATATCAGACACTCCTAAAGTTGTTTTATGGGAGTGTTTGTGCTTCCCACTTTGACCACTGGCTGAAGTAATTACTTGGTAATCTCAAATTGAATACCTCGAGTGGAAGGGCGGTCCATGAACCAACTCTGAAAAGTAGCTTGAGAAGGATTTCGTAGCCCCCCGTTCCCTCCCCCCTTCCTTTTGCTGGTCAATTCATAACTTGCTATCTTCATTTTACGAAGCAAGTTTGCTTCTTGGCAAAAATAGTACCTGTGACGGTTGGCATGTCCTAGCTTTGCCAAATTTCACAACAGTTACGAGTTTTGAGAATTTGTGCAGTAAGAGTGGCCAATCCCTTCACTAGCTAATAGGCAATAATGCAAATAAGCCCTACGGTCGCCCGAGTATTAAGCGTTTCTGGGAAAAAAAGGAAAAGAGAGAAACTTCTTTCCCTAAAATCTCCTTTTCCTAACCCCCTAAGGAAGGCCCGATACATAGCGGCTCTTGTCAGGTTTAAGTTTATTCAAGTCTTCCTTTTTATTCAGGTACACGGTTTGTGGAGAGACAAGGCGAACAAAGACGATGGAGATGACACAGACGAACCGCCAACGTCGCCATTTTCGCCACATGGTAATGAATATATGACCTATCCGCTTTTTTCTCGACGGCAGATTCTTCTCGGTATTTATATAGAAACAAGCCTACCCGTACGCGTAAGACATCAAATTTGTGTTTCCCCGATGTATGTGGCCATACATCATGACATCAATTTTTTGGGGGGCGACCTTGCAGGTCTTGGAAGACCACACGGGATTGGCTGTGAAAACAATAAACAAACAAAGTTAACAGTGGAACCTAGCCCAAAAACAAAAGAGCTGCGACCCATAGGGGTCCAATTAAAATAGAGGTTCTGATGGGCTACAAGGCTACTGTACTTTTTACCTACGTGGCGCTTTTTTGTAACACGCGCTAGGCGAGGAAACATGCGTGTCAACAAGCCACTCAATAATAACCCGCGTGGGCACTTAAAACTTATGAACCAATCAGATAGACCCTTCCCCGGCGTTTTGACGTGAAGCAGTAATGAAAAATCCTCCATCGTCGCTTAGAAAGAACGCTTTAAAACAAGTCTACAGTTGTTACGTTTTGAGGCGATTTGCTGAAAACATTCGAAGACATAGTTCCTCAAAGTCGCAAAATTTTTAGACTTTCTTACTTTTTTGCACATTGTTTTATTATTATTTCCTTTTCAGGTCAAATGGGTCACGGTTATGGCGGTTCTGTAATGTTTGAAAGATCCCTGTCTACGGAGACGAGCACCTCTACACATCACTCACAGGTACGTTTAACAGTTATTTCAAGGAGTACCACAGATTTTAAGACGTATTTTGTTATTTGCGGAATCATGACTAATAATGTTTTCCGCGTGAACCATCGAATTTCAATACAATTCCCTGTTGATAGGCCAGTATTGGGTCGCACGGATTTGACTGCCAGTGCATTTATTAACGGGCTGACCCTGTTGGCTTGTTACTTTTCTTGTTAATGTTATAGTAGAACTACACTAGTTCCTTGCTGAATTGAACGATATGACATCTGAAAGACCTTTTTATTTTTATTTTGTGTGTGTCATTCGTCCTTCGTCAATCCGCTTAAAACCTGGAACACGAATGGGAAGAAGAAGTGCCTGATCTTCGGCTACATAAGTCTCCTTCGCAACCGCCCGGGCTGGAGTCACGCATTGGGAACGGGGAGCATTGCGTGACTTCGGCCCGAGTGGTTGCGAAGGAGACGACGGCTACATTGATATTTACAACGTGGTGATGTAGAACTCGGTAACCTTTTTTTGTGTCAATGCGTACGCACTGAAAGACCATTCTTTTTATACTGTTTAAGTAGGCTGTAAAATCTTCGTTGATGAATTCGATGCAAAAACAAGAACGTTTGCCCACATATTCTTCTTCCGTGATAGAAAAATGAAATCCTACAGTAGCTTGTTCGTTTTCCTGCTGTTTCTATTCTGCCAGATACGCTGATATCGCTGCAATTAATTGAGCTGTGGACAGTCCCCAGTAACACCATGTCCAGCTCAGAGGATGTTAGTTTCATACAGTTGTTTCAGCATTCAATAAATTCCTCTTTCGGAATAGTGGAGCTACACGGTTTTTCATTTTTTGGTGGCTTTCATCCGCATGGTTCTGTGATGAACGCTTCGAATTTTCATCGCTCGGAAATATCGCCGTCGGGGAAGTCAAATGCCAGATCACCGTCTTCATACAAAGCTTCATCGTCGCTGTCATTTTCCGTTGAAAATTCATCTTCTGATACATCTTTGGCATCATCTTCTCTTCGAACGTTGCATTCGAAGGCGACTTCCTCGAGTTGTTCCGCAACATTTTCCGAGAAAATTGACTAGTCATACTCGTAATCCATGTTGATTTCATAAAGTGACTATTTTGTGTAACAGGTGTCGTTATGGTCGTTTTGGCAACAATCTGACCGCGCTGGCCTGGACCAAGTATTGACTCGTCAAAATGGCGTCGGGGAACCGTCGAAAATAATCAGGGCAAAACCCACAGTTTTAGCAATTGCGGGATATAAATCAGGGCCCGGTTCCTGAGAGGCCGATTAGCGCTAATCCAGGATTAAAATTTTGTTCCACTTCTTCTATTTACGTTCCTATGCATTGCTTAGAGTAACATTTTGCGTAAATCATTACCGTGTCTCAGAGGAAAGGCTCATTATTGTGTAAGCTTGAGTTACATGGTCTTAGCAAGAAAACCGTGCTTAAAATTTCGCTTAATCCTGGGTTAAACTTAACCACCATTCTAGGAACCGGGCCCAGGGTTACAACTATCTTACTACTTTGTGCTCATTGTGTTGTTCGTTGTATAGAATGTAAGCTTAAAAATCAACGAGAAATTGAAATGTAAACAGTCACGGCTTTATTTTGGTGGTTGTCAAATTTTTGCTACCAAGAAGTTCAGCTTCATCTTGCAAGCAGCCAAAGATGTCAAAGCTGAGATTGGTGTCTACCGTGTTAAACTACCGTTTTAAGAACACAGCTCTTCCATGTTAAGATACCGTGCCAAGAAAACAAAGCTTTTCTGTGCAACGAAGGCAATAACAATACTAAGCAACAGGGTGACACGATAACCTATGTTTTGCTTATTAATTATGCGCATATCGTCAATCTCAACACGCTCAGCGTGTCGTGTTACTAGCGTGCGAACGTGTAGTGCGCGTGCTATCACCAATATTACTGAAATCCTGTGGAGGGTCACTTTTTGGTTTGAATCAATAAAACTAAAAAGGTGAATCAGGCTTTTAGCCAGACATTGAAAACTGGCCGTCCAGAAGGCATGTTTTTCCAAAACGTATAAGAGATTAGGTGAATTTTCCTTGTGTTTCTTCCAAAAATGGGCGTCCATAGGACGGCTGGACACCCTTCTGGCTATAACCTTGAGGTGAATATATAAAGGAAAATACTCGTTGGGAGTTCACGAAATGGCTGTTTGCCGCTTTAAAGAACAATCCTATCAATTTAGGTTTCTGGGAAACTGCCCACCTACCCCTCCCCTAAGCCATCATTTTGCCCAAAGTAAGAAGTAAGCTTTAATGTTAGCTCAGGGGAAGGGTAGGTGGGGCAGTTTCCTAGAAACCTAAATTGATCCACCTTTGGCCTCGTCACATGACTGTTAAGGTTCTGCTTACCAATGCAAAGTCATGATCATAACACTGTTAATATTTTACTCTTTTCAGGAAGTAGAGGTGGATGGTGTTGATAGCAGGCACAAGAATCAGGAACGGTGCGTAGTTAGTCCTTTGTGGAAAAAAGGCAATAATAACCTTGAGAGCGTCTTTAACAGGTTGCAGTGGCTTGCTGCTGTCTGCGATGTTTTTACTATCCCTCCAAACGATCCCTAGAGCCTTTGCGGTGATAATTTGTACCAGTTTCCCGCTCGTTGAAAACGTGGCCAATTATAAGAAAACCAGGCTAAATTTACGGAAAATGAGCCAACTGCGTGGCGTTGCACCACGGACTTTTTTATTAAAAGAGCTATTATTTTTTCAAGGGATATGTTTTTACATAGAGCTAGAGTTGCTTACGTTGGTTTTTATGACTTAAAGTTTAAAAATGTCTCATCCTACTTGTAAAAGCTTTGGAATACAAATTGATTGATAGTACAAAACAACGCTTAGCTCATGCGTTCATTTGCAGACGTTGTATGTCCCATTCTCGCTTATTAGCCTTCCAGCAGCAATTCGATACAGACTAACTTCCATACGTGACCACCTCTTGTAAGCGATGCGAAAGCCAATCCAAAACACTAAAAACGTTCCCAGTCAAAACCCATAGGTGAAACCAATAACAAACGACCATCTCTCGCGAGCTACGACGATCACGTTCAGTGGTGACGGTTTTATAACTTCCTAGTCACCCTTGATGGACCACTTGACACATAGTCTCATCTCTATGATCGTTGTATGTACATTGTGTACTGTAAAGCTCAGAGGGCAAAATATTTCAACGAAGTCAACTTAAGCCGCGGATCTTTGAACCTCCAGACCCCTTCTTTGGTGGGTTGTTTTAAGAAGATAAATGCTTTTCTAGTCTTCTCCATATGCTTTTATAAAATTGTTCACAATAAATAACGTTTAGATAAAATCGTTGGGCGAATTGAAAATCACTTAGAGCGCGGTTTTATTATACACTGCTTAAACTACGTTTAAATAATTGGACCAGAGTGTGTAAGAGACTAAATGCCATGTCATTGTCAGTTTTAAAATTTTGAGATTGCGAGCTATTAATTTTCCGGGTCGCTGAAAAAGATGTGTCAGTCCTGTTCTCAATGTAGGCCCCCCGTGTTTCGGCCCTCATACGCGACCACTATATCCTGGCATTTTGGTCGGTCGCGTACGGAAGGTTTTAGTATAATTGTGTTTTTCTTTTGTCTTCTCTAGTGGCCTGTGTTTTTCTGTTGCAACATTCTTTCGTCGAATTTATGATCCTGAAATTGGTTCTGGTGCCGTTGATGTGTATGCCATGATGTTTGCCTGCCAATTCATTATATTCATTATCATCGTGTCTAGTTGGTCTGCGTTTTCTTCCCCAGAGGTAAGATAAACGATGGGTTCCCCGTTTAAACTTCTTCCGGCTCCCACGTTCCAGTTGTTCAAAATCCAGAGGGTAAATCACTACCTAGCGGGTGGTGCAATTGGTTTTCCTAATACGTATCCACTGCCTGGATAGCGATATATTCGGTGGATAGTGGCATGTGCTATTGAGCTTTTGAACAACTGTGGCCAGAGATAAACGGCAAGGAATGATTCATAAGCAAAGGTTGTTTACCATTAACAAGAGGTTTAATTTGCGGAAAATCCGGTGGGAGAGTAAATGGAACCACCTCTTTTTGGGTCGTTCCAGCGGAAAAGTTCCGGGAGCAACGGAACATCTGAAAAGGAAGTCCTGTTTTTCCGAACGGAATATTCCAAACGGAAATTCTTGTTCCATTTTTTCAAAGCCATCTTTGTTACCAGTTTCAAGCCTTCGCGATCGTTTTTCGGTAAATGGGACTGATTTGTACAAATGGTAAACGCGATTCCGGTACGAATTTGCTAGTCTAGAATTTTGCGTACCATTTGCCTAAACCATGGACCAACCGGTTTGTCTATGTAAATGGTAAATAACCAAGGTTTACTTTTTCTGCCCAACACCCTTAAGAGTAATTTCTAACACTAGGTTGACAACCCACTCTATAACTGTTTTGTTTTCTTTTCAGCCGGAGCCCCAAGCTCAATTCATGCAAATTATCGAACAGAACGTCGTAAGTTTCCTTTTATCTTTTTCCCCATTGGAAATACCATTTGAGTATGATATATATTTATAAGTATTCATTAAGTGCTATATGTCATACCTGTGAGAGGAAGCCAAAGTTGTACAATTAACATCCTTACGGTGCGCAAGTAACACCTTTTACAGTTTCCCAGCCTTCAATAGACTACTTTACAGCTGTGGGCTTAGTATCCAAGCTTTTGAGTAAATGCGAGGCTGACGTTGACTTTGTTTTGATACAAACCTCCCTTTTTTATGAAAATTATACTTAAAAATAAGTTAGCGTAATAACAACGTGATTTACATAGTAACGCAGGAAGGGATGTTTCACAACAAGGTCAACTCCAGCCTCGTTTCCACCTGTAACTGTCAAATGGGCTATTGATTGACCGATACAGTTTGTCTTCACGGCTTGACCAATTGAGGCTTATTTCGCGTTCTTTTATAGGTGCCTAAGACTTTTCTTTACATGCTGCTAACACAGTTTATTCTCATCATAGTCGACAGGTATGTTATCATAAGTCCTTGACTTTACGCGTGTTGACTTCTCATGCTAAAATTTATTTTTCACTTTTCTGGTACATCCTAAATTTCTTTTTTAATCCTTTGTGGTTGTATTTCAGATATTTGTACCTCAGAAAGTTTGTGATTGCCAAGTTGGTTTACAATGTTTGTTTAGTGATCCTTTTCCACGTGTTTATGTTTTTCATCGTGCCGCTTGTAACGCAAAGGTAAGAACGAGGCACGCTCTTTTTCTCTTTCTTTTTCTTTGGCCGAAGTTATAGTTGAACCTCTCCACAACAAGAGAATTTGTTGATTGGAATAGAACTCATCTCTATTTTGTCCTACTATGCTTGGCAATGTTTCAACGTGTTGGCGGGCCTATATCGACATTCATCATTTGTTACTGAAACAGTTAAACCGTTTGTCACCCACCAGGTTATCGAAAGGGAACTCACGAAAGTACAAATGTTTTAGCTTTCGTATGGAGAGTCCCCGTTACGACTCATCTCATCTCGGATCTTCCAGGCAACGTGACTTGCGACGCATTTCTTGGGAAGTTTGATCATCATACTAGTAGAAGTAGTTATGTGATATCAAGCACGAAAGGATTGATATATCTGGTATTATTTGATGATCCACTTTTCACCCAAATAACTTGTTGACAACTTAGGCGAAGTGGAAACTTCAGTTTACAGTTATTTCGAGAAAGGTTGTCGGAAAAAGTGCACGCGACAATTCCGAAAGGTATTTTGGGTGGTTTTCTGTTCACTCAAGTTCTTTAACGAAATTTGGAAGGATGGCACGAGAGGCTATGAACGTGTGTTTGCGAATGCTTGAGGAAAGCAGTAAAAGTAGGTCCGACAGCTACAGTGTCAGGAACAGTGTATTGATCATATCCCATATTACCTTTCGGGATTGTCGCGTGCACATTTTCCCCGACTACCTTTCTCAAAATAGCTTTATACTCTCAAGAACAGTCCTTTTCCGGCCTCGGTTGTTCAAAAAATGACTAAGCCCCCCGGGGTGTGTAGGAATTTTGAGAAGGGAATGTGCCACTGGGACTCTGGAACCGTGAGTCAATACCAGACCTTCACTCAGGGAAGATTGTTTTTATTCCATAGTTACAAGACTGAAGTTCACATTCTGTTTTTCCTTTTCAGAGCTTTTATTGAGAACATCCCAGCAATCTTCATGTACATCTTCTTCTGCATGTACTTTGCCCTTTCTGCTTATCAAGTACGCTGTGGTTATCCCACGAGAATTCTGGGAAATTTCCTGACAAAGAGCTATACCTTGACCAGCGGTATTTTATTCCAAGGGTAAGAGACAGTCACCATGGTGACATAGAGCCCGTGAAAAAGACAATCCAGTTAGCAATAAGGTAGCCTGTAATGCATGCATATTTTTTATGGGCGAGCGAAAGCTGCTTATTTATGTTCGTGATGCTGTGGTCGCCATCTTTGATTTTATCATGAGGAAGATTGGCGAGAGTAGAAATAACAACCCTTGGAATAGACGTTGGGGTGAAACAAAGTGACGGGTTATTGACAGGGGCGAAAAAAAAAATATAATTTTCATCTTTCTCCCGCCCCCTTCTCGTTCCCTTTGACCCGCCTGAACTCCTCAACTTTTTAGTATTCAGCATTGTTGTTACACGATCGTAAACTTAACATTGGCGCACCCGAAGAAAACTCCTGAAATGCAGGCTAGGACTGAGGTGATAAGAAGAACCCAAGCAAAGTGGCCAACTGCGAAATGAGAAAAATCGCATTTAATTTTTCTTTGCATTTCCCACTACTTGTCATGTCACACTTTGTGGCCTTCTCTTCGTCATGTCTTTCACCAAAGATACTATTAGCTGTAGGCGAATCTTTGCTGACCACATTGTTTACATTTTTTGCTCATTAAGTTGGTTGCTCAAATGTGACACTTTTTTCTCTGTTATTACTAGTTTCCAGGCTATTCCCTTCCTTTTGGAGTTGCGCAGTGTGCTGGACTGGGTCTGCACAGATACGACGCTGACTTTGTATCACTGGCTCAAGATGGAAGATATTTATGCTAACATTTATGTTCTCAAGTGCTACAGAGAGTCAGAGAAGGTGAGGATTGTCTTTTTACGTTGTTAGGCTGTGATAAACTGTTTACTCGGACGTTCTCGTTTCATCGCCCAACCTTTATCCGCCCTGGGTAATAACCTATCTTGCATATACCTACCAAAATTCTCGAAAAAAAAAAATAGTCAGTAAACCCCTAGATAAACATTCATTAGGCAACTGAAAGAAGCGTAATATACCGTTTGCCCAATAATACCGATAAATTCAGACAAAAGGGGCCGTAAACACAAGATAAGATTAAGAGATATCTGTACTCAAAGGTCCAGGCTGACCCTAAAGGATTGAAGGTATAGGAGCTCATTTTACTTCAGTAACTCCAAATAACGTCTAATAGTACGTGGAAGATTGACAAACCTAAACCCGACCTAAGCGCTCATTTTACTCACCTCTCCCCCCCTTCAGTGCTCCTTTTCATGAGTATTTTAAGGTACTTAAAGCTGCACGAAAAGAAGAAAAAAAGCCAAAACAGCGATTTAAGGTCACACCTGGGCTTTGAACTCTACCCTGCGAACAGAGGTTTCTTTCTGGCACGGCTTTTAGCAATCGTAAAGTTGTTCGCGTAGTTGCTTGCCCAGGACGCACAGAAGACCGACCCTGACCGGGCCGTGCACTGACTCACCTACTGTGCTAATCCCTTAGTATTGTGGCGGCGTCAACTGAAAATTCGTTACAGTAAATTTGCATATTTATCGTTGTTGTTTAGACGTGGTTCCAAGCTCGCGGCCAAAAGTACTGGACCATGAGCAAGTGGGGCTTAGGAGGGCTGTTAGTGGCTCTTCTGGTGATTGTTATTTGGTTCCCTCTCCTGTTCATGTCCTATATCAACTCTGTGTACACCAGTAACTTGCCGCAGGACGCCACCTTCACGCTTTCTATCGGAGGATACCAGGTAGGTAATGGTTTTGTCTCGGCTCTTGGATCAGATATGCACAGTATGAACCTTACCAATTAAAAATGATAGATTGCTCACATTTTATTATTTCAACTTGTTGTTTTTGAACATTCCCCCACTCCAGTTCTCTGAGATTATATTTGTACGCGCTGCGGTTCGTATAAAGTGTTTCTTGTTTTGTTTTGTTTTTCTCGCACCTTTTAACCTGCCTTACGTACATGAATGTGATCTGCTTTATCCAATGAAATGTTGTTGTTGATGATGATGATGTGGTGATGATGATGATGATGATCATGACGATGATGATGATGAACTATGGGACTCTTTTGTGGTTGCTGTCGCTTATAACTATTTAAAACTTGACAAGGCATATAAAGGTTATCATTTTTGTCCCATCAAAGATTAAGACTGTGCCTTTAGAAAACCGTATTCCAATCTTCAACTTTTTCTTATAATGTTATTTGATTACTTTCCAGCCACTTTTCAAAGTGAGCGCACAGGAGAAATCTTTACACCCCCTGAGTGATGAAGATATTGACAAAATAAAGAAGGCCGTTCAGAAACGAGACGATGGCTTGTCAGAAACAGAGGTATTGTCAAACAACAAATTTCATTTTGTTTCTGTGTGTTGAGAACATATCACGGGTAATGTCAAACGAACCGTGGAAGGATTTGGAAGGTTGTCGATGTCTCACCTTTGTGATCTGTAAATAGGGTGCGTGCGACAAAAGGGTAATTTTGTTCACTATGTGTCATTAATTGTATCTCTATCATGTGTAGTTAACTAACCTGTATCATCCAAAGCAGTTTTATAAAAGTTAAAGCTTCTGATGGGCACTATTACGGCGCGGAGTTTCCATTTTAGGGGAAAAATGCTACAAATTGTTTCTAAAAGTAGCCTGGTTTATGAAAAGGCCGTGTTGTAGGTCTAGTATGAGATTTGCTAACTCCTGGTTAATGGCAGCTGGTTTATCTCAACATTCCCAGAGAGAATAAGTGAGTCTTGTAAGGTGTCTCTAACTTCAGTCTGTGGACAAAATCCTATCGACCCTGATTCAAATGAAACCTTTTAGGCAGTACTTTCACTCAGTCACTCAGTGTCTGTGAGTGTGTGTTGTGCCCACAGGCAGGTACTTCTTTATAGTTCCCCATCTAAGGCGCGCCTCTTGACCTCTATGTAAGGGCTGCCATCCTTCACTCTATCCAGCATTCCCCCTCGAGGTCTACCTGGTGGCCTCTTTCCTATTATTCTCCCCTCGATGACTTGTGGTACAAGATCACCATGACGTAGGGTATGACCAAGCCAGACTCTATGTCTTCTGTTGATAACAGATATGATTGCCCTGACTTTAATTGCTCTTTTTTCGTAATTTCAGATCGAGTCGTTCTTTCAGACCTACAAAGGCAGAAACACCGTGTTACAAGTGAAGATTGTGGGGAACTCCAGTTCCATTTGGACAATAAGCCCTCCTTCACGGGATCTTTTGACCAAGTCCCTCTCGGACAACAACGTGACCATGCGATTTAGTTATGAATTTACCAGGTAAATACATAGAGAAGAATACGTTATATTATTTCTTTGGCACTCTTTCGAGATTCACCCGAAATAGCCGCGGGGTGTGTGTGTGGGGTGATATCATAATGTTGCAGAGTACCCTAATAAGTTCTACAGATTTAAGACAGAAAAAAGGTATACCGTATAATTGCAAAAAATGTGCTCTCCAAACATGAAACGCAAGATTTAACTCAAAGCTCTTTTTTGGGCTTACTAGCTTATAGCACTATGTCAAGCCTGTATAAGTCCATCCTTTAGTTCATTTGTATTGTTCGCACAGCGAAAGGCGTTAACGCTTAACCTTACGAGCCGTAGGTACTGGGTTCGATACCTGCTATCGCTTTTTTTCTTTTTTCTGACGAGTAGTCCCTGTATCTGTAAAAGTAAAAATTTTGCTTGTGGCCGCCGAACCAATCTTATCTGCTAAAAGACTTGTATCACGTTTGTGAATATTGTACGTGCAGATCAGAAGTCGCTTCACAACGGGACTGCCGTGTCGAGTGGTTTTGTTTTGCATCACTTGGTTTCTGATGGACATTCGGTTCGTTGTCACTTATTGCGATGTGTCACGACATAGTATACGTTTCCACAGATAACTCATTTCAAACGTACGTAAGAACTGTAATAACATGCCCAAGTTTGAGGGCTTTACTTTTTGTTATCGAAATACTTTTCATTGTCAGTAAGCACATGTCCTTTCAGGGGACTATTTTTTGTGCTGTTCAGTGTTAAGGTATGCTGTATCACTTATTCAGGGAGCCGAAAACGGCACTTGCGCAAGAAACTATATCTGGTGATACCCAAGTTCTGCTTGATAATGCTACTAAATCTCAGCTGGCGGACATGTTGGAAGGAAACTCCACAAGCGATGAGCCTGTGTAAGTAACCTATCTCCACCCCTCCCTTCCTCCCTGCCCTCCTCCCTTCCCTCCCTCCCTCCCTCCCTCCCTCCCTCCCTCCCTCTCTTCCTTCCCTTCCGCTGCCTCCGAGTCTCGGTATTAGTAATGAATATTCCTCTAAAAACGGACAACTTAATAATCCCTCACACAAAAGGGCAATTTTCGCGAGTCATATTCACTTCATGATCGTTAACAACCCAGTTTACCGTTTATTTCCAAGCTTCACACATTGGACAAAAAATGGATTTTCACAAATTTGCTTTCGGCAAATATGTTGTCAAAACTGAAGAGTAAATCTGGGACAAAGACGGTAATGGCCACAGTTGCATGCCAAAAAACGCGGGGTTGTAAATAAGTTCGTAAATGTGGCCATTACCATCTTTGCCTGAGATTTAGTCCTCAGTGTCTATACCTTTGCGGCATATTTCTGCAAATGAATTTTGCGCTCTTAAAATACATTTCTTCCTGATTTTTGAGAAACGCGCGCTAGGTGGCCATTTTCCCCGCCGTTTATCGCTCTTAGTGACCCGGTGCCGGATTTTTGAAGTCCCTGTTTTATAAGAATTATCCTTAGGTATTCATCAGAAAACTAGCCTATTGTTATGTGGCTTGCGTGTTTATCTGTGGAGAGATGTTGTTATTTGTCCTTCCTCTATCTATCTATCTTTCTTTTCTTTTTCTTTCTTTTTTTTATCACTTTATGAAGAAAAACCGAGGACGTCGACGTCGCTTTCGTTTTCAGAGAAATGATCCATTGTTTTCTGCTTTTTTAAAGCGTAATTAAAGACTTGTTCCCAAGCTTCGTGCGGGTCCCAGCAAGTGGCTCGGTTACCCAGGTCTTAAGTAAAGACTACTCCAACTATGTGACTTGTCGCCTGCGCATGCGCTCTAAAGCCAGCTTTGATTGGTGGGAGTTGACCCAGAAGGAGCCTGACCCACTTTTTGGCACCAAAGATAACGTGCTTGAAATGATCACGTTTAACGACCTGGTTCCGCCTCTCCACTTCTCGTTCTTCACAAGTACTGGGTACGTTGTTTTGGTTTGTTTCAACAGAACTATGACCTGTTTCAAACGTCATGCTGCTGCCGTGCTGAAGCCGAGTCAATTTATAAATAAAAAGTACATAATACATTTAAAAGTTCACTATTTTTAAGTTTTGTTTTCCGCAACAGCTATTTTATTCGACTGACTTAAATTCAACTTCTAAAACCAAGTCGTGCTAAGTCGAGCCAGCTTAGAACGGCAGTTACACGACGTTTGAAAGAGGCCTATGGCTGAATTTACTGATTTTAAACAGTTAGTGAAATTGCAGCCACATCTTCTTGGTCATAGTGAATAGCATGCAAAACAATAATACGTGGTAAATTATATTTTTGCAATATCCACTGAAAAGCATTAGAAAAGCAAAATTAGAACCGCTATCTCTCGTTTCATAGGATACCTTACTCGCTCCAATATTTGCGCAAAAGGATGGAACATTTCCTTGAGAAAGCATCGCGTAGAATATTTCTTGGTCAAGTCAAATCTACCACACCAAAAACTATCTGGGCACCTTCGATCTTTAAACTGATAAAATGAATCTATGTATTTGTTTTGCCCCCCCCCCCCCCCCCCCCCACGCTTTGTGTTAGACAGCGAGCAAAATTTTTTTAGTGAGCCGCAAAAGATTGGGGGAGGGGATCACGAAAGTCTTTTGGATGAGTCTTCGTGCCGTTGCAACTCCTGCTGGAAGGACGCATATTGTAGAGGTATCTGAGTTTTGTAATCCATTTGTGTTGCAGAATAATTGGACTATATGTAGGTTTCGTTTGGTTGGTTGGCAAGTTTGTCCGCCTTTTCTTTACTTCGATTTCTTACCGAATCATGTTTGACGAGATGCCAAACGTTGATAAAGTCCTTAAATTGTGCCTGGATATCTTCATGGTGAGGGAAAGCAAAGAACTGGAACTTGAGGAAGATTTATTTGCCAAGCTCATGTTTCTATATCGCTCACCACAGACGCTGATAAAATGGACGAAATACAAGAGGCAATAGTAGAAAATTAGCTGAACAGGTAATCGCAGATGGGTTACGCTATATAAATACGCTATATAAATGTTTTTTCTAGTCTAAAGCAGGGATGCATATGATCTCTTTTTATCCTTGAAAGTACATAAACAAAGCTTAAAATAATTTTCCTTCTTGAAAGGAAATATTTTCAGCTTCGTTAAAAAAGAATGTGATGTGGCTCAGTCACACGTTCACAAGATTTTATTCATCTGCTACTGAAATGATGGTGTTTAATACAATTGTTTATTAGTTACATATTGAGCAATCGCTTTTAGGGCAGTTACATATATGTCGTTGAAACGAAATGATGCTCCATTACGGTTTTGATTTCATTTACCTGCCAAATGTGCTTGGCCATTGGAAAGGTCCTTTATTTGCTGCGTTACTTAAAAATTCTAAGGCCGAGATTTTTTTTCTCCGTTTTTTTGAAAAAGTCCGTATCCTTATCCACACGTTGCGTTTTTTAATCGTTTTTGCCCGTCCACGCGAAAACGGAATGTTGACAGGAAACGCTACCATCATTTATGCGCATTTACTGGTATCAAACGTCGTGACCAAAATGGATACATGTGGATAGGGCTTGAAATAAGGAAGACAGATCCATACCCTTACCTTCGAATGTCGAAAATTTATTTGGACCTTTTGAAAATGCCTTGACTTTGCCTTGGATCTTACAAACAGAGCTAGATTATCAGTTTCTTAACAGATGCAAACCGGCAAAGTTAGATCTAAAAGGTACTATATGGTTAATTTTCTTTAAACATAAATTATGGATTTATATAAATTAGACCAGGAGAATAAAATCATTATTGCTACATAAGCTTTATTCTTTGTTACGCAAAGTGCATTTTGCAAAGATTTTATTGGATAAGATTATTTATGATAGATAAGCCACTATTCAGTTTATAATATTTTTCCATGGGAATAAAATACAATAATAATATGCCCTCGGTATAGTTTTGGCAAAACTTCGTCAGTCTTGAAAAAAACTTGCTATAGCATAATAAGCAAATCACTGAAAATGAATAGAAAATCACAATTTTGCTTTTTACGTAGAATCAATTCCGTCAATGAGGACTGATGGTAGGGGAGTAGAATACAGACGTTGAATCAGGTAGATTTTTAAAATATCAGCTTATTTATTGTTGGAAAATTATTCTCGAAGAAATTAATATTTATCGTGGTAGCAGGTTATTGTTGGTTGTCGAGCTTTAGTAATTCTCCCAGATATCCCAACATGAATCGTTTGCGCTAACACTGGCGAAGTTTTCGTTTTTGTTTTTTTTTTTCTGCAAACTCTATCTATATTTTCAAAAATGTAAGCAGGTGGTCTTCTCTTCTGGATTCTACCGAGAACAGTTCTTGAGATTTGAAAAAAAGTCTAGTTCCGGGAACATACAGCTGTATCAATGATTGCATTCTCATTGATTTGATGAACTTGCAAGATCGCTCGCTGTATTTTGTTAATACAGGTTGTTGTAATCTTAGATCGCTGTTTATCTGTTTGAGGACGACAGGACATTGGATACAAAAGCGGTTGTTCTGAATCCCATTTTATATTGTGACACGTGTTGCAGAGTATATTCAATGCTTTGCCCTCAAACGGATGCTATTCGCCACGACAAATGATACATTTTTGTAAGCTGTAATAATAAGTTTATTTAGTTTATGGATAAATTACTTACTTCATGTAATTTATATGCAGTTTGAGAAGTCTATTTTTATACCTAGTGCCAGTATTCTAGCTAAAATACAATGCGCAGTTGTTACAATGAAAAGTGAAAATACTATTGTGAGGATCTATTTTAAATGCGTATTTTTTTGAATTATAAAAAGCTTCTGATGAACTCAGAACTGACCTCTTTGGCGGATGTGTGAATACAGTGGTAATCCGAGAAAGGATAGATAATTCTACGTTGTTAAGATGGCTCGATAGGGTTTTTCAGGGTCAGTACCTCCCAAGTCATTGAGCATAAACTACGTCGCTATGAACAAAAATTTGGAAAGATAACGGATAACATTTACATTCCACAGCTGTATATTGGATAAAGATAAAAAATTTTTATGATCAGGGTTACAATGACATCGGAGCTGTAAAACAGGTAATGGCGTCATTTCGTTTATATGACAAATCCGATGTCGTTGTAATCCTGATCATAACAATTTTTTAGTTTATCTAATACAGTTGTGGTGGGTAATTTTTTCAAATCTTTCTCAATTGGCAACGTAGTTTATGCTTAAACTTGGGATTGTTCCTGAAAAACCCCTTTCGAGCCACCGTAAAGAGACTCTGTCACTGTAATGTGTTTAAGGGGGCAGTCTCTCTCCTTCTCTCTCTCTCTGTCTGTTCTAGGGGAAATGGGGTTTATTTGGGAATGAAATAAAAAAGGGTTGTAAAGGGTATAAAGATCATTGCAACCAATTAGTCCGCTAACGAGCTCAGAGGCACATTGTTGTGGTGATGGACTATCTGATGCACTTGTATCTGCCAACTGATTATTCCCTTCATATTTCAATTTTCAACAACCCAATATTTTCCAGTTTTCCAAAATTTTAAACACTCCCCCTCTTCTAACATTAAAAGAATCGCCCAAAAATAAAAATAGAAACAATGGAGAGATTAAGCCTCGCGTTTACGCCGAACTTGAGATTCAAATTTAGAAATTTTAAAAAGAGTAATGAGCAGCTGCTTTTAAGTTGCGAGGATCTTTTGTTTGTAAAATGTTTTTCCCCGCAGTTCAAATAATGTATAGCGCGTTCACGGTTCGTTAACCTATAACCCAAAAAAGTACTAAGCGTATCAAAATATAGGGGTACTACTGCAAAGGCAGCTAAAGCTGTTCTTTTAATGAAAAATCTTTCTTCTTTCTAGCACTCTAGTGTCTAAGACATTTTGAAATAGAAGTTATAAATATTGTTGCACAAGGTTTACATTACAGTATTTCACACATTCTTGTTTCACCGGTGAGAGAGCGACCACGTGTAGCTAATGAATTAAGACAAAATTCTGTATTGATTATAATGAGCATCTAATCTCTGACAACCAAGGGACCTGTGAAAAAAATCAAAAATAAAAAGGATGAGAAGGTTCAGAAATAAAACAAAACCAGAGAGTATTGTACAATGGGGTGAATATTACGCGCGCTGTGATTGGTCGGTGTCCACAAACTATCAGATAACAGACACATGGATGACGTCAAAAGAAACTTTTTCTCTGTTTTGTTCAACTTGTCCGCTCCAGGTTATTAATTTTTTTGTTTAATTGGCGTAATGTATTCTGACAACACTGGAAATAGGTTAGTGGTAATGAAAAAAAAGCGAGTTAGCATCTAAGTAATTAAAAAATGATTACCTTTCTCCAATAATTTACAGTTTGGAAGTTGAAGCAGAGAAGGATACGTATTTCCTAACATGCGAGTCTCGAACTGAATGGTATACCGTTTGTCCGTTGGTTATTTTGTAGTTACCAACCTCTCCCGAGTCATGATTCATGTCATCCAGCGTCAGCTCATCCGGGGAATCAGTGCGGATGGAGTGACGGTACACCTCAATATCCGGGATATTTTTACTTCTTGCGCAGCTCCTACAGGAAATGCACCAAACGTAGTTGCGGCCCGAACGTTTGAGGAAAACGAATATTATCAGCCAAATGAGCAAAATGAAGGCGAGCACAGCAGAAGTGATCAAGATTATAAATCTGGCATCGTACTCTATCCCTCCCTCGACGTGAGTGACGTAAGAAACGCTTCCATTGGTAATCACCACCACTCTAGGAGGCCCGGGTCGAGCCGTTGTCATGGGAGGAAGCGTGACAGTCTCGCCTTGAGTCGTGATGCTCGAATGGACCGTCACACCACTCTTACCTGTAGTAATGGAAGAATGAACTGTCACGCCATCATTCTTGGCTTCATGACTAATCACTGATGTCACCAGAGTTGAGTTTTTATCGGTTGCGATAGTAGTCGTCAAGGTCACGTGATGTTTGGCAAGTTCAGTATTTGTAAATTTACCTGTAGTTGTTGTGAACGTGGCAATGGATGTTTCCTTTGCTCGAGGATTCGTGACTGCGCGCTGTGGGGAAGTGATGGGCACGCTTGTCGCTGTAGTGGTATCGACTGTGGGAGGTGGATTGACTAACTTGCATACAGAGGAGACAAAGCTGGCTCTGGTCACCTGACCAGAGGTCTGATCCGAGGAACCGAAGCATTCTAATGGTCCGAGAGTGAAAAAGGAGTTCGCGGCGTCTTCGGAAAACTGTATCATAGTCACTGGTAATAATGATTTATCTGTTAAATACCCTGTGAACAAGATACATATAACACTTGTCATTCGAATTATTAAGTTGGTGAGAAAATGTAAGAATGACTACAGGGCTGGGGGGTTAAGTAATTAATAGAAAATCCTCAATGGCGTCGTATCATCTAACTATCACCACAAATAAAGAAGCATCTACACTTAGTGTACAGCTCTGCGCGAGATTCACGCGGTTAGAGTGGTTTGTACACCCTGAAATCATCTTTTCACTCATTTTATTGGGGATTTGCCGTACGACAAGAGTAGACTCTGAACAATATTTCTATATTTTCTGCCGTGAAAGTAACCGAAGGAACGAGACAAAGTGTATTTGACGCCGACAGATTGCAAATTGAGTCGCAAATTTTTTGTGAATTCCGATGATACCAAATCTCTGAATGCGCGATATCTTTGTCGCTTTGTAACCACTGTGGCGCTCGTCAGAAAAAATCACCGAAAGTAAATACCCGTCTTTCTACCCATCCCTGCGAAATTTTTTGGGCGCTAAGGAGCTTGTTTTAAATATGTAGTGCTCAGGTTGCGGTTATAACTCACCATAATCTTCTCGTGGCCCATTTTTCCTATCTGTGTCACAGTTGCAGTACCTAGAAGGGTCATCACAAGAATTGCTCTTTCCGCATGCGCATTTTCCACTTCCAGATGGCGCGCCTCCCCAGTTGTTTTGTAAGCTACCGTTACTGGACTTCCACTGCACATGCTCAGGACCCCGCGGCGAGTTGAGAAGTTTGGAATTCTGACACTGAAAGCTAATAAACTGTCGGCAGCTCACACTGCGCTTGATTAGCGCAAGCACACTTTTCATGTTGCTTTGGTAAGTTATAAATTGAAAATAATGACCCGGCAGGCTTAAAGCCCCTAAAGTTACGTCACGTTTACCCTCCTTGTCGTGTTTTATTACCGTCATGGCTTGTTCGGAAGTCGTCATATTGCATAACACATCCAAGGCTCCTAAAGGTCCAGTTCCGTCAGGGTCCACTTTACAGTACGCATCCTGGGTCATACCCAGTTCCTTGTATCCTTGGCAGGTAGCGCTGTAGAGCGGAACTTCACAACGTTCTCCTTCATAAAATGTTCCTTTACAATTGCACTTGAAAGATTTCCACGTCTGTGAACACTTGCCTTGGTTTTTACAGGGACTAGGAAAGCACTTTGAAGACGTGCGGCACTCATTGTCTACCGCACCGTTCTTTTGAGAATCTTTCAAGGTGTTCCATATCACAGGACTGCCATTAATGGTAATCCGGTTCATACATCCAACGAAGCCCGTTTTTTGCGTCCCAAAACCAATAAAAACGCCACTTCTAAAATCACCGATATTCGACAACTCAGGATTTTCATGGCGTACCTCTGCGTTTTTATCCAGTTGAAACCATATTTCTTTGCTTGTTACTCCAGCGATGACCGTGTGCCATTTTCCGTCGTTCAAGGTTTCATCAACGCTGTTAATTCTAATCGCTGGATTACTTCCCATTTGAATTTGTAGTTCCATATTTCCCGAAATAAGCATGAGGTACATCTTGGAGACCCTGTTTGATTTATAAACTAAAACGCCATCGCCTTCATAGGTACGAAAACTTAGATCAACTTTGAAGGTTTTTGGGGAACGACTTGTAACTTTCAAGTAACTATCTGGCGATGGGAAATTTACGGGAGCGTATTCGACAGAGGAACAATTAAATCGTACATTGCCATGCTTGTTGTAATCAGACTGGTCCACCTTAACGCTGTGGAAAATATCCTTATGATTGAAGAACAAATTTTTCATACAGCCATTAAAATTCGGTGTAGTTAAAGAGTCATCGTAATCCGAGGCAGTCTTCTCCAGGCCCCCAACATATAAGGTGGTATCAAGGTCAAGGCGCACATTGTCACCTGGTACCGTTGTTTGACGTTTGAGTTTGTCAATTGCAAGATCCACAGTTTTTTGGTTTCGATGGACTTTTATTTCGTGCCATTTGTTGTCCGAGAGGTTGTCTCCGAGAATGACAGAAGTGCGTTTTGTGCTGCCAAGGTCCATGGTGAGTCTAAGGAGGTAAAGAGAGAAGTAACGCTATAAGTAGCTTGCAAGCAAGTTCTTCATTTGAGCGCCCCTTACTCTCGTGTCTTCTCTCACGCTTGCGGCACGCTTGCCTGCGTAAGCGTGCCACTTGCGCGTGTGCGTGACTTTTCACGATATCCCTCAAATGGGGAGCTTGCTCGCAGGATATGCTACTAGTGACAAGTAAACACAACGCGCAGTATTTCATCTAGCATCCAGACACAGAATCGGTCTGAAAAAACAGCATGCAGAAAAACCTCAACCCGGTATACGTGAAATTTATATGGAATTGTTGGCGCGAGACTAGCACACCTCTGTGTCTTTTGATTAGACGTATCAATTTCCTCACACGTGAAAAAAACATCGTTTGCAATTCTGATTGGACGTATATTTTTTGTCAAATATGAAAAATATCGCTCGCTCCTCAGATCGGCTAGAACTCGTTTGCGTCTAAAAAATTACGACAAAGCTTTTCAGCGAGTATAGCTCTTTATGTAACTATATATTGAAAAAAAAAACTACAGGCAAAAAAAACCACACCGCGAGGACATTTCACAGCTTCGGAATAGGCTTTCTGTTTTTGTTTTTTACTTTACCTATTGCCTGGTTTACTGCACATGGAAGGAAAACGAGTCCCACGCTACAGGCACGTATTTCAGACCCACTTCACTTTGTTTTTTAAAGCATTGTTTAGAATGTTTGATATAATTGTTGTTCTATGGCAAAGGTACGTATGGTCTGGCGGCTTATGATTAGTGAGATTTATAGCGTTAAAAGGAAAAGAAAGTTTCAGAATGAAGCTAGAATCTGACGATCGCCGTTATTCAGGCTTCTCAAATTATGCGACGAGGGGCTGAAATATTGAAAATAATTTTTGGGGGTTTTCCACGCAAAAACAGGAGTCAAAGGAAACACTGGTTGTTTTGGTGCAATTTGACGTTTCGGATTGAGGTAATCTGGTCCATACTTGATTTTAAATCTCTCTATTTAAAACTGATATCAAAAAAGTTAGGCTTACTATCTAACAACCCTTTGCATTAACACTGAATGAAAGAGACCCCTCATGGCATGAAGTAAATGAGGATAGGCGTTCGCTTTGCAACGTTTTCTCGCACCTAATTTAGGATTCACAAACCAACGAAAATGAAGCTGGTACTGAGACGAGATGCACGATTGCTAGTTGTCCCTTCACTAGAGGTGATTTGAGGAAGGTATTTATTTTGGGTCTCTACGATTAGGAAGGTGAACACGAAAGCGTTTGCGAATTATTTTCCCTTCCCAGTTACCTACTTGTATCCGGTGTAATACACGGCGCATGTAAAAAAAAAGGGAGGCCTGGAGACGAGAATGTCTTGCATATTAGAAAAAAAAGAAAGAAAAAATTGTTGTAAAAACAAAACTATGCGGTATGGCTTAATTATGTAGATGTTTTTCTTTTGAACAGGGAATTCTGTGTGTTGTGAAAAAAGAAATGTTTTGGTTGTTATGTGTTTTCAACAATTCGCTGACGTCCCTCATTGATTTTCCGAATGAAGAGTCTGTAGCACCTCTTTTATAGCACTCGCGGCAAAATGTTAATAATTAAACACCTCTCGGCATGTCTTTGTATTCTTAGAAAAATTAATTACCATATAATTGAAACATTCCGCTTTTCAAAAATAAAAGGACCCTTTTCATGTCACTTGTTCCGTAAGACACATCTTTTTGTACCGTTAACTACCAAAGTTAAAATACACTGACGATAAAAGGAACTGTAATAAGGTTTCTATCCTTGATTCTAGTGTTTCAGTCTTTTGGTAAATCTATCGCTGACACCAGACATCCCCTTTCACAAATTCTGTTCTGAATCCATATTAGAGTTCGTGATAGGTTTTTGAAACAAATCGCAAAGTAAGCCAGCCTAGAACTAAGAAGGTACTTCTCAATTGGCGTGAGTTGAAAAGGATTCAGTTCTATATAAGTTGGAAAGAGGTCTTAGTGTGACGGCAAGAGGGCATGTTAGCATAAGTTAGAACGGCACACTCCTATTTGTTGTTTATCTAATACACAATGCAATTATCACGTAGCTTGGGATCGTATTTAATAAATTATGGCCTGACTCAACATACAGCATTACACTCTTTAAATGATCTCTAGGTGGGTATATCTCAGTGAAATGGAAAACGTGAAGCTTGTAAAAAAGTCCTTGACATTTAATCATAGAAATTGCTTTTTTCTAAAATAATCCTTTCTTTAGTAGATCCTTGCTTTTCTGTCGATTAATTTTGCACGTTGCATGTTTTTACATAGTTTATAAAGTAGTTAATTTATCACTTGGAAATCATAAGCGAAAAAATAATAATGACTTGCATAAAATCAGGTCAGACGTTTTGAGGAACATGATGATGCTTTGAATATTCAGTCTGAATGTACCTGATGGAGACTGGTGAAAAAAGAAGCAAAGCCCATCGCTCCTCGCTTAATTTAAAAATATGCTTTTCTATCGGCATTTATAAACAAAGCCAAAACAGGTGAAGCATTAGCATTTAGAACTGAGTATGAAAGAAACACTTTCTTCTTAACCAGGATGAACTTTTTTCAATACTTGCAAAATTTCGCCATAAAAGATTAGAATAGATGTGTTTCAAGTTTAACGTTGTTATAAATCCTGCAATCAACACTGTGTCAGAAATCAATTTTTGAAAACAGGGATGACACTTCTTTAGTTGTCTCATTTTCACCTCTATTCAATGCAATTAAATCAACCAAAGTAGATAATCTTTGTTCCGCTTCGCAAGCTACGAGTTTTTGTGGACAAACTACGTCTTGCAAAAAGATATAAAAAAAGGAAATAGTCTCTTTTATAAGTGAATTATTAGCTTAAAATAAGTCATGCATTTTTATTTTTAACTCACCTAATGCGTCCATGGATGAGTTCAATCGTAATTAAGTCACCTTGAGAACCTGCGCTATGAAGAAATAATCCGAAGGGATGAATCGTTTTAAAAGAAAACGTAATCCTGTCTGCTTCTGTCGTGATGCTGTCGGAACGAAGATCATAAGTAATATAGCTATTTCCTTTCATGCTAACTTCAACTGCCGAAGAAAAAGGAAAAGTTACTAAGAGCCACGAAACAAAAATCACGAACTTTACGAACCCCTGACTCGAAGTCATATCTCGAAATCGGTGACGCCGCGAACGTAAAAAAGTTCACGCGAAAAGTTTTAAGATATGTCACAACCACCTCCACTACTTATCGCGTCTAAAACGTTTCTGTAAGAAAAACATTGTTTGTTTTCAGTGATCCTTCTTTGGCTAATTAGCGGTAAAACAGCGCTAATAAGCGATAAAGGTCTTTCGAAACAAAAGGAGGCAATAGGCGTTGTTTTAGATTGGATAACATCGATCAATTGAGTTAACAGTGTACGGGAAATATCCAATAACGTACAAGCTTGCGGATAGCGCAAAACAACCACATAGAAGTATCAATTCTTTGGATAAAGATGCGGTAAAGTATACGTTACAATGATCTATACGCCATTAGAGTTTTTAGATCATGACATTCTAGATCGATTATAACCCGACCAGACATATTTTCAACCTAACAAACTTCAGTGAATTTGTAAGTTTAGCAGGGGTATTTTCGTAATAGATGAAGCTCCGAAACGGTATGTCAAGTTATGCTTTGAAACTTGGAATTTTCACCTGCTGGGTGAGTTATAAAATTTACCTAATTTCATTTATTAAAACAGAACCGACCGACGCTGCTTTTGATAATTTTACGGTTCGGTAACAAACAAATAAATCTTTAAAATGCGTCTCCAGTACCAAACTGTAGTTGGTTTCCTTTTGGAAGCCATAAAGTTCCAGTCCTAGAAATTCCCCTCCGATCCAATACCTTAGAGAGGCAAATAATGATAAACTGTACTTAAGTTTCAAATTTAACTATAGGCAATTTAGTTGAAAAAAAGGAATTTAAACTAAATAATTATTTAAGCCTGTTAAGAAAATTCTGCATATAAATTCGTTTATACTTGTAGATGGTTTATTGCTCCGCACTGTGCACTATACGTTTTACTTCCATTCCTTGGAAATAAAGTTTTCATTCTAGAAACTAATGAACTTTAACTTTGTGTTACTGGTTCAGGTTCCACTGAACAAATAAAAAAGAATGATTCCTTTGAGTCTTGATGAAGTACAATTTAGCTTGTACGAGCATTTCAGCAATATTTGAATAAAAGTAGTAAAAAACCTGTTATTTAATTTGCTGCCTAGATCTACTATACAGGACGTTATGGGTATGTCAGCCCTTGCTATTCGCTGAGATCTGGATATATAGGACCAGTGAAGGGAGACAAAGTGAAGCTAAAGACAAAAGAAAAAATAATAAAAAGAGGCTAGCAATTCAACCATGTTGAACAAAAAAGCTTGATCATCAAAGTACCCATTATATGGCCAAAAATGAAGAGAACTTTTCCTGAAAACAAAAGATTTGTACTTCGAATCTTACTTGTGTGAAAAAAAAAAAATTCAAATATGATGGAATCCACCTCTGGAGACCCAAGAGGACAAGATACAGAGGAGGCACTCATAAATTGCTCGGAGGAAGAGCTGGACTATGTTAATGCCGGACGGTGGAAATACAGAGAGTTTACCTTCTTGGCAATGAAGCGAAGAGATACTGGCGAAGAACTGCGTCTAATACTGGCATGATTTCGTCCCTAAAATGATTGAGAAGACATTCTTTCTTTGGGCATTGGCCTCAAAGACACCGAGTATCGGATGTTTATAGATCTAACTACTGATATTGTTAGAAAGACTAAGAAAAGACCCAAATGGTCGCTAGAAAAACATAAGATCCCACCTTTCGTTAGCAAGGAAAATTATATATCGCTGAGAGGAAAACTTTTACCCCTGAGATGTAAACCTCTAATTGTACCAACGAACTTTAAGATCTGTCTACTTTCTAACTTTTATATCCTTTTTGTTTCAACAAATGAGCAGGAAGGGGCAGTGACTGTTGGCGATAGCCTTTATTTCGACAAGCTTTTAGAGCTTTACCCATTATGCACAGTGGCGGATCCAGATCTTCAGGTAGGTGAGGGGGGTGGGGGGTCTCAGTCATCTAGACCCTGAGATAAGGGGGGTTGGGGGGGAGGCGGCCTTAAAAAATTGTTTTTTGGCCCTTCAGGCCTCAGTTTGGTCTAAAAATAAGGGGGGGAGGGGCCTACCCTGAATCCGCCTCTGAGGCAGCGAAGTGCTTGCACCGCTTGCTCGACTTTTTTTGCCAGTGTGTTACTGTCTATACCTCGCCTTAATCTTTCTCCGTTGGTCTTAACCAATTTTTTTTCTGCTTTTTTTTTTGTTGTTTACGCATTTTTGTTTTAACTTCCATATTTCTGTGTTCTTTTTTAATGCTTCTTTACTATTCTCTGGTCAATTTTTCTTTACGGCAATCTATTTCCGATTCGTCCTCTTTCACAATTATTAATTCTTGCATGTATTGTTGCAAAACTACAATCGGCGACAAAATGAGCTGAGACACTTCGCCCTAAAGGGCTGACTTGTTGTGCCGCTGTTCGAGCTACCTATAGAAAACAACAAACACCCCAACTTTGAATGGAGGGGACAAAGGAGGGGTGTGGATTCTTTTGTTCTCTAAAGTTACCCTGTTTGAGTACAGTGTATCAACAGTTTGTCGCCGATTGTAGGTGGCTGCAAAAAGTCCTGAAGGAATTGGTGTACACAAATTCCAACATACATGGCATTAACAACATAAATAGCCTCTTTAAATTTCAGGAGGGTACTTTTCTGAAACTGCCTACTAGTAGGTCCAGCTTATTAGGAGCTTAGGAGACCTTGGAAATGGGTTACAGCTTTTTTCATCCAGATGTTGTTCAACAACCCCATTTCAGACGTAGACTGCCGCAATTCAGAGTTAGTATTTTTCTAAATGCTGTCATTTTGTCAAGATAACCTTTTTGTACATCTCAGTCATATTTCCAGAGCAATAAACTAACATTTAGCCCTGCTTCGTGGGGAATTTCCAACCTTCCTTACACATAGCCTAATTTAAAGACAAGAGGGTGTTGAGAGAATTAGAGAAATTTTCATTTTTCTTAAACCGGAGACAAAGTTCAGAGTTATAACTTTGCTCGGTGTTTGTGTTGTTCCTACAGATTGGTGTATTTAGCGACTTCATATCACACTATGAAGAACCGTTTGATTTTTAGCTGTCGCTATAATTCCAACGATAACCGGTCAAACTTTCATCTTTTTTTCGTTATTTGTGTATGAGTACAATGCGATGTTTGGTGATGTTGAGGAGCAGTTTAAAAGCTCTTTTAAGCTGGGGCCATTCTTTTTTTTTGGAACGCGATTAGCCTTTTCTTTTGAGTCAAAAACATGAACTTTCTTCTTTATTGGTGCTGGAAGAAAGCAGAGCAATGACGTATGGCGATAATCTATTGTGGTAAGAAGGATGATGAAGGCTACTGAGACCATTGAAAGTCATTTTATTTGTTCTTTGTTTGTGTAGGGTCAAAGAGGTTAAACCACGATAATGGCTAAAAACTTGGAAAATACCTCAGTCTTTCTCATTTTTCGTCAAAATAGGCCTACAAGTGATGTATGACGATATTCTTGATAAAAACAAGCCTTTCTAGGGTATAAAGATATCGATTTTACAAAGTCGCCTTGTTAGATTTTTGCAATGGGGTTAACCCATGACTTTGGTCAAAAAATTGAAAATTTTCTCTCTTCGTATATTTTTCGTCAAAAAAGGTCAAACGATGTTTGTTGACATATAATTAAGATATAAATCAAGACTTTTCGGGCTATAAAGATATCGTTTTTACAAATTTGCTATGTTGATAATATTCTTAACATAAAACAAGCCGATTCAGTATAAAACGAAATCGAGTTTACAAAGTTGCCACATTGGATTTTTGCAAGGGCCTGGGGTTAACCCATGCCTTTGGTAAAAAAATTGGCAAATTCAACACTCTTCATTTTTTTGTCAAAATCGGCCTAGAAATGATTTTTGGTGCTACTCTTGATACAAATTAAACCTTCACAGGGTATATAAATATCTATTTTAAAAAGTCCCCACATTAGATTTTTGCAAAAAAATTGAGAAATTGGTCACTTCATTTTTGGCTGTGTACAGGCTTTCCAATAGCAGATTTTAAATGCATTTTGAAACGATGTAATCAGCGCTGTTTTAAAAATATATCGTCCATTTTGGCGGTGGATACTTATCTTCTAAACATATACCCATAAATGGTGATTCGCTAACCGTACTGGAAACGAAGTATCTTTCTGTAATCTCCATTTCACCCTCCCGGTCTTACCTCATACGATAAGAAGAATATTTTATACAAACCTGACATACGTGCACAAAATGCAATCATTAACATTACAAAAACTTACAAGTATTTTGAGTTAAAATTGCTGCAAATCAAACTAAACTAGCACAGGAAATAATTACATAGAGGATACTAAACGGTGGCGCGAAGATGTGAATTTTATTTTCGAGTGGCAAAACAATATTTTACGAACGAGCGCAGCCGCCGTGTAATGTTCTTTTTATTATATAGACAAAAAGACATCGATAAAAGCCGGATAATTTATAGATATAATTCACATTATTTTATTATCACTGAAATTTAACAACGCGAAGTTGTGCGTGACAATTTATCCAAAAATATAGTACAACAGCAAAATGTTATTGATAATTAAAAATCCTCATGTAGTTAAAAACCCAGACAGATAGAGCTCCAATATTTTGAACTTCCTTTTCGCGTGTAAATTTAGGTCAAGATTTTATCAAGCAACGAAGAAAGATACATTGTTAAATAGATTTTCAACTGATTAAAAATAATTGTTCGAGTGTCAGAATATTCAAAATAAGGGTTAGCTATTGAGAATCGATCAAATATCAACTAAAGAGTAAGCAATTTCTTTCCTTCTAACTAAACTAGAAACTTATTAAACTTCTTTTAACATTCAAGATCAAATGTGGTAGCGTTGAGCTATACATGAAACCACCGCAAGCCAATGAGAACGAACTCTTTTGTTGAGATGTAGGTTGGGGACGTGTTTATTGAATTTTTGCTCAAAATGGAAAACAAATCCTAACTAACATTCCTCTTGACAGACCAGACGTCACGATTCGGTAAGAGAATCAAATAATCGAAAAAGTTGATTTGTCTTCCTTATCAATGTGGGTTTTTAATTACTACTTTTGTCGTAATTTTATTTCAAAAAGCTCTTTTTCGTCGGTATCGGTAGATCGACTTAGGGTGTTTTCAAGGGAAGGCGAAATTGAACGCATTCGATCTTTCGCTTGATAAACTATATACAACTTTCAAGTTCAAACTCTCAAATCTCTCGAACTTTATCTACTGTATTTCAAATTTCCTTTAATTCTCAGCCGTGATTAGGCTCATTTTCCGCATTACACTGATTTTGCGGAAAGACATCCTTGAACCTAGTCGAGGAAGTGTCGGTCAAATACAACAGCTGGCGTTTTGAAAAAAAAAATTGAAATCAACTATTGCTTATTACCAAATGGCGTTTCCATTGGTTAGCATATAATTTGCAAACCCCCTGCTAACTAAATTCTCAACTCTCTGCCTTGCTCTGACCAAAACAGTTCGGCTATTCTTGAGGGGACGCTCGCATTGTGCTTTCTACTTTCAGGCAAATCAGCATGACAAGTCGTGCCGCACTGAGCTCCAACAGCGGCCAGCTAAAGTTTGCTCCCTTCCAATTACCCTCTTTAAAATCTACAATTGTGCCATAACTCAAGCGCCATTCAGCAGGGGAAACCAGATCGAGCTAAACACGAGACGATGGATCTAAGAAAAAATATAAAGTTATTATTGATTTTCCTCGCCGTTGCCTCGATGACATTACACGCGTCTCAAGTGAAACTTAGAGGCCGACAATTTATGACTTACAAACTAGAATCTGGTGAAAACTCCAGACAGACTGTTGTTAAATTTCGATTCCAAACCATTCATCCAAACGGTCTATTTTTGTATTCCAAAGGAGCTAAAACTGATGGGTACCTTCAGCTTGACCTCTTTCATGGACAAGTGCGGTAAGTGTGTTGTTAATTTTTATACGTTCGCTGTGTGAGAAGATCGAGTTTGACTAATAGTCGCGGGTCGCGGGTCGCGGGTCGCGGGTCCACAGTCGCGGTCGCGGGTCCAATGTCGCGGTCGCGGGTCCAATGTCACGGCAGGGGAAAATGATTTGGGGTTCGAGGTAACTGAGTGAAAACGAGTGATATGAAAAAAATATAAAGGGAAAAAAATCGTTTTTATGCATGATACTCTACGGTAGCCAATTTACAGGTTACGGATGTTAGAGTCAACAAAATAATGTCTCAAGAAAAGACGTAAAAGAAAAAGCTGGCCGACTTTTGTGTTCACCGCAAGTTCATTTTGTTTTCTTTCTATTGGGCCCAGTTATCTATAAATTCAGCTTTGAATGTACTTATGCATAACAGTATCTGATAAAAAATGTTACCCTGAGTTACCATTATTTTCTTCTTGTCTATGAATTGCTGACAAATTCTTAGGGGTGCATTCACTGAAAAATGTGCGATACACTTCATAGACTATAAATCATATACGTTACAACAACTTAAAACCTTTTATAAAAAAAGGCCTAACTCGGGCTCGAAAAGCTACGAGTCTGTCGGTAGAAGAAACGAGACCTGTTTCAATTTTAACAAATGTTTTCGGCAAAAATAAAGAAAGCGCTTGTTGAAAAACTTCCTGGTCGCAAACTCCCAAAATAAACTCTTTGCTCAAGTAACTGGAAAGAGGAGGAGAGACGTTGGGCTTTAAGTGCCAGTAAAGTACATTCAAGTGGGTATTCAAGGCATGAATTTAATATAGAAACGAGTAATAATCCACAGCAAGAGGGGATAAAGCTCGAGCTTTTTCCTCTCTTGTCCACAGAAAGGAGTTTGTTCCCACTAACGATTGAAATCCGGAATCCAAGTTCTACCAAGACGGAATAGACCATAGTCTCTTGGTTCTACTGACAAAGACTTCAATCCAGTACCTGGAATCTGGAATTACTTACCAAATTTATTGTCTTTTCTTAGCTCTGGTGGAGTTGATAACTTACCGTTTTCAGTGTCTGGTTTACTTTCTTTTTCAGCTTCATGATATCGGGCGTTATTATTTCCTTACCTACTTACTCACTTGGTTATTTACGATGCATGTTTTCAAGATTTGACTGAGACGCACATTGAATGGCTTCCTATTGTCAGGTTGTCCTGGTTGCCATTTAGGTGAAGAGAACAAGAAGTTATATTGAACATTCCGGGTTGCCGTCTCAGTTGTAAAAAGAAAAGCATTAAGCGAAAATATTGCTTCGAGGAACAGACTCCTTTCTGTGGATTACTACTTGTTTCCATATTAAATTCATGCCTTGAATACCGCTTGAATGAAGTTTCATGCGCCTGTTTACATTTTCTTTCAGTTTTGTCGAAAACATTTGTTAAATATAAGAGTTCTCGTTTCTTCTACCGACAGACTCGTAGCTTTTTGAACCCGAGTTCGCTTTTTTTAAAAAAAGGCTTTAAGTTGTTGTAACGTTTATAATCTGTAGTCTATGAAGTGTATCGCATATTTTTCAGTAAATGAACCCCTAAGCATTTGTGAGCAATTCATCGACAAGAAAAAAGCATGGTAACTTATGGTAACTTTTTTATCAGATACTGTTATGCATAAGTATAACTGGGCTCGATAGAAAGAAAACAAAATAAACTTGCGTTGAACACAGAAGTCGGCCAGCTTTTTTTTTTAGGTCTTTTCTTGAGACATTATTTTGTTGACTCTAACATCCGTAACCTGTAAATTGGCAACCGTGGAGTATCGTGCATAAAAAAGAGTTTTTCCCTTTGTATTGTGTTCATATCAGCCGTTTTCACTCAGCTGTTACCTCGAACCCCAAATCATTTTTCCCTGCCGCGACACTGGACCCGCGACCGCGACTTTGGACCCGCGACCCGCGACCCGCGACCCGCGACTATTAGTCAAACTCGAGAAGATCTTGCTAACTTGTAAACAGTTGTAAAACTGAACCAACTACTGGGCCAAGCTTGAAGATATGGGAACAATTGAAAAGAAGCCTTTTGTTTTGATTTGGTACTTCATTGAACGCATCTTTTTCTTAACCGACATGTAATACAGTAGGTCTGTTGAAAAGGAAACACTGCGTCTTATTTTCCTTTCATTGGCAATTAATTCCAATTCAGTTGCAATAGAAAATGTTATACTTCTTTTTTTAGTTTCTTAATTTTTATTTGGGTGTATTTTCAGATCTGTATGGAAAGAATGTATAATACTGTACAAAAAAACAAAGCGATAAATATCATATCGTTTTTTAAAATATATAATAAGATTACTTTGTTTTCAAAGCAAAAACGGATGAATTCCTAAGGAATGTTTTCGATAAATTATTAGATTTCAAGGAAATGAGCTGTGTTTATGGCTAACCGAGGAAATTTTATGAAAAAACGTTTTTAAAATTTACAAATATCTGTTCCTTACTAGGCGAATTTTTTTATTCTGAATGAAATATACCTGTTGACCTTGATTTCTCGTATTCTTTAACTATTTTAACATACAATGATAAACATTTTGTGTCAAAGAGGAAATTTGTTGTTAAAATTAGCGAGAACTCTGTACAAATCAGAAATGTTCCTTCGACCACTTATTTTTAAAGAAATCGTTTAATCAGACTCCGCATTATTGTCCCCTGCAGTTTTGGAGACTGAATAACCTTCTTTTGTCTATCAAAATACTAAACCATGCAAAAATCACACAAAATTAAACTTTGGCAAGATTATGCACTCCATAAAAGAAAACGAAAAGAACTGTGTAGTTATCAAAAACACCTACTTAAACAACAAAACGTTAAAGGGAATCGGATTGATGGAATTATTTTCTGTATAACGACTTTTTTTAATTCCTTTGAATATGTATTCCTTATATTTGCGCATTGTTAATGTGCCTCTCCGCTTAAGTAACAATGATAATCACTGATCCGCCAACTTCTTCTTTGCGAAATAAATCTTACTTATTTGCTCGCTATTGAAACAAATCGCATACGTTTTATTGCGTTTCTAGACACTGCATGTTTTTATATTGATCCTTTTATATATCATTTCCCCTCTTTTTTTTTTCTGCGGAAAATAGATACATGGCCTTAAATGGCTTTATCTGCAACACCGTAGGAGGGCCATACAAATCAATTTTCCCTTTTACTCTTGTTTGAAACACTGCTTGAATCGATCAGATTTGTCTACCTATTTTTTTATGCCCTAAGTCAGTGCCGAAAAAACCTACATTTTTCATTCGGATTATCAAAAAGTTAGTTTAAGGTACTTCCAGTGAATTATATGCTATGCGAAACAAAGTACAAATTGAATTAGCTTACACGTAAGTGCTACCAAAGATATATCACTGATATCTTGCTATTTACTGTGGCTTTTAAGTATCTTTAATGAAATTCTTGCTCAAAGCCTCACCACTCAAACCATCCAGACCACCAAAAGATTTAGGCAAAATTATTTTGGTTAACATTTTAATTTGCAAAGGCTGTTCCTGTGATTTTGATTCATATCTAATATTATAGTACAGTACAAAGACACTCCCCCTTTTGTAGTCTTTACATAAAAAATGATTTGGGTAATGCCACAACGTCGACATTTTTTAAAAATTTTGTAAACTCAATCTAACTCGTGCGTTCATATTTGCATTAACGCGGGAAAGATTTTTATCCGTAGCAAGGAGTAACACTTTCGTCATTCTTAAAGCCGGAGGGCTAGAATTAGAATAAGACTGAAGCGATGGCAACTATGGCTGTAATTGTAGCCATATATCTATAGTTCTTCCAAGAGTACAGCTACAGTAGCTTCTTCGAACAGTTGTTGACGAAGAGAAGCAACCGACAGCAGTGGGTCACATTGATTAGAAAGAATATGCGTTGCACTTTTACTTTCCCAAATTCAGACGCAGGAATGGCTACTTTTTTTATTCACTAGAAATAAACGGACTAGTGATGGATACAGGCACTTACAAATTCTGGGTGACATCCGTTGTATGAGAAAAGCTTTGAGAGCTCATGGTTTAGACGAATATTAAAAATGTCTTTAAAAGATTAAAATATACACTTTTTTTCTCTAGTTATCAAGCATATATTGGAGGCATCCACAAACATGGAAAGGTGAAAATATTAGACGCAAATAAGGAGTTGAACGACGGCGAATGGCACAATGTCACCTTAGTACAACGTGGAAGAACTGCTATTCTTGAGGTGGATAAGTTGCGAAGTTCAAGAATCGTTCAAACAGACTACCAAGATCTTCACCTCGACGGCAACATTTTCATTGGTGGAATGAGGTCTTCCGACTATAAGATCCACCGTCCTGAGAGCCGTAATTTTAGCGGGTGCATTGAAGACCTAACATTCCGTGGTGCAAACCTGATCAGAAAGGCTAAAACCAAACGTCCAGAGGTCAGTGTGTACGGGAATGTGGCATTTAAGTGCGAGGAACTCGATTACAGGGTAGTAACACTTCCGATTCCGAACACAGGCTATCGAGTGACTGTACGTAAGTTACACGCAGATAACGACACATTTTCAACGAGTTTTTACTTTCGTACATACATCAAAGAAGGCCTTCTGTTGTCGCGAAGCGCGATTAAGGTCAAGTTAAATTTGCGATTGTCACATGGCACTTTGATTTATAATCTTATGGCTCCAAACGGATCAAGGACAACATTAAAACTGGGTTCTGAACTTGACGATGGAGAATGGCATAAAGTCAACGCTAGTGTCAGAGGGCGAGAAGTTCGCTTGCAACTCGACGACAAAATCCGAACAGAACCTCTGAACCAATCACGGCCTTTAATGCTGGACTTCGCAAATAAAGCTCGCCTGAAAATATTTCTTGGTGCCGTTGAAGAGAGAGATTTTCCCGGTTTCGTTGGGTGCATTTACAATTTACAGATAGACAGTCATAGGATTAAAGTGAACAATCTCAAGAAACGCGGCAAACACACTAATATAAATTTGCGAAACACTTGCCACTTAGAGAATCGCTGCCAGCCGAATCCGTGTAAAAACCGAGGCATATGTACACAGACTTGGGACAGGTTTTACTGTAATTGTAAATACACCGTATTTGAAGGGGAACGATGCGATATTTCCATTTACAAGGCCACATGCGAATATTACAAAGCCATGGGGTTGAAGAAAAGTACTTTGTGTTTGCTTGACTCAGTAGGTGGTGGAACGCCATATACAGCATATTGTAATTTAACCCGAGATGCCGCAAAAACGACAATACGTCACGATAAAATGACTAAAACGAGAGTAGGAGATGGGATTATGAAAGGATCCGCTTATCTTCATGAAATAACGTACTCCATTGGCATGGAACAAATTGAACAATTAATTAGGAAAAGCAGGAAATGTCGCCAACATATTAGGTTTCATTGCTTCTTTTCTAAGCTTCTGAATTCGCCCAATGGGCCTCCTCACGCCTCGTGGCTGTCACGTGACTCGGGGAGACAAAACTATTGGGGCGGAGCAGAACCCGGAAGTGAAAAATGCGCATGCGGAATGGATGTCCCGCCAACTTGTAAGAGTCCCTCTAAATTTTGCAACTGTGACAACAAGGCCAAAGAATGGCAAGTGGATGAAGGATATTTGACAGATAAAAACACTCTTCCCGTCACTGCTCTGGAATTTAACGCCAAAAGCGAGAGATCTGACTTCACAGTAGGTCCACTGGAATGTTGGGGAGGCCTGGATAAACATAAAATTTCGATGATACAACCCCAGCAGAGTGGAATGGCGACTGATAATCCATTAGAGAAAGGTTGTCCGACTGATCCGAAACCAGCTGAACCTAACAGCACCACGACTTCTCTTAGCTCCAACAATAAAGTTTCTAAACCGAAAACTTGTCCAACAGATGACGGCAATTTCTATGACGCGTACACAATATCCCCAACCTCCACGCCAAATGTCACCATGGCAACTACCTATCCTAAAACGTTTGAAAAAGAAATACAAACCTCACCATGGCCAAAGGAATTCACTGTGGATAACAGAACCGGAGAATTGGTTATAGTTATCGCTGTCGTGATGATTTCCGGCGCCTTAGTAGTTATTGTTCTATTATCCATGAAATTAGGTCTCCATCGAGCATTGTTTAAAAAGTTTGATATAATTTTTTCTATGGCAAAGGTACAGAGTGTCTGACGGCTTATGATTAGTGAGATTTATAACGTTCACAGCTCAAACATGTTAAGCAATGGCCTGAGGTTAATTTGCATAAAATCTTACAATGCTCATAACTTTGCAAAAATTTATCAGAACCTTCCAAAATTTGGCAAACTCGGATAAATCCGTAACTTTAATTTTCCTGTAACGTAAGAAATCAGATATCTGTGTCACGTGACTACTTATGGTCGAGTCCAGGAAAGAAAAGAAAACTAAAAATGGGGTGGCGAGATGCCACACAGTATGTATTAAACACAGTATTCATTATTTCCCTCTTGAATCTGGCCGGAATGGTTGACTCACGTTTTTATTTAATTAGTTATTAAGCAGAATAGGTCACGTGACACCTTTCAACTGTTAATATATTTTTAAGAAATTTAAAATTGTCTCCGTTCCGGCCACAGAAAAAATTCGTACGGTAAAACAAACATTTCCACATGGTTCAAAATTAGTTGTAATCAACCATTCTTACCCCATTTTAAATTTCTTTTTGAACATCATTATGACGTCACGTTACACGTGACTACATCACTTCAACCCTAATTAACTCAACGCCTCGAAAGAAAGTCTCTCGACAGATTTTTGCAACTTGTAGAATTAAAATGCATGGCCGTAGAAGAAAAAGAGCTTTATCTTCGCGGGGGGTCGAGAGCAAAAATAGAGGCATGCCTTAACATGCTTGAGAGGAAAAGAAAGTTTCAGAATGAAGCTAGAATCTGACCATCGCCGTTTAGTCAGGCTTCTCGATCTCATTATGCGATGAGGGGCTTAAATAATCTTTTTGGGGTTTACCCGACGTAAAAACGAGAGTTAAAGGAAACACTAGTCGTTTTGGTGCAATTTGAAGTTTTCTGATTGCCGTAATCTGGTCTATATTTGATTTTAAATTTCTTTAAATTGATATGAATAAAGTTAGGCATACTATCCAAAAACCCTTCGCATTCACACTAAATGAAAGAGACCCCTCATGGCATGAAGTAAATGAGGATAGGCCTTCATTTTTTAACATTCGCTTTGCAACGTTTCTTGCACCTAATTTAGGATTCACAAACTAGCGAAAATGAAGCTGGTACTAGACGAGATGCACGATTGCGAGTTAAGTCCCTTCACTGGAGGTGACTTGAGGAAGGAATTTATTTTGGGTCTCTACAATTAGGAAGGTGAACGCGGAAGCGTGCCCGCATTATTTTCGTTTCCCAGTTACCTATTTGTATCCGGTGTAATACACGGCGTAGGAATAGTAGTATAACATAGGTAATTCGTCTCGAGTTAGTTTTAGAATCGGGATAAAGTTACCTCGCGCGCTGCGTGGATGTTTCGTGGAGGTTTCGCATGACTAAACGCCGTGCAAAACATGTCGGGCGAAAGGCAATGAAAGCGTAAAGAGATCGAGAGCATTTCTGAATATTGAAGCGAAATGAATCAGCGCTCACCTGGGAAAAGGGAATCGCTGGACTCTTTGACAACCCGTGAAATCAGTTTGACTCGAAGTTGTCGTAACCTCAGTGCTTTAATAAAATGAGAAATTTCGCCGGTCTATTGAAACCGGTCGTTTGTATAATAAAGCAAGTAGGACGCCAAGGGTTTTTTTTTTTTGAATAATAATAAAAGACTAAAAAGAATAAATATCAAACCAGAAATTGCTCGCTTCAAACTGTAAATTATAAATGATCCTGAGGGAATATTCAGTGTGTTAAGGATTTCCTGCTGTACAGTTAGCTCTATAAAAGAGAGGAAGGGCGATTCTTTTTTAATTTCGGTTTCGCTGACACAGCTTTAGCAGAAACCTCTCTTTAGTCGTTTTCGTCGACAAAACAAATAGCAATATCGCTCTTCGTGTCTTCCGCCATTTTTTTCTGCATCAATTCGTGAAGGACGCGTGGCTCTGAGCGTGGGTCGCCCACGTGGAACACATTCGCGCTATGTGGGTGGCTGTTGTCTAATCCCCCTTGGGATCTATAGTCTTAAAAATAACTCGAGACGAATTACCTATGGAATAAGGTGTGTATTGGGGATGCCTTCTCTGTCCCCTTTATCCTCTCTTGATTCCTCTGTCTAAAAGGGAGGCCAAAATAAACAAGAGTCGCTGAAAGGCGATTTTTAACTGGGCTGCCAAGGGGCTATTTTTTTCTGAGGGGAGGGGGCGGCTATACACACTTAGGCTACTATAAAACCTTGTCGCCGGACATTGCATGAGACAGAATCTCATGTGAGACTGAAACATAAACTCATTCAGAACATTGTACCCTTTGGAAAAGACTTTCATAACAAAAAATATGGGTATCATTTTTAAGTGGGGGCTGTATAATAACTTTCAAATTCCACCATTATAAACAAGTTAGTCATTAATTCTAAGCACGAAACGATTTGCATTATTTTCACACACCCCTTCCCAACCCCTCTGTCTCCCAAAAGATAGCTTGACAGTATAACGTGACTAATTTGACGTAACCCGAAATTCCAAAAATAATTGTCGTTCTAGGGGTATAAGATGCGACAGGGTCAGCTACTCGCCATTGGGCTAATTTACACTATACAGAAATATATTGTCTTTGATGAAACCCAGAAGTTTACTAAAACAGACAGCCAACTGCCCATTGATCCCGATCCAGGGGCCTCACTGACTGCACTGAGACTTTAAGTAGACGATCCTAATTTGCGGTCTACAGTCTACACGAAAACGCACTATTTTTTCCACAAGATAAAAAATATTCAGTTTTAAGATTTTCCTCTTGGTATTTTTCTCTAACTTAAAGAAAGAACATCCATTGCAGTTTGTGACCTAAAAAAGTTTAAAGATTTCTCGCTCGCATGTTGCTTTCATCAGCACGCACTTTAAACAATGTAAATAGATGAAAAGATCGATAACATATTTTTTTACCAGATGCCGATATGAGTTTAAAATTCGCTCGAGGTCGCTGTTTGTTTCACGACACCCATGATTAATTTTTCTTCATGGCAGATAACTATGCCGCTTTATAACTCCTCCGAAGCTTTTGTGCCAGCTAAACAATATGGAAACACTATTCACAGTCCTTGGATATTAAAAAGACTGAACGTAACGCACAATGTGCCCTTGTTTACCTCTGATCACATCTCCAAGCGAACTCCCTCTTTTCAAGCGATTCATTTCAATGCACAATAATTGACCCTTACATTAGTTAAACCCTAGGATTCATTCATATTAAAACCGTTTTTGCCCCTCACATTTACTGTATTCGTTCGTATTCAAAACACCTTTAGGAAAATAAAGGTCGTGTAAGTCATGTGTATTATGTTTCGAGATAAATGGATTATACGCCTTTTTAAGTTTCCATTTTGCGGTGACTTCAGTTGACATCTCCATAAAATGGTACAAGAAACATCAAGAAACATCACGCAAGCTGAAAATTTACAAAGGCATGTTTTTTTGAAACTTGCTAATGCTGTCATCAATGCGTCTGATATATCGTGCTTGCTGAATGGGCGAAAACATAGAATTGTGATCACAAGATCATGTACAAATTTAATGATAAAAGCTTAGCAAGATACAGATACAAACAAAAGCAAACCCCCTGAAACCTCGACCTGGGTTACACTTGTATGCTCTACTCAGTCACCAAACCTTGTCAGTAATATCCCCCATTTTCCTCAAGTCGGTCTTTGTGAAGCTCCCAGATGGTATGTTCCGATGAAGCTTTGAACTTGTGTAAGAAATTCTCAGAGTTCTTATTTTTGTCCGTGTCTTCTTTATCCTCAGTATCCAAAATTTAGACCTCCAAAGCGGCGTGTGTTGCATTAAATAGATGGAAATACTTAAAAGAAAAGCCAGTCTTCTAACAAAGCAAAGTTGTCACGTCCCTCGCTCATGGACGTGCGTAACATTAGGATTCATCTGACATTCATCGGCAACTGAGTTGTTCGCTTCACTGAGAACGATAGCTTACAATCAAGTCTTCAGCCATAGTGTCGTCAACTGGTGAAATACTTTGCTCATAAATTGTGCTTATTAATTGCTCATGTACTACATCGATCGATAATTCTCTCTTTGAGTTCACGAAACGGCCCTGGCGTTCCAAACCTAACGGTCACAGTCATCTTTTAGTGTGAACCTACCGTGAAAGGCGTGTGGGTTTGTATGCAACGTGAGCATTTCTCTGAGTTTCCCAGCGCCAACATCATCAACTGACTTAAACTAGAACGATAAAAAAATTATAGGGTGAATCCTATGATCGAATCGCTTCGAACAACGCAAATAACCTTCTCCAGGTTCGCAACGCCTTCTGGGTTTCTTGGGGGCGGAGACGAGGTACAAAAAGTATTCGTGCAACTGGGTCCGTGCAAGGGAAAATCCTATGACACCATTTGTGAGAACATCGTTTCTCGGTACCAGACCCTCGTGTCTTCCCTCCCACGGGAGGCCGTTTTTCTACACCGAACTTATAACTGGGCCGCATAGGCAGCCCAGTAAAAATCAGGCCTGATTTTTTGTGTTCGACAAGTTTACTTTACAAGTAAGTCTTGGCGATAAATCTGGTTGCGTGTAACCCAGCCTTTTAAACATACTTTTTTCATCACGTCTGAACTAAACAGTACTATGAGGCGTTGTTCTGCAGCGCCTCAATTCTGCAGTTTTTCACAACAGTGCAAGACAATTTGCACTCATTCAATATCTAGGACGATCGAAGCACGTGCTTCCTTTGCACAACAAATTATATAAACTTAACTTCATGTATAAACTTAAGCCGCATAAACTACGCTCGACCTCAGGAAACCGAAAAAAAAAAACACATCAAAGACAATAATTGCTCAGGTTTACCAGTCAAGATGCTGCTCCTGAAGTGCAACAAACAAACCAGCCACGAATTACACAGAATAATCTTGTTAGCGGCTCTTTGGAACATCAAGTAGAAAAAGACAGTTAAAGACATCACAAGATGACACAAAATTCTGTCAGCTTCAGCTATCAGTAAGCAAGTTTCGAGACGCTGCATAAATTTTCCGCATGAACTCACCTGTCAAATTTTGACCAATCAGAGCATAAAAATTGGACGTAGAGCGTGATCAACGCGTGACTCTAGAATACAATATGACAAATCTCTGTTAGTGACTATTGTGAAAAAAGTCAAAAGCGATTGCCTTCCCTGTATGTAAAAGCCAATTGAATTTCCGCGTCCGAGATCAGTCTGAAATCAAAATTTTAAAAGTGCGGCTCATGAACACGACTTAGTTCATATGTATTTCAAAAAAATTGAACTTGAGCCTGCGATCATTTGAATAGTAGCAACTTGTCGGCGAATAACTTCAAAAAACACTCGAACGCAGTGGGTCGATACCTGAGCTTGCGATACGGTCAGGTGCTACTGGTCAGCAGATACACTATTTTGACAGCTGTCAATTAATCAAGACATGGATGTACAATATCAGGTTGCAGGCTCCCAAACTGGCTAGAAAGTGTGAGATTAAACATTGGCATGCCTGTGGTGCGGACGGACGGAAGGTCGGGTGGTTGGTGTACGGTGACGTACACGAAATGTTCTAGGATGGATAGATTTTCTAAGCTATGGGGCTTCGAATTGAGCCCGTGATCAAATAAAATATCAGCGGAAAACTTTAAAAAAAGGGGAACTTAGTGGGTCGAAAAAAATGAGCCCGCGATACAGTCAGATGATGATGGTCAGCGGATCTCTAGTTTGACAGCTGTCAATTAACCTTCATTAGAATCGCGAATATTCGAATTAACAGACTACGAGTGTGAGTAAGACATATCCGTCCGGCTTGCAGTGGAAAATGCCAGATCGTGTACCTGGGGAGACCTGAGCCCACGTTATTAGTTTTCTGATAGTGGTCTGCACATGTCCCATTTTGACAGCTGTCAATTGACCTTAATTTGACTTACGCATATAACTTTAAACTACTGTCCTGTCAGCCGACTGACAGCCATGCCCGGCGTAGTTTCGTTTTTATGTTGAATTAGTAAAGGTGACATATTTCAGCTTATATGTAGGGGCTAAAAGTCTAGTGTTTCACCTAAGCCCGCAAGATGGTCATGTGATAATTGTCAGCGGATGTCTGATTCTGACAGCTGTCAATATAATCATACTGATACGGATGGCTTACATGACTGAAAAGCATTGTGACATTTGAGATGGGCTTACATGTAGGGTGTGTACGGGTGGGCGGGAGGGCGTACGCTACGCCATAACCAAATTTTCTCGGATGAATAGTTTACCAAATTTTGTTACTCATGGTGCTCCGCTGCGCGCACTTCGCGCGCGCCAGAGCTCCGCTATAAAAGTTTTGAAAATCAAGAACTTCATTGGTAGCCTCGCTGAAGATTTTCATTACCTCGAGACGTCGGCATTATCAAATCAAAAGATGTTTTAACAAAAAATTGTGTACATGTTTTCTTCCCATCTTCACAGGTGGAACTTCCAGTTGTTGGCTGCACATGGGTAATCCTGGCCTGCGCATGCGCGTGCGTTATTTCAGAGTGCCTTCTCAATAAAGGACAAATGTAATTTCTGCTTTGCTAAATGTTACTTTTCGTGAATTGAAACAAACATCATTTACGTTTTTTTGTTAGTACATTTGAAATAAGACAATTTCCAAAAAAACATTTCTTTGGAAGATTCTTCTGGAAGAAACAGCGGAGACAACAGAATCTCGGCCATGAAGGATCCGATGGTGCCTTGCGATCTTTAACCTGTACCGAGTAAGACCAGAAAGCCAGTTTTGCAAGGTTTCGAAATCCATTTTGTCTCAGTGACATAAGGGACGGACCATTAATAAAAAAAAAAAATAAAAAAAAAAAAATAATAATAATAATAACCAATCTTTATTTAAGAATCAGAACAATAAGTAATATTTACAATTTTAAATTATATCGTATTGTTTACAAATTAAAAACTAAATATATGTCCACGATAGAAAACTATTTACAATTGTGAATAATTTAAAAGTGGGAAAAGGAAAATCAAGCATTACCAAGAAAAAAACTATCAAAAATCTAGGCCCAAAATTATGAGTGCAGATGTAGACCAGCTACAGCGAAAGTGAAGTCTCCTGAGACCTCACGTGATTTGAATGGATATCTAGAACCTCTGACGCATCTGTGTACAGTTCTTGATATAGCAAATGAGAGCTGTATTCGAAGCCAGGAAATAACGCTGGCGTAGGGCTCATTGTTCTTAGTCGAAAGCAGGGCGGATAAAGGTTGGGCGGTGAAACGAGCGCTCCGCTCTTCATTTAATGTGTGATGCGGAGTAGGACTGGCACGAGCGCTCTTTCCGCGCTTCCGGTGCGCTTCAAGGCCGGCGAAATTTTCCTTTTTGCAAACCGGAAATCCTATTTTCTTTCTGTAATTTCAGGCTACAATGTTAAATAGATAAATTTGTTTCATGACAATATCAATAAACAGTTTCATATGTTTGTGTCTGTACGTCTATAAGTCAAACTTGTTGGTCGTATAATACCAAAATTTGAGTTTAATTTGAAAGTGTTGAATACCTCCCCCTTCCCCTATTTATCACCTAATCGTCTTTCGCCGTTTCGTTTGCAAAAGCTTAACACTTCTTAACCTCAGTTTTTACATATGTTAAGGAAGGATAAATTTTATATAACATAACAAAAAATTAGATTGATATATTTTGATATAGTGGCGTTGTACTTCTTCAAACTTTGCTGCTCGGGTGCAACGCGCCATGGCGATTCGTGCAATGCGTTGCAATCCGGCAACCCCATGTAAACAAAATTTATTGAGTAAGGCTTAATCTCCGTTTTTCTCTCTAAAACAAAACAAGTTAAACAGAAAAAACTTAGGGGAAACGAATTTTGAAATTTCGAAGAAACAGAAAGACGTCTGAGATGATTTTTTCAAAATTAAAAAGAAAGATGATGGTGATTGAAATTAGCATAATTTCACCTTGCACCAGCTGCACGCATTTATAAAATACACGTCATCTACTTATGAAACACGATCTGCTGTTTTCTAGTTTTGCCATGGATGACATGGATGAGATTTTCCTTCGTGTTTTAGATAGTACTTAGTTGTTTTTGTTTTGGAATAACATCGACATTGGCGGGTAGTAGAACGAAAATATAATTCAGTGGTAGAGTCAAGGAAGTAATAAAAGAAACCCTTTGAAAAAAACTAAACCTCCCGCAAAAAATAGCAACATTTGCCTCTCGGAGACAGCGTACCAGCACAAAGGAACGAGGAAGAAGTGCAACAAAACAATTCAAGCCGCCATAATTCAGTGACAGCGGCAGTATCTAATGTACAAACCACATCATATCGCAAGCCCTGACCGAAGTCGAAAACAAGCGACATTTCTAAGCAGAGTCCCAGTCCACTGCATCACACCTTTTTGCTCGGACGTGCTCGTATTACCGCCCAACCTTTATCCGCCCTGGTCGAAAGCGTATTTGCGAGAGTTCTTAAAAAGCTCTGACAGTTGAGTCCCATGCTCCCGTTTGTACCAGACATCAGTGGTGTAAAAGTTCCCATCTCTACATTCATCACTCTCTAGTTGTATTTCCTCTTCTTCTCGTTTTCTTGCTCTTTGAAGATCGTAGCTGTGTACTTTCCTTGGTTGGACCGGGAGTTAACATGCGTTACACGTTCGTCAAAGAATGTCGTTACTCCTGGTGTCCTAAAACCTCCTGCCTTCATATCCAGCCTCGCTTCTCGACTTGGACTGAAGGTTGAATACTTCATTGTCGAGTGGTTGCAGGAGTGGCTCTCTCTCCACATTTCTGCACACTTTACCGATGTGTGATGTCAGAAGATCTCGGATTGTATAATGTCTCTGAGCTACAAAACCTAGCTCCCTTCTTACATGACAACGCATGGTTGACAGTAAACATTTCTCCACAAGTACAGTAACTAGGGAGATTAGGCAGAGGGAGGTTGTAGCGAAGGCAAAGGGAGTCCCTAAACTCCTGCTTGTTCAAAGCCAGTCCGTGCGCCTCGATTGGAATAGCGTTCAGCCACGAGCTGGCTCCCTTGTCCCTTTTCTTCTGCACCGCTTGGAGTAGATCAGGAGATAACGATTCGTCAATCCTGTCAATCCGGGACTTTGCAGCGGCTCTCCTTTTAGCATTGATTTCACACTTCCTTAATAATAATAATAATAATAATAATAATAATAATAATAATAATAATAATAATAGTAATAACAATAATAATAATAATAATAATGATAATAATAATAATAACAATAATAATAATAAAAACTTATTGGGAGGGGGGGGGGGGGGGGCGAAGTACCAAAAAAATATTCGCGGAAGGGAAAATTAAATGAAAAACAAAAAAATTCATGCACGCCAATCAGAACTCTAAAAAATATTTATGCTGCGGCCTAAAACTGAAAAAAAGTTGAGACATTAGTCACTCTTTATTTTTGGTCGAAATAGGCCTAAAATGTTGGTTAAGATTCTTTATATAAATTAAGCCTTTCAACACTATTCATTTTTTATGTCAAAATATGCCCAAAAATGATGTTTGGTGATATTCTTAATACAAAATTAGTCTCCCCAGGTTATATAATCGATCGATCTGCAGAATTCTCATTCAATAATTACTAATTAAGAAAAGGACTTAGATGAAGAAGAATTTATTTATTTCTATTGCACAATTATCAATGTAAAAATTTTCAACTGTTGTCAAAAAAAAAATGTTTCTAACAACCTCTCAACCTGAATTACATGTTCTAAGTATGTTCTAAAAAAAAGGTTCTTACAAAAATTTGGTATTTATATTTTTTGTTCAATGAAATGAAATACTTGTCGCAATTAATCATCGACGCGTCATACAGTTCAACTGTAGTGGTCATTCTTGACTTTTTCGTTAGTCAGCTGAAAAAACTGGCCGTTGCCGTTGTAGAGAGGGGGCCGTTGTGGAGAGATGGTCGTTATGTGTAGGTTCGATGGTACTTATGAGGTGACTCCTGGGTTCAAAACTTACACAAAAATTTATGTGTCTTAAGAAATAGCATCATCACACTTTTCAATATGTTAAATCTCTGCGTCGTGCAAAGCAATGTACGCCTGTTATAGCTGTCTCAGAGTTGCCTTATCACTTTCTTTAATACCGAAATTAACTGTGACGCTGAAAAATGTTTCTACCGTCGCTTGTCTTAAACTCAGATCTGCCTTAATGAACCTGACAAAAGAGCTTCACTGCATTTCATTTTTATAACAAAAAAACACACTGCTGAGCAGATCTAAATCGCGAGATAACAGCATTCTGCTCCGGCCCCGTGTTTTACTGAAAACCGACCAACACGGCAGAGTGGGAGGCTAAGCTCCCTCCATTTGGTCACGTGGTTGTTACAAATTTAGCCTGGTGGCTCTGAGGAAGAGAATGAGCTCGCATAGAATTGTGGGAAGTGCTAAGGAGGAACTGGTAATTCAGTCATCTCTGAGTGGTATCCGGGTCCAATCTGAAAGAGTCTATAATGATGTGAAATTTAACATAGACGCACTGTTAATCCTTTAACTAAGGGCGTTTTGACCTCATATCTGAAAGATCAATTTTCCAATTGTGGTATGAAAATAATTAAACCACCCGAATTGAGCTGCTTTTACATCATCGACATCGTGCAGTAGATTCAGTTGATACAACTTCTTTAATCATAGATAAGTGACCTTGCAGATTACACAGAGATTTTCACAAATCATGGTAAAGGGAAGCTCAAAGAGCCGCGTATTATTGGAATAAAATAAAAAACTCAAAATCCCATCAAGAAAAAACCCACACATTATTATTTACCTACATATATCTCGGGGTTTTAAAATCTGATTCTTACACAAAAACTCTTATGTCTCTCCAATACTACTTCGTCAAATACCCTCTCATAATTTTGTGTTTTAGGGATCTTCGAGCACGCGTACCGGCCGCGGAAAAGGATTTTCGAAAGGAGAAAGAAAACAACATCTGTACACGCTTTCCAATAGCAGATTTTAAATGCATTTTGAAACGATGTAATCAGCGCTGTTTTAAAAACAATCGTCTCCATTTTGGCGGTGGATACTTATCTTCTAAACATATACCCATAAATGATGATTCGCTAACCGTGAATAAAATTTTATCTGGAAACGAAGTATCTTTCTGTAATCTCCATTTCACCCTCCCGGTCTTACCTCATGCGATAAGAAGAATATTTTATTACAAACCTGGCATATGTGCACAAAATGCAATCATTAACATTACAAAAATTTACAAGTATTTTGAGTTAAAATTTACTGTTTACGTGTCACTGCAAACTAAACTAGCAAAGGAAATAATTACAGCCGGATAATTTATAGACATAATTCACATTATTTTATTATCATAGTGAAATTTAAAAACGCGAAGTTGAGCGTGACATTTTATTAAAAAATATAGTAAAACAGCAAAATGATATTAATAATAATCCTCATATAGTTAAAGAACCCAGACAGATAGAGCTCCAATATTTTGAACTTCCTTTTCCCGTGTAAATTTAGGTCAAGATTTTATCAAGTAACGAAGAAAGATACATTGTTAAATAGATTTTCAGCTAATTAAAAATAATTGTTCGCGTGTCAGAATATTCAAAATTAGGGTTAGCTATTGAGAATCGATCAAATATCAACTAAAGAGGAAGCAATTTCTTTCCTTTTAACTAAACTTGAAACTTATTAAACTTCTTTTAACATTCAAGATCAAATGTTGTAGCGTCGAGCTATACAAGAAACCAACGCTAGCCAATGAGAACGAACTCTTTTGTTGAGATGTAGGTTGGGGACATGTTTATTGAATTTTTGCTCAAAATAGAAAACAAATCCTGACTGACATTTCTCTTGACAGACCAAACATCACGATTCGGTAAGAGAGTCAAATAATCGAAAAATTTGATTTGTCTTCCTTATCAATGTGGGTTTTAATTACTACTTTTGTCGTAATTTTATTTCAAAAAGCTCTTTTTCGTCGGTATCGGTAGATCGACTTAGGGTGTTTTCAAGGGTAGGGCGAAATTGAACGCATTCGATCTTTCGCTTGATAAACTATATACAACTTGCAAGTTGAAACTCTCAAATCTCTCGAACTTTATCTACGGTATTTCAAATTTCCTTTAATTCTCAGCCGTGATTAGGCTCATTTTCATTACACTGATTTTGCGGAAAGACATCCTTGAACCTAGTCGAGGAAGTGTCGGTCAAATACAACAGCTGGCGTTTAGAAAAAAAAAAATTGAAATCAGCTATTGCTTATTACCAAATGGCGTTTCCATTGGTTAGCATATAATTTGCAAACCCCCTCCTAACTAAATTCTCATCTCTCTGCGATGGTCTGACCAAAACAGTTCCGCTATTCTTGTGGGGACGCTCGCATTGTGCTTTCTACTTTCAGGCAAATGAACATGGCAAGTCGTGCCGCACTGAGCTCCAACAGCGGCCAGCTAAAGTTTGCTCCCTTCTAATTACCCTCTTTAAAATCTACAATTGTGCCATACCACAAGCGCCATTCAGCAGGGGAAACCAGATCGAGCTAAACGCGAGACGATGGATCTAAGGAAAAATATAAAGTTATTGTTGATTTTCCTCGCCGTTGCCTCGATGAGATTACACGCTTCTCGAGTGAAACTTAGAGGCCGACAATTTATGACTTACAAACTAAAATCTGGTGAAAACACCAGACAGACTGTTGTTAAATTGCGATTCCAAACCATTCATCCAAACGGTCTATTTTTGTATTCCAAAGGAGCTAAAACTGATGAGTACCTTCAGCTTGACCTCTTTCATGGACAAGTGCGGTAAGTGTGTTGTTAATTTTTATATGTTCGCCGTGTGAGAAGATCTTGCTAACTTGTAAACAGTTGTAAAAACCAACTACTGGGCCAAGCTTGAAGATGTGGGAACAATTGAAAAGAAACCTTTTGTTTTGATTTGGTATTTCATTGAACGCATCTTTTTCTTAATGCGGCTTGACTGGATTTTTTTGGGAGGATACCTCCCAAGTTTGAGCATTAACTACGTCGCCGTGAGTAAAACTGTATTATGTAAAGATGAAAATTTAATGTCATATAAGGTCTGTTGAAAGGGAAAGACTGCGTCTTATTTTCCTTTCGTTGGCAGTTAATTGCGTTTCAGTTGCAAAAGAAAATGTTATACTTCTTTTTTTAGATTGTTAAGGTTGTTGCTCCTAGCCATCTCTCATTTTTTTCTCTTAATTTTTATTTGGGTGTATTTTCAGATCTGCATGCAAAGAATGTATAATACTGTACATAAAAACAAAGCGATAAATATCTAGATCGGTTTTTAAAATATATAATAAGATTACTTTGCTTTCAAAACAAAAATAAGCGAAGGGATCCTAAGGAATGTTTTCGATAAATTATTAGATTTCAAGGAAATGAGCTGTGTTTATGGCTAACTGAGGAAATTTTATGAAAAAACGTTTTTAAAATTTATAAATATCTGTTCCTTACTAGGCGAATTTTTTTGTTCTCAATGAAATATTTGTTGACCTTGATTTCTCGTATTCTTTAACTATATATTTACATACAATGATAAACATTTTGTGTCGTGGAGGAAATTTGTTGTTAAAATTAGCGAGAACTCTGTCGAAATCAGAAATATTTCTTCGACCACTTATTTTTAAAGAAATCGTTTAATCAGACTCCGCATTATTGTTCCCTGCAATTTTGGAGACTGAATAACCTTCTTTTGTCTATCAAAATACTAAACCATGCAATGAATCACACAAAATTAAACTTTAGCAAGATTGTGCACTCCATAAAAGAAACCGAAAAGAACTGTGTGGTTATCAAAAAAACCTACTTAAACAAGAAAACGTTAAAGGGAATCGGATCGATGCAGTTTTTTTCTGTAAAACGACTTTGTTTAATTCTTTTGAATATGTATTCCTTATTTTTGTGCATTATGTGCCTCTCCGCTGAAGTAACAATGATAATCACCATCCGCCAAGTTCTCCTTTGCGAAATAAATCTTACTTACACCGTAATTTTTAGGGAGTTATTATAACTCCAAAAATGGAGTAAAAATTTTAGGTACAGGATAACCCCATTTTTGGGGTTATTTTAACTCCTAATTTAACTCCGAATTTGGGGTCATTTTTACTCCTGAAAAAGAGTTCTTTTTACTCCCAGTCTGGAGTTAAAATTACTCCGAAATGGGGTTACTTGTACTCCTTACATGGGTTGTTTTTACTCTTTTTGGAGTTAATTTAACTCTGAAAGTGGAGTAAAAATTTTAGGTACAGGATAACTCCTTTTTTAGGGTTATTTTAACTCCTCAATATCTGGGGTCACTTTTACTCCTGAAAAAGAGTTCTTTAAACTCCTTTTTGGAGTTAAAATAACTCCACGAAAAATAACTCCACTGTAAGGAGTTAAATTAGCCCAACTAGAGGAGTTATTATAACTCCCTGAAAATTACAGTGTATTTGCTTGCAATTGAAACAAATCACATACTTTTTATTGCATTTCTATACACTGCATGTTTTTATACTGATCCTTTTAGATATCAATTCCCCTCTTTTCTTTCTAAGGAAAATATATACGTAGCCTTAAGTGGCTTTATCTGCAACACCGTAGGAGGGCCATACAAATCAATTTTCCCTTTCACTCATGTTTGAAACATGGCTTGAATCGATCAGATTTGTCTACTTATTTTTTTCATGCCTAAATCAGTGCCGCAAAAACCTACATTTTTCATTCGGATTATCAAAAAGTTAGTTTAAGTTACTTCCAGTGTACTATATGCTATGTGAAAGTACAAATTGAATTAGCTTACACGTAAATTTCTACCAAAGATATATCACTGATATCTTGCCTTTTACTGTCGCGTTTAAGTATCTTTAATGAAATTCTTGCCCAGAGCCTCACCACTCAAACCATCCAGACCACCAAAAGATTTCGGCAAAATTATTTTGATTAAAATTGTAATTTGCAAAGGCTCTTTCTGTGATTTTGATTCATATCTAATATTATAGTACAGTCGAAAGGCACTCCCACTTTTGTAGTCTTTGCATATTTAGGTAATTCCACAACGTCGACATTTTTTAAAAAATGTTGTAAACTCAATCTAACTCGTGTTTCATAGTTGTATCAACGCGGGAAAGATTTTTATCCGTAGCAAGGAGTAACACTTTCGTCATTCTTAAAGCCGGAGGGCTACAATTAGAATAAGACTGAAGCGCTGGCAACTATGGCTGTAATTGTAGCCATATATCTATAGTTCTGCCAAGAGTACAGCTACAGTAGCTTCCTCGAACAGTTGTTGGCGAAGAGAAGCAACCGACAGCAGTGGGCCACATTGATTAGAAAGAATAAGTCTTGCACTTTTACTTTCCCAAATTCAGGCGCTGGAATGGCTACTTTTTTTATTCACTAGAAACAAACGGACTAGTGATGGATACAGGCTCTTACAAATTCTGGGTGACATTCGTTGTCTGAGAAACGTTTTGAGAGCTTTTTGGTTTAGACGAAGATTAAAAATGTCTGTAAAAGATTAAAATATATGCTTTTTATTCTCTAGTTATCAAGCATATATCGGAGGCATCCACAAACGTGGAAAGGTGAAAATATTAAACCCAAATAGGAAGTTGAACGACGGCCAATGGCACAATGTCACCTTAGAACAACGTGGAAGAACTGCTATTCTTGAGGTGGATAACTTGGAAAGTTCAAAAATCGTTCAAACAGTCTACCAAGATCTTCACCTCGACGGCAACATTTTCATTGGTGGAATGAGGTCTTCCGACTATAAGATCCACCGTCCTGAGAGCCGTAATTTTAGCGGGTGCATTGAAGACCTTACATTCCGTGGTGCAAACCTGATCAGAAAGGCTGAAATCAAAAGTGCAGAAGTCAGTGTGTACGGGAATGTGGCATTTAAGTGCGAGGAACTCGATTATAGGGTAGTAACACTTCCGAATCCGAACACAGGCTATCGAGTGACTGTACGTAAGTTACACGCAGATAACGACACATTTTCAACGAGTTTTTACTTTCGTACATACATCAAACAAGGCCTTCTGTTGTCACGAAGCGCGATCAAGGTCAAGTTAAATTTGAGATTGTCACATGGCACTTTGATTTATAATCTTATGGCTCCAAACGGATCAAGGACAACATTAAAACTGGGTTCTGAACTTGACGATGGAGAATGGCACAAAGTCAACGCTAGTGTCAGAGGGCGAGAAGTTCGCTTGCAACTCGACGAGAAAATCCGGACAGAACCTTTGAACCAATCACGGCCTTTAATGCTGGACTTTGCAAATAAATCTCGCCTGAAAATATTTCTTGGTGCCTTTGAAGAGAGAGATTTTCCCGGTTTCGTTGGGTGCGTTTACAATTTACAGATAGACAGCCATAGGATTACAGTGAATAATCTCAAGACTAAAAGCGGCAAACACACTAATAAATATTTCCGAAACACTTGCCGCCTACAGAATCGCTGCCAGCCGAATCCGTGTAAAAACCGAGGCATATGTACACAGACTTGGGACAGGTTTTACTGTAATTGTAAATACACCGTATTTGAAGGGGAACGATGCGATATTTCCATTTACAAGGCCACATGCGAATATTACAAAGCCATGGGGTTGGAGAAAAGTACTTTGTGTTTGCTTGACTCAGTAGGTGGTGGAACGCCATATACAGCATATTGTAATTTAACCCGGGATGCCGCAAAAACGATAATACGTCACGATAAAATGACTAAAACGAGAGTAGGAGATGGGATTTTAAAAGGATCTGATTATCTACATGAAATAACGTACTCAATTGGCATGGAAGAAATTGAACAACTCATTAGGAAAAGCGGGAAATGTCGCCAACATATTAGGTTTCATTGCTTCTTTTCTAAGCTTCTAAATTCGCCCAATGGGCCTCCTCACGCGTTGTGGCTGTCACGTGACTCGGAGAGACAAAACTATTGGGGCGGAGCAGAACCCGGAAGTGAAAAATGCGCATGCGGAATGCCTGACCCGCCAACTTGTGCGAGTACCGCTAAATTTTGCAATTGTGACAACAAGGCCAAAATATGGCAAGTGGATGAAGGATATTTGACAGATAAAAACACTCTTCCCGTCACTGCTCTGGAATTTAACGCCAAAAGCGAGAGATCTGACTTCACAGTAGGTCCACTGGAATGTTGGGGAGGCCTGGATAAACATAAAATTTCGATGATACAACCCCAGCAGAGTGGAATGGCGACTGATAATCCATTAGAGAAAGGTTGTCTGAATGATCCGAAACCAGCTGAACCTAACAGCACCCCGACTTCTCTTAGCTCCACCAATAAAGTTTCCACACCGAAAACCACCTGCACAACATCCCCAACCTCCACGCCAAATGCTACTACGACAGCTCCCTATCCTAAAACGCCTGCAAAAGAAATACAAAGCTCACTATCGCCAAAAGAATTCACTATAGATAACGGAACCGGAGAATTGTCTACCATCGCTATCGTAATGATTTCCGGCGCTTTAGTAGTTATTGTTCTATTATCCATGAAATTAGGTCTTCCTCGCGTTATTATGTGTGTTCGAACGCACAGTAAGCGTGGCGAGTACATAGTCCCACCGACCGGCTCTGGTGGATATCCAGCAAGATTATTTCCGCTGGTAGCCAAACGTGCGTCACTACGGGGGAAGCAGTTAACACAGTACAGCGTAAATGACAAACATGTAGAGGGAAATACGACAAGTGGAATCAATTCATACTGGGTGTGAATTTCTTGAACACTCTCCGTGGAGTCAGAAAACCTTTGAAAGCCACCTCTTGTCAGAACCGGTTAACACGCGGTTCTAAGTTTGACCGGGTAAATGAGTGCATGAGTGCATCGATCTGCCTTGGTTTAAGGTCAAAGGTTTTCGCTCTTTTAAATTTTCTCCTTCGTTTTAAACTAATCGTTTACTGCCTATTTTAGCTTATATTTCCTGTCCATCTTTGTTGTAAAACTACGAATCAATGTTCTTAAACCTTTCGAGAAAAATTTCACGCGGCTGATAAAAGCATGTAAGACGTGTAACGTCAATGAATCGCGTCGTTTTGCTAAGATGGTCATTATAACCCAGAAAGAATCATTCTCTCATGTTATAACGGAAATAATTTTATAATGTGATACAAGTTCGAAATTAGTTAAAAATGATCCACTCTAATTTTAAAAGCTTTATGTACAAAATACGGCTAAAAATTATAGAATTGAATTAAAGCCAACATTTTGGCAACACGTCTGTGAAAAGATAGTTGTTATGGTCTCTTATGGAAACTTTTTTCCCTTAGAAAAACCGATCTGTAAAGTGCGGGGTGATATTATATTGCTGGTTTTCACTGTCACGCCTTCAAAAATAAAGCTGGAATCATTCAAAATCAAACCAACAATCTCAGAGATCGTAGAATATTGATATGAAAACAATTTTGCCTCTGCGGTTTTGTCATACACGAGAAATGCAAAGAAATTAAGGTTTTACCCAAATTTATGCAATTAAGTATGAGGGGCGCAGTGTTGGCATGAGCCTCTCTACGGTCATGTCTCCACGAATCCGGGCATTTTTAAAACCACTTATATTTTATCGGATTCGCGTGAACGGGGCCTTAAACCGCCCCTGGAGACCGGTTTCGGTGACCGGATTCACCTTTCTTCGTGTCAAAAAATTCTGCGGTCTCAAAGATATCTGGATTCGCGTGTGGACATAGCCCAAGGGCCTGTTTACATAGAGGTGGGGAACCCCAGGTAGGTGAGGTAACCCCGGGGGGACCTCCTGGGAACCTATTTATTTATTTATTTATTTAGCTTCGCCTAACTAGAATACAATCTTTATACAGTCTTGGTGGAGGTGTGAATCAGTCTCGGTGGGGATGTGAATCAATCTTGCTGGGGGTGTGCCGCCCGGTTCTAAAAATCTTGACCCGATTGCAGATCAAAAATGTAAATTTGACACTGCCGTTTTCAGACTACAACTCTAAAATCCATACCCGTTTTCAGACCTGGCCATTAGGCAGAAATTATGTTATCATTACTTAGATTAGAGGGCAAACCAAAAATTATTCAAATCCATTCCGAATTCGCATATGTCTCTTTCTTTCTTACTCATTTGGAATTGAAACGATAAATACTTTCATATACACTGATCCGTAGTTCCCTCAAAAACCATACCCGATTCCAGACCAAAATGCGCGCAGTGTATACCCGTTTTCAGAGAAAAACGGCGCAAAAACCCTACTCGATGGGAAGGCACATACCTATATGGCTTATATAAGGGAGTACTCCCCCGGGGAGGTAACCCGCTTAGGTCGGGTAACCTGCCTGTCCATATCATCCCTCATATTAATTTGATCACGTTTACATGATAGGAGGGGTGACCAGCCACATGTTACATCACCTATCTAGAGTCGCGCACCTCTATGTAAACAGGCCCTAACAGACAACAATATGGCTGAGCCATAACCAGTAATAACCGCGAGTTTTGCTTTCAACTTAGAACAATACTGATTCTCATAAAAGGACTCTCGATCTTCCTATTTCCTAAATATATGGCAAGAACGGCAAAAATACAATTCAACCGTATGGTAAATCAAGTGCTTTTTGAGAACATCTGCCTAACTAATAATCATCCCTTTGCATCTGAATTTGTCGAGTCTGTTTAAGACAAGAAGTTGACACCGATGGAGGTAAGCATGTTTAATAAATTTGGAAATATTTTCAATTAAACTCATCGCTAATGATGAGCTTGGGAGCAGATGCTTAAAGGTTAGTGGGGGGCCAAATGCAATAAGTAGAGAGGAGGTATCCATGGCAACCCTGAAAGCAGGAACCACCCGGCACCTTCACACTAAATAGAGTCAGTGGAGATACTTACCTAAGAGAATACTTACCTGAGAAAATACTTACGAAGCCACCAGGCAGGAAGGGTGGAGAGGGAGCAAGAATCCGTAATGATTCGCAAGAAGGCAAAATTGATCCGCTACGATCAGCAAGCAAAGCTACAATGCAGCGCAGCTCTAGCAAAAGAGCACACATTAGGAGCCCTGCAATTCCCCGAAGGCTGCCCCGTAGGTCGCGTTATGGAGTGGGCAAAGACCTCTGGCCAACTCGCTCGAGTTTAACCTTGCCTAAATGATATTTAGCCACATTGAACAATAAATAGACCACCCTTCTCGATCTGCATAATTCTTCATATTTAACCTCGCCCAATAATTGCAATAAGGAAGTGGGTGCGCTAGACTGGCTTCACTGAAATGTATTTTTATTTCTTAATGATGACGACCAAGAAGACTTCAAGTTTTCAAAGAGAATCCCAGCGTTTTTGTTGTCTGCGAGTGAACCACAGTCGACATACATTAGGGAGTTTAAGCAACAACCACGGACACCGACGGCTACGAAAACGTCACTTACAAAGGGAATTCGCGCTGCTTTAAACTTGATTGCGCTTATTCCGTCTCCTTCAATTCATAAATTGCAATTTTTTTGGAGTTGAACTCCCAAAGCTATATAGAAGTTCAGGAAAAGAAAAATAATGTCTTTGTCCTGTGTTCAGCCTCCACTAAACGTGAAATTAGGCATTTTCACGTCGTTAGTTAAGATTTGCAAAGCCCAAAAATGACAAACGACACAAACCAGCGCAACACAGTTTGCATTAATATGTTCTGTTACTTGGTAACAAGTTAGGAAGCGACCAATAGTATTTTCGCATTACCTTTTTTGAAGTACGTAAATAATGACGTACACCGCATTTGTTTGAAAGGCCTTGAACCGACACCTTCTCCAGCGAGGTAAGATTGGTGTCTTTGAAAAAATTTTTCTTTGTAGACTCTGTTTTCGTAATAACTTGTTTTAATATACCACCTTTTTTCTGGTTAAAAGCTCTGCAGAAAAACGGTTTCCTTATCTATAGTTACTGAGGTACAGATGCAACAACAAAAGAAACAATACAAGCATCCAAACAATTAAAGCGGCCCCCAGAAGAACTGTATTGTTTAGTTCCTTTGTTAATTTTGTGATGACGGTACCTACAAAAAGACCCACAAAAACGTTATCGTAAACAGTGCATAGAACAAAAAAGCAACCAACAGTACGTGCTCTAACTCAGAACCTCAAATAAACGATTATTTTAGTTAACAATATGAACTATTCTACGAGAGTGGATCATCTTAACAGTGCGTACGTAGTTAGAACTCTTAACGCCGGATTTCGTGCTTTGACTTCATCACAAACGGGACCTTAGGAAACTAGGCGGCAACGGCCAGGGGAACGTAAAAAGAGAAATAGGTTTAATGAGCAAAGCAACAACTCTGCAAGAGTATCACGCCTTTTTGTATAATATATTTACCGTTCCTGTACAACTACGGCGTGAAAAGACCAAATTTCAAGTTTTACTTGAGAGCGGAAACGGTAAGGCGAATAAATTCTAGCATCTTTGTCTGAACTCGGGCGCTTTTTCCTCTCTCCAGCTCCGACCTAAATTCATTTTTAGCTTCTTTTAAGTAACAGGGTGACTTCGGAAAATCGCGAAATAGTTAAAAAGGATGCGAGGTCTATTTTTCAGCGAAATTTTCATGGACGTCGTCGTTGTCGGATCATAAGGTTCGTAATGTGTACTAGACATTTTTCAGATTATATGGAAAGTTGAGAGTCACTAGAGAAATCTGCTGTCTATAAAGTCACGGTGATTTCTCGATCACGAATTAATCAGGAAAACATCAACCAACAAGACTAGAATCAGACCTGAAACAATTCCAGTCGCGAACTTAAGTGTGAATCGGCTAAGAACAGTACATAAACAATGATGCGATAAAAAAACTAGCACAAACTGAAATTTAATCATACACCCATTTAATAAAGCAAAAAGAGCGCATCGGTGAACAGAAGGGTATTCCTAAAGCAGAGCTTCCCTTAAATTGTTTAAAGAAAATATTTATTGCCGTGTCCTAAGGACTTTTCAAACGTCTTCAATCCCGTGATTATCTTGTAGAACTAGTAGATAAGATACAAGTTTTCGTTTCGTTCAGTTGAGATTTAGTCGCGACGGTAAAGTAAAAGGTTGTCTTCAGAATTGGATAAAAATATGCCGCTAACGCTTGAATTTACCTTACCAAAAAAAATTACTTGTTTATTCAGTTGACTTCAGGAAAACTATTTACGCTAACTTTCAAGCATAATGTAGTGCTAGTCTTTTGAATTTCACAGCTGCTGTAAAGAAGTTAGTGAGAAGCCAGGCTGACGCGCTTCCCACAAATAATTTTTTATTTTTTTACCTTTCTCAAGGTGCTTTAACCTCATGTCAAAATGTCAAATCCTTTCCTTTTTTTGCTTCTAAAGGGTAGAGCACGTCTTGGAGAATTCTCGGAATTGACTGAGCAAATCGGTTTATTTTATTTCGCGCTTGTCTTCCATTGGAGGTTATAAAGTTTGTTTTCGGTAAAGTGATTTGCTGTGGATCCTTACCTTGGTTTAACAGAATTTATTGTTGAAAGTCTTAAATTGTTATTTTGTTGAATTTTAAGGATGGGTTTCACTGCTTTCAGTCTATAGATCTGTTTTTTACTACTATTGGATTATTTTTTCTGTAGTAACAAAATCAAGGAACTAACTTAGGTTTTCAAATTATTTCATATTATGAAGGATCATTTAATGTTCGGAGAAGCTAGACTGAAAACCATGATGATGCAATCACGAGTTGACTTCCCTCTGTTTGTTCTGATTTTATCGTTGATGACTGCTTTCTGCTCTGCTATGGACAACAAAACACCAGACACCAAGGTAACTGCACCTACACATTTTCTTAGGCTGTTTAAAATATCGAGGTTACAAAACAGAAAAGTTTACGTGGCATGATTTCATGTACAAAGTCAACGTCAACAGATATTTTAAAAATTGAGTCAGAAAATCTATAAGTTAAACAAACTTGCAAATTAAGGAAAATCGCTCAGTTTACTCCTATGAATTGAAACGCTATGTATTTGTTTTGACAGATGAATTGTTGAAAGTAACTAGAGTATTATTAACATTTTTCTCTCTTTCGTAGCCTGCGTCCCGGACGAAACTAAACCCCTGGTTAAGTCCGTCTGTGAAACAGCACCGAAATCCTCGTTCTGGGCCCCCACCTGTGTACCAGGATTAGAGTACGCCACATGATTGGCCTGTTAAAAAAGCTTTTGCTGCTTTGCCTATCAGGATGAAAGTGAATTCGAAACCCATTTCCGGTAATTCGTTGAGTCCGTTGGGGGCCGGAACAAGGATACCAGCGCTTCTTCTCAGACTTTACTGATCGACTGGTTACTATTTAGCAGCCTGTTGCATCTTGTCCGTCTTGTAATAATGGCGGGAAAACTGGGATGTGGACATACATGACATGCGTCCCAGGACCCCCTGGGGCACCTGGTCGAGATGGAGCCAAAGGAGACCTGGGCAGCCCGGGGAAAAATGGGACCCAGGACCACGTGGTGCTGACGGAAAGAAAGGAGCAAAGGGAGAGCCTGGAATTCAGGGTTCTGCCGGTCAAAAGGGACAGCAAGGAGACAAAGGCGACAGTGGCTCTCCTCCACTGGCTTCGTACATGAACTGGACGGAGTGTGTCTGGAAAAAAGGGGACGACAAGGATACAGGAGCGAATCATGTATGTCATTTCATTTTCGTCTGTGCGGAAATCTATTTTATGAACTTTAATCATAACTTCTTTGAGATGCCAATTTGTTTCTCTTCCCATTTCACGTAGCACTGTACCTTCATGAAGAAGTACACAGAAACTGCCCTCCATGTCTACTTTGCTGGTAACTTTAAAATTGAAACGTGTAACGGCTGCTGTAGTCGTTTGTATTTTACCTTCAATGGCATCGAGTGCACCTCCCCAGGGTCCATTGACGGTACATTCTACCAGCAAACAGCCACAAATCACCGTCACAGACACATTGAAGGCCACTGTCATAACATAAAGAAGGGAACAGCGCGAGTTGGACTCTCAGTTGGAAAGTGCGTCACCGGCGACAAGCTTGCAGACTCCCTCACTGGTTGGCATTCAATGAGTCGTATTTTCATTGAGGAAGTGCTAATAGCACAACAGTAAGCTCGTTTCATATGATCAACGGGACTTAGATTAAAAAAGATGTTAGCTTTGTAATGTGAGGAGAAGTCATTAAGCGCGTATAGCAACCGTTAGCTGTTAAATCTGTATTAGTTGAAAAAAAAAATAAAGTCTAGAAGCATTTACGAATACTTGATATATTTTTCTCCAATATTCTGGCCGAGTCTATCATCCTTGCAACGTCAAACATGATTTTGCTATTGAGTCTTCATAAGAAAGTCCCCATTTCATAGGGTCACACTTTGTTATAAGATGCTTTGGCCGGAGAGGAACGATTAGGAACGCCTCTACTGTTTAACGACCTCATTTTTGAAGAGGGCCCTCCCAGAGTCAACTGTATGAAGAAATGCGATGTACTTTATGAGTTTATGGACGAGATCCTGCGATGTTAGGACCGTTCAAGAAAATCCTCTCTAGTTGAGTACTTTTTAACTTGGTAACATTTATCAAATAAATGATCAGACAATGTTATTTTGGCGGGAAAATTCCATTGCCAAAGCTACTTGTAACGAACCGCAACAAGTGTGTTGTGTAACGTAAGAGAACAAAACAGCGCAAAGACAACACAAAAGTTAATCGTGCAGCCTAGATGACCCTGATGCAAGAATTTTGTTGTACAAATTCCCACAGTAACGAGTAAATCAAAGTCACAGAAAGAAAAAAGTGGAAGATATAAATGAGGGAGTGTTTGTACGCATGTGCATGTACTGACAGGACGTGTCTTTCTACGCTCCCAGTTACTGTTGATGTCTTTTCAAATTCTAATGCCCGACTCAGTAAAATCCCTTAAGAAAGTAATTATTGTACATCTTTATGTCATTAGAATAAGATTGTATAATGTAATAGACACGTGTCCATACTTAGTCTGTATTTGTAATTTATTTATTGTGAATGTAAACAAATACAGCTTCTCCGTATTTTCATGGTTTGTTTATTTTTGCCTTCAGACATCTAAATGGCATTTGACAACTCTTTTAAAAAAAAAATGCCAAAAATATATTTTTTAAATGCCACACCACAAAAGGACATAAAGTACAACCATTACTGATTTGTGTTCAAAGAGGAGTCAATTATAGTGATTTGCGCTTGTGTAGCTGTACCGATTTGGCGCCAAAAATGCAGTCGCGAAGGACCTGGCGACGAATTAGCGTTTTTGTATAAAATAGGCGTAATGTATTTTTAATTAGACTCGCCTTGCAATCAACCGGACACAACCGTTGAAAGATAATGTAAAGAGCCGTGTTAAGATGTGTGGATTACCCAACAGAATTGTAAATAGCATTTCGCTGCGAATATTTCAGCCTTTAAGTGCAATTTCATACTTAAAACGCACATCTTTCATTTGCTTTGCAGTTTGACTGTTGCCGATTAAGTTACCGTTGGCAACCAGTTCAGAAATAAAGTGGTTATCTGTACATCGTTGTAGCCTTTAAATTTAAGTAACGCTTCGCTACGTAAGCGCGAATCATATAGGGTACAGAAAATCGCAACCACTTTTTAAGGACTTTTCGAGGATTTTTCAAGAATCACATCAAATTTTCAAGGACCAACTACCAGGACGCGGGTAAGGGTTCTGCTGTATGCAGTTCTCTGCATTGTGGGACTCGTTACCTTATAGCAGTCCTTGCACGCCCGACTGCCTGGGCGATTTTGGCGCACTGGCGATTTTGGCGTACTGGCGTACCCTCCTTTAGGCGTTGCTCGGCAGAGCCATTGCACTCTGGCTCTGCTACAAAATTTCATGTTGTTCCTCCAACAAAAAATTGTCTCCTTTGTTTTTTCTATCTCACTCTAGCTCTTTTTCTCGGTGAGCTTCGCTGGCCTGTCGCCTTACTTTCTCCTTTTCTTTGTCCTTCTCTTTCTCTATTTTCCAAATTTGTGGACATGACAATTAAGGGAGCCTTGTCCCGAAATTCAGCCAAATTAGGTAATTACAAAATGCCCGTTATGTTAAGAGAAACGTAAAAATAACTGTTTAAATCATTAAAGGAAGGTTAAAATAACACAACAGATACAACAGATGCAACGGATGGGCAAAACTGAAGAAGATTGAAACGGATTGAAATTAGGGTTTTTGAAAACTGTTCAGCCCAACAGTTTTTCAAAGTTGATCTCTGCTGTTTGCAACTTCAAAAATAGAGCTCATGAGACATATTTGTTTCTCTCGAATCTCTGATTTTGTCATTTCCATGTAATTTCTTGCCTACTTTAAGTTCCATACCGATTGAGGGCGAGTAATTGGCAAAATTAAACAAAATGAACTGGACTGCCGTGACACAGCCCCTTTAATCTGAACTCAACACTTGGTGCTACAACGTTTTCCGCTTTCCGTTTTGACTCTTTAGCTGTCTTATACGCTTTCCCAACAAAATAACCTGGCATTTGGCACCGGCTTCCATGAAGTGGGTGTACGGACGGTCGGCGTTCGTACGCTACGTCACAACCAGATTTTCTCGGATGGATAGTTTACCAAATTTTCTTACCCATGGTGCTCCGCTGGCGCGAGAGCTCCGCTATAAATAGGCCACTTACACTTAGAGGTTCCGTGACCAATGCTTCCTTCTATACAATGAGTTTGAATCTTGCTGATGCCAAAAATTGACAGACCGCATAAAATTATTTTACACCCAAAAAAAAAAAATAAATAAAAAGAAAAAAACTACCAGGAATGCAATTTCACAGATGGCACATAAATGCACTTTCCCATTCTAAGCCGCTAAGAGAGTTTTAGGGCCTCTAGTATTTGCCCCATCTCCTTTTATACACTTTCCTGTCTGTCTTGATCAATATCAAAAAGCATTAAAAGAACACTTTTCCGGCATTATTTGCAGAAGAAGCCAACGAAACATGGAACTTATAATAAATATACATGTAGCATGCGCAGGAGCATTAACAGTTACACACACAACAGCTGGAAAATCTGTGCTTCCCTGACTTTTAAATTGGATTACTGTGCTTCTCAATTTATAAACTGCTTTTACAATGTTTAAAAAGTTGCTTAATAGAGGAAAAGCGATCCCAAAGTCTAAGAAAAGCAGTTTGCTTTCGACCCCAATACATCTTAAGTTCAAGAAAATTCACGGACTTTTCATGACTTACACAACAATTCAAGTCTTTTCAAGGACCTCAACTAAAATTCAAGGACTTTTCAAGACGGTGCGAACCCTGTGTTTAATTGCATGAAACAAAAACTGGCTGTACGAAGAGAACACCGGTGTTAACAATCACTTGCAAAACCGGGGAATCTTTCACAAGGAATCTGGTCATACGTTTGTTACGGAAATTATGAGTGAGTACCTTTACTCTTACAAGAACAATAGCAATAAATCAAAGTTCTAGTCTCCAAATCTGAAACATAAGGAGCTAGAAAAAGAAAGAAGCCGGAAAAGAACGGGGAAATGAGGAGACAACAGACAACAAAAGCAAAAGAGCCTGCATATAATTTATTTAGATCCCTGGAAGGATCTGCAACATGGATGACTATGAATCAGAGATTTAATATGAAGTGCTTTCAACCGACAAAGAAGTTTTTGTTTTCAGAAAAAAGGACCTAGGAATTTTTTTTGCATGATCTACTTCATTCCAATAGTGATTGTTCCCTATTTGACTAAATTAGAATCTCCTATTCGAAATAAACTGCAACTGATTCAAACAATAGAAAATGCAGTATAAATTTCTGCATAGACATTACTTGTGCACAGCACTTCATTTTACAAATGGAAGCTACTAGTTTAAGCATGACTGTGTTTAACAGTAAAAGTTCTTGATCAAGTTCAATCATCATTGAACATCATACAACATTAACCATGTCAATTTGCTGGGGAGCCGTATGGCAGGTATATAAGATGTCCCTGCTCAGTTGGCAATGGTAGTCACAAATTCAACTGATCTGATAAAAGACTGGTGTTTTCTGAATGAATTGATTTCTGCCACATTTTAAATGCACTGAAAGTTGTTACCCTACTGGAGTAACCATTTTGTATTCCATGAACTTTGTTGGAAAATATAGCACCCTCCAAAATTTAATGAGCTTTGGGAAACCCCTCCGACGAAACAAATTATGGTGGAAAATGGCAATGACAATAAAAACCTATCTAGCAAACTTCAAAAAGTGAGGTAAATTAATATAAGCATAGTAAAAAATATCAGCATGTTAATGGTCAAAATGTAACCTTTTCTTGAACCTAATTTCTCTTAATTTATGATTTTGCTCATTTGACCCTTGTGAAATGCCTAATAATAAATTGTAAAAACAGAGGTAATAGAAGATTTCTACCAAAGAACCCAGAGAAAACAAATGGAGTCCATATATGCACATATGCCTGTGTGTAAAAGGAACAGCTGAAACTATGAAAAAAATTATTTCCTGAAAAGGCATCTTTTATCACTATATGGGTGTCATTTTTTTAGTATTTCCTTTATTTTTTTATTAGTCTATAATTCTGATGGTATCACTGGCCTTTTTTTCCCATAAACACTGTACCTTTATACTGACAACACTAGAGATGTGTAAAACAAAACAACTAACTACATTATGTAATGTATTTTCCTACGTACTAATTTAATTCACCAAAAAATTTCCTGTGAAAAACCCTGGAAATAAGATTTCAGAGACCCTAAAGTTGAGAGCTGTGCCACCCTTGGTGCTACAACTTTTCTTCCCCGTGCATGAACACCTACAAAACTTCACGCTACGTCCTGCTTATAATTATCCTTTTGAAGAGCAGTCCTGTTTGATTCTGGATTCCATTTCCAATTCTGTTTTCATGATTCAGATTCTGGATTCCATTTTTAGATTCCACATTTTAGGGCTGCCCATTTTTTTATGGATTGACTGGAATGAACATGGCTGTATTGAATTGAATAAATACAATAACAAAAAAATTAATAAAATAAGGACTAAATTGACTAGTAAAAATTGTTAATACTGAACACTGATTACACTTTGGCTTGCCAAGGCGGTTACAAAACTCGATGACGAAATCCAAGCATGTCCTCAGTGGAAGTTCATCTTTAAAAATCAAAAGCAAAAGCCTCCTTACACCCTCAGTGAAACTGAAACAGCTAAACCAATCACTAATTTAAAAACCAGAAATGCCGGATGCTATCGTCAAAATTCCTGGCTATTCTATTTTCACGGGATAGAAACTGGTCGGGACTGGATAAAAGAAGTAAGGGAGGGATTGCTATCTACGCGAGGAGTAACTTAAACATCATCGATGTTTACACATCAAAGCTTTACGAGCTGTTGCATGTGATTTTTAAATTACCCTCGGGACATTTGTTATTAACGTGTGGTAATTATCACCCGCCTTAACCTAAATACCAACCGGCGGATTTTTTGCAATACTTAACCCACTTAATGGACAATGCACTAGATCAACATCCTGGTTTGACTATTGTTGCCGGAGGCGATGTTAATCGGCTTGACACTAATGAGCTTATTGTAATGACAGGATGGGACTCTCTTGTAGATTTTCCAACAAGAGGCGACGCGTATTTGGACAAGGTCTTCACAAACCGGCCGGATTTATTTGCAAAGAGCATTCCATACTTTGTGTCCATAAAAACAGATCACACAGCGGTCATTTTACCAGCAGGAATGAAATTAAAGCCGATCAGACAAAACGTTCGCATTAGGATTGTAGAAGACACCGTAAGGAGGGATTGTACCTAAAACTAGTAAGTGAGAATTGGGACAGTGGTTTAAACTTAAATGATGTCGAGGAGGCAGTGAATAATTTGGAAGCAAAAATTAAACACCACATGGACGAGTGTATGCCGTTGCGGTCAGTGCGCATGTCATCGCGTGATCCGGTGTGGATGACACCCTTAGTAAAATCGTTAATGAGGGTAAAGTCAAGAATAGCTCCCAGCAATAAAGATCGGCTGGCTGAAGTTAACAGGAAAATAAGCGAATTGATTAGTAAGAACAGAAGAACACTCGCAAAAGCACCTGTCGGATCCAGAGAATGGTGGAAGCACGTAGATAACTTGTCCCAACGATGCAGCATTTCTGCTAACGTTACATTGGACACTAAATCACTGGAGGAGCTTAACGACTACTTCGCCGATTTGTGCACTGATGACGCATATACGAAGCCTGTACCAGCTATTGTGGATAAGAGCTTAGAAGCCCCTCAGATATCAGAAAGACACGTGTGGAATTGCTTACAACATCTGAAGAAAACCGCTATGGGACCAGATCTCATTCCCTTTTGGATTTGGAGGGATCACGCTGAGATCTTCACAAGTGTCATTCATAAGATCTGGAATGTTTCCCTGAAAACTGGCAAGTGGCCCTCCTCGTGGAAAAGGGCCCACGTGACGCCCCTCCCTAAGATCGACATCCCTAAGGGCAAGCAGGACTTCAGAGGAATTAAGATCACGCCTGTAATTGCACGGGCGTTCGAGAAATCTGTGTATAACATCCATGTACGAGACATTGTCGAACAGCATCTGAGTTCAACACAGTTTGCTTATACGACAGGGGGGAGTTGCACTGATGCGCTCTTGAGCATGCAGCACACCATCTACAGCTATTTAGACGAGCAAGACTGCAAAGCCGTTCGAGTATTTGCAATGGATTTTAGTAAAGCATTTGACTGTGTCAATCATGAACTCCTGTCATCTAAGCTTAGGCAGTTGCCAATGAATCCCCTTATTGTGAACTGGTATTTAAGCTTTCTCGAGAAACGCCGGCAGTGAGTAGTTTATAACGGTTTTGAGGGACAGTGGCGTGAGGTCAATAGGGGTACGACACAAGGTAGTGTCAGTGGGCCATATCTTTTTAACGTGTTTATTAATGACTTGGAGATCAATCTAGAAGGTCGCCCAGCCTTGTTTAAATATGCTGATGATTCTACAATTATCGTCCCTTTTTGGGGAAACGGCCAGTGTCGCACTGACTTGGTGGATCAGTTTCTTAGCCGGTCCAGCCGCAATCGCATGACATGCAATCCAACAAAATGCAAGGAGATTATTTTCCGTAAGAAAGGTTTCAGTCAGGACATCGAGCCAGTTTGTAATATACCGCAGTGCGCAGAGTTATCCATATTAGGTGTTACTTTCCAACAAAATTGTAAATACAGTAGTCACGTGCGCGCGAAGGTAATTAAGGCGAACAAGACATTATTCGTATTAGGATCTTTACGTAAGGAAGGAATGTCCCAGGAGGAAGTAGATCACCTTTTTAACGCAATAGTTTTACCAAATTTTTCTTACGCTCTGCCGGTTTATGGTGCCCCAGATTCCGACCTTTCTGTAATACAGAATTTTTTTGACCGGTGTATGAAAAGAAAGTTTATGTCCAAGAATGTAAATATCAGGGATTTGCTAGAGAAGGCGGACAAGACACTCTACAAAAGAGATCGAATGACCCCGAATGCCCGTTCTTCCAGTTTTTACCCAAGGAAAAGAACATGAGGTACAATCTTAGAAATACGTCAGTCTCTGTCCCTAGAATCTACACTGACAGGTTTAAGAACGTTTTTAGTAACAGAATAATTTTTAGATATGATATTTAAATAGTTTTTTGAGTTTATATTGTAACTTAGGATATGTGATTTTATCTTAAGAAATAAAGATTATTACTAGAAATAGGTAAATCGCAGGACCTCGCGAAGGACTGGGGGGGAACGGCAAGTAGAGAAGAAAATTTGTAAATCTAAAAATTTTAAGCTATATATAAAAACATAACAAAACTGTTATACCTAAAATGAAAACTAAACGAAAAGAAAAAGTAAAAAAAGAAGAAAAGAAAAGAAAAGAAGCGAAGAGAAAAAAGTTATGCCTGGAATCGAACCCGGGACCATTGATGTACCGGGCCGAAGCTTTACCACTAGGCCACGTGGAACACACATGCTAATCGAAATTTTATTATTAAAACCTTCAAGCATTATTAGACATGAATTCAAAGATATTTTTCAGAAGAATGACAGCAGTCTGAACAGTAAAAACCCAACGTAAATGCATTTCATCGCATTTACGTGTAGAGAATGGAAGCTCAACAGTCTAGGACGATACGGTACAAACTCATCTGCGAGCAAAACGTGTTTTGTTACCGCAATGTTCGCACATATGTTTATAAGGCTAATTATCATATGTTTATAGGGCTAATTATCCAAAATCGCTTCCATTTGCTCTTAAAGAACTTTAGCATTTGAAATTCATTGAGTGATGTCCTCTCTGCTCCGCTGTTTGTTGCTACCATCTCCATCCATCTTTGTTGCTTGCGCCGTGGAATTTCAAGTCAGCGTTCTTCGCTCCAGAGGATTTTTCGGTGTCATATCTTCCCCTGCGAGGATTGACAATTCAGCGTTCTTGTGTTTGCTGTTCTGTTTGCATGAGAAATGGCTTGAGATTCACCGATAGTAAACATTGTTTTGCAGACGACGAAAACACAGCTCTTCATGAGTGCTTTGGTCATTGATGGGAATTTGAAATTGCTTTCAGTCGAATGTTGCCTAGAAACCAAAATGCGCCGTGACGTCAACTACTGTATGACGTCATGGCGGACACCATCGGATATATACAAATAAAGATGAAATCTGCGACTTTACAGCTCGCTAGGACCCACGCGCGCTTCGCGCGCAACGAGATTATAAACTCACTTCGCTCGGCGCTCCGCGTCTCGCTTCGCGAGGAATTATTATTATTATTATTAATCACACTGAATACGAAAATAAAATAGGCCATTTAACGTAAACTACCACTTCTAAGATAAAAGCGGCACTGTTAATTTGTAGTTCCCCCCCTTGTGCTGCCCAAAATGTACGAGCGGTATACCTACACCTGTAAATGTACAAGTTCATTTTACAGAATATGACAATTAGTTTTTTTAATTATAAATGGCAAAGTATTCCAAAGTTCTCTTCAAAATATTACTTACATTTCTTGGGCCAGACACTTTCCCTTCTTTTGCTGTTAAAGTGCTTATAGTGTGTAGTATTTTTCCAATTCCGACGCGGGCAAAATATAAGGCCTGTAAGAGTCAACTGCAACGAAAGTCGGATCTTTCTTCATAATGTCGGAAATTATAGTCCACTTTGAAGATGTTTCGAAATCACTATGGACATCAATACCATCACAACACCTTGCAAAGGTATCAAAATGTTTTCTGGACATTGCAACGTTCATGAAAATGTCAAATATTCTTCTTCACATTGCTAGCGATCGACAAGTTGAAATCAGTTAGGCGCAGAGGTAGAACTGGGACAAAGTATGCAGAACTCGTACCCAGTTGTTTTCGGTTGCGTCCCCACAGAGTGTTATCAAACAATATCGGCTCATGATAATATATAGATTCCTGGTTAAAAGCGAAGCTCTCGATAAGATTTATAGTTTGCTCAAACAAAATGTAAAATCGCGAAATGCTAGGCAAAAAAGCAACTTTGCACGTGTAGCACACTTTTTTTGGTACTTTGCCGTTGTTTTGCACGACTACAACGAGAAACTTCCGGTAACCTGAGATCAGGCCCAATTTGAGCGGTCCTCATACATTCTCTCTAACGGCTACCGCTGAAAATAGAGCCTGATCTCAGGTTAAATTTCCAGAAACTTCCTGGCTACACGTGTTATAGAAGGCCTACTCTGGGACCTTAATTCGCCTTACCTCGCCCTAACTCGCAACTTGAGATTATGTTCAAATTTCCTTATCTCGCCTTAACTCACCTAAACTCGCATTATCTCGCACAAACTTGCCCAATCTCGCCACTGCCAAGTGGATACCAATTTTAATCTCTCATCCTACTCTCAGTGTAATTTCACAATTACCCCACAAAGGGAAGACGCCAAAGAATACGGATTTCGAAAGTTTAAAAGATAGTGATTTTTAAGGAAAATAGGGTCTTTACCTTTAAAAAATATGTAATTGCCCCCTCCCATCCTTCTGGAATGCCCAATAGCCTCTGTGGTAAGAGTATTTCACCACTTAAGATTTGATGAGGTTTCTCTTAACTTAACATTGTCATGCCTTGGAGTCACAACTGGACTGTCAAAGGAACTACCAGGAACAGCCTGAACATGCGCTAACAAGTTGCCAAACAAAAAGGCTTCAAAGCTAAGGATGGCAAAAATTCCAAAGGCATCGGGTCACAGGGTCTTAAAAATCCCACACTGATTGTTTGTGTTTTGGTCCACAAAGTAGGTGACATTAACTAAAAGAACAAACAGTGAATCCACGGAAAAGTTTTCACGAAATAGTTTAAGTTTTAGTCTTATACTTCTAAGCGAGACAAAGAAACACTCTAAATTCAAGATTGCTTTAAATGTCTCAATGCAATTGAAGAAAACGTTTTCTTATTTTACGAGCAAACATATCATAGGTTAAGAACTCCCTTGTCTGTAATTTAAACAGGCAGTTTCAATTTACGAGAAAAAAATCTTATCCCATGAGTTGTTTTTAATTTTTTTCTTAAAATAAGAAATCTCGAATTTAGAGTAAAATACAAAAACATAATAACAGAATGTTAATTTTTTTATTTTGAGCTGGCAAATGATTTACAAAAAAGTTTACTTGTAATGGAAATTTTAATTTCTTTGCAAATATAATGCATGCAAGCTGCTTATGACATATGAAGAGCGTGGCACAAGTATCATCTTACAATCTGATGAAGCTTAATGAGGATTCCGGCTAACAATCATCAATGAAAGTCTGGGAAGTAGCCAGAATCGAGAATCCTTTAAGGAGGGAGTTTCTAATATACAGGAACTGCTGTCTTTGCGAAAAGTTGGGCTAGGGAAACCATCAGTGAAGTGGAGAGAATGGGTCAAATGGAAGACTTAAAGATAAGTCTTATAACTTTCAAGGAGAAAGAAATTTTATTTCATTTCAGTAAAATTGATCGTGTCATAAAAATTTCCACAGCTGAGTTGTAATTCGTCAGCTTCCCCGGTTTTTTGTACTAGTCTTCTTTGAAGAACATTGACACAGACTGCTAAAACATTTTTTTTTTAATTCTGGAGTCAGTGATAACAATTGATGACATGTCAAGTGATACCTATTATCCCCACCTATCTATTGAAACATAGTGTTATCGATTTAAAAATAAATGAATAAAATAAAATATCCTACCTGTGCTTTTTCTTCAGCTACATTTTTTTTATCAATTCATGATTGTTTTGTTTTAATTTTTTTTTCACTACCGGTAATTTATTATTCTGCCAAATAATTATATAGCTATAAAAAATAATGTATAATGATGATGATGATGAGGATTACTATGATACACCCACCAAATGGTATAGTTTGGTGTCTGAATGCTATGTAATATTGATAAAGAGCAGGACTCCATATCACTAGCATATCCATACTTAAGCTTGTACAATTAGGAAAATCATTCAATTTAAATAAATTTAATGAAGATTTGGTTTCATTCAACTTTGGAGCTCATCTGAAATTTTTTGTTTAATTTTTTCGTAATTGGGCAACATGAAGCCTACTATATATATATATAAGACATACAAAGATTGCAAGGCATCTTTGTATGTATATTACTAAAGCATATTGTAAGTTTTAACCCTTATCATCTCAACAGTAGGTGGATCATCCTCCCCTAACTCGCCTTAACTCGCACAAACTCGCAACTAATGGGCAAGCTCAATTTTCCCTCATCTCGCCTTCACTCGCCTAAACTCGCATTTGCTTGCATAATCTCGCTGCGAGTTAAGGTCCCAGAGTAGGCCTTATAGAGGAAATGTCGTATGTGTTCTTGTTCACTTTTTTCCCACTGTCGCTTTTTTCACCCAGGTGGCCGCTAGCATTCCTTATTTTCTCACCGCCGCTACAAAATTTCATGTTGTTCTTCCAACAAAAAATGTCCCCTTTGTTTTTTCTATCTCACTCTAGCTCTTTTTCTCGGTGAGCTTCGCCTGTCGCCTTACTTTCTCATTTTCTTTGTCCTTCTCTCTTTGTCCTCTATTTTCCAAATTTGTGGACATGACAATTAAAGGAGCCTTGTCCCGAAATTCAGCCAAATTAGGTAATTACAAAATGCCCGTTATGTTAAGAGGAACGTAAAAATAGCTGTTTAAATCATTAAAGGAAGGTTAAAATAACACAACAGATACAACAGATGCAACGGATGGGCAAAACTGAAGAAGATTGAAACGGATTGAAATTAGGGTTTTTGAAAACTGTTCAGCCCAACAGTTTTTCAAAGTTGAACTCTGCTGTTTGCAACTTCAAAAATAGAGCTCATGAGACATATTTGTTTCTCTCGAATCTCTGATTTTGTCATTTCCATGTAATTTCTTGCCTACTTTAAGTTCCATACCGATTGAGGGCGAGTAATTGGCAAAATTAAACAAAATGAACTGGACTGCCGTGACAAAGCCCGAATAATCTAAACTCAACACTTTGGACAACAGGATACAAAAACGTTTTCCGCTTTCCGTTTTGACTCTTTAGCTGTCTTATACGCTTTCCCAACAAAATAACCTGGCATTTGGCACCGGCTTCCATGAAGTGGGTGTACGGGCGGTCGGCGTTCGTACGCTACGTCACAACCAGATTTTCTCGGATGGATAGTTTACCAAATTTTCTTACCCATGGTGCTCCGCTGGCGCGAGAGCTCCGCTATAAATAGGCCACTTACACTTAGAGGCTCCGTGACTAATGCTTCCTTTTATACAATGAGTTTGAATCTTGCTGATGCCAAAAATTGACAGACCGCATAAAATTATTTTACACCCGAAATTTGAGAGGAAACGCATTTAAGGGAGATATTTTATGACACTTTGATTTTTCAACAAAGTAGTATGATTTGTATTGGCCGCCATGTTGGAGGGCGTACTCTTTCCCTCCAACATGGCGGCCAAAACTACTTTCTGCTTATATCTTGTTAAACGCTTGATAGTTACGCTCAGATGTGCTGTAAACGTTACCACATTATCTTTTCAACATTTTCCTTGAAGTTTAAGCGCATAATTTGTGTTCAGAAAGAGGTAATTCATGATTTTTAAAATTACATTTTGGTCAAGTGACCAGCTACTAACTTCCTCATTTTAAGAAAATGGTGCCAGTTTGAAAAACCAAACCACTATTATTTTGTTTAAGATATGACCCACTAATCGTTTTTCGAAGGCAAAATCATATAACTTTCATTTTCAGAAAAACGATGTCACATGACCTCTTAGTACAAATGGCCTGCTCTAATATCAAAACAGTGAGGCCATCTGAGTTTTCCCTACACCAGGTTGAAGGTGACCGAGAAATAAATCTTTGTAAAAGCTTCCAGCAGCCCTTAGAGTCTTTATTTTCAAAATACAAAATTATGAATTTCCGAATTTTCACAGTTCGTGGCAACACTGTGGTATACGCCTCGGCAGATAGTGCCGGGTTAAAGAAAAGCTCTCTCCTTATGATCTTCATCAGTTCAAACATTTCAGGCAGTAAAAATATATTTATGCGCATGTAATAATTTAGCTCACAGCAAAAATAAATCATTTTTATCGAAATAGTGAAATCCAGATGTCTTTGTTGATTTCCGGTCTCCATATCCGGGTGTGCAAAAACGGTTGGTACACAGGCATGGCGTCTCCATACAAAGCTCTGTAAAATTACATAAGACTTTTCGGAAAATAACTGACAAACGGTGCGCCGCATAGACTTGATCGATCTGAGACTTGGATATGTTACATATTTATGAGTCTTCTGTAATAATTCATCTTCTTGGGTTTTTTCGCTGAAGGGTTCCATTTTTATTTTTTCATGAGTAACAGTGAAAACACTCCGTTACTTCTGCTGCGAAAAGAAAACGAGTCTCGTTTCCTTTTTTCCTGTACCATTTACGAGAAAAAAGGTACTTTACTATCTGAGAAAATGTTTTGAAATCACACTTTGATCCATTTTAAATCGATATAACAAAAAAGAACCCGTTTAGGAGATGAGAGAGTAGAAAAAGATTCCAGAAGGAAAAACCCAGTTATTACAATTTTGCTTGCCACGATACTGCAAAGTCAGAGGAAAATAGAAAGAAGTTATACGCAGTTTGGTTTCAGTAGAATTAAAAACTAATAAATTAACTGTAAGTTAACTGACTCATTCCCCCTTGATAATCATCGCGGATAAAAATTATACTCGGCATTTGTTCGAGGTTGCAGTATTCCGCTTTGACGATGTTCGCGAAATAAAATAGAAGGTTAAAAGAAAATCGTCAGTATGTAAAGGTTTCTTCTCCATTCAATCCTGGACATGACTGCCCCTCCTTGTCTTTCCGCTATCTGACTACATGGATTTTAACATAGCATGAATCCCGTGATAGAAATCTAGCGCAACAGAATACAGGAAATTGCCTAACAGTTGCTGTCGTTCTTAATACCGACTAGTCGCAGAATTGTGCACGTGCAATGCTCAAATTTTAAAACAGTGTTGTGCCCTTGCATACACCAATGACTCTCGTTATAGCCAAGTGTTTTGTTGACAGTTAAACCGATTATTGCAGCTGATAACCTTGGGAAAATAGATAAGTAATACAGAACAATATTCTGTACAGTTTTCGGCTTGAACAAAAGTAGCAATGAAGGAAAGAAGAGAAGGCTTTGGTCGCTGTAAGAGATGGTGACTGGCATTGCTTATAAATAAGACAGTGAATAAGCCAGCTATTTTATTATTGCCTAACATGCAGTTATTGCCGTCTGTGACTTCGGCCGATAAGCGTAACAAATGAAATTACTGCCTGTTCCTTCTTCGCATCCAACAATTAGAAGGTCCTGGAAAATTGAATGACAAAATAAACAAGAAGAAGTAATGAAAATAATAAAAAGATCGTAAATTTTTAACGCTTTCAGCGAGTTAACAAGGGAATTTATAAAATTTTTCATGAAAGTTGTTAGGCGTTGTTAGGTTTTGCAAATATTCTACTTTGTCGCGCGCTATTTCCGGACACTTTTTACATAAACTGTGATGGGCTAGAGATGACACCACCATTTAGAAATTTCAATTTGTGTAAGACAACCATTAAGTTTCGACGGCAGTCTCCACATAATTTTCCCATTTTTGTCATAATAGCGAGGATAAATTGAAAAAAGGGAGCAAAACATTACGTGTGGGATTGTCTGGGAAAATACGGCCACCTGTCCGAAAAATAGAACGCGTTTTATACAAGACTTGAAACAGGGACGATAAAAAATTCCATACAGATAATTCGTTGTCCAGTGTGACATGTGGCTGAAAATTAAGCTTTAACCTATTAGATAATAACTATTTTCATCCTCCAATTACAGGTCGGAGCCATTCCTGTATTTAGTCGCTCGCGAAAAGACAAGGTGCCGCCATGTTTTGCGCCTAGAATTATGTTATAAATTATTGTGAAGTTTCTTTCGTGTTTTATGGGAACTGTGTCAATCTACTAGCGGCGTACGACGAGCAACAACGTAAGCATGATTTGACATTTTAAATTGAGCTTTTCCTTCGAAGTTTTTTTGCATGTAAGCGAACAAACTGTTTTCATAAATTTGTCATGCAGGTTTTACCACCACAATACTTACAATCGCTGCAGTTCACAATATTGTACTACGCTACACCACACTGTGTCCCCGGGAATGTGTCGTGTGTTTGTACTGCAAATTAAAGTGCGTTGAAATGTGCTGTGTCGTCTGCTGACGCCATTATAGTAAAATGTTGTTGTAAAGTGCCTGAAAGTTGCCAGCCAACGAAAGGATATCTTCGTGTTGTCCGAATTGCCAGCCAATTCATTCGTGTACTGTGTGAGTTCTCGCATTACGCTCGAAGTCGTTCAAGTTGCCAGCCAACTCATCTCTAATTCTGTGCTTCGCATTTTTTGGGTTACGCTCAACTTCTTTCGAGTCGCCAGTCAACTCGACTTATTCCTGTGTTTTGGATTTTGTGAGTTACATTGTACGTGTTTCGAGTTGCCAGCTCGGCTATTCTTGAGGAGACGCTCGCATTGTGCTTTCTACTACCAAGCAAATCAGCATGACAAGTCGTGCCGCACTGAGCTCCTACAGCGGCCAGCTAAAGTTTGCTCCCTTCTAATTACCCTCTTTAAAATCTACAATTGTGCCATACCTCAAGCGCCATTCAGCAGGGGAAACCAGATCGAGCTAAAATGGATCTAAGAAAAAATATAAAGTTATTGTTGATTTTCCTCGCCGTTGCCACGATGAGATTACACGCTTCTCAAGTGAAACTTAGAGGCCGACAATTTATGACTTACAAACTAGAATCTGGTGAAAACTCCAGACAGACTGTTGTTAAATTGCGATTCCAAACCATTCATCCAAACGGTCTATTTTTGTATTCCAAAGGAGCTAAAACTGCTGAGTACCTTCAGCTTGACCTCTTTCATGGACAAGTGCGGTAAGTGTGTTGTTAAGTTTTATACGTTCGCTGTGTGAGAAGATCTTGCTAACTTGTAAACAGTTGTAAAAACCAACTACTTGGCCAAGCTTACCGACATGTAATAAAGGTCTGTTGAAAAGGAAACACTGCGTCTTATTTTCCTTTCATTGGCAGTTAATTACAATTCAGTTGCAAAAGAAAATGTTATACTTCATTTTTTAGTATCTTAAGATTGTTGCTCCTAGCCATCTCTCATTTTTTTTCTCTTAATTTTTATTTGGGTGTATTTTCAGATCTGCATTAGCCTGTTCCAGGCGCCGAGATAGTGGTGAAAAGTCGTTCAGTGAAAAGAAATGCGAAAAACGCGCGGGGGCTGTGGAGAGACAGGGCGGCGGAGCCTGTACGCAATTTTTTAACGGCCTTTTCCGGTATATCAGCTCCTGATATACCCTCTGATTGGTCAATTGTGACAGTTAACATCATCACCTAGTAGCTTGGTCATCAGTTTGTTATCACCAAGATGGCCAACGCGAATCGTGCGTGTGATCTTGATGAATCCTCGTTTTCTTTTGCTTTGGACGAGTGTTAACCTGAGATCAGGCGTTATTGTTTTTTTTGGCATGATCTCACGCTAGACGAGTGTCTGCGACTTGGCTCGCGGCAAAGATGTTTTCGCTATTATGCCCACCGGTTTCGGCAAAAGTTTAATCTTTCAGCTATTCCCACGCTTGGCTAAAGCTGCTCTAATCTTAGAAAACTCTACGATAATAGTCGTTTCGCCGCTGATATCTATAATGAGAGACCAAGTGGAACACTGAATTTAAAAAGCTTGGACTTTCGGCCGCAGCTATTGGCATCGGTGAAGAGGGAGAGGAGGACGAGAAGAAAGCGAGAGAAGGAAAGTGCGAAATTGTTTTTGGTAGTCCGGAGTCCAGGCTGATCACCAAGTGGCAATAACAAAACAGTCCAAAGACTGTCAAGCTTTAAAAAGCTATTACCAAGGGAGAAACTACGCGCTCCAGTCAAAAGACTCAAACTATAATAAGAGAAACACTAAGCTGGAGTTTACTGAGTCACAATGCAATTCTCCTTAGTTGATATAGCTTAAGTTTAAGCTGCACATCATTCTTATAATTCTTGATCTGTAAATCATTATCCGTCATAATTTAACATTCTGCAAAGAAAACTAACGAGCTTGGCCCAGCGTGATACAACATTGCAGAAAAACATTACATTCACGGACTAAAGAAAATCACTTAGTTAGTCAGATCCAGAAGGCACTTTTGAGAAAATTAAAACCCTTATTCAGCCGCAATAAAAAGCTTTACTTTCAAAAGAGGTCTCTCTCATCAGAGGGCAAATCCTGCTGACCAGAAACAAAAGCCACAGTAAATCGATACGTGTACCATGACCTCTCAGTGTGAAACAAGCGGCTAAAATCACATTTGCTCAGTGAAAAATGCACAACCTTCCAGAGCACCTACCCAACAGAGGAAAAAACTTACCGCCCCCTTTTATTACTATAAAACCTGCAGCACTTTGAATGATCGAGTGCGAGATTCGCAGACGCCGTTGACGAATTCGTAGCCTGCGAACAGCAGATGTATTTCTGGTCGTCGCTTCGGCGGGTGAAACTAGAAACTAGAGCCGAAAAAACCGGATGCTCTCAGGGGATAACGAATTCGAAGACATAAATTTCCACACGTTCGCACAAGGAGTTCGCGTCACGCAAAATGCTCGCGCGAGAAACTTGGGAATGATTGTAGCTAACTGAAGTGTTAACAGTTTGACAGCCGAATCCAGACGTGAGAAAAGTGGGCGGAAGAGGGTCGTTAAAGAAATGCTAACAGGCTCTCTCTCCCATTTTTCTCGCCGCCAAGTCGCCGCGTCTTATTTTCAGGCTAGATCTGCATGGAAAGAATGTATAATACTGTACATAAAAACAAAGCGATAAATATCTAGATCGGTTTTTAAAATATATAATAAGATTGCTTTGTTTTCCAAAAAAAAAATAAGCGAAGGGATCCTAAGGAATGCTTTCGATAAATTATTAGATTTCAAGGAAATAAGCTGTGTTTATGGCTAACTGAGGAAATTTTATGAAAAAAAGTTTTTAAAACTTATAAATATCTGTTCCTTACTAGGCCAATTTTTTATTTTCAATGAAATATTTGTTGACCTTGATTTTTCGTATTCTTTAACTATTTACATACAATGATAAACATTTTGTGTCATAGAGGAAATTTGTTGTTCTCACGTCGAAATCAGAAATATTCCTTCGACCACGTATTTTTAAAGAAATCGTTTAATCAGACTCCGCATTATTGTTCCCTGCAGTTTTGGAGACTGAATAACCTTCTTTTGTCTATCAAAATACTAAACCATGCAATGAATCACACAAAATTAAACTTTGGCAAGATTGTGCACTCCATAAAAGAAACCGAAAAGAACTGTGTAGTTATCAAAAACACCTACTTAAACAACAAAACGGTAAAGGGGATAGGATTGATGCAGTTTTTTTTCTGTAAAACGACTTTGTTTAATTCTTTTGAATATGTATTCCTTACATTTGTGCATTATGTGCCTCTCCGCTTAAGTAACAATGATAATCACCATCCGCCAAGTTCTCCTTTGCGAAATAAATCTTACTTATTTGCTCTCTATTGAAACTAATCGCATACATTTTATTGCGTTTCTAGACACTGCATGTTTTTATACTGATCCTTTTAGATATTAGCCTCCCGCGCAGGCGTTTTTAGGGGAGCTCGTATTTCTTCCCTCCCCACAAACGGCGTTTGTGGGGAGGGAAGAAATACGAGCTCCCCTAAAAACGCCTGCGTGGGAGGCTATTTAGATATCAATTGCCTTCTTTTTTTTCTGCGGAAAATATATACATGGCCTTAAATGGCTTTATCTGCAACACCGTACAGTCTGTAGGAGGGCCATACAAATCAATTTTTCCTTTTACTCATGTTTGAAACACCGCTTGAATCGATCAGATTTGTCTCCTTATTTTTTCATGCCTAAATCAGTACCGCAAAAAACCTACATTTTTCATTCGGATTATCAAAAAGTTAGTTTAAGGTACTTCCAGTGTATTATATGCTATGTGAAACAAAGTACACATTGAATTAGCTTACACGTAAATGTTACCAAAGATAAATCACTGATATCTTGCCTTTTACTGTCGCTTTTAAGTATCTTTAATGAAATTCTTGCCCAAAGCCTCACCACTCAAACCATCCAGACCACCAAAAGATTTCGGCAAAATTATTTTGATTAAAATTTTAATTTGAAAAGGTTGTTCCTGTGATTTTGATTCATATCTAATATTCTAGTACAGTAGAAAGGCACTCGCCCTTTTGTAGTCTTTACATACTTAGGTTAAATGCCACAACGTCGACATTTTTTTAAAAATTTTGTAAACTCAATCTAACTCTTGCGTTTATAGTTGTAATCAACGCGGGAAAGATGTTTATCCGTAGCAAGGAGTAACACTTTCGTCATTCTTAAAGCCGGAGGGCTAGCATTAGAATAAGACTGAAGCGCTGGCAACTATGGCTGTAATTGTAGCCATATATCTATAGTTCTTCCAAGAGTACAGCTACAGTAGCTTCTTCCAACAGTTTTTGGCGAAGAGAAGCAACCGACAGCAATGGGCCACATTGATTAGAAAGAATATGCCTTGCACTTTTACATTTCCAAATTTAGGCGCTGGAATGGCTACTTTTTTTATTCACTAGAAATAAACGGACTAGTGACAGATACAGGCTCTTACAAATTCTGGGTGACATTCTTTGTCTGAGAAACGCTTTGAGAGCTTTTTGGTTTAGAGGAAGATTAAAAATGTCTTTAAAATATTAAAATATATACTTTTTATTCTTTAGTTATCAAGCATATATCGGAGGCATCCACAAACGTGGAAAGGTGAAAATATTAAACGCAAATAAGGAGTTGAACGACGGCAAATGGCACAATGTCACCTTAGTACAACGTGGAAGAACTGCTATTCTTGAGGTGGATAAGTTGCGAAGTTCAAGAATCTTTCAAACAGACTACCAAGATCTTCACCTCGACGGTCACATTTTCATTGGTGGAATGAGGTCTTCCGACTATAAGATCCACCGTCCCGAGAGCCGTAATTTCAGCGGATGCATTGAGGACCTTACATTCCGTGGTGCAAACCTGATCAGAAAGGCTGAAATCAAACGTCCAGAGGTCAGTGTGTACGGGAATGTGGCATTTAAGTGCGAGGAACTCGATTATAGGGTAGTAACACTTCCGAATCCGAACACAGGCTATCGAGTGACTGTACGTAAGTTACACGCAGATAACGACACATTTTCAACGAGTTTTTACTTTCGTACATACATCAAACAAGGCCTTCTGTGGTCACGAAGCGCGATCAAGGTCAAGTTAAATTTGCGATTGTCACATGGCACTTTGATTTATAATCTTATGGCTCCAAACGGCTCAAGGACAACACTAAAATTGGGTTCTGAACTTGACGATGGAGAATGGCACAAAGTCAACGCTAGTGTCAGAGGGCGAGAAGTTCGCTTGCAACTCGAAGACAAAATCCGGACAGAACCTTTGAACCAATCACGGCCTTTAATGCTGGACTTCGCAAATAAATCTCGCCTGAAAATATTTCTTGGTGCCTTTGAAGAGAGAGATTTTCCCGGTTTCGTTGAGTGCGTTTACAACTTACAGATATACAGTCATAGGATTACAATGAATAATCTCAAGAGTAAGAGCGGCAAACACACTAATAAATATTTGCGAAACACTTGCCGCCTACAGAATCGCTGCCAGCCGAATCCGTGTAAAAACCGAGGCATATGTACACAGACTTGGGACAGGTTTTACTGTAATTGTAAATACACCGTATTTGAAGGGGAACGATGCGATATTTCCATTTACAAGGCCACATGCGAATATTACAAAGCCATGGGGTTGAAGAAAAGTACTTTGTGTTTGCTTGACTCAGTAGGTGGTGGAACACCATATACAGCATATTGTAATTTAACCCGGGATGCCGCCGTGATGCCGTACGACAATACGTCACGATAAAATGACTAAAACGAGAGTAGGAGAGGGGATTATGAAACGATCTGATTATCTACATGAAATAACGTACTCTATTGGCATGGAACAAATTGAAAAACTAATTAGGAAAAGCAGGAAATGTCGCCAACATGTTAGGTTTCATTGCTTCCAATCTAAGCTTCTAAATTCGCCCAATGGGCCTCCTCACGCGTTGTGGCTGTCACGTGACTCGGAGAGATAAAACTATTGGGGCGGAGCAGACCCCGGAAGTGAAAAATGCGCGTGCGGAATGTCTGACCCGCCGACTTGTGCGGGTACCGGTAAATTTTGCAATTGTGACAACAAGGACAGAATATGGCAAGTGGATGAAGGATATTTGACAGATAAAAACGCTCTTCCCGTCACTGCTCTGGTATTTTACTCCAAAAGCGAGAGATCTGACTTCACAGTAGGTCCACTGGAATGTTGGGGAGGTTTAGATAAATATAAAATTTCCATGATACAACCCCAGCAGAGTGGAATGGCGACTGATAATCCATTAGAGAAAGGTTGTCCGAATGATCCGAAACCAACGGAAGCGATCAACATCACGACTTCTCTTAGCTCCACCAATAAAGTTTCCACACCGAAAACCACCTGCAAAACATCCCCAACCTCCAAGCCAAATGCTACCACGACAGCTCCCTATCCTAAAACGCCTGCAAAAGAAATACAAAGCTCACTATCGCCAAAAGAATTCACTGTAGATAACGGAACCGGAGAATTGTCTACCGTCGCTATCGTAATGATTTCCGGCGCTTTAGTAGTTATTGTTCTATTATCCATGAAATTAGGTCTTCCTCGCGTTATTATGTGTGTGTTCGAACGCACAGTAAGCGTGGCGAGTACATTGTCCCACCGACCGGCTCTGGTGGATATCCAGCAAGATTATTTCCGCTGGTAGCCAAACGTGCGTCACTACGGGGGAAGCAGTTAACACAGTACAGCGTAAAAGACAAACATGTAGAGGGCAACACGACAAGTGGAATCAATTCATACTGGGTGTGAATTTCTTGAGCACTCTCCGTGGAGTCAGAAAACCTTTGAAGCCACCTCTAGTCAGAACCGGTTAACACGCGGTTCTAAGCTTCATGTAGACAAGCTAAAGGGACAATGCCAATTTACCTTAAAAAAGTCAATCCCAATTCAACTTTCTGTCATTCAAGAGTGAGTTGAAACTCCTTATAATATCAATGTGGTCCAGAATACAGGTGATGGGAACAGGCAAATGGATCAGCCCAACGATGTTAAGAATTTTTCTCCTGTTGGCTGGGACCAGCAAGCGAAATCCGTACACACGGAAATTACGACTTAAAATCAATAAAGTTGCCAAGTTTTAAAGCGATTTGTTGAAAACTAACGAGGATATAGCACCGCAAATTCCACGAATTTTACAGACGTTTGATGGTGCGGGGCAACTGCTCGTGCCACCACGATACAAACGTCTGCACTTAGCACCTTTAAACTTGGTAAGGTACCTTAATTCAAGGCCCTCTTTCCAGGGCAGTGTTGATGGATATTCGCTCACTGCTCTTTAACTAAAGTTGAAAACAAAAACCATGCAAGGGTCTACTATGCAGGACACCAAGAGAGATTAAGGGACACTAAGGGATCCATAGAATGTGTCCCAATTAACGGGGTGTTCTTATCAGATATTAGCTGTGGTCACACTACAGACTTTTACCTACGTAAAACCGATTTACCTAGGGCAAATTCATCAAAAATCTCCCGGGGTAAATTCATCTCGGGTTTTGTTTTACCTAGGGAAAAATTCTGGGAAGGTCACACTACTGATATCGGCTCCCAAAGTTTTCACGCAAGTTGAATTTTTTGGAGCGTAAATTCGAGAGGGAAAAAGCGCAGGGATCTAGCTGATCAAAGAGACGTTTTTTTTTCTTTTATCTCGCTGTTATTTTTTACGCTAATTCAACGTGCAAGGTGAAGAAAGGCGAAGACGTAGACGACTCGTGCCCCCAAAATTTCTTTCACAGCGTGATCTATGTCCAGTTCTGTCATCAAGACCTTCGCCGATGAGCGTCTATTGGCTAGCAACCTCGGTTTTTCATTTTTCCCTAGCTATTGCTTTGGGGTAGCTGTCAAAGGAAACTGTATTGTTCTCGAGACAAATCCAAGACCCAGACGATAAAATTTCCCCGAGGTAAATTACCTAGCGAAAAATCGGTCACACTTAAAAAATCAAGTTTCCCTGCCAACAAGTCGTGTTTACCTAGGTAAGAAGTCTGTAGTGTGACCACAGCTATTCTGAATTTAAGGGTTAAAATCCTCTTAAAGGGGCGGATCTAGGGGTCGAGGCACGTAGCACTGTGGCCTTTAGGCCACCTTCATCTTAAAGTCTTGATGAAGGGACCTTCCACGTACCAAGACTTATTTGAAGATCGATCTGCCTTAGTTTATGGTCAAAGGTTTTCGCTCTTTTAAATTTTCTCCTTCGTTTTAAACTAATCGTTTACTGCCTATTTTAGCTTATAGTTCCTGTCCATCTTTTTTGTAAAACTACGAATCAGTGTTCTTAAACCTTTCGAGAAAAATTTCACCTGGCTGATAAAAGCATGTAAGACGTGTAACGTCAATGAATCTCGTCGTTTTTCTAAGATGGTCATTATAACCAAGAGAGAATCATTCCCTCATGTTATAACGGAATTAATTATGTGATACAAGTTCGAATATAGTTAAAAATGAGCCACGCTAATTTTAAAAGCTTTATGTACAAAATACAGCTAAGAATTAAAGAATTGAATTAAAGCCAACATTTTGGCAACACGTCTGTGAAAAGATAGTTGTTATGGTCTATTATGGAAACTTTTTTCCCTTAGTAAAATCGATCTGTGAAGCACCGAGTGAAATTATATTGCTGGTTTTCACTGTCACGCCTTGAAAAATAAAACTGGAATCATTCAAAATCAAACCAAGAATCTTAGAAATCGTAGAATAATGGTATGAAAACAATTTTGCCTCTGCAAATTTATTACGAGAAATGCAAAGAAAGTAAGGTTTTACCCAAATTTATGCAATTAAGTGTGAGGGGCGCAGCGTTGGCATGGGCCTCTCTACGGTCATGTCTCCACGAATCCGGGCATTTTTAAAACCGCTTACTTTTTTATCCGGATTCGTGTGAACGGGGCCTTAAACCGCCTCTGGAGACCGGTTTCGTCGGCTGGATTCCCCCCTTTTCGCGTGAACGGAAGGCCGATTCGTGTCAAAAAATTCTGCGGTCTTAAAAATATTGGGATTCGCGTGTGTGGACATATCCTAAGGGCCTTGCATAGAGGTGGGGAGCCCCAGGTAGGTGAGGTAACCCCGGGGGGGACCTCCTGGGAACCTATTTATTTATTTAGCTTCGCCTAACTAGAATACAATCTTTATACAGTCTCGGTGGGGGTGTGCCTCCTGGTTCTCAAAATCCTGACAGAATTTCAGACCAAAAAATGTAAATTTTACACTCCCGTTTTCAGACTAGAACTCTAAAATCCATACCCGTTTTCGGACCTGGGGACCGTTTCTTGAAAGTCCCGGTAACTTAACGGGCCCGGAATCATATTTTTAAATCAAAGACTCAAGAAAAGTAGGGTGTGTTCTGACCGCTAATGAAGTCCATTTTGTTTCGTCAGCTAATAACTCTACTGTATAATTTTCAAAACTTCTAAAACTCCCTTCTAAAATGGAAAACAAAACAGCTTAACGGGCCCGGTAATTACCGGGAGCTTCGAGAAACGGGCCCCTGGCCTTTAGGCAGAAATTATGTTATCATTACTTAGATTAGAGGGCAAACCAAAAATTATTCAAATCCATTCCGAATTTTTTATCTCTCTTTCTTTCTTACTCATTTGGAATTGAAACGATAAATATTTTCATATACACTGATCCGTAAAATGCGCAAAGTTTATACCCGTTTTCAGGCAAAAACGGCGCAAAAACCCTACCCGATGGGACGGCACATACCCATATGGCTTATATAAGGGAATACCCCCCCCCCCCGGGAGGTAACCCGCTTAGGTGGGGTATTACCTGCCTGTCCATATCATCTCTCATTTTAATTTAACCACGTTTAGATGATAGGTGGGGTGGCCAGCCACATGTTACATCCCCTATCTGTTGGGTCCCTCACCTCCGTGTAAACAGGCCCTATGAGACAACAATACGGCTGAGCCATAACCAGTAATAACCGCGAGTTTTGCTTGCAACTGAGAACAATACTGATTCTCACAAAAGGACTCTCGCTCTTCCTATTCCCTAAAAATATGGCAAGAACGGCAAAAGTACAATTTAACCGTATGGTAAATCAAGTGCTTTTTGAGAACATCTGCCTAACTAATCATCCCTTTACATCTGAATTTGTCGAGTCTGTTAAAGACAAGAAGTTGACACCTATGGAGGTAAGCATGTTTAATAAATTTGGAAATATTTTCAATTAAACTCATTGCTTATGATGAGCTTGGGAGCAGGTGCCTTAAAGGTTAGTAGGGAACCAAATGCAATAAGCAGAGAGGAGGTATCCATGGCAACCCTGGAAGCGGGAGCCATCCGGCACCTTCACACTGAATAGATTCAGGGGAGATACTTACCTAAGAGAATACTTAGCTGAGAAAATACTTACGAAAAGACCAGGCAGGAAGGGAGGAGAGGGAGCGAGAATCCGTAATGATTCGCAAGAAGGCAAAAATTGATCCGCTACGATCAGCAAGCAAAGCTACAATGCAGCGCAACTCTAGCAAAAGAGCACACATTAGGAGCCCTGCAATTCCCCGAGGACCGCCCCGTAGGTCGAGTACTGGAGTGGGCAAAGACCTCTGGCCAACTCGCACGAGTTTACCTTTGCCTAAATGATATTTAGCCACATTGAATAATTATTATAAATAGACCACCCTTCTCGATCTGCATAATTCTTCATATTCAACCTCACCCAATAATTACAATAAGGAAGCGGGTGCGCTAGACTGGCTTCACTGAAGTGTACTTTTATTTGTCAATGATGACCACTAAGAAGACTTCAAGTTTTCAAAGAGAATCCCAGCGTTTTTGTTGTCTGCGAGTAAACCACAGTCGACATACATTAGGGAGTTTAAGCAACAACCACGGACACCGACGGCTACGAAAACGTCACTTAATATACAAAGGGAATTCGCGCTGCTTCAAACTTGATCGCGCTTATTCCATCTCGTTCAATTCGTAAATTGGCGGCGATTTTTCTGGAGTTGAATTCTCAAAGCTAAATTATAGAAAGTTCAGGAAAAGAAAAAAATAATGTCGTTGTCTTGAGTTCATCAGACTCCACTAAACGTGAAATTAGGCATTTTCACATCGTTAGTTAAGATTTGCAAAGCCCAACAATGACAAACGACACATTAACCAGCGCAACACAGTTTGCATTAATATGTTCTGTTACTTGGGAACAAGTAAGGAAGCAACCAATAGTATTTTCGCATTACCTTTTTTGAAGCACATGAATAATGACGTACACTGCATTTGTTTGAAAGGCCTTGAATCAACACCTTCTCCAGCCAAAATCATTTTTCTCGAAAACAAGGGAAGAAGGTAAGATTGGTTTCTTTGAAAAAAATTTTCTTTGTAGACTCTGTTTTCGTAACTTGTTTTAATATACCACCATTTTTTCTGGTTAAAAGCTCTGCAGAAAAACGGTTTCCTAATCTGTAGGTGCCGAGGTACAGATTACCCACAACAAAAGAAACAATACAACCATCCAAACAATTAAAGCGGCCTCCAGAAGAAATCTTATTAACTATTGTTTAGTTCCTTCGTTAATTTTGTGATGACGGTACCTACAAAAAGTCCACAAAAACGTTTTCGTGAACAATGAATAGAACAAAAAGCAACCAAAAGTGCTCAAACTCAGAACCTCAAATAAACGATTATTTTAGATAACAATACGAAGTATTCTACGAGAACAGATGAATTTAATAGTGCGCTTAAAGCTCTTAATTTATCAGTAAGTACGTAATTCAAACTCTTAAGGCCGGATTTCGTGCTTTGAATTCATCACAAAAGGACCTTAGGAAACTACGACGGCGACGGCCACGGGAGTGTAAAAACAAAACAAAACAATAGGTTTAATGAGCAAAACAACAACTCTACAACTGTATCACGCCTTTTTGTAAAATATATTTGCTGTTCCTGTACAACTACAGTGTATGACGCGAAAAGACCAAATTTTAAGTTTACTTGAGAACAGGAACGGTAAGGCGAATAAATTCTACCATCTCTGTCTGAAGTCGGGCGCGTTCTATGCGTTCCCCTCTCTCCAGCTCCGACCTAAATTCCCTTTTAGCTTCTTTTAAGTAACAGGGTGACTTCGGATAATCGCAAAATAGTTAGGATGCGAGGTGTATTTTTCAGTGAAGTTTTCATGGACATCGCCGTTGTCGGATCGTAAGGTTCCTCATGTGTATTAAACATTCTTCAAGATTAGTTGTGGAAAGTTGAGACTCACTGAAGTAATCTGCTGTCTATAAAGTCACGGTGATTTCTCGATCACGAATTAATCAGGAAAACATCAACCAACAAGACTAGAATCAAACCTGAAACAATATCCAGTCGCGAACTTAAGAGTGAATGCTAAGAACAGTACATAAACAATGATGCGATTAAAAAAAAAGAAAAAAACCACAAGCTGAAATTTAATCATGCACTCACAAAAAGGGATACAAGGACATCGGTGAAAAGACATGTATTCCTAAAGCGGAGTTTCCTATAGATTTTTTGAAGAAAATATTTATTGCTTTGTCCTAAGGAAATTTCAAATGTTTGCAATCCCGTGGTTGTGAGTCCTGACCTTTCTGTCTTGTCTAGAACTGGTAGATAAGACACAAGTTTTCGTTTCGTTCAGTTGAGATTTAGTCGCTTCGTTTAAGTAAAAGGCTGTCTTGAGAATTGGATTAAAAGATGCCGTTTAAGCTTGAATTTACACTACCAAAAAAATTACTAGTTTATTCAGTTGACTTCAGGAAAACTATTTATGCTAACTTTCAGGCATAATCAGTGCTAGTCTTTTAATTTCACAGCTGCTGTAAAGGAGTTAGTGACAAGCCAGACTGACGCGCTTCCCACCAACGTTTTTTATTTCTTTACCTTTCTCAAGGTGCTTTTACCTCATGTCAAAATGTCATATTCTCCCTTTTTTGCTTTTTAAAGCTTTTAAAAGGTTTGGAGGATTCTAGGAATTGACTGAGGAAATCGGTTTTATTTCGCCGCTTGTCTTCCACTGGAGGTTATAGAATTTGTTTTCCGTAAAGTGATTTACTGTGGATCCTGTGGAACCACCCGTGTTTTTTCCGATTTTTGTGACGTCAGCGTAGTAAATTAACCGTGAATTTCTCGCGTTTCCTTCGGTAATTTGTTTTAAAAATGGCCTAATTTCTTAACAGTTGCAGTACCTATATACTGTCTTTTTTTTTTTGTTAAGATCTGTAAGAACTAAAGTTCTCTATTAAGAAAAATTACAAATTTCAAAATATCGTCAAAACCGTCTTAATGACCTCATGTTTTTTCCACTTTAAAATGTTAAGCTATATCGTTTATATAAAGTGGCAAAGTTTAAAGACGTTTCACCGAGGGAAATAAGAAACATTCAGAAAAAACGATCAAAAATGACAAACTTACTGCCTGTCTAAGGATGTGATGTTTCCATGGCAACGGCCTTAATCCAGAAAATAAAATTTGATAAAGGAACCTTCTTATATAACGGTGAATCTCGTGAACAAAATCGCGAAGACAAAGTAACTAGCTTTCCCTCTGTAACGTATCCTAGATAGCTAGGGTTATTAGTAAATACTCTCGGGAGCCACCTTAAATTCTATTTTGTTGAATTTTAAGGATGAGTTTCCCTGCTTTCAGTCTATTAATGTATGTTTTACTACGACTGGATTATTTTTTCCGTAGTAATAAAATCGAGTAACTAACTTAGGTTTTCAAATTATTTCATATTATGAAGGATCATTTAATGTTCGGACAAGCTAGACTGAAAACCATGATGATGCAATCACAAGTTGACTTCTCTTTGTCCACCATGTTGTTTGTTCTGATTTTATCGTTGATGACTGCTTCCTGCTCTGCTATGGACAATAAAACACCAGACACCAAGGTAACTGCATTTATACCAAAATTAAACGTTATGGAACCTACACATTTTCTTAGGCTGTTTAAAATCTCAAGGTTACGAACTAGTAGAAGTTACGTGGCATGATTTCATGTACTAAGTCAACGTCAATCGATATTTTAAAAACGGTCAGAAAATCTATAAGTTAAACAAACTTGTAAATTAAGGAAAATCGCTCAGTCTACTCATTTGAATTAAACGCTATATAATTGTCTTGACGGACAAATTATTGAAAGCAATTAGTGTATTATATAATTATTAACAATTTTCTCTCTTTGGTAGCCTGCGTCATAACCGCTGGTTAAATCCGTCTGTGAAACAGCGCCGAAATCCTTGTTCTGGGCCCCCACCTGTGTACCAGGATTTAAGTATGCGCCGTGATTGGCCTTTTAAAAAAGCTTTTGTCGATTTGCCAATCAGGATGAAAGGAAATTCGAAACCTATTTCCGGTAATTCGTTGAGTCTTTTGGGGACCTGGGACAAGGATATCGGCGCTGCTTCTCAGACGTTACTAACTCAATGGTTACTATTTGGCAGCCTGTTCCATCTTGTCCACGTTGTAATAATGGCGGGCAAACCGGGATGTGGACATAAATGACATGCGTCCCAGGAGCCCCTGGGGCACCTGGCCGAGATGGAGCCAAAGGAGACCTGGGCAGCCCGGGAAAAACTGGGACCCAAGGACCACGTGGTGCTGATGGAAAGAAAGGAGCAAAGGGAGTGCCTGGGATTCAGGGTTCCGCCGGACAAAAAGGAGAGCCAGGGGACAAAGGCGACCGTGGAACGCCACGACTGGCTTCACACATGAACTGGAAGGAGTGCACTTGGAAAAAGGACGACCACAAAGATTCAGGATTGATATATGTAAGCAAGCAATATGCCTGTTTAATAAGAAAAACAATACTGTTGATAAAGTTCTCAAAACAAAGAATTCATCAATATAATTGACTTTCATGGTGTCACGGATGACATGATTTTAAATATTTTCTTTCTTTCCTTCTTTCTTGTTTTTTTTGGTTGTTGTTCAGAACTGTGATTTTGTGAAGAAATACCCGGACACTTCCCTCCATGTCTACTATAATGGTAATATCGGGATTTACAACTGTGCCTTATGCTGTAGTCGCTGGTATTTCAGCTTTAATGGAGCCGAGTGCAGCTCTCCAGGAACTATTGACGGTGCATTCTTCATGCGAACAAGTACAAACCACAATCTTCACCGTCACCGCCACATTGAAGGTCACTGCAATAACATTCAAAAAGGAAAGGTGCGAGTGGGATTCTGGGTTGGAAAGTGCGTTACTGGCCATAAGCTTGCTGACGCCTATACTGGTTGGCATTCAAGGAATCGTATCTTCATTGAGGAAGTACCAAAAGCTCAGCAGTAAGCAGGAGTCATGTGATCATCTGGACTTTAAAACAAAGACGTTAGACTTCCGTTATGATGTAATGAGGTTTCTAAAGCAACTGTTGTTTTCGAGTCTGTGTTAGCTAAAGAATAAAGTCCAGAAAAATCCTCTATTATTTTGGTTCATACTTGCCTAATCCATTTTCCCATTGAGTGTTAACAAAACCGTGCCTTTCGTGGGTTTATAAACTGCCTTTTCTTCAACTCCCCTAATTCGTCCACCTGGTCTTTATTCTATTACGTCACCACCAGAATTTTATCGGGTCAATTGTAGTGAGGTGATATTAAAACTAAGTATCATCTTTTCTCATACCAGTTGGGGGGGGGGGGGGGGGGGGTGTCTCCAAGGAAATCTTGAATCTTGTTGCTTTACCGCATTTTAATACAGTATGGGGCATACACCTGTAATTCTGTAATTAAATCCCGAAAACCAATAAAAGGTTTCGTTTAATTATTTTTTGCGGGCAAACCCAGTGGAGATTTTAGGGTAATAATATTGATGATTAAGACGATGTACAAAGGCAAGTTTAACTTTCACCAATGGGCCACTGCTGGGTGTTGGGTGTAAATTAGTACAGTTTGTGGTGTACTGTGTGTTGTTTGTCATGATGTTAACTAACACGTTGAAAAAAATTCAGCTATTTCAGAGGAGGGACATGTCTTGACAGCTTATGGTTTTTCTCTGGTTGTAAGCTTGGCCAGTATGCAGATCAAGAGCTTTTTAAATCCCTTTTCCAAAAATATACTCCGGACTTACGCTTAAAACATATATTGATCCAAGTGCATGACCAGCAGGGTCAGCAGTAAGAATAAAGAAAAAAAGGCCAAAAGGAAAAATAGTGTTAAAAAAAAGGAGATTAAACAGAAAAACAAAACGGTGCAAAGAAACAGAGAACAGCGTCGCCGGGAGAAGAATCCGGCTTATCTGCACGTGCAAGCAACTCTTGACCACCGCACCTCAGTGACACACATGATTTGAAAATTAATTTTGTCATATCAAAAGAATTTTTCTCTGCCATAAACGCTGTTCAAAGCTGGTGGAGCTGTATTCATCATGAGGAAAATTAGCTTAACCGCGTATTTCAAAGCTATTTCGCATTATTTCGGGTTCAACGGGCCGACTCGATGTAGATAATTGATCGAACTAGCTTTACTGAATTTGGTGGAGAATTTGGAGATCAACAGAGGCTCACACTCGAAAGGAATAATATGTTAGCAAAAGAATACATGAAATATGAACATGTGTGATCTATGAATTGAACCTCCTATTCTGGAGACTAAGCTCGACTAAACTTTGCCTATGTTAGAGAAAAAAAAAGATTTAAGTTTTGATGACCTTGCCGGTCCCGTGAAATAGATGGCGATCACGGACACAAAATATCAAAACGGTTTACACAGATTATAGCAACACCAAAGCTCACAAACATTCGATCAAATAAGCGATATAAAGCGATATTTGCTAGCATCTTAGCTTTTCCTCGACCTCGCTCGTCCAAATAACTGTCATATCCCTCGCTAATTTGCACGAGCGACCCTAGGCTCTTGCCCGTTACTATGTGACGTCATACTGGCAGGCGGAGTGGGTCGAAAAACTTAGGTGGAAAACAATAGAGTTACCTTCTTTCCCCCACCCCCCCTGTCTCATACTTAATTCATTCAGGGGGAAAACAAAGCATAATTGTTTTTTTGTTCCTGTTAATTTTTGGACAGCAAAACAATTTAAATAAAGGTACACTCTTTTTTTTTTATGAGAATATATTTTATAAGAATATCGAGGGTAAAATTTGCGAAATTTTAAGAATATTTTAAGAATAAAGCCGAGGCTGAGATTTTGAAAAGGATAGATATAATTTTGTGTGCGAAATGCTTTTTTTAAAGCCAAAACGGCCAAGTGTCGTTTGACGTGACATCTTGACCTCGCTGACTGCAACGAAAAGCGATGGAGCACGTGCACATTAGGGCCATTTATACGAGGAAAAATAAGACGCGAATTAGAACTGTACCATTTATACGAGCATGTCTTATCTAATAAGACGCGTCTTAGCTAAGCCTTATTTTAGATGAAATGTGCCGTTTATACGGAAACTTCGCGTCTTATTTAAGACGCGTCTTATGTAAGACGCGTCTTATATTTCCTCGTATAAATGGCCCTAATGTAACGCGATACAGATCTAGATACCAAACACTTGTAATTGATACCCCAATAAATTCTAAAACGGAAATGTCATAAGCTATATAATTTAAGAATAATACAAGAATATTTTCAGCCTAAAATCGGCAGAAAAATAAGAATATTCAGCCTGGGCCGGTAAAACAACATTCTTATAAAAAAAAAGAGTGTATCCACTTACTGTTAGCGCCGGCTATAAACCATTATTTGAGGGATTTCTTAATATACACGTAATGTCAGATCCCGAGGGAAACCAATTAGTTTTGTTTTCCTGAGAGTCCTGATGTTTCCCTCCCTCGACTTCGTCTCCGGGAACATCAGGACTCTCGGGAAAACAAAACTAATTGGTTTCCCTAGGGAACGAACATTAAGTGTTTTGTTATATTTCTAGACTTTCACTTCAACAACAACAAATGAATAACAGTCGACTCGGTACTTTTTGGTAACACAAATTTAGTTCTTAAAACCACTGAATGAATGATTTACAAAATACTTTCTTTATATTCAGTTATCTGCATCTTTTCCCTCCACTAGCTGCTGTTTCTCTTCTGGGATGACTTTAAAAATCGTTGGTTTTTAGCTTGAGGCTTCGTGTTTGTGTTCATTCACGAAAAAGAAAACTGGCAGACCGAGTGTTTTTCCAGCCTTCTGTCACACCACTTTCCACGATGCTTTGATCACGTGCTATAATGTAGCCCGAGCGGGGTACATTGGTTAATGTATCACGATCGCGATACATTTCATTTTAACCAAGGCCACGTGACCAAGAATCAACCAATGGCAGTCCCTGTTTGGTTGATTGAAAGTCTAGGAATATAACAATGCATGTTGTTCCTAAAGTCCCAAACACTTGTTGCATACACTCCTTGAAATTACTAAAATTCAAAAACCATAAAAAAAGGTCAACCCACAAAACGTTGGATGGCTTTTCTCAAACGACACTCAAATGTGACTAAAGCATATTTCAGGTCTGGAAAATAAAGAAAATACTATTATCCTGGATCGTCGCAGTTGTGATAGCAACTGAATTAAAACAATTTCAACTTAACTTTATTAACTGCGACGATCATATCTGCCTTTAGGTTTTCGTGCGTCCTCGATTCAATCATCATCTTCATTTATCAGTATCTAAAAAGGTCCATGACTTTCCTGATGAGCTGCTTAGTAGCGTTGTCATCTATATACTAAATGCATTATTCGCTACGTTTTGACCTCAACCTTACTATGGCAAAGCAATATTCACTGCATATGTGGGTTTGGGCAGCGCAAACTCTGTATGTGCAGTGTAGATCTGTAACAAGAGCATTGAGAAATAACCTTAAAACACAAAACAACACAACGGAGAAAGAAAATGTTGATCGTACATCGTACATACTCCTATGCCTGAATCATAACTTTCGCTCATTTGTTGATGTTATCTATTTCGTACATTGAAATGAAAGTCAGCTATATTTAAACTATAGATCGTTGTCATATGACTTCACGGCGGCCATGTTGGTGTACAGAAACAATTCCTGTGGGACTGAACTCTTTTCTTATGTAAAACTTTCTTTTGTTCCAAGAAATAGGCATAGCTACTAACCACGTGAGCATGATCTATGGAAAGGTAATGTAAGGTATCCATTTATCGTTTAGGCCTGCTGCGAACTATATTTCAGGATTTTTTTGATGCAAGGTGTTCCTAGGATTCCAGACAATTATGGTATAGCTCCTTGACTGAATAAATAAATTTCAAAAACCATAGATAAGGGCAGCTCACAAAATGTTGGATCTTTTCATCACTCAAATGTGACCACAGCATGTTTCTAGTCTGAAAAAATTAATGCTATCATCCTGGCTATATTATCCGATAACTTAATTGAAGGCATGATCATCGCAGTTGTGATAACAACTGAATTAAAGCAATTTCAAATTAACTGTCACAACTGCAACGATCATATTTGCATGTAGGTTTTTGTAGTTCCGCAGTTCCAGTCATCATCTTCATTATAAGTATCCCCCATACGGCCATACTATGTACTTTCCTAGTGAGTTGCTCAAGAAGGCTGCTCAGTAACTGCTCAGTAGCGTTGTCATCTAAATGCATTCTTCGCTACATTTTGAGCTCGCACCTCAACCTTTTATGGCGAAGCACTATTTATTGTGGAATATGTGGTTTTGGGAAAGCCAAACGCTGTTCGCGAAAACACATAATTATGTCAAACACAAAACAACACAACGGCGAAAGAAAATGTTGATCTTACATCGTACATACTCCTATGCCAGAACCATAATTTTCGCTCATTTGTTCTGATTTAATTTTTAATCTATTTCGCTAACTTGTTAAGTAACTGTTACCACAACATCATCCCCCCACCCCTTCACCCCCTTACTTCTACGCTGTACAAACACCATTTACAGTCAAGAACGAAACACACTCTAGTTGGATGAAACAATTTATTGTCGGTGACGTATCCGGGACGAACATACCGCTAGCAACACACAACCCTGCGCGAATTGGCCGCGCTTTCTCATAAGGCCAGAAGACACCTTGCCCTTCATTGCTATCTTTTAAGTCACCACCGTAAAAGGTTTTTAGTCAATTAAAAATTCATACTGAAATGCTTCTCTGTATGATCTGTATGATACTTTCTCATTCCTTAGATGTATTTTCAAAAATGATTAGATTTATTAATGCTCCCGTTGCTTTATAGCAGTAAATTTCCTCTTTTTTCTTTCAAACTCAGTTCATCTTAAACACAAACAGTCCTTCAGTTCACAACTGTTAAATCAATTTCCTTAATTTTCAGCGCATTTTTTACTAATATCCACACCAATTTATAGCGGATTAACCAAGCTACATCTGTTAAAAAAGAAAGTTGTACCTGCAAGAAAAATAATCTTTCAATCCAGTTTTCAATGGGTAGACTAACTGAACAGTGGTTGGAAACCAGGACAAATTGTAAATATATATTTTTTTATGTTCTCTGTTGGAATGTTAAGTGAATACTTGATTTAATCACCCTGTGACACTTGATTTATGTTTACATATTTTCTTCAGCCCAGAACCCACATGCCTAGACAAAGGAGACTTTGCAAATTAATGATTAGACTTTTGATATCAATTTTACCGGTAAGGAAGCCTTTCTCACCGTTGCCGTTCAATTTTATCATTTTTTTTTTTGTTTTCTTTAACAATAGAACAGACAAACAGACAGTCACATTTTTGATTTTATTTACCTGGCAGTGAGTTGATATTATGTTGATTTGGTTATAAGTCTTTCTTGTTTTGTCGCTAAATTTGACTGATATAAATCGCGAGCAAACGATTTATCGTTCTTGTGAAAAGCTATAATTTCCAGCAGAAAATTTGCAAATATTTTGTGAATATTTTGTGTAAATATTCGATATTTAAGGTACATGTACAACAGTACACTAGCTTCCTTGCCTCAAAATTTGTTTAAACTTTTTTTTTAATCCGGTAGATAAGGTCATGGATAAATAGGGCTTACAATGTAGGCCTTGACCACCGCGCAAACATTAAAGAACCACAATCTCAGTCAATGGTTGTCTTCATGCCCTCTCAAATTATGTTTGTGTAAAGATTTCGTGAGACAAGATTTGGACTGAGAGGAGACAGCCAAGAAGGAAACAAGTAGAAAATCAACGCCGCTGGATCGAGTATAATATAAACAACTATTCCTCGGGAAGTGAGTCACAAACAGTTTCTATAGAATCACCTCTGAACAACGATTACAATGGTGGTCGTCACTGCATGGTGAATTTGAAATAGTTCAATTTAAAACAATTTGTTATTTAGTCGGAACACCTGATAGTCACGAAGTAAGCTGTAAAAATACAATTTAAGTATTAGAGAAAGCGGCTTCAACTACCCAGCTCATATTACTGATCGTCAAACATTAGCACCTAAGAGTGATCCGGATTTAGCTCGAGACAATCAAAATTCTGATGCTACAATTACAACTACAAGCTCTGCTATACGTGTACTAGTGGACAGGGCCCGGTTGCATAAAACGTCCGTAACAACTACGGGTACACGTACGTGCACTCGTAACTTAAGTCAGTTGCATGAAATCACTTAAGTGGTCCTAAGTGGTTGCACTTACGATTTTCGTAAGTGTCGTTTATGCAACAGAAATTGCGGGTGTTGCATAAAACTTTTCTTACGGGAAAAATAGCACGTAAATTTACGGGACCTATGTAGGTCCCGTATCGTTACTGTTTTTACTAAACTTAACGAGATCTTTTACTGAGAAGTGACAAAAAGTATTTTTCTTCACGTAATTCGTTCTAATGCGCTTTGTTAATCTCTGATGTACACTTTTGTGAAAAAAGAAGAAGAACTATCATTTTCAGTAGATATTGAAGAAAAATAACGTTTGCATGCAAATTTCATTTTTTGAGAGGCTTAAAAGTGTTTTAAACGACTTTTAACTTTCTTTACACTCACCAATGGTTAGCTTAAAAAAAAAAGAGCGAATCGTTAATAACGTACTATATCAAGGTTACGTGTGCCCTTAAGTGAGCCCGTAAGTTACCACGTAAAACAGAAACTTACGAGAGTGCTAAGTGTGTTCCATGCAACCCCCTTAAGTGTACCCATAACGGATTCGTAAGTGACCTACTTAAGTGAGCACTTAAGTGCAGGTTTTATGTAACCGGGCCCTGGGCCCTCTTAAGTAGCTCACTTACGAATCCGTTATGGGTACACTTACGGGTGTTGCATGGAACACACTTAGCGCTCTCGTAAGTTTCTGTTTTACGTGGTAACTTACGGGCTCACTTGAGGGCACACGTAACTTTGATATAGTACTTTTAATTATTAATTTGACTCGCCCTATTTTTTAAATTAAGTAAACCATCGGTGAGTGTAAAGAAAGTGTCAAGTCGTTTCGAACTCCTTTAAGCCTCTCATTCAAATAAAGTTTACATGACATCGTTATTTTACTTCAATATCCACTGGAAATGTTTGATGTCCTTCTTTTTTCTTCACGACGGCTTTAAACTGTCCATCAGAGGTTAACAAAGCGCATTAGAACTACGTAAAGAAAAAACTTTTTTATGTTCACTTCTCAGTAAAAGATTTCGTTAACTTTGGTAAAAACAGTAAGGATACAGGACCTACATAGGTCTCGTAAATTTACGTGTTATTTTCCCGTAAAAAAAGTTTTATGCAACACCTGCAATTTCTGTTGCATAAACGACATTTAAGTGAACACTTACGAAAATCGTAAGTGCAACCACTTAAGTGAATTCCCTAAGTGGACCACTTATAAGTGATTTAATGCAACTCACTTAAGTTACGAGTGCACGTACGTATACCTATAGTTGTTACGGGCGTTTTATGTAACCGGGCCCAGGGCCCGGTTGCATAAAACCTACACTTAAGTGCCCTCTTAAGTAGGTCTTTTACGAATCCGTTATGGGTACACTTACGGGTGTTGCATGGAACGCACTTAGCACTCTCGTAAGTTTCTGTCTTACGTGTTAACTTACGGGCTCACTTAAGGGCACACGTAACTTTGATATTGTACATTATTAATGATTCACTCTTTTTTTTTTACCTAACCATCGGTGAGTGTACAGAAAGTTAAAAGTCGTTTCGAACACTTTTAAGCCTCTCGAAAAATGAAATTTGCATGCAAACGTTATTTTTCTTCAATATCTACTGAAAATGATAGTTCTTCTTCTTTTTTCACAAAGTCGGCCTTTAAGTGTACATCAGAGGTTAACAAAGCGCATTAGAACGAATTACGTGAAGAAAAATACTTTTTGTCACTTCTCAGTAAAAGATCTCGCTAACTTTAGTAAAAACAGTAACGATACGGGACCTACATAGGTCCCGTAAATTTACGTGCTATTTTTCTCGTAAAAAAGGTTTTATGCAACACCCGCAATTTCTGTTGCATAAACGGCACTTAAGTGAACACTTACAAAAATCGTAAGTGAAACCACTTAAGTGAATTCCCTAAGTGGACCAATTAAGTGATTTAATGCAACTGACTTAAGTTACGAGTGCACGTACAGGTACCCGTAGATGTTACGGGCGTTTTATGCAACCGGGCCCAGGGTCGGGAATATTTGAAGTTAAATTAACACAACCTCCACGAAAGTCGCTATATCATGTAATCATCGAGAAAATGTTTTCTATTTTAAGTGAAAGAAATGGCATTTTAAAAACCCAAAGCACTGATCCACATTTTAAACATGCGTTGTTTGCGCATTTTCTGCTTTGCGTGACCCGTTTCTACCACAAGAGCAAAGAATCAAAGTTTTAATGTTTTGTTACTGATACTTATTATTCATTAGAATTAGGAACTGAAATAATTCAATTTGAAGACCAGGACGAATCTGTGGAGCTCAAAGACGGACATTTGTCAAGAATCAAATAAAGCCCAAATGAAGGACAAGTTTCGAAGTTTGAAATTAAATTGTCCTCTACTCAAAGACTCCTTCCGCGTGGTAATGACAAAAATAAAAGAAGTCTTAAACACTTGACTGAAAAATTGAACTTGGCGATGGATTTTTGAAGCTGAAGTCAGTCAATATAAAAGAAGGACAATTGAACGCGTTCAAGTTTAGTATTGGTAATAAAACTCACTCGATACACGTGAGACTTTCAAGACACTGAAAGACAATTTGACTGACTTGTTCGGTTTTTTATTGAGTAATCAAACATTGATTTCCATGAACATGTTAACGAATATCCACATTTGGACTTGTCTTGTCTTTAAAAAAAAAGCCAAAGCTCACCGATGAATGCAGTGCTGTAGTCACTTTCAGAACACGATTCATAAACAGAGTAGATACCAGAAATAATGATACTAATATAAACAGCGTAGGATTGATGATATTAAACAATTCAAATTTTAAATCTGCGCACAATCCTTTACTGTTTAGTCATGACACAAGAAAGACAAAGAAAAATGACATTTCTGTTTGTTAACAGGATGAGCTACACCTACAAATGTGTCATTGATGAATATTAGTTAACAATAGCCATTTTAACATATCGAACATTAATCAAGGTAAACTGGACAAAACAAGAACAAATTAAGGAAACTCCACTGAAAATTTTGGATGAATCAAATAATTATTTTCTATACTAATGCGGTTAATACTGTCAAAAAAGACGAATGACATCAATTTTACCGGTAAGAACTTTTTTTTTTGGCAAACCTGATACCTTTATTATCATTGCCTTTCTAATTTTATTCAACAAAATAGCGTAAACCGAAATTCAAATTATCATTTATTTGCTTACCATTTGGGGTGAACTACAAAATGTTTTTATATTTATGTCGAATCGGTTAAGTTTTTCTGGTTTGGTCACTAATACGTTAACCAGACTCCCGTTAATATTGTTACTAACAGTTAAAAAAGCTAAGAGTTTCTACACGTAACTCAGTAAATCTTCTGTGAATATTCGATGTTTCGTGGAATCCCAAGGCGATTTAAAAAATTGTTCTGGTTTCAGTACTCACCAAATTTGGAAGCATAAAATTACAGTAAATTTCTGCCTACAAGTCACGGTTTCAAATCAGTTTACCCGTGAAAACACTTTTACAGCTCGAAATCAGTATACACTGATGAAATTTTCTAGATATTTCAGTACTTGCTTGTTAGATTGAATTTACTATAAGCGATTTTCAAACTCATTATTTTTGAGGCTATACAACTTCAAACATAATTTCCACACTATAAGTTTCAAAATCCGGAGACTCATTGGCGACTTTGCGCCCAAACTAACTTTGTTGAAATTTTCTCGAAGAAAGTACAGAGATTTATCGTTGTGCTAAATCTCTCAAAATTGATCAGCTGTAGAAAAAATCGTAAGTTTTAATATCAAACAAGAGTGAAATGCTATTTCAATGCTAACTGAAACTGAGCAAATGAGTGAAGTCATTTCCCAAATCCAAAACTAAAGGCTTTCATTCATGATTTCAAACGGTAAGCAATAAATTAACAGTACTAGCTATACATCCATTGCACAAATCTTCCCAAGAATAATTCTGCTAACAGTATGCCAAGACAACATGCTCTCTTGCAGTATGGTTGTTGCGGGCGGCGGCAGTGAGTTCAAGCGAAGCTTGAATTTTCGGAGGATCGGAGAAAAGTCCATGGAATTAAGACTTTTCATCACTTATTAAAGAACAGTGCTTTGGAATCATCTCATCTTACGTGTATTAGTAGCATGTATATCTACTCTAGCTAGTGGATAATCGATCCTTCCCACCAATTTTGTTCTGTTTTAGTTTGCTAGATACATGTATGACCATGGACAGTAGAGGTTTACAAGTTAGGCTAAATTAAACAGTTTGCAAACGTCGAGGACTAGTCAGGGTAAGTAGAGATCGAATCACCGCCGCCGGGCGTTTATTCGAACGTAAGTCATAAATTAGCTTTCAAAGATAAACTCTGACCAACAAAACCAACCGTATTAATAAATCAGACCAACGGTAAGATGGTGGTCGTAAATGATAAATTCGAAATGGTGAATTTAAGCGAAATTGATATCTACAACAACTGATTAACACCACTAGTAAAATAATAATAAAAAATTTTGTTCGACACAGCGACACATAAGCTCGTGTAATCAAAAGCAAGGTACGTGTAAAGTAATACAGCGATTTGAAAGTAAACTTCACTCATTGTTACAGCTCGGCAAGCCAGAAAACCAAAATATACTTTCTCAAATCATTTGCCGCTTACATACAAATAATTGTTCAGTTAACATCACAGTCTTGGTACAGATTTTGTAAGCCGAACTGCTACACGACAAAATGGTGAATCATCGAGCGATTGTTTAAGATCACTAAAGTTAACTGGTTACACTGAGATTATTTACTGGCTGGAATTAGAATTGACTATAATGGACAATGGCCACTAGGACGGGAAGAGAGTTTGAAAATATGGGGTCATGTTTAGTAGCAGCCGGCTCGATAGAGAAGGTTACCAATGGTGCCTAACCCCTTATTCCAAACAATACTGAAACAATTTAAAGAATGACATGTCATTGTTTTCTGCGACTAATCAGGAGACACCTTACTAGCAGCTCCTACACAACTGAAATTATGAGGATCAGTATATAATGTACCACTCTTTCAATTCGAGGTCAGTTTAGGGAAGTAATTTCCCTAAGTCATATCATCTCGCGGCATCTCAGACTGCAAGTTTTCTTTCAATTGTAGAGTTATACCTTGGGTTATATATAAAAAATCAAAGAACAGCATCATTTATTTCTAGTTAAAGTTGTGATCCGTTGGTTACAATGAGTTGTAACAAACTAATGTGTACTATGAGTAGTACCAAAATCTTGCAAAGACTAGAGGCCTTTCATTGGGCGTATTGATTACTTAGCAACCTAATATTTCCGCAAGCGAATGAAATTGTTTAATTGAAATTAGAATTCATATGTAGGCTGTTTAGTGAGGCAGCATGTTTAAACGAGAAACTTGTTATTCAAACAAGGAAATTCTATGATTCAATCCTTAGCAGAGTGTTAGTATGTACAATGTTCGAAGCTTTCTTTTTTTTTTAATCTCGAGCGTTATTTAAATTATGCTTTATGATTCAATGTTTCTTTATTTCTTCTTTCTCCTAGTTCTCATAACTTTCATGAAGACAGATCACCAGTTGAGGAATGAAAACATATGGCAAACAAGGTAATTCAAACATACGCCACACGTGCTCATATCTCCTTCGGCCCATTGTAATGTCTGTTTTTTCTAAACCATATTCCAAGTACACGGATCAGAGTAGGAATTACTCTTCAATATAATACAAAAAACGATTTAAGGTAAAATGTCAGTAAGTACAATTTAACAATCATTTATCATGGTACAAAAAGAAAGGGTTTTCAGGTGTCCAATGATGGTATAAAACTAGCTTGATTCCTGTTTACCCTCCTCTATATCAAGCAAAATGCAGTAAATACAGTATAAAACAACTACAAAATGTCTTATTTGGATATAGTGTTGTGTTGACTTCAGCAAAGAGAAATTTTCGAATTTGGATGTTCGTAAATTCTGTGCTTTATTCTGGATAGAAAAATGAACAAAGAAAATTGTACTTCTGTTGGCTTTTCAGTGATATAGTGTAAAAAAATCCTAATCTAAACAACGACAGACTATGCTAAGACTCAGTCTTGCCAACTGTCCTCAGTTTCATTTTTTGCCCACTATACAAAAAGGTGATAAGCTGACAGGCATCCTCGTAAAGCCACAACACCGAATCAAAAGATCGCAGCGGGTAAAGGGCAAAATGGAGCTATACCAAGAGATAGATCCTACTCGAAATAAAATATTAATAAATATTATAAAAGATGTTGTGGCTGGTATAGATGTGCGACCATGGAACAAAAGCATGATCTGCACAGGAACTCCGTTACTAAAAAATACAAAACACGAATTTCCTCATGTTAAGCAAAAAGAACCAATCAAAATGCTTTTTACACGTGAAACGTAATAATTGGGCATGATTGCGTTAAAACGTGATAATAAAACACGAAAAGTTAAGAACCTATGGCAAGAGAGATAAATTAAGCTGTCCCGATAATCATTGCTATCATTTGGCATTGGCAATTGTGAAACGAAGGTAAGAGTCAAGTTCAAGAGACGCTGCAACAGTCCTCAAGACTCCATAGCATTCAAGCCGCTCATTTTTCCAAGGCATATCTTAAGTATTAAATATATCGTTAATCTTACTATTGTAATTTTAGTTGAACTAACCAAAATATTTCATACTATGATCAATCGTATAGTGCACAACGCTAGAGGACCTTGATGATGCGATCAGGAGTTAAAATGACCACCATGTTGTTTGTACTGATTTTATTGCTCATGGCCGCTTTCTGCTCTGCTCAGAACAACAAGCAATCAGACACCAAGGTAACTGCATTCATACTCATGGTCACTACACATTTTTTTAATACAGTTGATGTTAATTCATGGAGAAACTAGGAATAGCGTATCATGTGTTAATTTTACTAAATCAGTCTGCAGGCTGATTAAGAAATGCTCAAAATGCATTCAAAAATTAAGATGGTATGACTACTTGTGAAATCGAACGCTATAGAGAAAGAACATTTTTACGTTTAAAACAATCAAAAGTAACATCATTACCAACGTGGTAAACACTATAACATATTTTCTTTACTGAAAAATAAATCATGTTCTTTAATCACAATTTACGTGCGTTCATCTAAGAAACCCAAAATAGACACTTGCAATTAACGAAAATCAGTAAGCACTTCCTCACATGGATTGAAACGCTAAACGACAGACAAAATTGTCCAAGGCTACCAGCATTTTGTCATTAAATTTTCTGGTTTTTTTGCAGCCTGTTCAATCTTGTCCATATTATAATAATGGTGGACAAACCGGGATGTGGACATACATGACATGTGTCCCAGGAGCCCCTGGAGCACCTGGTCGAGATGGAGCCAAAGGAGACGTGGGTAGCCCAGGGAAAACTGGGACCAAAGGAACCCGTGGTGCTGATGGAAAGAAAGGAGCAAAGGGAGAGACCGGGATCCAGGGTTCCGCCGGACAAAAAGGACAACGAGGGGACAAAGGCAACAGTGGAACGCCACGACTGGCTTCACACATGAACTGGAAAGAGTGCACTTGGAAAAGAGTGGACACAAAAAATTCAGGACTGATATATGTAACTGTGCAACGTCACTTTATCACTAGAATTAAAGGAACAGTATCCCGTTACTGCGCATGTACCAAACTTTGATTTTCTGACAGGATGTTGCGAATTCAAAAGATACGAAAAGGCTAACAGAACCTTGAAAAATCCGTTTGCATTGCGCTTGGCCAAGTTTGATACTACACTAAAACTTCTCAGAATTACAGATCAATGATATATTGTTCACGTTAACTTTCGATTTGGGCGAAATCGGGATAATATGACGTTACTTTCATTGCCGTTGGTCGGAAGCCCAAGAGAAGGGAAACGCTTTAATGACAGTTGAAGGCTTATTTCTCCCGCCAGCTGACCACATAAACTCAGATAATCGTGAAAGGAATACGCAGAAATGGAACAGCAACAATAAAGACCATGTAAGAAAGAAACCATTGAGACATGGATGTGACGCACAACGATGTGCAACGACGTGTTAGTAACTTTTAAATAAACCGCCCTACAGCCAACAAATCAAACAAACAGGCACTACATGTCACTGACATATTTAAGGAAAGCATAATATAATGTTTAACTAACCTTTGTGATGCTAATTCATCGCGTTGAGATTGCATTGTTATTCATATCTTGCGACCTTTTGAGGATAGAACGCCAGCAAATATTACTGGATTTGACTTGCCACAAATTAACCTCTGATACGAGTTTCACAGCAGAAAAGCTGTTTTAAAAGCGAGCGGAACGAGCTTATCATGTCGCGAAGCGGACGAGCTACGACAAAATCGCGATAAGTCTTCGTGCCGCAAGCCAATTTTTAAATAGAACGAAATACTTCTTCGAAAGTATTAATCGAGCATGTAAACAACAAATCTTCTTCGATCGGCGGTGCGGTCCGGAAGGAAATCTTGCCGCGTCAATATGACAGTTCTTTTGTCTTTTTTAGAAAAAACAGACGACGCTCGCCAGAAATCGCGAGAAATCTCGAACCAAGTTTTCCGTGCTAATTACATGAAGGTGTTTGTTTAATGATTTAAGCTGCTGTCAAATCCAGCCTGGTGTGGGCTCATTGTCACGATACACGATACAGTATTTACAGTCAAAACTGGTCGCTGAACGAAAATACTGTCGATTGTTTTGAAATGTGTTCAAAATGCAAGAAATTATCTCTCGAACGAGAGGATTTGCATGAATATCAGGAAATTTAGCCGTGGAGTCCATACTGAAATTTACGGCGTTTTCAAAGTTTAAAACCGAAAAAAAATAAATGGCAAGTGCAAAATGTGACTGGACCTGAAAGTAAGCATGTTCAACTCCTAGAACCGATCGGAGGTCGCTGTATACGACGAACTTAGACGAGAACTGGAACACTTTAATTGGGCTCTGTTTAGCGTTTTATTCGCCGACAGCCATGCAAATCCTTTACAGTCAATTTGAAAATCTGTTTACTTTAAAACCGAAACGGATAAAACTTGCAAGGTACTTATAAATGCAGATTCATTTAGTTAAACAAAATATGATAGAATTGATAGGGTGTCGGCGAATACAAATGCCTCCAGAGTAGTTTTTTTTTCGATTTTTGATCTCTTCTTAGTCATTTCTCTGTAATGAAAATTATCTTTAATTGATATTTTTTTAGTGTCTAAAAGTGTTACCTCTCATAGCCTGCGAACGGCAGACGCTCATCGCCGCTGAGGGACGTTTCGCGAGGAGGAACGTCTGCGACTCAGCGACAGAAATTCCATACTGATGACGCAAAATCTGTCCGGAATCCGGTCGGAAGCACTAATTGGTCGACGGAGTAGTTACATTGTTTTAGCTATTGTTTACGAATGACAGACAAAAGACAAAAGGCGGCAAAGGTAAAATGTAAACGCGATGAATCTCTAACAAAACAGTCAGTATTTGTGGAATATAGTCTTCTCTAGAAGAAGCACATGAGTTTTGTTGGAGCTCATTCGCAGATGAACACAACACTTTTCCAAAATCGACCGGGAGAAACGTAAATTTGAACAAATTTGCATTTGGAACCCCATGACTACAGGATTTATTAACTAGTAAACATTGATTTACGTCATCAGTATGGAATTTCTGTCGCTGAGTCGCAGACGTTCCTCCTCGCGAAACGTCCCTCAGCGGCGAAGAGCGAGGAGAAACGTCTGCCGTTCGCAGGCTACACCTCTCACTGCGCATGTCGATTCGAAATTCCTGGCGATGATTGTATTCTACTAGTTCAAACCAACTGAAAAGATTGATTTTCATAATGCACAGATGCTGTTTACTTTCTTTATATGTTCTTCAGAACTGTGACATTGTAAAGAAATACCCGGACTCTTCCCTCCATGTCTACTATGCTGGTAACCTCAGGTATGCCTTATGTGACAACTGTTGTAGTCGCTGGTATTTCACCTTCAATGGAGCCGAGTGCAGCTCTCCAGGAACTATTGATGGTGCATTCTACTTGCTAATAGGCCGAAACCACAATCCTCATCTTCACCGCCACATTGAAGGTCACTGCAATAACATTCAGAAAGGAAAGGTGCGAGTGGGATTCTGGGTTGGAAAGTGCGTCTCAGGCCATACGCTTGCCGACGCCCAGACTGGTTGGCATTCACTGAGTCGTATCTTCATTGAAGAAGTGCCAAAAGCCCAGCAGTAACCACGAGCCATGTGATCATCTGGACTTTTTAAAACATAAGGGTGTTAGCAGCTATGTAGTGACTGAGTAACGAGGTGTGTAAAGTAAAGGTTGCTAACAAATCTGTATCAGTTAAGAATAAAATCCTAAAGCATCCAATGTTATTTTCAATTGGTTCAATGTTGTACTTGCTTCATCCATTTTCCTATTGAATCATAACAAAGCAGTACCTTTCGTCGGATTATAAACTGCCTTTCTCTTCAACTCGCCTAATCCGTCCACTTGCTCTCATTCTGAACCAAACCATAAAGGGGCTATTTCAAGCTAAATTCCACAATTTAATTTGGTCAATAGTTGAGGTGAACTTAGTTCAAACAAAGTTAGTATCCCCTGTAATCTTTCTCATACGTGGAACTCGAGAAACATGTTTTCTTTTTATTTTAGTTTTTTTATCCACTTATTGTTTACGCTGCCTCTGAACAATTATTTAATGGAATTTTTAATGCAAGCTGTTGTTAGGGTTCCGAACAGTTGTGGCATAGCTCCTTGAAATTAATACATGTACATTTCAGAAGCCCTTTTAAAAATAGGTCAGCCCACAAAATGTTGGATCCTTTCAAACGACACTCAAATGTGAGTACAGAAAAAATTTCGGATCTACAAAATGAAGAAAATACTATTATAACATAACAAAAGTAAATCGCGCGCTCTGATTGGTCAGTTAGCCACTACCATTTGCCCGTGGGTGCACGCCAAGAAACTGAGCTGGCGCGGTAAAATCTAGGCAAATTCAACCAACAAATCTCCTCTCCTGACGGTAAAATACACCGATGAAATGCACAGATGAAAAGTGGAAGTTGAGGAAAATACTACGCTGTCGTTTTGAAGGAAAGATCAAGGGACAAATTTGACAAATTTTGTCAAAAGATCAAGGGATAAATTAATCACTGTTTTCCTCGAGGTTACAATCGGCTGAAGGAAAATCGAGCGAGCGAAGATTTAAGGTGCATTTTGCGTGTTTTTTATAGAAGAGAAAGTCTGTTTGAAATGTAAATTATCAATTAGCATTGTGTTATTGACTTTTTGGTCAAGCTGATGCTAGATTCAAGCAAATATTTTAGGAAACACTCTCAAATTCGAGACAGCTTTGTTGTGAAGTTTTCATCGCATCGATTAAAAATTTTAGTTGAGTTTAAACAGGCACATTACGCTGGAATAAGCGAATTTCATTTGAGTACAGAAACATTTGGGTTTTCAAATGAATTTTTCAAAAAATAACTTGTGTGTGTATTATTAAGGTTCCTCAGTGTTAATTCATACATGTAACAGTCGTTCAGAAGAAGGTCGAAAAACAACAGCTTCGGCGCCGGCTGTGTGTCGGCGAATTTCAGTTCCCCCGACAGATTTCTATACAAAGCTAGTTAATTTCTTTTTAAAATTAGTGTTACCTGTTATTCTAAAGGAATTACAGTCAAATTTTCTCATTTCTACTTTACGTTTATTTCAAAAATTGTCACATAAATAAGCTTGATAATTATTTCATTTATTTAGTTTTAGCTTATTTTTAAGAGTCTTTTTAGTTGGTGTTTATAGTTGCAGCTATAGTTTTCCCTGAAAGTTTTTACCCTAATATTAAGAGCAAGTAGACAGATGCCATTCAGAATAACAACAAAAAATGGTTTGCAATTTACCTGAAGACGGAGAACGGTTGATTCAGCGAAAGAAAAACTCAAAGGGGCGGGCAGATGGAAGCATACATGAACTCGGACCGATGACTCAACCGAAGGCAAATTGAAAATAATGTTTTTCTCTTTTGATTATGTTATAAAAGAAATGGTAAACGTTGCAGCTGTGCAACCATGGAGTTATGGATGCACTTGGGCGGTTTGCTAAGCACTCAAGAAGCTAGAGACGCACTCGGCTATAGCCTTGTGCGACTCTTACGCTTCTTTCGTGCTTAGCAACCTCCCGCGTTTATAATTTATTAGATATAATCGTGTAAAGTTTGCTTATCATTTTCGCATAAATTATGACCTAAATTTGGAAACCGCTGAATTTCTCGAATTGGGTCTTTGCGATTTTGGTGAAACTCTGTTCAGCGCAAGGCACTAATACCCACTATGTGTAACCGAGAGATTGTCATGAAAAAATGGCGGTAACAGCAGATTTTCGACTCAGTCCTGAAAGGGGCGTGGCATTATAACCACGTGACATTTACTCCGATCGCCAAAAATTTTATGTTATATTGTAGATTGATCTATATGTTATCCAATATATGTGTTAGACTTACGAAAAAAGTAAAGGTGGGGATACCAGAGAGCTTCAAAGTAGGATGGTACCCCCCCCCCCCCCCCAAAAAAAAAAAAAAAAACTGGGTCGAGTCACCTTAACCCATTCGCCCCTGAACTTCAGGGCGGAAAAAAGTAATGAGCATGCGTAAACTTTTTTGCCCAGATCCCCTGGCCGGGTTTGAAAAAATGGCGGGATTTCAAATATTTTATTGCCTAAAAATAAAATGTTTCCACTCATAATCTGGAAAGAACAGGCAATTTGTCTTCAAAAGTTGCAAGCTGTGGTTATAACCTTGTCGTTACTTAATTTTCTCGAAGAATACCTCATAGTAAAACGGACTTTAACGACATTAATTTCCTTGCGTTGTACTGGAAATGTGCATGCGTAGGTCCAACTTTTTGAAGATGCATTCACAAAATATGTTCATATAAGGAAGTTCCTGGATATATAAGGTTCGGAGCTCCACTGTGGACACAAAAACAACATGTCTTTGGACAGTGATTTGCCCAAAAAAAATAACGCTTGCCCACAATGTGTTTGAAGTCACTGAACTTTGTCGCACTCGAGCTGATATTGTAAAACCCTCGCTCGATCGGACCTAGTAGTTTCGCAGATCACTAAAATATAAACAAAATCTTCAATGTAGAAGTTATTGCGTTGAAATGTGGGCAGAAAAAAGGTCAATCTTTATCTAGTAAAATCTTCCCAAAATCGGTTTCAAAGCAACTATAGGTTTTTAAACTTGCTCGTTTCGCGCAGATATATAAATTTTGCTTTGTGTTGTTAAGTTGAACACGCACTAAACATTTGTCAAAAACCCACGCGTAAGTAGGATTTCCTTCAAACAAAGTTAAAGTTACATTATTTTAAAAACTTCCTACTGACAATGAAGAAATGAATTTTCTGTGCGAAAACAACCTACCTAAAGATCTTAAAAGCAAAAGATCAGTTGCAACTTGGCAGCCAAGCCATGATTCACCATTTAGCTATTTTCAATAAGCTTAACTGGTCCATGCGAGGGTCTTCATTTAAGCAGATTAAACTCAGCCGATCATTAAAAAATACAGAAAATTGCACATAAGGGTTTGTTTTGCTCGCCTCAGTCAAATCAAGCTGCAGCAATTGTTTACGGGAAAAGAGTCAATTGTTTTGAAGTCACTGCCGGCAGTTGTCGTTCTCTACTTCACAGCGAGTGAAAAGGACAATTTGCGTACAGAAAGTTATTCTTATAAAGAACAGAAACTTTCAAAGTGCACTGGAAAACAAAACTATATAATGAAAAATGAAAAAAACTCTGACTATTATTACTTGAGCAATAGAAAAATGATCTTGAGTAAGTTTGCTGGCCTTCTATTTCCGAGAAAGTTTAATAAGCGCACAAGTTTGTTCACTCTGATGCGATAAAACAGCAATATGGTTCTTTGACTGAAGACTAAGATAAAGCTTGTTCTGCAAAGGTAATAAATCTGGGCATGTAAAAAAAGTAACCGTAACTACTAATAACAGAATACAAGCGGGTTTTAATTCAATCCGGCGAAATCAACTCATAAATTAATCGGATGCACAATCAGAAAAATAGTCGCCTCTTCAGAAATGTTCAAAACCTTTTATTCCACTTCCGTTTTTTCTTTAGCATTGGTTGTTCTGAATCCAAAGTAATTTTCAAGCGACGAAAAAAAAGCAAACATTTCAAATAAAAATGCTTTACAGGGAGCAAACGTTCGCACCTCGTGCATTTCACTCAGAACTTCAGCAACAAACAAACACAGTTAACACATCGTCAACACACAGAAAAGCCCGCCTTGAGCCTGCAATAAGGGATGCGCAGAAGCTTGCGCAGAACGTTTTTCCGCCCTGAACCCCTGAACCGCCCGTAACCGCCCGTGCGGATCCAGGTCCTTTCTACCCTTTGTGACGTCATCAGTTTTAACGGTCGAGGACAACTTTCTTCGCTAACTTGTGTAGAGTGAAGAGATCTTTCAAACCATACCAGAATGAGCACGATTCAGTCAAGGACACCGGAGAAAGAAGCAAAAAACCACGTGACATTGACCTGAAAATCTCCATGAAAATCTTTTTGCTTTGCTCACCTACCTTTCCTTTCACCTAATCCTAAGATCCTAAAAGCTTTCCTAAAAACTCTTCTCACCAAAATGAAGCCTACTAAATGTCCAGCAAGAGAAAAAAAAATGAGGCAAGAAAAGCGAAAAAAGAAGGGAGGAGAGAAAGCGAAAAGTAAAAGTCAAGACTGCTGTGTCACTTTTAAACCCAAAAAACTGTCGAAATTTTGCTTTCTGCGCATGCCCGAACTCCGCAAGCTGATATTTTGCATCTGGATCAGAAGGCTGCGAAGTGTACGACCTGTAAACCGGTTTGTGGTAAGTTTTAGCTCCTTATAGCACGACAGTGACCAGAAAACCACTCGACTAGCTTCAAAACGCGTTTTCGGCAAAATCTCCAAGAGCGAATGGGTTAAGAGTACAGTAAATATCCGCGCTCTCTGCTTCATCTTCGTGACGCAAATAAATCTCCCAAGAAAGAAAGCCTGACCATACTAATTCATGATGTATGGCTGTCTGCTATTGGGCAAATCAGAATATAACAAGGCATCTGAGATAGCGAATAACAAGCTGTATTAGAAACTAAGAAACCAATTAAAATGTATACGCTCTGTTCGAATTCTTCAAACCTGTTCGGACGTGAACATTAATTGAGACCAAACAGCAGACAGAATTTAATTATCCAATTTATAGCAACGTCTGATAAAAAAAAAAATGTACCTGCAAGTATTTTTTTTTCAATCCAGTTTTCAGTGGGTAGACTAACTGAACAGTGGTTAGAAACCAGGAGAAATTGTAAATATCTCATGTATTTTATTATGTTCTCTGTTAAAATGTTTAGTGAATACTTGATTTTATTACCATGTAACACTTGATTTATTTTTACATATTTTCTTCAGCCCAGAACCCCCATGCCTAGACAAAAGAAACTTCGTCAAACGGTAAGCTATTTCGCCTTGCTTTTAAAACCGCGAAAATAGTGTAATTCCATTAATAATTAGGTTCTTTTATTTATAAACAATCATGTAATCAAGGTAAACTGAGGACAAAATTTTGTTTGAATTAAATACATGCACACCAAGTTATTCTCGATGGACTAATGCTGTTAACGTTGTGAATTAATGATTACAATTTTGATATCAATTTTACGGGTAAGGACGCCTTTTTCACCGTTGCCGTTCAATTTTATTAATTTTTTTGTTTTCTTTAACAATAGAATAGAGTAACAGACAGTCACATTTTTAATTTTGTTTAGCTGGCAGTGAGTTAATATTATGTTGATTTGGTTATAAGTCTTTCTTGTTTTGTCGCTTAAATTTGACTGATATAAATCGCGAGTAAACGATTTATCGTTCTTGTAAAAAGCTTGAATTCCCCGCAGAAAATTTGCAAATATTTTGTAAATATTTTGTGTAAATATTCGATGTTTAACGTACATGTACAACAGTACACTAGCTTCCTTGCCACAAAATTTGTTTAAACTTTTTTTTTTAAATCCGGTAGATAAGGTCATGGAGAATAGGGTTTACAATGTAGGCCTTGACCACCGCGCAAACATTGAGAACCACAATCTCAGTCAATTGTTGTCTTCATGCCCTCCCAAAGTTTGTGTAAAGATTTCGTGAGGCAAGATTTGGACTGAGGGGAGACAGCCAAGAAGGAAACAAGTACAGCTACAATTGACCCATTTCTACCACTGATACTTATTATTCATTAGAATTAGGAACTGAAATAATTCAATTTGAAGACCAGGTACGGTTCTCTGGAGCTAAAAGACGGAAATTTGTCAAGAATCAAATAAAGCCGAAATGAACGGCAAGTTTCGAAGTTTCAAAATGGGCTCTACTAAAAGAATTCTTCCGCCTGGTTTTGACAGAAATATAAACAGTCTTGAACACTTTCCTGAAAATTTAAAATTAACGATCGATTTTTGAAGCACATGTCAGTCAATAACAGAAATGTATGAAATAAGGACAAATGAACGCGTGTAAGTTTAGAATTGGTAATAAAGACTCCCTCGATAAACGTAAAACTTTCGAGCACTAGAAGGCCGCCGGTTTGACTGACCCGTTATAATCAAACGATGGATTTGCCTTGTCTAAAAAAAAGCCAAGGCTCACCACTGAATGCAGTGGAGAAGTCACTTACAAAACAATAGTTATTGATTCGTAAACAGAGTAGATACCAGAAGTAATGATACTAAATAGCGTAGGGTTGATGATATTAAACAACTCAAATTTTAAATCTGCGAACAAAAGCTTTACGTACTGTTTAGTAAATTTGACTGAACACAAGAAAGACAAAGAAAAGTGACATTTCTGTTTGTTAAGATGATAAGCTTCATTCACAAAAGTGTCATTGATGAACATTAGGGAACAATAGCCATTTTAAGATATCGAACATTAATCAAGGTGAACTGGACAAAACAAGAACAAATTAAGGAAACTTCTCTGAAAATTTTGGATGAGTCAAATAATTATTTTCTATAGAATAATGCGGTTAATACGGTAAAAAAAGACGACTGACATCAATTTTACCGGTAAGAACATTTTTTTTTTGACAAAACTGATACCTTTATCATCATTGCCGTTCTAATTTTATTCAACAAAATAGCGTAAACCGAAATTCAAATTATCATTTTATTTACTTACCATTTGGGGTGAAATGTAAAATGTTTTTATATTTATGTCTAATCGGTTACGTTTTTCTGGTTTTGGTCGCAAATACATTAACCAGACTCCCGTTAATATTGCTACAGCTGTATTAAACAAGCTAAGAGTTTTCCTATACATAACTCAGTAAATCGTCTGTGAATATTCAATGTTTCGTGGAATCCCAAGACGATTTCCATAATAGTTTTGATTTCAGTGTACTCAGCAATTTACTGTAAGTTTATGCTTCCAAATTATTTGGAAGCATAAAGGGACAGTAAATTTCCGCCTAAGAGTCACGGTTTCAAATTTTACCCGTGAAAACACTTTCAGAGCTCGAAATAAGTATACACTGATGAAATTTTCTAGATATTTCAGTAATTGTTAGATTGAATTTACAAAGCAATTTTCGAACTCATAATTTTTTAGGCTACACAATTCCAAAACATAGCTTTCCCACTAGAAGTTTGTTGAAATGTTACCAAAATTTCGGTCTGTTTTGCGTTTCAGCTTTCAATGAACAGCTCTTTACTTTAGGGCACAATTTCTCGAAGAAAATACAGAGATATTTCGTTGTGCTAAAGCTCTCACAATTGATTACCTGTAGAACTTAATATCAAACAATTAAGAGTGAAATACTATTACAAAGCTAACTCATACAGTTAATTCGATAAGAAGAACAATGAATAGGTAACTAAATGAAGTCATTTCCCAAATCCAAAACTAAGGCTTTCATTCATGATTGCAAACGGTAAGCGAGAAATTAACAGTAGTCAATATATCCAGTGCCGAAGAATGATTCTGCTAACAGTAACGCAAAAGAAGAACATGTTCAGTATGTTTGTCAAGCGAACCTGGAATTTTCTGAGGATCGGAGAAAAGTTTAGTTTTTCACCATTTATTAAAGAACAGTGAATAGGCGAAAAAAGAATCCCAAACTCAAATCTGTTCTATACGATTGTTTGAAATTTTCTGCTTTGGAATCATCTCATCTTACATGTATTAGTAGCATGTATATCTACTCTAGCTTGTGGATAATCCTTTCCACAAATTTTGCTCAATTTTTGTTTGCTAGATACATGTATGACCATGGATAATAGAGGTTTACGAGTAATGCTAAATGACACACATCTCAAACATCGAGGACTATTCGGTAACTGGGCAGCTGAGAATCATCGCCGCCGTATCGAGTCAGAGCCGTTTGTGCGAACTTGAGTCATTAAATTATAGTTTTAATAGGATAATAAACTCTGCGGCCCAACAAAACCAACAGTATCGTTTAATCAGGCAAACATTCTAGGCAAGATTTGCTTCTCCGAACAGATAATTTAAAAAAAAAAAACAGTCGCTGGGTGCACCTGTTTAGATCACACTCTTCGTACAGAAAAAGCGGCTCTTGTTTCTTAACTGACCATAGAGTTGTTCAAAGACAAGCAAAAACTAACAGAATACTTGAATTAAGGATTTTGACTTGATACAGAAACTGTTTGTTTTGTGAGGGGACCGCTATATTATTTAGTGTCTCTGAAGAAATAAAAAAGTCAACCATGAACCGGTGCTTAATACACGCCACAAGTGGTGAATCATCGAGCGACTGTGTAAGATCACTAAAGTCAACTGATTACACTAGGATTATTTACTGGATGGAATAAGAATGGACCAGAATGGATAATGGCTACTAAGACGGAAAATGAGTACAACAATTTACCACTCTTTCAATTCGAGGTCAGTTTAGGGAGCCGATAATACTTTCTATTAGAGTGATATCATCTCACGATATCTCAGACTGCAACGTTTCTTTCAATTGTACAGTTATACTTTGGGTTACATATGAATAATCGCACTTGGATTAAAAAAAAAAAATCCAAGTACAACATCAATTTATTTCTAGTGAAAGTTGTACACTGTAGGTTAAAATGATGTTGTAAGAAAAAAAACGTGTACAGTAGTCCAAAAATTATGCAAAGAGGCCTTTCATCGGGTGCATTGATTACTTAGCAACCTAATGTTTCCGCAGGCGAATGAAATTGTTTAACTGAAATTAGAATACATACGTAGGCTGTTTAGTGAGCATGTTTTGACGCCGAGAAACGTATTCAAACAAGAAAATTCTATTATTCAATCCCTTCCAGAGTGTTGGTATGTACAGTGCTCGAAGCTTTCTTGTTTTTCTCTAGCTTTATTTAAATTATTCTTTTTGATTCAATGTTTCTTTATTTCTTCTTTCTTCCAGTTCTCACAACTTTCATGAAGACAGATCACCAGATGAGGAATGAAAACATATGGCAAACAAGGTAAATCATATATGCGCCACGCGTTCTATATCTCCTCCGGCCCATAGTAATTTGTCACGGATCAAATTAAGAATGACTTTTCAACGTATAATGCACAGAACAATTTAAGCGGGTAAAATGTTAATAAGTAGTATTTAACAATCATTTATCATGGTAAAAAAAGAAAGGATTTTCAGAGTCCAATCATAGTATCAAACATGATTCATGTTAAGCGTCTTTATCAAACAATTCTGAATATAGTTGAGAATCATTGCAACATTGCTTATTTGGATATACTGTTGTGTTGACTTCCGCAAAGAGAATTTTCAAATTTGGATGTGGATAAATTCTGTCCTTTAATCTGGATACAGAAATGAATGACGGAAGAACTTGTAATAATTATTGTGATTTCTTTTTCTCCTGTTTTTCAGTAACTTCTAATAAACTGTACTTCGCTTGGGTTTACAGTAATATAGTGTAAAAATATCCTAATTTAAACAACGACAGATTATGCTAAGATTTAGTCTTGCAACCTGTCCTCGGTTTAATTTTTTTCCCACTGCACCAAAAGGTGATGAGGTGACGGCCATCCTTGTGAAGGTATAAAACCGGTTCAAAATATATAACCGGCTGTTAAAGGACAAAATTAGAGCTATACCAAGGGATAGATCTTACACTTTTAAATATATATATATATATATATATATATATATATATATATATATATCTAGCCGAATTTTTGAAAACATACCTCAAAATGGACCAGAATATTCGCACAGAAAGCTGGCAATAGCCAGCTTTCTGGTCACTGTGGTGCCAAAAAACATAGGGGGCTTGCTGTCCTGGTTGGTCTCATTGACAAGTTCAGTCCCTGAGCTAACTCGCCATGGGGTGGAAAGGGGCCTCCATGCCAATCCCTAGGGGGGTAGGGTGCTAAAGAAGCGTTGTACCTTCCGTTAGTCCTGGTCTGGGAGAGTCAGTGCACTGCTCATGTCTGCCTTTAGTCTGTCATGTCAAATTCTTGTAACGTTTGAGGCCCATTGGCCAATGAAAGCATTCCCCTTAAGCACGTGCTAGGCTGGGGGGGTGGAGGAAGTCAGGGGGGTTGATTTAACCTTGAATTTCTCTGCTTAGAACTTGCTTAAGTCTCAAGCGTCCTCCGTCATTCAGGGCCTTTAAGCAGCTAGAGTGTATGGACAAGTCCAGAGTGTCTTTTTGATGGACTGGAATGTTTCTTTTGCTAATCAGGAGCCAAGAGGAGAGTCAACTTAAGAGAACCATGGGTAAGAGCTGAGTGTCTTGGCCATATTTACTTTAGTTGAGTCAGTTTAAGGTGTGTGGGCTGCTGGTGTCCGATGGTACGGTTTTCATAAATCCGGCTAGATGATGTCGTTGAATGCTGTCTGGAGGGGAGAAATGGGGCCAAACTGGGTCGGGAGGAGGCAGATTTGGCCCGAGGTGACCTCCTTCTTGGAAAAGACAGCATTTGTCGTCAACATCTAGCCGAATTTTTGAAAACATACCTCAAAATGGACCAGAATATTCGCACAGAAAGCTGGCAATAGCCAGCTTTCTGGTCACTGTGGTGCCAAAAAACATAGGGGGCTTGCTGTCCTGGTTGGTCTCATTGACAAGTTCAGTCCCTGAGCTAACTCGCCATGGGGTGGAAAGGGGCCTCCATGCCAATCCCTAGGGGGGTAGGGTGCTAAAGAAGCGTTGTACCTTCCGTTAGTCCTGGTCTGGGAGAGTCAGTGCGCTGCTCATGTCTGCCTTTAGTCTGTCATGTCAAATTCTTGTAACGTTTGAGGCCCATTGGCCAATGAAAGCATTCCCCTTAAGCACGTGCTAGGCTGGGGGGGTGGAGGAAGTCAGGGGGGGTGATTTAACCTTGAATTTCTCTGCTTAGAACTTGCTTAAGTCTCAAGCGTCCTCCGTCATTCAGGGCCTTTAAGCAGCTAGAGTGTATGGACAAGTCCAGAGTGTCTTTTTGATGGACTGGAATGTTTCTTTTGCTAATCAGGAGCCAAGAGGAGAGTCAACTTAAGAGAACCATGGGTAAGAGCTGAGTGTCTTGGCCATATTTACTTTAGTTGAGTCAGTTTAAGGTGTGTGGGCTGCTGGTGTCCGATGGTACGGTTTTCATAAATCCGGCTAGATATATATATATATATATATATATATATATATATACACACCCGTTTTCAAAAAGGTTTTCATACAGAGAGATACACCTAATTGCAATAACGCTGTCATAGAAAAAAGCAATAAGCAAAAAGCAGAAAGCCAAATAGGAATTAATTAGCCATGTGATTTACATTTACGTATTTTAATAATTTAACAATTATTTAGGAAGTCATTCACAATAACAAGAAATAATTCTGTAATTCCGCGCTGTAAGATTCCGCACATGAAACACTGATGTGTGTAACAAAAGGGTCCTGACAAACGAGGCTTGGTTTGTGGCGCGGGAGAGGAACTGGCGGAGGAACGCCTCACCCTCTCCGCGATGGAAAGTCCTGCCTACACCCCTGATTTTTTGCTTGAAAATTGTGATCTGATGGTGTTGTGCACTACAAACCATACGCAGACTGGCTTTTCTATTTAGCATTAAACGAAAAGACGCGTCGAGTTCCTGGAATTTACCCCAGGCTATATTTATTGAAAAAAAAATGGAGCCATTTTTTCTTTAGTAGTCATCCGATGTACGTTTGTAATTAGAGCACGTTTGAAATCCACTAGATGAATCAGCCTCGAATTGCATTAGAATGACACCAAGAAACTGATGCAAATGATTTGGCTTTCATATTACGTGATTAATATTCAGCTATAAGCGTGTGTGTTGTGAATGTTGCAAGCAATGATAATTTAATGCTAATTAATTCCTATTTGGCTTTTTGCTTTTTTCTATGACAACCAACAGGGGTCTTTTTTGCATGAGCATGCGCGACCGCTGACTTGTCAAAGAGCACGCGACTAGTGACAGCGACCGTGCTGAATAGTCATAGGAACCAAATTGTTCACTTTGAAAGCTTGCTTGAGATTGAAATGGTAGCAGGAACTTAGGAAAGACCGTTGTACAAAATAAGTAAAGATCTGTTGATTTAAAGTGGAGACTGATGCGCTGAACGAGGTGAAAGAGCAAGTTTCTCAAGGATGTCTGACACGAACATGGCTACCTTTTGTTGTTTGGCGCTCGACTCGTGTCTTGATTCCCCTTTAAGAACCGCAAAGTTTGGCATAGAATGCATTGCTGATGCGTAGCTATTGAGCAAAATGTTCTTTATTTAGTGTTTGTCTATAAATCGGATGTAAATCAGTTTCTCGATGCCGTAGAGGATTCCTGTCAATAATTTGTTAATAGCTGATTTAGCCATATTTCGGGAGTGGATTAATAACGATCAGCGGGCGACTACCACGCCGTTTTCAGTTGGAATAGAAAGTTTTTGCCTTAAGTATTTTAGCGATACAAAGTTTGTTTACAGGAAAATTGTAGAACTTCTTGTTTTTGCGTGGACTAACATTGTAACGCATCTTTTACAGGAATTTGCTTTTAGCCAGAACTTAAATGTTCTAATGATTTTTAACTTTTGGTCGGCATTACATGTTTACTGTACTTCTTGGGAAACCTAACCGTTTGTTTCATCAAAATCGGTCACAAGATTGGACTTTAATTTCGGTCCTATTGAATGCAGTTTTGACTGTGTCTCATTGATATTCATTTTTTTTATTGTTCGACACATACAGAGTGACTACCACCAACATCTCACCAGGTGACTAATCTACGTCTCGTGTGCTCTTAATTTTGTAGCTTTAAAGTGTTGGGAAAATTGTAGAACATATATTAATTTACTGCTGAACTGAACATCGGCTTTCGCGCACTTCGAACCCACTCGCTGAAATTTGCTATGTTTTTTTTTTTTTTAATATTTCTCTTCCCTTCCCATTTCAAAACAAAGAAAATTGAAAGTGTTTACTTGCATCAACAAACGTTTCTGCGCTTTGTTTAGACTTTGATGAGGTCAGCGCAATTCTCCAGGCACTACATATACGCGCGCTGTTTTCCAGGTCAAGTGGGGAGATGAAATTTGATAGTAGCTCGTGTATGTTAAAGCCGGTCTCCTTCGCTTTTGTTAAGACCATGTTAGAGTTTTTTTTGCAAACTACACATTTTGTTAAATCACGAGCACATTCGCCAAGACCAACGAGCAAAATAATCGCTATGATAGCTTTGAGACGCGCCATTTTGATGAAGGCAAACCCTGTGGTGAGCCTCCATGCACATCGCATGTTCAGCGGTCGCGCATGCTCATGCAAAAAAGACTCCTGTTATGACAACCTTATTGCAATTAGGTGTATATAGATAGATATATACTTTATTCTCTTGCACGTGCGCCCGTGTGCATTTTGCACTTCTTATTGTCCAACTTGTGAAAAACTCGGTTCAACGATAAATTTTTTCTTCGTTGGGTTTTTTGTTCCAATTTGACATGTCGTTTTGAGTTTGTTTGTTTGTTTTTTTTAGAAAAATACATGCGCGCTGCGATACAAATTTACAATGGCGAATGATATAGCTGATTTTGGGAATGAGGAAAACATCCCACGAAGCAGCCGATCCGCGCGTTATACGGCGTCACCGAATTAGTAGGCCAAATGCAATGGCATCTGTAGCAAGTGACGAAGCATTTTTATAGATTGAGTGTATTAAAAAATGCGCTGTCCAGGGGCGTGCTTAAGAGAAACTGTAAACTAACTTGACAGCATTTGCTGGCCGAGAGTTTATTCTGTCTTCAATGAGACGTTGCCTTACAGGCCGTGATTTTACACGAAAAAAGGCTGAGAAATTAAGATATATGACCAGCTCGTCATGGTTATGATAAAGTCTGCTTTTATGAACCTCGCCAACGTCTTAATCCTTTTTAATCAACTGCTATAATATTGTTGCTCCTTCCCACATATCCAATATGGACATCCACCGTCACATCCAGTCCTTCTCAGCGGTTTAGAAAACACATTTTTTTTCATTTCATCTGCGTTTTTCACCTTATCCTGTAACGACAACAATTATTTAACCTACAAGTGACCGAATTCCTCATTCTTTAAGTTTCAAGAGAATGCAAATCAAGAGAATTGCAGACAATACTCGTGCATTATTTTTTTAATTGACAAATTGGAACAAAGAACCTGACGAAAAGAAAATTTATCGTTGAACCAAGTTTTTTCACAAGTTGGACAATAACAAGTGTAAATGCACACGGGCGCACGTGCAAGAAAACAAAAGTATATATCTATCTACACTGTAATTTTCAGGGAGTTATAATAACTTCTCTAGTGGGGCTAATTTAACTCCTTACAGTGGAGTTATTTTTCGTGGAGTTACTTTAACTCCAAAAAGGAGTTTAAAGAACTCTTTTTCAGGAGTAAAAGTGACCCCAGATATTGAGGAGTTAAAATAACCCCAAAAACGGAGTTATCCTGTACCTAAAATTTTTACTCCACTTTCAGAGTTAAATTAACTCCAAAAAGAGTAAAAACAACCCATGTAAGGAGTACAAATAACCCCATTTCGGAGTAATTTTAACTCCAGAGTGGGAGTAAAAAGAACTCTCTTTCAGGAGTAAAAATGACCCCAAATTCGGAGTTAAATTAGGAGTTAAAATAACCCCAAAAAAGGGGTTATCCTGTACCTAAAATTTTTACTCCATTTTTGGAGTTATAATAACTCCCTAAAAATTACGGTGTATATTATATATCTAAATTAATTTTATGAAATGTCATTTTTTATTATATTAGATATTTTTCATTAAAGAAAACCAGGGAGGAGCAGCGTGGAAGTCAACAGAAGTAAGTTTATTATTTATTTTATTTCTTGTTTTCTTTTCACTCGCATTAGGAAGGACTTCCGTTTTTTTTTTGTCCGAGGGGAACCGGTTCTAGTTTTGAAAGGTTCGAGTTTGCGCGGTATCTTTCTCCTTTCAACGGCTCTCTTCGTGAGTGGAGAGGTTTTGATCGGAGCGTGTGCGAAACGGGGACTAATATGAGCCGAGTTTGGCAAGAAATTCTATTTCCACGGTTTGCAAAGTGCCTGGGACATCATTAAGTCCGGGAAGGCTTAAATGGGCGCTCGTTGCTCAAAGAACCGAGCTTCGGGCACAATCCGAGAGACCATCCGGTGGATGGTGTATACCGTCTCTGCCTAGCTCTGCACACCGTGAAGAAGTCTCCAGCAGGCAATAAGGGGCAAATTGGTTAGTTTGGACATAAGAAAAGAGGGCCAACGGAGTTTTTGGCTGTGATTTTTGCCTTGCTGGAGACTTATACATTGTCTTGTTATTGCCAGGATGTAATGTGTCCCGCACGAGTTGAAGACGGATTTCCCAGAATGCACTGCGAGAAAGGCTAAAAACATGTTTAATATTTGACCATTACAGTGAGACTGTTCTGTTGTTGTGTTTCAGTTTCTACGACGGACGTGCTGATCTTTGAATAAGCGAGCAACAACGGTGAGTAGCAGGCTTTTTGCCAGGAAAGGTTATGTTACAAAGTCGTGAAAGTGTAGTTGAAATCAAAGTCTGTGGTTTCGTATAGCGAAGGTTTATTTTTGGTCATGTGTCGAGGGACTCTGGAAATTTACTGTGTCCAAAAAGAGCCGCCGTCCTACTGCACAGGCTGAATTGTCGCTCATTTTCAATTTATTGTTGGCATTGCAAGCTAAATGCTGATCGGATCGCGAAAGAGTAACTATTTTTCCTCAAAGCATGTTAAAGTTCCCACGCTATAGCACCGTCGCGACGACGAGCGCCGTTTATGCTTGATTCTCCGGAATGTCCGGTACTATGTTTTTAATCTGCTTTATGCACCGGTACGGTGATTATAAAACCATTGCGGGATGAAACTGATCTAGGGAAAATGATGTAGAAGAGATATATTACTTTTTAAACACGTGTTGAGGAATTTTCTTTAAACAAGGTTTTCCTTTTGTCCTTTTCTTTCAGATGTGGCCGTTGGTTTTACTCGCCCCCTCGGAGCTGGAATATGTACTCTCTGAAATGTTTATATTATCTGTGCTCTGCTGTGGTCAAACACGAAGAAAGCGAAGCGAAACGTCTTGTAAGATAACGTTAATTTAAAACTATTTGCTTGACCAGTGATTAGTCTTCGAAAATCGCCTGTATTGAAACTACATCTCTGTATTTCTCACCTCCTGACCCGTCTTTTGAAATTTAATCCTACGCTCAGTACGGCGATGTAATTGATATGTATGTAACGCAACGTAATTTGGTATCCTGCCCAGAAGCCCCTCAAACGTTAACCCTCAACAAACCGTACTTCTTTTAACCTTTATCCTTATTTAACCCTAAGCCTTGGCTCAACTTTAGCTATCCACCCTAACCAGCTTAACGCAACACCCTTTTCCTGACAAGGCGAACGTTTAACTCAGTGGATCATTATGACCATTGAAATCAGTGGAGACTGCTCGTCTAACCCTAACCCTCAAACCTAACCCTAACCTATTCCTAACCCTAACCCCAACCTCGACCTAATCTGATTTCTAACCCTAACCTATTCCTAAGCCTAACCCCAACCTCGACCTAATCTGATTTCTAACCCTAACCTATCGCTAGTCCTTACCCTAACCTAACCCTAACCCCAACCTTAACCTTAACCCTAACCCTAACTCTTCCTCCCCCTCCCCCCCCCCCCTGCTCTTACATTTAGTAGTATACAGTAAAAACTAAGTAACAGGTGCTTTTCGAAGTTAGCCTCGAAAGGCTCTTATAAATTTTCTGTTTCTTGGAAATTAAGCTGTTTAGGTTCTCAAACATTCGAGGTTCTTATTTTCTTAAGGAAAAAAAGACTTTTTGGAAGAATGTTGGTGGTTTTAAATGTTTGTACAAAATATGCATGTTGTTATGTCTAAATGACTGCAATTTAGGCCAATAGAAACTTTTTTTGCCATTACAATGATTAGTTGACTTTAAGAACTCCATAGCGATCTGTTTTAACATTTCTAGTTCATCAGGTTCTTTCAAAATCTTAGCCTGAAGAATTCTGGTTCTTATCTGCGCCTCTCCTCTGTGTCACTAACCTGACATAATAATGAGTGACACTTGCATGTTTCACTGTACAGTATTTTTCAGATGAAATAAAATACTGATTTGGATTGTTTTTGTTGTATTGGGGGCAATTAGAGACTTAGTGAAAACTATATATATATCTCTCTATATGAAAACAAAAGTATATATCTACCTATATATATCTGTATATATATATGTATATATCTACCTATATATCTCTCTGTATGAAAGCCTTTTTGAAAACGGGTGTATATATATATATATACACCCGTTTTCAAAAAGGTTTTCATATAGAGAGATATATAGATAGATATATACTTTTGTTTTCTTGCACGTGTGCCCGTGTGCATTTACACTTGTTATTGTCCAACTTCATATAATTGTTGTCGTTACAGGATAAGGGGAAAAACATCAAAGATTTTCATTTTTAAAACAACGCAGATGAAATGAAAAAAATGTGTTTTCGAAACCGCTGAGAAGGAAGATGTGACGGTGGATGTCCATATTGGATATGTGGGAAGGAGCAACAATATTATAGCAGTTGATTAAAACGGACTAAGACGATGACGAGGTTCATAGAAGCAGACTTTATCATAACCATGATGAGCTAGTCATGTATCTTAATGTCTCACCTTTTTTCGTGTAAAATCACGGCCTGTAAGGCAACGTGTCATTGAAGACAGAATAAACTCTCGGCCACAAATGCTTTCAAGTTAGTCTACAGTTTCTCTTAAGCACGCCCCTGGACAGCACTTTTTTTTAATACACTCTATCAATAAAAATGCTTTGTCACTTGCTACAGATGCCATGGCATTTGGGCTACCAATTCGGTGACGCCGTATAACTCGCGGATCGGCTGCTTCGCGGGATGTTTTCCTCATTCCCAAAATCAGCCATATAATTCGCCATTGCAAATTTGTATCGCAGGGCGCATGTATTTTTCTAAAAGAAAATACTCAAAACGACATGTCAAATTGGAACGAAAAACCCGACGACGAAAAAATTTATCGTTGAACCGAGTTTTTCACAAGTTGGACAATAACAAGTGAAAAATACACACGGGCGCACGTGCAAGAGAACAAAAGTATATATCTATCTATATATCTCTCTGTATGAAAACCTTTTTGAAAACGAGTGTATATATATATAAATATAATAAATGATGTTTTGGCTGCTAGATTCTCGACCATGGAACAAAAGCATGATTTGCAAGCACAGGAAGTCAGTTCCTGAAAAACACTAAACACGAATTTCTCATGTTAAGCCAAAAGAACCAATCAAAATGCTCGACGTCGTTTAGACGTGAGAGGTAATGATTAGGGGATCGAATTTCTTTGAAACTTGTTTTAAAAACATGAAAAAATAAGTGTAATTATTGCAAGAGAGGAAATAAATTAACCGGTAAAGATAATCATTGCTATCATTTGGCTTTGGCAATCGTAAAACGAAGGTCAGTTAAATTCAAAAGACTGTAACAGTCATCGAGATTCCATTGCCTTATATTCAAACCGTTCATTTTTCCAAGGCATATCTTAAATATAAATTATATTATTATTCATTCAAAATATTCCTGAGTTCTGAACGAGATTACCTCCTGGTAGACTTTCTTTAAACCTTTGGCCTATTTCTCGGTGCGGTTTCAAAAACAGATGTTTGTCCGTTGCAGATACTCCTCAGAAAAAAATTCTTCAAGCGATATGTTTAGCGCATTCTTGAATTACTTCTGTTCACTGAGATTTAGTTAGAAATCAGCTATTTCGTCCAAATATGGTAAGCGCCAGTTGGTTATAAAGAATTGGAAGATTAGCGCGACTTTAGCCTCGGTTGATAACATCCTCCTTGATCTGCATAATTCTTCAGATCCTACCCAGCCACGTTCAAGAATTGCTAAGTGTTAATCATGTTCATTGTGTTTTCGTTTGACCTACTCAAGATATTTCATGTCAAGATAAGACTTCAGTTCTAGTGCACAATTGCAAGTTAGAGGACCTTGATGATGCGATCACGAGTTAAAGAGAACACCATGTTGTTTGTACTGATTTTTTCGCTCCTGGCTGGTTCCTGCTCTGCTAAGGACAACAAACCACCAGACACTAAGGTAACTGCATTTATACACACATCAGATATTGCCACTACACATTTTTTTCATTGCCGTTAAATAATGTTAGTTTATAGAGAAAACTACTGTAGGAATGACGTATTATATGTTTATTTAACTAAATCAGTCTACAGGTTGATTAAGAAGACTACCAAATTCAAACAAAAAATTAAGATGCTTGGTATGATTACTTTTACAACCTCGATCACTATTTTGGGAAGAGAGAGAACATTTTCACGTTTTAAACAATCAAAATTAACATATTTTAAAAAACGGCTTCTTTACAGGAAAATAAATTTCTTTTTGCAAAATCCCTATTGGCGATTACATTAAAAAAAACCCAATTAAATTTGGAAAATTAAGGAACTACTTTCTCGCCTGGATTGAAACGCTAGATGACAGGTAAAATTGTGAAGAGCTACTAGCAGTTTGTCATTGACTTTTTCTCTTTTTGGAAGCCTGTTCAATCTTGTCCATCCTGTAATAATGGCGGACAAACCGGAATGTGGACATACATGACATGCATCCCAGGAGCCCCTGGGGCACCTGGTCGAGATGGAGCCAAAGGAGACCTGGGTAGCCCGGGGAAAACTGGGACCCAGGGAGCACGTGGTACTGATGGAAAGAAAGGAGCAAAGGGAGAACCTGGGATCCAGGGTTCCGCCGGACGAAAAGGAGAGCGAGGGGACCAAGGCGACAGTGGAACGCCACGACTGGCTTCACACATCAACTGGAAGGAGTGTGCTTGGAAAAAGGGATACGAAACAGATTCAGGACTGATATATGTAAGTGCGGATCGTCACTTTGTTAACCGAGTTAAATAATATTGTATTAGCTCAAAGCAAGTAATTTCCACTAAAATGACTGATTGCCAAAATGCTTTGGTCAGCGGTCAGCGAAAATTATTTGAAGCTACGGAGTATTAGTTTTGTGTTAAAGTGGGGCCATTTTTAGTTGTACTATACTGTGCCTTTCTCTATTCCTAATTTCTTTGCTAACCTTATGTACTTGCAGTTTTTTTTGCCGAAACACCTCGTATTATTAAATTAGTCTAAATATATACAACTGATGTAATATCTTTTGTGGAATAGAGTAAATAAAAATACAATACAAAACGGAAGCCTTTTCTTTGTATCTCGTTTAGAACTGTGACTTTGTGAAGAAACACCCGGACACTTCCCTCCATGTCTACTATGTTGGTAACCTCAGGATCTACAACTTTAACGGCTGCTGTAGTCGCTGGTATTTCACCTTTAATGGAGCGGAGTGCGGCTCTCCTGGAACCATTGACGGTGCATTCTACATGCAAACAGGCAAAAACCACGATCTTCACCGTCACCGCCACATTGAAGGTCACTGCAACAACATTCAGAAAGGAAAGGTACGAGTAGGATTCTCGGTTGGAAAATGCGTCACAGGACACAAGCTTGCTGACGCCTACACTGGCTGGCATTCGATGAATCGTATCTTCATTGAAGAAGTACCGAAAGCTCAGCAGTAAGCTCTAGTCATGTCATCATCTGGGCTTTGAAACTTACTACTAAATCTGTATTAGTATACTGTAAAGAATAAAGAAGTCCAGAAGCATTGACACTTTAATATTTTTACCTATTTGTTAGATTCACCAAAGAGCTAATGACAAACAATCATTAATTGAAAAATAAGGGCAGTGGCGTACTTCATCATCTCAGTAGTTTTGTCGCGCCAGTAGGTGTACAAGGCCTCCACGCTGCCTGACCAAAACGTTCTGTCTCGTGCCACCGCTTTGTCTGCTTTCCACAGCTTTTTCCTGCTTTGGTTCTTTCAATGACATGCTTACCTCATGCATTTTTCCCTATTGCGTCGCACCAGAACAGTTAATTTCATGTGATTTTCCTCAGCCTCCCAAAGAGCAATTCCTTCCTTTTTTTCAGTTTATAGAAACGATGCTACTGTGGTGTGGCCAAAGTACTCAAGGACCTCAAGGAAGTACTCGGCGAACCCGAGTCACGCTCTTCAAACCTTGCCCATAAGTTAACCCATGTCGGTCGTCATGGAAATAATCATAGTTCCCGTGGGTGAGTCAAGGGAACTTAACATAATTCCTCTCATTTATCTCTCGCCGTAAGCGGGCCTGCTAGCAAAGAAACCATTGACTATTTTCGAATAACTCATAATACTCTCTGTTTGTCCCCCAGATTTGGCCTAAGTTATTGTTTTCACATGCTCTAAGGAAATGGAATATGCAACGACGACAGTTTCCTTCTAAATACATTGTTAGCACTACTTAGGCTATCCAGATTACGTTTAGATGTTCAGAAATGCATCCTAAGCGGCGCTTTAAAATTTGTTTCTGTTCGGTCATCCTAGGGGAACTTGAGTCTTTTCGAAATTATAAGGGCTTCACTATTATTTTTCCGAAAATTTTCGATGCAATTTCAAGTATTACTAAACTGAGACATTTTCTGATTTCCAGGATTTCTCTTTCCATTGCATTTTTGAGTCCAAAAATTTTAGGTTTCCTTTTCTCTTCAAAAAAAGAGCCTAACTTGGGAAGTGAAATGTGAAAATTAAACTTCAGAGAATCGAAGTAATTTATTAGATAAGCTTCGAAAATTGTACATGAGTGCAACGATCATCTAGAAAATTTTAGCCTACCTCAAGTAATAGAAAATTCTAGGCAATATTTGGTTCTCCGAACAGGTATTTCACAGAAAACAGTTGTTGGGTGCCCAGGGACGAGGCAAGTGCTGACGGCCCTTGTGGTGTGCTCGATTTTAGCTGTTAGGTGTCCGTCATTTGGTTACTTATGACAATGACCTGGGACCTGCCTCGTACCCAGTCGTCTCTCTCTCTCTCGATGAAAATGTGCGCGCAAAGGAAGGCGGGAAGGAGACAACCGGCGAGACGGCGCTTCGCCTGCCGCTGTACCCTTCCCACGGTCCCTTGCGATTCATCACCAGCCCCTCGCCTAAACGAAGCGCCTGAGCAGGAGGCTGACCTGGGACCATGCTGCAATCAAATGTGGGATGCATGTTGGCAGCGTTTTGAGCCCAGAAACATTGATTTTAACAAATTCCTTTTTCAATTACAGCATTCAAAGGTTCACTCAGACGCTCGAATAACTAACTCGGTTACGATATTTACAAAACAGTAGATGTTGATAACCAGTGCTAAAAACTTAAAATGGTATCTGCAGTTTAGTCCGGATGAGCTTCAGTGACTTTCCGGAGCCCGAAAGTCAGCCGTCACTTGTTGTCAATTCAACCGCACAGGAGAATTCACCCACAACCTCCGTCGTTTGCACATTCTTCGTCTACAGCTATTTCAATAGGCTATTTCCGAGTTTCAAAATCTTTCACTTTCAAAACGAGGCTAAGTGCAAAAACTTTCTTGTGATAATGAGTCCTATTTGCAAATTTTCATATCAGTGGCTTCGCACTTAGCCTCGCTTTGAACTTTGGGCAACTCGGAAATCGCTTATTGACGAGATCGAAAAGCCAAATGACACCGCATAGCAGTATGGGTAGTTTCATAAGCTCTTCGTTTTAAAATACATAAGTACACGTACTTGACGTTTTATTTCATTCTTTGGCATTGACAACTGCCAAACTATGACTGAATTGCAAAGGATTCACAGCCAGCCATATGCCCTTGCTGTCTTGTTGCATATGTGTTCTTGTATACAAAATAATACAGTCATGGTGATTAGTTCACAAACGTTTGACCCTCTCAAACGACATTCAAACGCGACCAAGGGCATCAACTCGAGGCTTGGGTGGACAAAATACAGTGACTTGCATGAAATTGTCCACCCAAGCCTCCGTCGACCTTTTGTCATAAGGAGCTTAAGCAACTACCACTACGACAACGACAACGTCAAAAAACAATTGGTTTTACGAGCAAAACAACTGCTCTGCACGTGCATCACGCTTCTTAGTACATTTCTTTGACGTCCACTGCAAGTACGACGTGAAACCTTCCAATTGTCCTTTCTCTATTTGAACAGGGATAAAGTCGTTAAGAATTCAACTCGACGAAAACTCGCCTACATTTGATGAATTGCGCAGTTTCAAATAAACGAGATAAAGTTTGAAAGGACGCAAATCCATTTGTTCAGTGATGTTTTCACTAGAGACCTTTAGCATCACGTTTTTCATGGGAAACTGCAAACCGCAAAATGTCACGTGACCACGGCCTTGCGGTCACGTTTGCAGTTTGCAGTTCACGTTTGAACCGCAGGAAGGGCTTCCAGCGGTAAGTGAGTTACCGCAAGGTTTTTTGCCACAAAAAATTGTACAGCCTCGCGTTTAAAGGTATGAACTAGCTTTTTATATCCGTTTGCGATGTGTTTGTTGGATTTTTTTATCTCGAATCAATGAATTATTGCTGATTTTTCGGCGATTAAAGTGATGCAATTCGACTTGATGAAAACAACATGGCGGCCCTAAACAATGAACGCGTAGTTCAAATCAATTTTATATTCCTTTCTGGCGTACTAACAAAGGAAAGTATTCTGTTCCAATCCAGAGTTAAATTTTTTTTTCTATCTTGTTACTGAATTCATAACTTAACTCAGTCTCTCTTTAGTTCCTATTTTTAACGTATCACTCCGCGAATTTCATTTTATTTCGCTTATTTCTTTGAGACTGGTGAGCCCAGGCTTCATTAAGCCTTCTGGTTTCTTCTTGGCTACCTTGCAACATTACAATTCCTATATATATTCTTGAATTGTATTATATTTTGGCTACATAAAAATGAACTGAACTGAACTGAACGCCTTGATAAAGTTTGAAATCTCAGAAACGCGAAACTGCAAACCCGTAACTGCGGTTTGCGGTTTGCGGTTTACCGGATGCTAAAGGTCTCTACTGTCGTCGTAGTCGTTGTTGCTTAAGATCCCTGTGTGTGATCCGTGAAGCGAAATGCGGAAAAGGTCTATCCGAGATTTAAGCAGCACTTAATCTTGGTGTCACTACCCTTTAGCAAAACGGAGGATTTTGCCTCCACCACACGATAGAACACATAAAACAACAACATTAGAGGCATGGGCGTGTCGGTCAGCCAGGCATATGCTAAAGAACAATATGAAGACACAAGTTGACGTGGCGAGGCTGACACGATACCTCGCGCGCAACACGCCAAGCTAGTTCACCGTACCGTGCCGTCATAGTATACATTTGCGCACATAAATCAATCTCGTTCCCAGGTTTCTCTGGGGAGCGGGAAGAGGAGCCTAGTTGCTTTTCCACGGTTTTCTTCAGCGTCGGTTGATTTAATCGCCAGAAACGAGGGGCACAAGAACAACAGATTTTGTGACTGTACACGAACTATTGAGTAATAGTTTATTTTGAAATAAAACTTAATACGACAGGTCCGGCTTAAAGCTCTACATAGTTACTCTGATATCAAGTGTTGTAATCACTAACTGGGGAAGGGTTTGGGGCATACTTCTGAAAGTACATTTGGCAGTCTGCTTTCCACATTTTGGAACAGACACATGATCTACTACAGCAGTCTTGATCATGCATACATTGTTAGAACAGTATTCACTGAAGTGACGTACAACCCTCTCTAGCCAATCACAAAAGACTGGACGGAAGGTTGCTAAAAGGCGGGAAGAGAAATTGACACGATATATTTTAACCAACCACAAGGAGTTGAGTGCAGAAAGGATATTCTGGAGATTATTTTTCGACGCATCACTGAAACCCGTTCTAAACAAACTAACATTCCAAGGGACATGACACGAAATCTTGCATGCCACGGAAATTAAGATCCGTTTTTCTTCTTTTTTTTTCGAGTCAATACACAACATGTTTAAGTTTGCAGTGCCTTCTTCTCTGCAAGCTAATTTCTGAACAAAACAAGTCTGGTTTGGTGGGGGAGAGAACACAATGATTAGAAGGGGAAAAGAGACAACGTTTCTCTGTTGCCTACTTAAATCTACATTATTAACTACATACTCTACTTACACTTTCACGAGCACAAACATCAACAACAAACAGGGACACGTTTACTGTACGGCAGTGCGATAAAGACAGGTTCCTTTTTAAAAAAACTCCCAGGTCTTTATAACTCTTCTTTTTGTTTTGAGGTTTCTTCCCTTGCTTCTTCCGTCGCAATTAGAAGCAACAGAATAGTTTTTGCAATCAACCAAACTTGGAACAGGGAGTCCGACAGTGGAGTGGGGCAAATATTACATCAACAGTCACGTTATAATTCAGACCATCTATACTAACGTATTCTTTTTCTTAGGGTGAGTTAAAAAGCCTTTCCTTGTTCATAATATAAATCTAAATTATTATACGTACTTATTCACACTTCAAAAGGACAATATTCAGATTTTATAGAGATATTATGGAGTATTTGCAAACAAAGAAAAATTGCTATTTCTTGGTTTTCGTGCGAGAACGTATCTTTGAATTCATTTTAAGACAACACAAAAGCCATATTTCTTGCTTTCATTCTAGAACTCCACTTAAACAAATAACTACGCAATTGTGGGTACCTTTAAATTCAACTTTATCGACCGGGCACTATAAACGTATCTTACAAATGCAAATAGCTCAGTTCTCGGTACTTACAAAACAAAAACATCTCTCCCACTAAAATCCGATAGAAAATACCTTAAGAACACGTTTTTTAGCCTGCACACTTGATTTTCTCAAGAAGTAACAAATTTTAGTGCTCGAGTTACCAGCGGAACTGTTTATAAGAAATTCGACTTCTAGAATAAAGTGTCTAATTTCACAGAAGAAGAGAACCAAACAACGCAATGTGACAACGACCTCGCGTATAATCCCCCGTATCCCACCCAACAAATTTCTCCGTTTCTCGGTCCAGTACATCACAGCTGCGACAATCATATTTGCATTTAGGTTTTTGTATTTCCTCAATTCAAATTATCATCTTCATTAGTGTACCCATACGGTCCATGTACTATCCTAATGAATTGCTCAAGAAGTCTGCTCATCCAGTGGCGTTGTCATCTAAGTGCCTTCTTCGCTACGTTTAGAGCTCGCATCTCAACCTTTAATGGCGAAGCACTATTCACTGTGGAATATGTGGGTTGTTTGGGAAGGGCAAACGCTGTTCACAAAAACACATAAATTATGTAAAACACAAAACAACACAATGGCGAAAGAAAATGCTGATCTTACATCGTACATACTTCTATGCCTGAATCACAATTTTTGCCCTTTTTTTGATTTTTAATCTATTTCGTACAGTAAAGTACCCTGGGGACCAGAGATTTTTTCTCGCGTGCTACGAGGAGCTTCGTCGGCCGCAGGCCGACTTGTATTCGGCCTTCGCCCGGGTCACTTTTTAAGACTTATCAAAACCGGAAACCGCGCTGAAAAGCCTCTGGCACCCAGGGTAACAGTAAAGAGGAACTGAGCTATATTTAAACCATAAAGAGTTTTCATATGACGTCTTGGCGGCCATATTAGTGAACAAAACAAATTAAAAAGGCGTCCTGTGGAATTGAAGTCTTTTCTCTTGTAAAAAAAGTTTCTTTTGTTCCAAGAAATTTGCATAGCTGCTGACCACGTGAGTGATAAGGATCCAAATGTAAAGCGGATATAAATAACTGGGATGCTAACTTGTTTAGTAAATGTTACCTCAACCCCATTCCTCCACCCCTTCATCCCCTTACTTGTACGCTGTACAAACACCATGTGCAGTCAAGAATGAAACACACTCTACTTGGATGAAACAATTTATTGTCGGTGACGTATCCGGGACAAACGGCCAGACGGGAACTCACCACACCGCTAGCAACACGTAACCCTGAGCGAATTGGCCGCGTGTTCTCATAAAGCCAGAAGACACCTTGCCCTTCATTGATATCTTTCAAGTCACCACCGTAAAACCCCAGAAGTTTAATTTTAGTCAATTAAAAGTTCATGCTGAAATGCTTCTCTGTATGATTTGTATGATACTTTCTCATTCCTTAGATGCATTTCCAAAAATGATTAGCTAATGCTCCCAATGCTTTCTAGGGGTAAATTTCCTCTTTTTTCTTTTAAACTCAATCCATCTTGAACACGTAACATTCCTTCAGTCTGTTAAATCAATTTCCTTAATTTTCAGCGCATGCATTTTTTACTTATATTCTCACCATATAGTGAAAGTATAGTGAAAACCAATTGAAATCAACAAAAGAAGTTCTAGACAGGCGAAATCGAGTGAAACAAATGATTAATTTACATTGTTTAAAATAACGTTACGATCAATTTGTCCCTAGGGGATACTGATAACAATATGCGTCAAGTCAGTCAACTGTTTCGATCGGTTGGTCACTCCAGTAATGCCATGTACCAGTATGATTTTAAAATACTCAATACGAAAATTTTGCCGTGACACTAATGGGGCGACGCTTTTTATATGTATCTTTTGTTGCTTTGGTTTATATAAAGCTGAAGGTATAGTAAACAAGAAGATATAACAAAAAAGAATGATATCCGACCGAGTTATAAACCATTAATTTGGTTCTCGGTTTTGTGCAGTCTGCTGTGCCTATTAATCAGTGCTGATTACGTTATACAAATGTGTGGGGTTTTTTTATTTTATAGAAACGATCTTACCAGACTCAACAGAGTGTACGTAAACAACATAAGTACATTCCACACTCGCAACGTGAGCTTGGGACGCCTGTGGTCTAAAAAGTACACTAACATATGAGAAGGTAAATATCCCCGCTCTCTGCTTCATCTACGTGACGCAAATAAATCTCCCAAGAACGAAAGCGTGACCATACCATTTCAAGATATATGGCTTTCTGCTATTGGACAAATCAGAATATAACAGGGAATCTGAGAAAGCGAATAACAAGCTTATTAAAAACTGAGAAACCTATTAAAATGTATACGCTCTGTTCTTCAAACCTGTTCGGACGTGAACATTAATTGAGACCAAACAGCAGACACAATTTAATTACCCAATTTATAACGGATTAACGAAGCTACGTCTGTTAAAAAAAATAAAGTTGTACCTGCAAGAAAAATAATTTTTCAATGCAGTTTTCAATGGGTAGACTAACTGAACAGTGGTTGGAAACCAGGACAAATTGTAAATATATATTTTATTATGTTCTCTGTTAGAATGTTAAGTGAATACTTGATTTAATTACCCTGTTACACTTCATTTATGTTTACGCATTTTCTCCAGCCCAGAACCCCCATGCCTAGACAAAGGAGACTTCGTCAAACGGTAAGCTATTTTGCCTTATACTTTTAAAACGCGAAAATAGTGTAATTCTATTAATAATTAGTTTTTTTATTGATAAACAATCATGTAATCAAAGTAAACTGAGGTCACAATTTTGCTTAAATTAAATACATGCACACCAAGGTATTCTCGATGGAGTAAAATTAATGCTCTTGACGTTGTGAATTAACGACTTTTGATATCAATTTTACGGGTAAGGACGCCTTTTTCACCGTTGCCGTTCAATTTTATCAATTTTTTTGTTTTCTTTAACAACAGAACAGAGTAACAGACAGTCACATTAATTTTAGTTTTATTTAGCTGGCAGTGAGTTAATATTATGTTGATTTGGTTATAAGTCTTTCTTGTTTTGTCTCTTAAATTTGACTGATATAAATCGCGAGTAAACGATTTATCGTTCTTGTAAAAAGCTTGAATTCCCCGCAGAAAATTTGCAAATATTTTGTAAATATTTTGTGTGAATATTCGATATTTAAGGTACATGTACAACAGCACACTAGCTTCCATGCCACAAAATTTGTTTAAACTTTTTTTTTAATCCGGTAGATAAGGTCATGGATAAATAGGGTTTACAATGTAGGCCTTGACCACCGCGCAAACATTGAGAACCACAATCTCAGTCAATTGTTGTCTTCATGCCCTGTCAAATTATGTTTGTGTAAAGATTTCGTGAGACAAGATTTGGACTGAGTGGAGACAGCCAAGAAGGAAACAAGTAGAAAATCAACGCCACTGGATCGAGTATAATATAAACAACTATTTCTCGAGACGTGAGTCATAAACAGTTTCTATAGAATCATCTCTGAACAACGATTACAATGGTGGTCGTCACTGCATGGTGAATTCGAAATAGTTCAATTTAAAACAATTTTTTATTTAGCCGGGACACCTGATAGTCACGAAGTAAGCTGTAAAAATACAATTTAAGTATTAAAGAAAGCGGCTTCAACTACCCAGCCCATATTAATGTTCGTCAAACATTAGCACCTAAGAGTGATCCGGTTTTAGCTCGAGACAATCAAAATTCTTATGCTACAATTACACCTACAAGCTCTGCTACACATGTACTAGAGGACAGGGTCGGGAATATTTGAAGTTAAATTAACACAATTTCCTCGAAAGTCGCTGTATCATGTAATCATCGAGAAAATGGTTTCTATTTTAACTGAAAGAAATGGCATTTTAAAAACCTGAAGCCCTGATCCACATTTGTAACATGCATTTTCTGCTTTGTGTGACCCATTTCTACCACTGATACTTATTATTCATTAGAATTAGGAATTGAAATAATTCAATTTGAAGACCAGGACGGAAGGACGGATCTGTGGAGCTCAAAGACGGAAATTTCTCAAGAATCAAATAAAGCCAAAATGAAGGACAAGTTTCGAAGTTTGAAATTGAATTGCCCTCTTCTCTTATTCCCTTCCGCGTGGTACTGACAAAAATATAAAAAGTCTTAAACACTTGACTGAAATATTAAACTTGGCGATGGATTTTTGAAGCTGAAGTCAGTCAATATAGCACTAAAATCTCTCATCCAAAACGTCTATCTGTTATGTGAAAGGATTTCATCATTTTACATTTGTTTTATTTATTTCATTTTTTTTTTTTTATTATCATTTAATTTTGCTTCGAATAAAACAACAACCAACTTATCAAATGCCGTTCGATAAGTAAGAACGTTCCAAATCAATGATAATTTAGAAATGCAAGTGAATCATTGAAAGCGAAGCGTCTTAAATTTCTTTTCAGCTCTTCATCATTAAACTGGCTTTCTTAGTTGATTTGTCAACGAAAGAAAAATTTCCAAAGCTGGCTTTTTTCGCTGGAAAGAAAAATGCTTTTACAAATCATGATCGTGCATTGTTTCAAATAAGGAAGCTGACTTTTTAATCAACATGTCGAGTCATTTTTCTTCAACAACGGCACCAGTCATGTTTTAATTTTAGAGGGTGGGGATGCTTCTTTCACGAGTTTCTAGATTCATGCAGTGTTTTATGTTTTATGTTAGAGCGTAGTTATGAATAGAACTACGCTAGTACTAAATATTCAACTCACAAACAGCAAAAATACAGTGAAACAGAGAATAGCTTTTATATCAGACTAATTAGCAACATTTTGTCGTTAACTGATCTTTTGACTCCCATATGTTACAGAACTTACACAAAAATTACATTGTCAGCAAGACACTATTTATCAATGCCGGATTTAAAACCGACCAAGCAAAAAAAATATGCAAAATACATAGCAGCTTTTCAGAATAGCAAGCAATTTTCAAACCCTTAGTTCAGGAAACGTAACATGTATACTTATTTTAACTTGTCTCGGATGGAAATAAAACATTTATGAAACAGAACATATTATTGGTCAGTTAAAACTCTACTGACGTGACTTAAATGACCAATAGGGTAATTCGTCCTATTTTTATATGTACACGATATTAGTTTATAAACTTGTTTGAACCAGACACTTGTGCAGAGAACACTTAAAAAGAGCTGCCAAACTTGCAATAATATCATTTCGTCTCGTAGCCAAACCTGACAGGTAAGTGCAAACTCAAGAACAAGTCTTACCAAGGCAGTGCATTTGTTATCGTACCTAATACCAGACTTTAGGAAACGCTAGCAAAAGTGACAATGGCCTGGTTAAAACAGCCAAATATTCAAGGCCGAGAGGCCTACTGGGCTAATATCTTTCAATTTTTTCGTGGAGAATGAGCTAAGCCGTCGTAGATTATTTACGCTTTCGTGGTGTTCCTATTTTCACAGGTTCAAAATTAGTGAACGCAAATCTCGTGTGAATGATCTCTGATGGCAGCCATGATTTATGTATTGATTTTATCGTTCATCACTTTGTGCTCTACGACAGCCAACAACGGCAGCAACAAATCACGTGATAAGGTGATTTCTTCATTTTACAATAGTAGCTCATGGAGAAAGAGATATTTGATGTATGAAATATGTCGTGTAAAGTCTATTAAAAGTTTCCTTTGGTGATCATTAATATTTCTTCTGGGGAGCTGTTATATACGGTCAGCCTTAAAGCTTTCTGAGCAAAATATCTGAGTGTCTTTGCCTTCTTTCTTTGCGTCCTGAATGAGGTATGTAAGTCTCAAAAGCAGTTCCAGTTTTGAGCAAAAGAAATGTAAAAAATGTAAATCGAATTTTGACAAATGAAATGTAAATCGCAAATGTAAACGGCGACCACAAAACAAATACCTGATAAGTAACGCTCGAAGCTCCACGTTATCATTAACGGGTCACGCAACTCTGATCTAACAGGAAATTCTTTCAGGAAAGTGGCTCTGTAATCAAGTTAAACAAAAGTAACTAATTAATGATATTAAGAACGTTTTCTCCATACAAATTGTATAAAAACTGGCTCTGCATCTTCTTCCTTTTCAACCCAGTTTCAGCCATTTTGCTTTGGAGGCCATCCCGGCACAAATGGACTACCAGGTATGCATGGCATGCCGGGATCTGCTGGCGCACCCGGCCGTGATGGACGAGATGGAGTTAAAGGAGACCAGGGCAACCCAGGGAAGACTGGGCCCCAGGGACCACCTGGTACAAATGGAATGAAAGGGGTGAAGGGAGAACCTGGGATCCAGGGTCCTGCAGGCCAAAAGGGAGACCAGGGGGACAAAGGCGACAATGGATCTGCTCGACTGGCTTCATACATGAACTGGAAGGAGTGTGTCTGGAAAAAACGAGACGACAAGGATTCAGGAGAAATTTATGTAAGTCACGTCATTTTAGTCCGTGAAGAAATCTTTTTTACGAACTCCGAACGAAGCACAATTTTTTCCCCTCAGAATATGGTGAATAATTTCTTTCTTTCTTTTTCAAGCAGCACTGTACCTTCATGAAGAAGTACACAGGCACTGCTCTCCATGTTTACTTTGCTGGTAACTTTAAAATGACATCGTGTAGCGGCTGCTGTAGTCGGTTGTATTTCACCTTCAATGGCAATGAGTGTAGCTCTCCTGGAACTATTGACGGTGCATTCTACCAGGAAACAAACGTAAATCACCGTCACAGACACATTGAAGGCCACTGTCATAACATAAAAAAGGGAACAGTGCGAGTCGGACTCGCAGTTGGAAAGTGCGTCACCGGCGACAAGCTTGCAGACTCCCTTACTGGTTGGCATTCAGTGAGTCGTATCTTTATTGAGGAAGTGCCGAATCCACAGCAGTAAGCTCGTTTATTTGATGAACTGGACTTGAATAAAAAGAAACGGTGTTAGCTCTGTAACGTGAAGAAAAGTAATTAAGCGCATATAGCAACGGTTTGCTGTTAAATCTGTATCAGGTGAAACAAAATAAAATAAAGTCCAGAAACATTTACGGATACTTGATATACTTTTCTCCAATATCCTGGCCGAGTCTATCATCCTCACAACGTCAAACATGATTTTCCTACTGAGACTTCATAAGAAAATACTAATTTCGTAAGGCCACACTTTGTTATAAGTTACTTTGCCCGAGAAGAACGATTCGTCCCAATTCCATTGTTTAACCTTTTGAACACTGCTTGGGTCATTTTCGTCCCAGATGGAACGATGCATATTTCCTTCCTGGAGCCATTTAACTTTCAGTTTAAGCCAGTTTTAGCTTAAGAAATGGTAAACAACAACGTCATCAAATATAGCTCTTTCCACCGATACCCCGTTTTGGATATTTTCTGACCAATCCTAACAGAGTTACACTTATTACCCCAAAATTTTAAACTTTGTCCCAATTTCCAAGATTCAATAAATGAGTGCAAGCATTGGATGGATACCTGGGAAAATGAATATCAGAAAACTGAATTGAACCTAAGATGAATGATTTTTTTTAGGGCAGCACTATAACGTGGAACCATGAATGATGAATTTCTGAGGAAATATTTATTGTTTAGAATGAAGAAGAGAAAAGAGAAAAAAGAACAAAGAAATTTTCCTGGCCAGAGTTTTATATTACATCATGCTCAATCAAACTAAGGCATTTTTCATTTGATTTTTAATAGGCATTTCATTTACCATTAAAAAATTTATGAGATTCGGGAAATGCTCTGTGCAAAACAAAATTATCCTGGGAATAGCAATGACAGTGAAAAAGTCCTTAAAAACTCTCTAAACGTTAAGTAAATCAGCAGCATAGTGGAAACATATCAACATTTTCACGGTTGAAGGCAATCATTTCTTCAATGACATATTTTCCCAGGTTTAATTTCTCCTGTTTAATATCTTCTAAAATGCTTATTGTTAAGCACAGAGGTGACAGTTCAAAGCAAACAACACAAAGACAAAACATTAGAATAGAGTTTAAACTTAGTGTTTAGCAAATAACACAAAGAAAAAATATTAAAATAAAGTCGAAACTTAGTGTTCCTGTTTGATTCTGGATTCCATTTTCAATCCCCTTTTCAAGCTTCAGATTCTGGATTCCATTTGCAGATTCCACATTTTGGGGCTGCCTATTTTTTATATTGAACTGAATGAACATAGCTAGACTGAATTGAGTAAATACAATAAAAACGTAGTTACTAAAATGAGGACTTAATTGACCATTTAATTATGTAAATAGTGAGGACTGTTACATTTTGGCTTGCCATGGCAGTTGCAAAACTCAATAAAGAAATGCAAGCACGTCCATGGAAGATCATCATTAAAAATCAACAGCAAAAGCCTATAAAACCCTCCGTGAAACTGAACCAGGGGATCCAATCACTCATCATATTGAATGCAGAAAATAAAATAGGCCACTGAACATAAACTACCTCTACTAAGCTCTCACAGTTATAAGACCCCCCCCCCCCCCCTCCCACCCCCCACAGCCATTGGTAAAAAAATAATAAATATCTGATTACACGCTTCCCTGGATATGAGCTCTCTCCAAATGTATTGAAATGAATTTGATTTATGAGATTTTGAGGCTTACCAGTAAATGCAAAAAGAATTTTGATCAGCATTGCCATGCCTGTAGCTTGTTACAAAGCTCTTTTTCTATTCTAGTTATAAGGTTCCTCGGATATAACCACTCCTTTAATAAGCCCTCCTAACACCCCTTTTGAAGATGTGTAGGCCCAAGGCTTATGGAGTGTGGTGTCTCAAAACAATTGGTGTCTCAAAAAAATAAAACGGTGGCCATGTTGGTTTCCCAAACCAATCCTGTGGGAGTGGAATTCTTTTCTTATGTAAATGTTTTCTTTTGTTCCAATAAATTTGCAAAGATGTTGGCCACGTGAGTGAAGACGCTCTATAAACTGAAGTTTACGGGATCTTAATGTCATTTGACATGAATGGCACTTTGCTTTAAAATGTACCTAACTTTTATCTGTAACTGTAGATGTATTTATACACTATATTTCATTATAAAATGCATTTACATCTAAGTCAATAAAGCTAAATGAAGACACGGCAAATTAACAGACCGTCTCTCCCCATTTTGCTGTCCAAAATGTACGAGCATACCTAAATGTACAAGTTCATTTTAAGGATATCACAATGAGAAATTAACTATGAATGGCCAAGTATTCCAAAGTTCTCTTCAAAATATTACTTACATGATAAAGTGCAGGTAGTAAAATATACAGCATAGTGTGTAGTTAATGTTCTCTTTTGTAGCGAGGAAATATAATATGCGTCAACTAGAACGAAAGTCGGAATCTTTCTTCATAATTTGATAAATTCCAGTCCACTCTGAAGATGTTTCGAAATCATTATGGACATCGATACCATCAGAACACCTTCCAATGGTATTACAATGTTTTCTGGGCATTGCAACTTTGACGAAAATGTCGAATATGCTTCGCATTGCTGTTGATCATGAGGGAGGGATTTTGAACAAGTTGAAATCAGTCAGGCGTCAGAGGGGCACTGGGACAAAGTACAAAGAACTCGTTCCCAGTTGTTCTTCGTCGCCATGTGTTCACCAGAAGGTCATCAAACTTTTGAAACTCTAAAATCAAAACAGCGAGGCCTTTTGAATTTTTATTTACACCAGGTTGAAGGCAACCGAGAAATAAATCTTTGTGGGAGTTTCCTAATTTTTGAAGTTCCTAATTTTCACAGTTCCTGACAATATGCAACAACACTGTGGTTGCCTCCGCAGTGATGTCTGGTTAAAGAAAAGCTCTCTCCTTATGATTTTCAGCAGTTTAATATTTCAAGCTGTTCAAAATGTATTTCTGAGCATCCCATGTTGGTACAGTCCATACAAAGCTTGAAAATTGCGCGAAACTTTTCGGAAGATAACTAACAACGATGCGCCGCACAGACGAGAGACTTGGATTCGTTTTATATTTATGACTCTCCTATAGCCTGCTGTGCAGGTGTTTCTTCGGGCGCGCCAATGTTTTTGCTCGCGAAAACGCCATGTTGAAACTCCCGAAGAGAGGTGAAAATGCTTTAAATTAGCACCTATCCTAAGGGTTACTATTTTTAATCTCCCTAATATTCCTCCGTCATAAAATCAAAGATGGCGCTTATAACAATACGAACATAAACAAGCAGCTTTCGTCCGCCCAAAATACGCCTCCAGTGCAGGTCATGACTGTTCTCCTATCTGTAACATTTCGTTTTCTTGGCTTCCTTCGCTGTTGGGTTTCAAATTTATTTTTTCACTGCGGGACACTGAAAACACTCTATTACTTCCGCTAAGAAGAGATGAGTCTCGTTTCCCGTTTATTTCCTGTACCCTTTACGAGAAATAAGTTCCATTACTATCTGATAAAATGTTTTGAAATCAAACTTTGATCCATTTTAGGTCGATAAAACAAAAATAACCCGTTTAGGCGATGAGAGAGTAGAAAAAGATTCCAGAAGGAAAGACTCGGTTATTCCAATTTCAATTTAGTTAAGAAAATAACTGAAGAAGTTATACACAGTCCAGGTTTCAGTAGAATTGCAAACTTATAATAAATTAACAATAAATTAACTGATTTGCTCCTTTTTGACAACGACCGCGGATAAAAGTTATATATTTGAAGGACTTTGCAGTATTCCGCTTTGACGATGTCCGTGAAGTATAATAAAGAGTTATAGGAAACTTGAAATCGTCAAATGTGTAAATTTTTCTTCTGTCTTCAATCCTGGAAATGTCAACGCCGCTCCTTGTCTTTCCACTCTCTAAATACCCTCAATAAAGAAGCAGTATTTGTCGAAACGTATCCCTTAAAGCGCATCTAGGAAAATGTTTTGATATCGGTTGCTTTGGTTGAAGACATCAGATTTGAAACCAGTATCCAATGCTGACGTGTATCCATTTCTTTGTCAGTTCAAGGCAATTTGATCTTGAGCCTTTGATCCTGTTTGATCCTCACGCGCACAGCTAATAACAGCTTTCTTAATTTTCAGCAGATTTTTAGCTTTACTCCTCTCCTCGTCGAAAACTACTACTCGTACTCGTTTTCCCACCAAACACAACAGGATTAATCTATTCATGTCTCTAAACCTGGCATCAACGATGATAACTCTTCGTCAAACATTAGCGCTGAAGAATGATCCGGATTTAGCTCGAAACAATCAAAATTCCCATGTTACCATTACATATACAAGCTCTGCTATACAAGTACTATTGGAGGGACGTTAGAGGGAATTAACTTCTACGAATGTCGCTATACAGATGTACTCATCGAGAACATGTTTTCTACTTTAACTGAAAGAAATAACATTTTATTAAAAACCCAAAGCACTGATCCACATTTTTAACACGTGCTGTTTCCGCATTTTCCGCTTTGCGTGACCCATTTGTACCACAAGAGCAAAGAATCGAAGTATTAATGTTTTGTTACTGATACTTCAGATACTTATTGTTTATTAGAATTAGGAACTGAAATAATTCAATTTGACGACCAGGGACGGATCTGCGGAGCTTAAAGACGGAAATTTGTCTAGAATCAAATATAGTCGAAATAAAGGACAAGTTTCGAAGTTTCAAAATGGCCTCTACTGAAAGACTTCTTCCGCCTGGTACTGAGAGAAAAATAAAGAGTCTTAACACTAACCTGAAAATTAAACTTGGCGATTGATTTTTGAAGCTAAAGTCAGTCAATAAAAGAAATGTGTGAAATAAGGGCAATTGAACGCGTTTAAGTTTAGTACTGGTAATAAAGACCCCCTCGATATACGTGAAACTTTCAAGACACTCAAAGGCCGTTTGACTGACTCGTTCAGTTTTTTACTAAGTAACGACTGGTTTCCATAATCATGTGTCAACTAAACATGAGTCATAAACAGAGCAGATACCAGAAGTAACTCATGATACTAAAACAGCGTAGGATTGATGATATTAAACAATTCAAATTTTAAATCTGCGAACAAAAGCTTTTAATTGCTTTCTAGTAAATTTGAGTGAACACAAGAAAGACAAAGAAAAGTGACATTTCTGTTTGTTAAGAGGATGAGCTTCATTTACAAAAGTGTCATTGACGAACAATATTAAAAGCTAACAATAGCCATTTTAAGATAACGAACATTAATCAAGGAAAACTGGACAAAACAAGAACAAATTAAGGAAACTCCACTGAAAATTTTGTATGAATCAAATAGTTATTTTCTATGAAATGTTGCAGTTAATATTGTGTAAAAAGACGACTAACATCAATTTTACCGGTAAGTACTTTTTTTTTGACAAAACTGATACCTTTATCATCATTGTCGTTCTAATTTTATTCAACAAAGTAGTGTAGGCCGAAATTTAAATTATCATTTTATTTACTTACCATTTGGGGTGAACTGCAAAATGTTTTTATATTTATGTCGAATCGGTAATAAAAAGTTTTTCTGATTTTGTCGCTAATACATTACCCAGACTCCCGTTAATATTGTTACTCAGATTAAACAAGCCAAGAGTTCCTATACACTCAGTAAATCGTCTGTGAATATTCGATGTCTCGTGGATTCCCAAGGCGATTTCCAAAATAGTTCTGACTGGTTCTACTGTAAATTTCCGCCTACGGCGAGTCACGGTTTCAAATTTTACCCGTGAAGACACTTTCACAGCTCTAAATCAGTACATTGTTGAAATTTTCTAGCTATTTCAGTACTTGCTTGTTAGATTGAATTTACTAAGCAATTTTCAAACTCATTATTCTTTTAGGCTACACAATTTCAAAGCATAGCTTCTGCACTAGAAGTTTGAAAATCCCAAGCCTAATTGGCGACCTAGCAAAACGTAAACTTGATAAAATTTTGGCAAATACAGAGATATTTCATTGTGTTAAAGCTCTCAAAATTGATTAGCTGTAGAAAAAATAGTAGGTTTTAATATCAAACAAGAGTGAAATATTATTACAAAGCTAACTGACAGTTAACTCAATAAGAAGAACAATGAATAGCCAACTGGATGAAGTCATTTCCCAAATCCAAAATTGAACGTTTTTATTCATGATTTTAAACGGTAAGTGAGAAATTTTAATTTCTCGCTTATCGTTAAAAGAGTACTATACATCCAGTGGAAAAATATTCCGAAGAAAGCAAGGAAACCTCGATTTTCGGAGGATCGAAGAAAAGTTCCATGAAATTGAGACTATTTATTAAAGAACAGTGAATAGGTGAAAAAGAAATCCCAACCTCAAATATGATCTACAGGATCGTTTCGAATTCCCTTCTTTAGAATCATCTCATCTTGCATGTATAGGAAGCATGTATATCTACTCTAGCTAATAGATAATCCTTTCCACAAATTTTGTTCAACGTTTGTTTGCTAGATACATGTATGACCATGGACAGAAGAGGCTTACGAGCTAGGCCAAATGAAACACTTTGCAAACATCAAGGACTAGTCGGCAGGGCAACTAGCGAGATCGAATCACCGCCGCCGGCCGAGCCAGAGGGAATTAACCGAACGTGAGTCATAAAATTATAGTTTTGATAGGATAATAAACTCTGCGGACCAACAAAACCAATAGTATTGTTAATCAGGTAAACGGTTATAATGGTGGTCGTGACTGATAAATTCGAAATAGTCAATTTTATTTTAAAGAAAATTGATATCTACAACTACTGATTATTAACACGACGAATAAAACAATAACAAAAAATTGGGTTCAACACAGTCACACATGTAAGCTCCGTAATCAAAAGCAAGTGAGGTGTGGAGTAACACAGGGATTTGATACCAGGCTTTATTTATTTTTACAGCTCGACAAGCTTGTTAATTTATCGAGCTACAAAACCAAACTCTACTTTTCCAAATCATTTGTCGCTTACTTACAAAGGAAACTTAATAAATTTGTTCCACAAATATAAGGGTTCTTAATATATTGGCACCCAACGACGGTTTCCTCCTAACTACATTGAAACTGAACACTTTTAAGGTTATCCAGAGTAGTCTGCATTATAAGCGGGGCCGGGGCTATGAAAATTTGTGTATCTGTTCGCTTATCGTCGTGGGGAAACTTGAGCCTTTTTGAAATTACAAGGGCTTCAGTATTATTTTCCCGAAAAATTTTGAGGCAATTTAACGTATTACAAAAATGGAATTTTTTCTGATTGCGATCTTCATCATATTTTTCAATCCAAAAATTTTAGGTTTATTTTTTTCTACGAAAAATAGCCTAGCCTTGGAAGTGAAATGTGAAAAATTAAACTTCAGAAATCCGTAGGCAATTTATTAGATAAGCTTTTCAAAATTGTGCATGAATAAAAGTTTTTAGCCGTCCTCAAGTTATACAAAAGTCTAGGCAATATTTGCTTCTCCAAACAGATATTTTCAAGAAAACAGTCGTTGGATGCCCCTTTTTAGATCACACTCTGTACTAAAAAAGCCGCACTTGTTTTTTAACTGACCATACAGTTGTCCGTTAAGACAAGCAAAAACTGACAGAATTCTTGAGTTGAGGATTTTGAAAATACAGAAACTGTTTGTTTTCTGAGAGGAACGCTATATTATTTAGTGCGTCTGAAGAAATAAAAAATCCAAGCAAATATCTTGACCATGAACAAGCCCGAAGCATGAACCGGTGCTACGCGCCACAAATGGTGAATCATCGAAAGACTGTGTAAGATCACTTAAGTTAACTGGTTCCACTAAGGTTATATACTGGATGGAATTAGTATAGATCAGAATGGACAATGGCCACTAGGACGAAAAATGAGGATAACAATGTAACACTCTTTCAATTCAAGGTCAGTTTAGGGAAATAATTTCTATAAGAGTGATATCATCTCGCGATGTCTCAGACTGCAACTTTTCTTTCAATTTTACAGTTATACCCTAGGTTATATATGAATAATCGCACTTGGATTAAAAAAATCCGCGAACAACATCAGTTTATTTCTCTCGTAAAAGTTGTGATCTGTTGGTTACAAGAATGTTGTAAGAAAGAAATGTGTACAGTAGTTCAAAAATTATGCAAAGAGGCCTTTTATTGAGCGCATTGATCACTTAGCAACCTAATATTTCCGCAAGCGAATGAAATTGTTCAATGGAAATAAGAATACATACGTAAGCTGTTTAGTGAGCATGTTTTGACGAGAAACTTATTCAAACAAGGAAATTCTATGATTCAGTAACTAGCAGAGTGTTGTCATGGACAATGCTGGAAGCTTTCTTGTTTTTATCTAGCTTTATCTAAATTATGCTTTTTGATTCAATGTGCCTTATTTCTTCTTTCTTCCAGTTCTCATAACTTTCATGAAGACAGATGACCAGATCAGGAATGAAAACATACGGGCAAACAAGGTAAATCACTAGTATGCGCCAAGCGTTCTATATCTCCTCCGGCCCATTGTAATTTGTCACGGATCAGATTAGGAATGACTTTTCAATGTAAATGCACAGAACAATTTAAGCGGGTACAATGTTAATAGGCAGAATTTAACAACCACTTACCATGGTCAAAAAAGAAAGGATTTTCAGAGTCCAATGATACTATAAAACATGATTCATGTTAAGCGCGTGTATCGAACAATTCTGATATAGTTCAGAATGATTGCAACATTGCTTAATTGGATATACTGCTGTGTTAACCTCCGCAAAGAGAAATTTTCAAATTTGGATGTGGATAAATTCTTTGCTTTATTCTTGATACAGAAATGAACAACAGAAGAACTTAAATTGTAATTTCTTTTTCTCTTGTTTTTCAGCAACTTCTAATTGTACTTCGCTTGGGTTTACAGTAATATAGTATAAAAAAAAAATCCCAATCTAAACAACGATAGATTATGCTTAGACTCAGTCTTGCAACCTGTCACCGGTTTAATTTGTTTCCCACTGCCCAAAAAGGCGATAGATCTTACATGTAATAAAAGTTTAATAAATGTAATAAATGATGTTGTGGCTGATAGATTTTCGACCATGGAACAAAACCATGATTTGCATGCACAGGAACTCAGTTCCTGAAAAACACAAAACACGAATTTCTCATGTTAAGCCAACAGAACCAATCAAAATGCTCGACGTCTTTTAGACGTGAGATGTAATGATTAGGGAATCGAATTTCGTTGAAACTTGTTTTAAAAACATGAAAAGGTGAGTAATTATTGCAAGAGAGGAAATAAATTAACCGGTAAAGATAATCATTGCTATCATTTGGCTTTGGCAATCGTAAATCGAAGGTAAGTTAATTTCAAAAGACTCTGTAACAGTCATCGAGATTTCATTGCATTCAAAACTCTCCTTTTTCCAAGAATATCTCAAAAATATAAACCATATGATTACTCATTCAAAATATTACTGAGTTCTGAACAAGATTATCTCATGGTAGACTTTCTTTAAACCTTTGGCCTATTTCTCGGTAAGGTTTCAAAAACAGATATTTGTCCGTTGCAGACACTCCTCAGAAAGTACATAAAATTCAGCGAGCGATATGTTTAGCACATTCTTGTATTACTTCAGTTCACTGAGAGTTTAGTTAGAAATCAGCTATTTCGTCCCTGGTTAGCCTTAAACGCCATTAGGTTTAGTTCACTCGAGAATAAACAGCTTGGCAGCTTGGCGATGATGGTGTAGCCCTAGAAGCCTTTATTCCAATATACCAAATATAGTAAGCGCCAGTTGGTTATGAAGAATTTGTGGAGGATAGTGTGGGGTTGGGGGGGGGGGGGGGGGGGTATTAGAGCCTTCAGCCTCGATCTGCATAATTCTTCAGATCCTACCCAGCCACATTCAATAATTGCTAAGTGTTAATCACGTTCATTGAGTTTTCGTTTGACCTACTCAAGATATTTCATATCATGATTAAACTTCAGTTCTAGTGCACACGTTAGAGGACCTTGATGATGCGATCACGAGTTAAAGAGAACACCATGTTGTTTGTACTGATTTTTTCGCTCACGGCTGGTTTCTGCTCTGCTAAGGACAACAAATCACCAGACACCAAGGTAACTATATATCAGATATTGCCACTACACATTTTTTTAATTACAGTTAAATAACGTTAGTTTATAGAGAAAACTATTTTTGGCAGCCTGTTCAATCTTGTCCATCTTGTAATCATGGTGGACAAACCGGGATGTGGACATACATGACATGTATCCCGGGATCCCCTGGGGCACCGGGTCGAGATGGAGCCAAAGGAGAACTAGGCAGCCCGGGGAAAACTGGGACCCAGGGACCACGTGGTGCTGACGGAAAGAAAGGAGCAAAGGGAGAGCCTGGGATCCAGGGTTCCGCCGGACAAAAAGGACAGCGAGGGGACAAAGGTGACAATGGAAAGCCACGACTGGCTTCACACATGAACTGGAAGGAGTGCGCTTGGAAAAAGGAATACGGCACAGATTCAGGATTGATATATGTAAGTGCGGATCGTCACTTTGTTAACCGAGTTAAATAATACTCTGTTAGCTCAAAGCAAGTAATTTTCACTAAAACGATTGATTGCCATAATGCTTTGGTCAGCAGTCAGCGATAATGAAGGCCGCGTCTTTTGAAGCTACGTAGTTTTGTGTTAAAGTGCGGCCATTTTTAGTTTTACTATACTGTGCCTTTCTTTATTCTTTGCTAACCTTATGAACATGCAGATTTTTTTTTGTCCAGACACCTTACATTAATTAATATCGTTCAACTGATGTATTTTTTTTATAGAATGGAGTAAATACAAATACAATACAACATGGATGCTGTTTCTTTATTTCTCGTTTAGAACTGTGACTTTGTAAAGAATTACACTGACTCTTCCCTCCATGTCTACTATACTGGTAACCTCAGAGTTGGCGGATGTGACCGATGCTGTAGTCGATGGTATTTCAACTTCAATGGAGCCAAGTGCAGCTCTCCTGGAACTATTGACGGAGCATTCTACATGCATACAGGCAGAAACCACCATCTTCACCGTCACCGCCACATTGAAGGTCACTGCAATAACATTCAGAAAGGAAAGGTGCGAGTGGGATTCTCGGTTGGAAAATGCGTCACAGGAAATAAGCTTGCTGACGCCTGGACTGGTTGGCATTCAATGAATCGTATCTTTATTGAGGAAGAACCGAAAGCTCAGCAGTAAGCACGTGTCACATGATGAGCTGCACTTTTCAAAACAGAAGCGTGTTAGACTTGTGTTATGTCTTGACATGGGTAATGAAATGTGTAAAGCAAAGTTTGCTATAAAGTCTGTACCAGCTAAAAATAAAGTCCAGGAGCATCAACTGTTGTAATGTCATACTTGCCTCACTCATTTTCTCTATTGAGTCTTAACAACACAGTAAGTTTCGTAACATTATAAGCTGCCTTTCTCTTCAACTCCCTTGACTCGTCCATCTGAACATCCGGCCGTTACGTTTCGCTCTCAATTCTGAACTAAAACATTTTAGGGGTCACCGCCACAATTTTATCGGGTCAATAGATGAGGTGAAATTGAAACAAAGTATCCTTGGTCATCTTTTACTTTTTTCCTCATAATTGGAACTCTAAAAAATATATGATATATCTAGCGAATTTGTCGGGGGGAAAAAATGCCTCTTTAATTTTTCGACAGAACAATAATTTAGGTAAAGCGTCTGTTATCCACTTCAATATTTTTGAGGCCGGTTCTGAACCGTTATTTCAGGGTTTTTTTTTTTTTTCAGTGCACGCTGTTCTTAGAGTCTCCACCAATTGTAACATAGCTTCTTGAAATTTCTTAAATTCAGAAACCACCTAAAGGGCAGCCCACAAAATGATGGATCCTTTCAAACAACACTCAAATGTGACCGCAGCATATATCGGGTCTGGAAAAATAAAGGCTGTTATTCTGGCTTTATTAAAGGTGTGATCGTAGCCGTTGTGATAGCAACTACAGTAGATTAAAGCAATGCAATTTCAAATGACCTATCACAACTGCGACGATCATTTTGTTCATTTTTAAAATTTTTGAACTTCTTCAATTTAAATCATCACGAAGTTATGAATATATGAAAATCAAATATGAGAGACAACTGCGGGGTGAAGAATTATATGAATTATATGATGCAATGATTTTCTTTCATATAATTCTTCACCCCGCAGTTCTCATGTACGATTTTCATATATTCATAACGTCATCATCATCCTTTCACGGGTTTATAACGAACCAATTCAACGACCTGCTTCCAGAGCGCTGCACAAGTATCACAAAGGTCAAGGGTTCGAATCCCGTACAAGCCTAATTTTTTTTTCCAGGCTTTCTTTTTGCAACTGCATAAGTTGCGTCTATTACTGCGATAATCTTCTTTCATATAATTCAAATCATTATCTTCATTAGAATCCTTATAAGGTCCATACGCTTTCCGAAGGAGTCACCCAACAAGTATGCTCAGTAGCGTTGTCATCTAAATGTATTTTTCGCTACGTTTTGAGCTCGCACCTCAACCTTTAATGGCGAAGTACTATTTACTGTGGAATATGTGGGTTTGGGAGAGGCAAACGCTGTGACAAAAGCAATCATGTAGATCTGTAACAGAAGCATTTAAAAGAAATAACCTTAGAGCACAAAACAATAGGACGTCGAAAGAAAATTAATGTTGACCTTACATCGTACATATTTCTATATGCCTGAATAATAATTTTGGCTCATTTGTTGATTTTTAATCTATTTCGTAGAGTAAAAAGGAAAAAAAGGAAATATGTAAAGGACATGAATAACTGAAGCGCTAACCTGTTTGTACCCCCCCCCCCCCCACCCCTCTCCTGCCCGCCTCCTTCAACCCCTTAGCTGTATCTTGTATAACACCATTATTAAGGACGAAGTACACTCTAGTTGCACGAAATAACCGTGCAGTTGTTAGTGGCGTATCCGGGACAAACTGCCAAGGAACTCACCACACCGCTTCGAACACATGCAGCCTAAACGAGTTGGCTGCGCTTATGTAAAAGCCCAGTAGACATTACCAACCTTGCCTAAAGCGCTAAAGTGTTCTGCCATTTGAGCTATGAAGACCCATACGCAGGTCAATTTGTTGAGTTCATCTCAACCCGTTAAGGGATGAAGAGGGATCTTCAAGTTTTAAAAGTTCTTGATCAAAACGCAATCGTCACTGAACATTATACACCATAACCATGTTGATTTGGTGGGGAGAACCATAATTTTAAAGAGTTCCCGCTCAAGTGGTAAGGATAGTGACAAATGCCACTGATTTTATTACCTTTAGATGATAAAAGACTGATTTTTTTGGAATGAATTGAAATATTTCTTGAACAGTTTGAATGCACTGCAGTCGCCGTATAAAATTCCACGAGCCTTGTTGGAAAGTATAAGCCCCAAAATTTTAATCTTTGTCCCAGTTTCCAAGATTCAACAAATAATGAATGCAACCATTGAATAAATAGCTGCGGAATGATTAAGAGAAAAGTGAATTGGTCATTTCCGAGTTCCAAAAACTCTCACTTTCAAAACGAGGCTAAGTGCGAAACCTTTGTTGTGAAAATGAGATTTATTTCATCATAATTAAAAATCATTTTCACATCAATGGCTTCGCACTTAGCCTCGCTTTGAAAGTGAGAATTTTTGGAACTTGGAAATGGCCTATTGAATCTAACTTTGAATGTTTTTTTCAGGACAGCCCTATAACATGGAATCACAGAAACAGAATCAAGGCAATAACTGAAAGGGAATCCGTAATCCTTGAAAGAGGCTTCTGAGGAAATATTGTTTAGAATAAAGTAGAAAAAAAGAGAAGTATATTGTAAAATAATAAAGAAATTTTCCTGGCCAGAGTTTTATATTATTATACCATGCTAAAACTGAGGCATCTTCCTTTTTCTTTTTTAAAGGTATTTCATTTACCATTAGTTAGTTCCAAACATGGGCTTAGATTTTACATATTTTTAATTTAAGTATCAAAGTCATGAGTTTGAAAAGTTTGAAGTTTATATATTCATAAATACATAGCAGTTCGAAAACTGTATTGCGTATGTACGTTACATAAATAAAGTTACACAGGTCTAGCTATTAACTGTTATAAAATAACTAAGATAGTACGCGCGCTCTGATTGGTCGAGGGGAGTGTTTGCATGAGAGTATGTAAACATGGTTGTGGCGTCAAGATGTTTTGCTTTTCGCGCGCTAATCATACAAGCACCAAATTTGAAAAAGTTTTGGAGTTCAAAACTCGACAAGTTTACTTTATTTGCCCATTCCGTCGTTGGCTGAAACTTGGAAAATCGTTACAAAGAAGGTGTGTCAATTTTTTTTCGCTTAAGGTGACATTTTAAGCTAGGAAAATCAGTATTTTGGGAAGCATCTTTTTGCAAAACAAGAACTGATTACGCGTGCAAGACTTCGTGGACAAGACTTTCCGACTGGTAAGAATTTCTCTTTTAATCAGTGCCATACAAAGAGTTTTGCGTTTTTTCTCGGAAAGTTATTTTATAAAAGCAATAAAAAACTTTTTCCCTGTGTTTGCATAGCCTGATGTATTAAAACACGAGAGACGTTTGGAGAATTCTCGACGGTTATGCAAACCCTCGACTTCGTCTCGGGTTTGCATAACTGTCTCGAATTCTCCCAACCCCTCTCGTGTTTTAATATATCAGGCTATAAAAACACGGAAAACGTTTTCTATTGCTTAATTTTAATCTGTGTACTCAATTACAAATGATAAAAATGCTCAAAAAATTATGAAAAAGAAACAAGTTCAGAAACTAATACCGTATAGTATCAATACTAATATTGTAGAGTATCAATACTAATATTGATACTCTAACCTGTGTTCGCTTTAAGACATGAATAATAAACTTATTCTTAAAACGGTGTCAATCTCAATTATTATGTCAAAAAGTGTCTCACATATTTCGTTATGATGGGTGGCTAATTCCTTAAAGGTTGATAGTAATATCGAGGGCCTCATGACAGCTATGACCAGGGAAGATGATGGCCATTGCTCTCTTCTGTACACGTTCTAATGCTTGCATTAAATATTTAGGAAAACTGTAGTGAAAGACCGGTACCTCATAGTCCATAACTGATTTATTACAACTAAAGTAAAGGATTCCTAAGTCAGTGCGACCAACCTTAGCTCTCTTGTGGTGAACCAAAAGCTTCCGGAAACGCTTCATGCAGAACAAAATTATGCTCGAAAACAGCAATGACAGTGAAAAACTCTGTAAGAAACTCTCTAAAAGTTAAGCAAATTAACAGCATAGTGGAAAATATGTCAATATTTTAAAGGTCCAATGTAATCTTTTCTTCAACATCATTTTCCTAGGTTTAAAAAGTAAAATCTCTCTTGTTTGACCCTAGTGAAATGCTTATTGCAAAGCACAGATATAGAGGTGAAGATTTACGGCAAAAAAAAAAAAAACACACACACACACACAGAACACAAATGGTGCCTGAACTTAGTGTTCTTATTATCTTTACCTTTGAGGAACAGTTCTGTTTTATTCTGGTTTCCATTTCCAATCCTGTTTTCATAATTCAGATTCTGGATTTGATTTGCAGATTCCACATTTTAGGGTTGCCCGACTTTTCATGGATTGAACTGAATGAACATAGCTGGACTAAATTGAATAAATACAATAAAAGAGAATTTACTTAAAATGAGGACTAAATTGGCTACTGAATTGTGTAAATAGTGAACACTGTTACACTTTGGCTTGTCATAGCGGTTGCAAAACTCAGTAAAGAAATGCCAGCAAGTCCATGGAAGACAATCATCAAAAATCAACAGTGAAAGCCTTTAACACCCTCAGTGAAATTGAACCAGCTGATTCAATCACTCATCATATTGAATGCAGAAAATAAAATAGGCCACTTAACGTAAACAGATGCTTCTAAGACTTCCAAGCTCCCACACTGATAAACCGCCCCCTCCCCCCCCAGCCATAGGCCCACCTCTCTGTAAACAAAAAATAAATATATAAAAAGTAAAAGTATTTTGATCAGCACTACTATACCTGTAGCTTGTTTTGAAGCTCTTTTTTTCTATTCTAGTTATACAGCCCCTAGAACATCACCCCTTGCAAAGATTTTTTAAGCCGAGGGCTTATAAGCTGCAGTTTACTAGCCTGTTCCAGGCATTCAGATAGTAGGGCGCGAGAGAAAAATTCACAAAAAAAAAAAAAACGAGGGGAGACTCGCCCCCCATATTAGACCATTGAACATCATGAAACTGAATTGAGTCCGACTAATTAAGTTCGACGTCTGAATCAACCATCGAACTTATTTCATTATATTTGGGTCGACCTAAATAGGTACATGAGAAGATCGACGTTTGAACTGGACCTAAGTGTGCATGTATTTATGCACTATATTTCATTATAAAATGCACTTACATGTAAGTCAACAAAGCTAAATTCTGACACGGCAAATTAACAGACGGCCAATGTCCCCATTTTGCTGTCCAAAATGTACGAGCATACCTAAATGTGCAAGTTTTTTTTTCATTATGAATGTTCTCTTCAAAATATTACTCACATGTATTGGGCCAACCACCTTCCCTTCCGTTCCTGTTAAAGTGAAGGTAGTAAAATATGCAGCATAGTGTGTAGTTTTGTTTTCTTTTGTAGCGGGGAAGCATGAGCCTCCACTAGAACTAGAACGAGAGTCGGAATCTTTCTTCATAATCTGGGAAATTCCAGTCCACTTTGAAGATGTTTTCAAATCATTATGGACATCAATACCACCAGAACACCTTCCAAAGATATTACAACGTTTTCTGGCCAATGCAACATTGATGAAAATGTCGAATATGCTTCAAATTGAAGTGCCGACCGCGATTTTGAACAAGTTGAAATCAGTCAGGCGGAGAGGGGACACTGTGACCAAGTATCAAGAACTCTTTCCCAGGGTCTTTCCCAGGTGTTCCACAGGGATCCCACACAATCGGTTTTTGAACAGCAGTTGATTTTTAGCCTGTGTACAGACGTCCCCCCTCCCTCAGGAAAAAAATCGGGAGAGGAGACGTCTGTGAATCGCCGACGATAATCGTGTTCCCGTTTCCCCGGAATGTTGGGGACAGCCTCTGATTGGTTGTAATGTTAATGCCATGACGCAAATAGTTTCCGCTGTTGTGATTGGTGAATGAACCTCAGAATAGATTTCCCGAGGACAAGCTCAGCCTTTGTGGATATTTGTTTACCGGTATTTGTATTTCGGCTTTCTCGTAAAGGCATGAGAAGTTAAGACCACCGATGTTTGCTGCACCGGTTGCGGATGCTTCTGTCTGTACTGGTCGGTATTGTAAATAAAATAGAAGGCATACAAAAACCAACGTTAACAGCCAAGGCGGGTCAAGCTTACCCCAAAAAGATTCTATTACTGAATTGATTATTTGAAAAAATGAATCCGTTAGTCGTTCCCGTAACTGGTGTCAAATTTAAATCGGCATTCCTCTATGCTGAATGTAGCCTGAATTTCATCCGATTACTTCGAGTCGTTATTACTCCCTCAGTTGTTGAGAGGAGAAAACGACTCGAAGCAATCGGATGAATTTCAGGCTATGCCGAATGAGCAGTGAATATTTTGAGAGAACTTCTCTGCATTTGGTCAGATTGAAAATCTTTGAATGGATTAAATGTCTTAGAACACATTTACATCAAATTCAGGGAAACTGAGCTGGTAGAAATTTCGTAACTGAATCGCGTGTGAATTCACGGCTCATTACGCATGCAAGAATGCCCACAGAGATGAATCTGAAATCTACAACTACCAACGGTTCAGCTTTCGAATAATAAATAGGATCTTAGGAGGTACGCTTGACCTGGCTTCACTGTAATCAGAGATCTTATATCTGGATTTTTGGGTGGACATTGCGAGAAGATGTTCGGCTAGCCTCTGCACAGACGCCATGCAGAGCTATTTTTCGACCTACATGTGCCTTTTCAACTGTCAGCGAAAAAACAAAAAAATAATTTATGCAAATGTATACCGGAACACGATTAACGACGGCGATTCACAGACGTCTCCTCTCCCGATTTTTTTCCTGAGGGAGGGGGAACGTCTGTACACAGGCTATTGATTTTTTCATGATTGCTGTTTGTATAACCGATGTAATGTTATGGTAAATGTGAAAACGTTTGCTTCGTCTGTAGTGGTACATTGTCCTCCTTTTGCCTCAGAAGAGGTATTTTGAGCAAACTTTAGCGGAGAAGAGAAACTGGAGTCTAGTTTCCCGTTTTTTTCCTGTACCCTTTACGAGAAATAAGGTACTTTACTATCTAATAAAATGTTTCGAAATCAACGTTTTGATCCATTTAGTTTGGTTCGATATAACAAAATAAACCCTTTTAGGCGATTAGAGAGTAGAAAAAGATTCCTGAAAGAAAGACTTAGTTACTACAGTTTCAAGTTGCTTACTACACTGCAGTCAGAGGACTGATCAGAAGAAGTTAGGCACAGTCCGGTTTCGGTAGAATTATAAACTTGTATTAAAGTATTAACTGATTTGCTCCTCTTTGACAATCACCGCCGATAAAAATTATACATATGAAGGAGTTTCCAGTATTCCGCTTTGACCATGTCCGTGAAATATAATAGAGATAATAGAGATTTGTAAGAAACTTAAAATCGTCAAATCTGTAAATTTTTCTTCCGCGTTTAATCCTGGAAATGTCACTGATGCCGCTCCTTGTCATCCCGCTCAATAAAGAAACAGTATTTGTCGAAACTTATCTCTGAAAGCGCATTCTGGAAAATGTCTTGATGTCGGTTGCTTTGGTTCAAGACATCAGACTTGACTCCAATGCTGACGTGTGTCTATTTCTTCGTGCAGGGCAATTTGATCTTGAGCCTTTGATCATAACGCGCACACCTTACAACAGCTTTCTTGATTTTCAGCAGATTTTTAGCTTTACTCCTGTCCTCGTCGAAAACTTGTACTCGGCTACCAAACGAAACAGGACTAATCTATTCATGTCTCTTAACCTGGCACCAACGATGATAACTCTTCGTCAAACAGTAGCGCCTAAGAATGATCCGGATTTAGCTCGAGACAATCAAAACTTGGCTCATGCTACCATTACATATACAAGCTCTGCCATACACGTACTAGTGGAGGGATTTTAGAGGGAATACTCGAAGTTAAATGTACACAACTACTACGAATGTCGCTATACAGATGTACTCATTGTGAAATTGTTTTTTTACTTTAACTGAAAGAAAAAACATTTTAAAACCCAAAGCACTGATCCACATTTTTAGCACGTGTTGTTTGCGCATTTTCTGCTTTGCGTGACTCATTTCTACCACAAGAGCAAAGAATCGAAATTTTAATGTTTTGTTGCTGATACTTGTTATCCATTAGAATTAGGAACTGAAATAATCCAATTTCATGACCATGCAGGGACGGATCTTTGGAGCTCATAGACGGAAATTTGTCAAGAATCAAATAAAGCCGAAATAAAGGACGAGTTTCGAAGTTTCAAAATGGGCTCTACTGAAAGAATTCTTCCGCCTGGTACTGATGGAAATATAAAAAGTCTTGAACACTTCCCTGAAATTTAAACTTGACGATCGATTTTTGAAGCAGATGTTGGTCAATAACAGAAATGTAAGAAATAAGGACAAATGAACGCGTTTAAGTTTAGAATTGGTAATAAAGACTCCCTCGATATACGTGAAACTTTTGAGACACTAAAAGGCCGCCGGTATATGACTGACCTGTTTTTTATTAACTAATCAAACGTCGATTTCCATAATCATGTTAACGAATATCCACATTTGGATTTGCCTTGTCTTTAAAAAAAAGCGAAGGCTCACCAATGAATGCAGTGGAGTAGTCACTTACAAAACAATAATTATTGATTCGTAAACAGAGTAGATACCAGAAGTAATGATACTAAATAGCGTAGGATTGATGATATTAAACAACTCAAATTTTAAATTTGCGAACAATGCTTTACTGTTTAGTAAATTTCACTGAACACAAGAAAGACAAAGAAAAGTGACATTTCTGTTTGCTAAGAGGATGAGCTTCATTTAAAAAAGTTCCATTGATGAACAATAAGCTAACAATAGCCACTATAGTTTAAGACATCGAATATTAATCAAGGTAAACTGGACAAAACAAGAACAAATTAAGAAAACTCCACTGAAAATTTTGGATGAATGAAAGAATTATTTTCTATGGTATATTGCGGTCAATACTGTCAAAAAAAAAACGACTAACATCAATTTTACAGGTAAGAACATTTTTTTTTTTTAACAAAACTGATACCTTTATCATCATTGCCGTTCTAATTTTATTCAACAATACAGCGTAAACCGAAATTCAAATTATCATTTTATTTACTTACCATTTGGGGTGAACTGTAAAATGTTTTTATATTTATGTCGAATCGGCTACGTTTTTCTGGTTTGGTCGTAAATACATTAACCAGACTCCCTTTAATATTGTTACAGCTGTATTAAACAAGCTAAGAGTTCCTATACATACTCAGTAAATCGTCTGTGAATATTCAATGTTTCGTGGAATCCCAAGAAGATTTCCATAATAGTTTTAATTTGGTTTCAGTGTACTCAGCAATTTACTGTAATTTTATGCTTCCAAATTATTTGGAAGCATAAAAAGACAGTAAATTTCCGCCTACGAGTCACGGTTTCAAATTTTACCCTTGAAAACACTTTCCAGCTCTAAATCAGTATACACTGATGAAATTTTCTAGATATTTTTGTCAGTAATTATTAGATTACAAAGCAATTGTCGAACTCATTAATTTTTAGGCTACACAATTCCAAAACATAGCTTTTCCACCAGAAGTTTGAAAATCCCAAGCCTACTTGGTGACTATGCGCCAAAACAAACTTTGTTGAAATCTTACCAAAATTTCGGTCTGTTATGTGTATTAGCTTTCAATGAACAGCTCTTTACTTTAGGGCACAATTTCTCGAAGAAAATACAGAGATATTTCGTTGTGCTAAAGCTCTCACAATTGATTACCTGTAGAAAAAAATTGTAACGCTTAATATCAAACAATGAATAGGGGCACCCAACGTC
>OZ037993.1:27273030-27393030 GCA_964035705.1 Porites rus
TGACATGTATCCCAGGAGCCCCTGGGGCATCTGGTCGAGATGGAGCCAAAGGAGACCTCGGCAGCCCGGGGAAAACTGGGACCCAGGGATCACGAGGTGCAGACGGAAAGAAAGGAGCAAAGGGAGAGACTGGGATCCAGGGTTCCGCCGGACAAAAAGGAGAACGAGGGGCCAAAGGCGACAGTGGAACGCCACGACTGGCTTCACATTTGAACTGGAAGGAGTGTGCTTGGAAAAAGGGATACGACACAGATTCAGGACTGATTTATGTAAGTGCGGGTCGTCACTGTGTTACTCGAGTTAAATAATATTTTATCAGCTCGAAGCAATTAATCTTTACTGAAATGATTCATTGCTATAATTCTTTAGCCAGCGCGCGGTCAGCGATGATGGTGGCTGCGTCTTTTGAAGCTACGTAGTTTTGTGTTAAGGCCGGGCGATAATCGGTTTTATTACACTGTGTCCTTCTCTGTTATTAATTTTTTTGCTAATCTTATGTAAATGAATTTTTTTGTCGAACACCTTGTATTAATTAATATTGTACAACTGATGTATTACTTTTTTGTAGACTGGAGTAAATAAAAATAAACTACAATACGGATGCTGTTTCTTTATATCTCGTTTAGAACTGTGACTTTGTGAAGAAATACGCGGACACTTCCCTCCATGTCTACTATGCTGGTGTCCTCAGGATTTACAACTGTAACGGCTGCTGTAGTCGTTGGTATTTCACCTTTAATGGAGCCGAGTGCAGCTCTCCTGGAACTATTGACGGTGCATTCTAGATGGCAACAGGCGGAAACCACGATCTTCACCGTCACCGCCACATTGAAGGTCACTGCAATAACATTCAGAAAGGAAAGGTGCGAGTGGGATTCTCGGTTGGAAAATGCGTCACAGTACAGAAGCTTGCTGACGCCTGGACTGGTTGGCATTCAATGAATCGTATCTTTATTGAGGAAGAACCGAAAGCTCAGCAGTAAGCACGTGTCACATGATGAGCTGCACTTTTCAAAATAGAAGCGTGTTAGACTTGTGTTATGTCTTGACATGGGTAATGAGATGTGTAAAGCAAAGTTTGCTATAAAGTCTGTACCAGCTAAAAATAAAGTCCAGGAGCATCCACTGTTGTAATGTCATACTTGCCTCACTCATTTTCTCTATTGAGTCTTAACAACACACTACCTTTCGTGGGAATAAACTGCCTTTCCCTTCAACTCCCTAATTCGTCCATCTGAACATTCCATTACGTTCCATTTCTAAAATCTTTAAGGGTTCACCACCACCATTATATCGGGTCAATACATGAGGTGAAATTGAAACTAAGTATCCTTGGTCATCTTTTACTTCTTTTCTCATACTTGGAACTCTAAAAAATATATAATATATCTGGCCATTTTTTCAGGGGGAAAACGACAACGCATGGTTATTATTTTTGCCGCTTTAATTTTTCGACAGTACAATATAATTTAGGTAAAGGTATCCACTTTAATATTTTTTAGGCCGGTTCTGAACCGTTATTTAGCTTTTTTGCTTTTCAATGCAAGCTGTTACTAGAGTCCCAACCAACTGTAACATAGCTCCTTGAAATTTCTTAAATTCAGAAAACATATAAAGGGCAGCCTACAAAATGATGGATCCTTTCAAACAACACTCAAATGTGACCACAGCATATTTCGAGTCTGGAGAAATAAATGCTGTTATCCTGGCTTTATTTAAGGTGTGATCGTAGCAATTGTGATAGCAACTACAGTAGATTAAAGCAAAGCAATTTCAAATGAACTATCACAACTGCGACGATCATTATGTTCATTTTTAAAATTTTAGTACATCTTCAATTTAAATCATCATGAAGTTATGATAATATGAAAATCATATATGAGAACTGCGGGATGAAGAATTATAATTAAAGGGGGGAATTTCATATATCCCATGATGCATCGCGGCTAATTTCTGTCTTCTCTCCGCGGTGGAGAGAGCGTTCGAGGGTTTTGAGGGAGATTTTCAACGACCTGAATTTCAAGATGCAGCACATCCAAGGTAAGTTTCAATGACCCCTGTTAATCTTTGATATCTGATTAATAATGTAAAATGTTTCCATGGTCATTTCACGCATTATTGCTCTCGTTTACGACCCTGTTATTAAGCCATGCTGTTTTAACTCGCAAGTGAATATTTATTTAGATGACTTTCAATTATCGAAAACTGTCTTTATTCTAGCAAGGTTTTGCCCTAATTTATTATTTAAATCGGCGGACAAGGGGTGCTTGATACTAGTTCCACGCTCCGATCTCTTTCGACCTCGCGATTTTTATGGGTTTGATTGTTTTGAAATATCGCATTTTCTGCCCTTTCTCCGCTAAGATGCAAGACGAAGGTTTCAATTTCTTTATCCTAAATCCTGCGAAGATGGGACATTTTTCTTGTATTCTCTCTTTTTTTGCTAATCAAAACCAGGCTCCTGTCAAAACACAAATATTATCTCTTGAGGGTATGATGAATGTTTAAATTCAATGTTTTATAGTTATTAAAGCTTTTTTGTCTCATTATTTTAGGTAAAATTGGTTTCTCATGATGGCTTCCGGTCGCAACCGCGCGTGGCGAACTTGAAATATCCAGGCCAGCAAATGTCATGGAATAGCATGCCGTAGGACCTCAACCGGCGTATAAAACCTTTTAAGACATTTTGATAATTCTTTTAGGATCCATTGTAGTGAAGAAGTGGGTGTTTTTGTATACGTATTTTGCCATTTCTTAATAAAGCTTTTTTTCTGTTTATGTTTGACAATGATGCTTAGCTGGTGTTGTGTTACGAAAAATATAGCGATGTCTTTGTTATTTTTATTGTTTGTTGGAGCTATTACCCTCCTTTGAATTGTATCTCCGATAGACGTCATTTTGCACTTTAACGGTCTCGGCATTTTCGACTGCATAAACCGAGCTTGTTGAAGTAAAAGCATGTGCGGTCACCGTACGGTTGATGTACTGCATCGATGAATTATAGAACTGACAATATGAACGCCGCGATCACCAACAAGCAACGAAGAGAAATCTCACACCCAGAATAATATGTATTTATTTCAAGACAAGTAGGTGGAAATCGCTTGTTAATCCATGGAGAGCTTTATCAAGGCACGTTAAAACAGGACGTACTGAAGCAAAGACTTTCCTCGCTAGCCTCTAACAGGGGCACCCAACGAGGATATAGTTCAAAACCAGTTAACATAGCATTGTTGAACGTATTGTAGTCTTTAAACGGTAGATCTAGGTATATTTTTATCCCAAAAAAACATTTCATCTGTTCGGATTTCCTAGCTGAAAGTCTAGTGATCCGAAAATTATAGAGATCAAAACTTACCTTTTCGAAAATTTCAGCCAGGAAAAGGCTACCGAAGATTCTAGGTGGCCTTTTTTAGGGTAAAAATCCGTTAAAAATGGGTAATTATACCATTTTGTAGATGTTCGAAAATCCTAGGAGAGGTAGGCAAGCAAGCAAGCAAGTATACAACAAATGTTCCGAAAATTCTAGATCTCAAATCGTCTTCCGAACAGATATTTTCCGAAAATTGCCGGTGGGTGCCCCTGCTCTAAGAACATTTGTGTGGGCCGCGTTGCTATCGTAAGGCTAGTTAACTCATAATCGGCGGCCAAAACACTCTCTTTGACTTAACAAGAGAGATATTTGGAATAGTAAAACGAAAATCGTAAATAGATCGAGACAGCAAAGGTACAGAAAGTTTTATCGGCAAAACAAGTCGCTTTCGACTGTTGTTCAACTGTCACGTTCCTGCTGAACTGATAGGATCACGTGCGTTCGGAAACATGATAATATGGTATGAAGCGATGCATCATGGGATATATAAAATTCCCCCCTTTCACTGGTTTATAGCGGAGCTCCACGCGCGAAGCGCGCGCGTGGGCGGAGCCCCATAGCTAAGATAATCTACCCATCCCAGAAAATTTGGTAATCACGTGACCGACCGACCGACCGACCGTCCGTCTGCACCACAGGCATACCAATGTTTACTCTCACACTTTCTAGCTACTTTGGGAGCCCAGGAGGAAGCTGATTGCACATCAATCTTGTCATCAATTGACGGCTGTCAAAACAGGGTATCCGCTGACCAGTATCACCTGACCGTAACGCGGGCTCAGGTGTCGACCCATCAAGGTCGAGTATTTTGTTGAAGTTATCCGCTGACAATTTATTCGTTTTCAAATGATTGCAGGCTCACGTTCATTTTTTTTTAAATTCATATCAAATATGTTGTGTTTATGTCAGTATCGCCCCGCACTATTACGATTTTGATTTCCAACTGACCTCAGACGCAAAAATTCAGCCAGTTTTTTTTTAAATACAGGCGGGGAAGACCTTTTCTTACCATGGTCACATGTTGGTCACGCTCCACGTCCAATTTTTATGCTCTGATTGGTTAAAATTTGACAGGTGAGTTCATGTTTCATGAGTTTATGCAGCATCTTGAAAGTTGTTTACTTTGACAGCTGAAGCTGACAGAGTTTTGAGTCAACTTGTGATCTTTTTGACTGTCTTTTTCCACTCGATGTGCAAAATGAAATACAGCTGCTATCAAGAGTGTTCTCTTATTCATGGCTGGTTTGTTTATTGGGTTTTTGGTTGAGAAATGCGTCGCTTGTCAAAGCCGATAATCCGATTCCGGATGGCATCGTTTTTGTTTTCACCTTGCTGGATGCGTGCGAGAATTATAAAGGTTCAAGCGATCCTTGCCTTACTTGATAGCTTTCAGGAGCTGCATCTCGAAATATGCAGAATATGGTAAGCCTGAGTAATTATTGTATTTATATCTAATTTCATGAAGTCCAGCGGCGCAGTTTATGAAGCTAGTTTATGCACGTTTGCATTAAGATTTGACTGAGACACTGATCTGACCTAGTATGAGGTTTGATATAAGCTTAAGCTTACAGAACTTTAAAAAGCCTTTAGTCGATATTAATTCCCCGTAAATAGAAAGAAAATTCTTTCCGAAGAATATTTAGTTATAATTTTGGCTATAGAAAGAAAGCTTTGAGCGATTTTCTTGTCCTGAGTTCATCTTTGAAAACAGCAAACAGGCCCGGGAAACCGGCGGCTTAAAACATAAACGTAATCTTTAAGCTTACTAGTAAAGACTTCAGGATTCTTAGAGACACTTAAATACTCATTTTTTTTCGTGAATGAAAATTGTTGTCTCTGTAAATGTTCTACCGAATTATATTTCTTTATTCATTGTTGGAAGTGTCAAAAGTGTAATTTTCAACGCTTTGCCGTTTGTTTTCAGCCGTTCATAAACATCGCTTGCAGGAGTACTCAAAATGCCGAGCGTATCAAACGCTTTTTAAGGTTACACATCGTTATAAAACCATGAATAAAAAATAGACTCAATAAATTTTTTATCACGTTGAAGCGTAACTCTTTTAAAATTTCTTCGCAAATTTGACGCTTGTCAAAAGTTAGAACCGGCTGGCCGTATAGGTGATTTTGGAAATTTTTTGAACGGTTTCGCTAATTAAAAGTCCACGCGTGCTTCGATAGGCTCGATTACCAGCCGCTGTTCGGGAAAATGAGCCAGCACTCATCCCCCGAAAGAGTCTCTCTTCGGGGAGGATCCAAGACCGGACCCGGGAGACGGCGGAAATCGAGCCTAGTGCTTCGATGGTCCTAAATATTGAATGAATGCAATTTGTCTTGAAAAATTGTGAAATACTGCATTTTGTACGAGGTCTGTATGATAAAAACAGCGCCTCATAGTACTCTTTCTCCTCAGATGTGGTGTATTAAAAAAAAATAAAGGATTGCTTTGCACGCACCCAGATTTATTGGCAAGAAGTTGTAAACTTGTCGATCACAAAAAATTCGGCCTGATTTGTTTCCCACGCCTTATCTACTGTGATTAAGAGCCATAATTGCTCTTAAATTTGACCGAACACCTTTTCGGGTGTACATATAAGGCTATATCAACTCGATACAAGATTTGTTTCACTCCATAATCACTTAACTTTTCAACGGGAGCTTCGCTTTTAGCCGTGGCTAAATCTATATATTAACGAACCAGTTCAATGAGCTGCTCCCACTTGTCTTGTAAGCTCAATTAGTAAGAGTGCTGCACCGGTATCGCAGAGGTCAAGGGTTCGAATCCCTCACAAGCCTGACTTTTTTTTCAGGCTTTCTTTTGGCAACTGAAAAGTTGTGTCTATAACTGCGATGATCTTCTTTCATATATAATTCAAATCATTATCTTCATTAGTATCCTAATAAGGTCCATACCCAACAAGTACGCTCAGAAGCGTTTGTCATCTATAGACTAAATGTATTCTTCGTTACGTTTGAGCTCGCACTCGCACTTCAACCTTCAATGGCGAAGCAATATTCACTGCGGAATATGTGGGTTTGGGAGGGGCAAACGCTGTTGACAAAAGCAAATATGTAGATCTGTAAGAGCACTGAGATATAGCCTTAAAACACAAAACAATAGGACGTCAAAAGAAAATTAAGAGGTAGTCTCCCTAAAAGAAGTCCACTCGATTTCGGACTCGAAAAAACTTTGGCGTTATATTTTTATCATCAACACTACTATCCATCCTAATAACGAAACTGCAGTTAGAATGAGGAAACTGTTTATTTTACTGCCATTCCCAGCTTTCCATTGCTGGAAGACCGTTAGCGGCTAAAATATGCAAATTTTAGATGCCGTTTTACAGGTATTTTAACGATCGTTTAAAAGTACTTCGGGTCATCAAATCCTAGACTGTTCGCACTCATTTGGAAGCATATTATTTCTTCTTGCTGTTCCAATACCATTTAGGCATTATCTTTCTCTAGTCAGCAAAAACTGGTCGTCTTTATTTCACTAACCCAACTAAGAGAGCAAAACGCACGAATAAATGCGTCAAAAACATCATAAAATTCTCAGAAGTGGCACCTAAACTAGACTAAAAAACATGCTTTAGTTAAAGATTAAGAGCTATTTTGTCAAGTTATGAAATAAAACTTGTGGCACAGCACGATCCAGAATTGAAGGACTCGACTTAAATTTGCATATTTGATGCTGAATTCGCATTGCTTGACACCAGCCGCTGGATAGTAAAAAAAATTCTTCATGATCCTACAAAAGACAATTTTCCTGTTTGTTTGTTTGTTTGTTTGTTTTTTTTTTTTTACGTTATCAACAAGAAAAATCGGAAATAGGTTAAGCTTATAGAAGATTAACTTTACTTTTCCACTGACCTTTGTATTAATAGTCTCGGCCGGCCGTTCTTTGTGTTGGCCTTCTTGGTAGTAGATAGCCTGCGCGCAGACGAAATTAAACTCTGGTTAACTCCGGTACTAATCAGAGTTTAGTTATCGTCTGCACGCAGGCTAGGTAGTAGAGTGTGTCGGGAAAAATACGCATTACTCCCTACCCCACCCCCTCGCCCTTTTCTTACTCTCATCTTTTGGAGGGTCGCCCCCACAGTCTGAACGCCTAGAAGAGGCTATTCGACACACTTCAATCGCGTTCTAAACGAACATTTCTGTTTTGCAGATAACATTAACGAGAACCATGTTTCTGCTGTCTAGTGACAGGTGGAAGTATTTACATTTTGCAGCGAGAAGGTCCTTCACACATTCATGAAATGTACATTGAATTAAAGTTAGCTATAGCCGAGTGTCCGAATACCTTTAGGAATTTGATGTTAGTATAAATATTTAGATGTATAAATCTACCGGCCTTCGATTACAAATCTGATTGTCTATGTACAGTGCTAGTGCCATGTTGGTAATGCTGTACGCTATCAATTCCGTGATGGACAGTGAGTGAAGTGACTGAGTGGCCTGACAGTGTTCGGTTGTAACCTGTTTATACCACCATTAAATAAAACCGTTAGCCTGTCAAGTTGTTAAGCTTTGAACGACTAGGGGATTCATATTTGACTATTTTAGGGAAATTTGTACCATATCTTCGTTTCCTCGCATGCAATCTCGCTCGTGTTTTGTTTTTGTTTTTGTATTTTTTTTTTTTCATAAGATTTGTGAAGCATTTGTGTCTTTATATTCTTTGTCATAGCATCTCGGTATGCTGAGACATAAAAGCAATAAGATCCTCTCTGAGTTGCTCAACATTGTCTGCGGTAGGCTGGTGTATCAAATGAGCACCGCACCGGAGTCGCAAAAACGAAATCCGGTAGCGTCTAATTTTAATTAGTAAAATCGATATCAATATGAATTTGGATCCACACGGAGGGTCCAAAGGTCGATTTTTAAAAATATGATCCTAGATCCTTCAGCTAATGTTCAGATGTAGGAATTTTTACATCATTCTCTAGTGAATTAAGGAATGGGGCACTGCAAATTTGGATGGGGGTGGTCTGTTTTAGTAGGGATTTTACCTTTCGCATTAATATTTTAAATTCAATATCTACTCCCCATAAGTATTCATTTTTCATTATTACTTATGTATTATCTGTGTCACGTGACTTGCCACACCCATTTTTGACTTTTTATTTCAATCCAAATTTACACCACTTTATAAATAACACTTGTAATTTAATTCACTTTTTGTCAATGACTATTGACACAAAGTTTATGGAATTAATCGGGGTTTTCTTAAATTATCGACGTTTTGTAAACTATAACGTTTCTTGTTAAGAGGGAGACTGGGACGAGAGAAAAATATCTAATAACTACGAAAGAATGGATAATTTCACAAATCCCCGATTAAGTTAGCTTATTTGACTGTGAATGAAATATTATGGAAAGAAAAACGATTGTGGTCACATTCAGTAAACTGGTGTAATCTGCAAAGTCCAAATTTTACATAATTATGGGTGTGGCTGGTCACGTGATCTAAAAAACGGAGTGTTTAAGGTCCAAAGTGGTTCTGGTCTTAAACGCAGCGGTCTAAGGTTAAAATAAAGGAAGATACTGGAAAAAACAAGATCAAGTCATAAAATCCCGCATGTAACGAGGACCCATTCCTTAATTCACCGGAGTTAACGTGGTAAAATGCAAGTGTCTGTAAGAACAGGGTAATAACCGCTAACAAGACGTGGCGAATTCTCCATGGTACCAAACAATTGTCATGAGTACTCTCAGTAATATGCTTAAAGGTAGGTAATCACGATTTTGACAATTTAACTTCGACCCCACAAGGTTTAGATATGCAAAGGATGCGCTTATCACTTTCTGTTTCACGCGTGTATCTTGTGATATTCAAATCCGTCAGCTCATAAATAATTTCAAATGTGCAAGTGCATCAGCTGACTGTGTAACTTTATGCCATAGTGCAACAGTGATTAATATCAGGACATTTGACTTAAAGCCATTCCCTACTTTTGTCCATAACTTCATTATGTTTGGATCTTCACTTCCCGCGTATTTCTAAATGATTATCTGAACTTGAAATTACGACTACGACAATACCCATTGGCCTTTTTGTCGTTATCTTATCACAGATAAAGGAACTAGTGATAAAGATATTAGAAATGATTTTACGGTTTTATACATACGTGGTCCCATCCTTTAGAATAGATGGTATACGATCTTCGCAATCTCCAGTCCAGTTTAATACATGCCTGTCCTTGGTCCTAATATTCCATTCTTGGTCCTCTAGGCGAAGAACGATGTGCGGCCAAATCGTCCGAATTTATATGCCGATATTTGTGGGTAATCCCTGGGAGGACTCCCATATAAAAGTGAAGGGGCTGCTCGTCGGGAAAATTAATTGAAACTCCTAAGGGAGGACAATGTGGGTGTGGCTCAAGCTTAAACTGACCCCTAAAGGAGATTTCTGTGAGGTCAGCATCACGGCTTTTTTTTTTTTTTTGGCAAATTTCTTTATGCACAGCCCTAAGCGATACCTGAAAGAGCATATTTAGTTACTTTCCGTCCCAAACAACCGAAGTGAGACCAAAATCTGCAAACGACGAGCACTCACGTCACTTTTGTATCGGAGTCCTCCTGGGGAAGCAGATCACCATCTGTTCCACTTGATTTTTCGTAAGGTCAATGATTACCATGTTTTGAGACTATTGGCTCTGCTTCACTTAGTTCAAACTTCGATGGATGACAGTTTCATGGTGAGAAGTAATGGTGTCCTGACATTCGTGTACTTTTATCAGTTGGGAAAAACAGCGTGAACTTCCACACTTTATTTTTTTGTTATACTTTCACTGATGTTGCACGATTCGAAATGTTCGAAATGTTGAAACTATATTATTTGCGTGTGCCAATTTCTTTATTAAGTGGCTGCGATGCAAAAGTAAAATGAAATGGAAAATTAAATGAAGCTTGGGAAGGTATCTTTTACTTGCTGAACTAATTTTTGAACAATATATATCATTGGCAAAGGGAAAAAGGGAATTTTAATATAGCTTTGGTGGGAAAAGGAGGCATATCTTACTTAAAAGTGGCAAGTTTTTGAATAACTGAGGATTTTGCTGTGACAGCAGCCGGTATCGTCACGCAACGCGAATTGAACATTTGCCTAAATTTAAGAGTTGAAACCTTCAATTCTGAATCGCGTTGTGCCACAAGTTTTATTGCATAACTTAACAAAATAGCTATTAATCTTTAACTAAAACATGCTTTTAGGTCTAGTTTAGGTGCCACTTTTGAGACATTTCTGATGATTTTGAGGCATTTTGAGGCAGTTTGCTTTCTTAATTGGATTAGCGAAATAAACAGAAAATGCCTAATGTCATGCCTATGTCAGATAATGCCTAAATGGTATTGGAACAGCAAGAAGAAGTAATATGCTTCCAAATGAGTGCAAATGGTCTAGGATTTGATGACCCGAAGTACTTCTAAAAGATCGTTAAAAAACCTGTATAACAGAGACTAAAATTTGCATATTTTAGCCGCTAACGGCCGTCCAGCAATGAAATGCTGGGAATGGCAGTAAAATAAACAATTTCCTCATTCTAACTGCAATTTCGTTATTAGGATGGATAGAAGTGTTGATGGTAAAATTATAAAGCAAAAGTTTGTTCGAGTTTAAAATCGAGTGGAACGCTTTTAGGGAGACTGCCTCTTCTCTTCAACCTATACGTTAATGTCTAGCTTTTTCATTCAACAATATTTTATCTGTTTCGTTTGTGCTACCAAATGGCACCAAACTCAATTCTCTTTTTTATGCTGACGACCTTATTTATATTATCACGATCGAAACTAGGATTACAAAATTGCCTAAACAAATTGTCTTCATATTGCAACTCCTGGATGCTTAAAATCAACCCCAAGAAAACCAAAATAATGGTTTTCCAAAAAGGCACAAAAAAATGTGATTATGTTTTTCACATAGGCAATGAAATGATAGACATTGTACAAGACTATACTTACTTAGGGACTCGCATCTCATCTCCCGGAAATTTTACACTCTCACTTAAAAATCTTCGACAAAAAACCCTTCATGCTCTATTTAGTCTAAGACGCCACACTGATTTTAGTAAACTGAAACCTTCTCTTGCAAATAAAATTTTTGACACAATGATCTCACCGATTTTAACTTACAATAGTGAAGTTTGGGGTGCCTTTGTGAAATCAGATTTTAAGTCATGGGATAACTCCGGAATCGAAAAAACTCATTTACACTTCTGTAAACGATATTTAGAAGTCCATAACAAGTCATCCAATGTTGCATGCAGATCTGAACTTGGCAGATTCCCTTTGATCATTGATATAAATAACAAGATACTTAATTACTTAAACTATCTCCAAGAAAAAGATGAAAACTCTATAGTTAAACAATCTTTAAAAATATCTGTTGACCTTTATCATAGTGTTCAAAATAGGTTTTATTCCAGTCTTAAGAAGATGACTGACTACTATGATTTCCCAGGCTTTAATTGTAATTTACTGAATAAAGGTAAAATTAAGCAATATGTAGATCTTATGCAAAAGAAATATATCACTTACTGGAATCATACCCTTCAATATTCACACAAACTTAACTTTTATTATAAAATCAAAACGAATTATAGCCCTTCTGTCTACCTAGATCTAACAAGAAAGAACCCTCCTAGGAAAACATTAGTGAAACTGAGAATATGCAGTCACAAACTTAGGATTTAGACAGGTAGATACGACAATATACCACGTGACGAAAGGTTATGCAATCTCTGCAATTGTAACAGAATTGAAGATGAAACTCACTTTTTATTAGATTGTCCAAGTTTTTCTTCGATAAGAGATATGTTCTTCTCTAAACTAGAACCTAAAATACCGTTTCTACGACTACAATCACATGAGTCCTTATTATCACATCTGATGAATTCTACTGACTATTTTATTAACATCCAATTAATTTCATTTATATCAACTTGCTTTGAATTGAGAGACAAACTTATCTCCGGAATAATTAATCCTACTGATGGTTAGAAATAAACAATGATTAATAAGTTTCAAATTATTTTAAATATTTAATTTACAAGGAATCAATGATTAATTTCAAGTAGCTTTTGCAATACTGTAATACTTTGTTATGGTCATGCAAATAAAGCTTATTGTCTTACCGTCTCTGCCTCTTAATGTTGATCTTACATCGCATCGTACAAAGTTGACCATAGTTCTATGCCTGAATAATAATTTTGGCTCATTTGTTGATTTTTAATCTATCTCGTAGCGTAAAAAGGAAGTGAGCTATTTTTAAAATATACAACGAAAATATGAATATAAAGGATATGAATAATTTGGGCGCTAACTTGTTTGTACCCCCTCCACTCTCCACTCCCGCCCGCCTCCTTCACCCCTTTAGCTCCTCCTAGCACCCCATTATTTGCATTCAATGACGAAGTACACTCCAGTTGCACGAAATAACAATTGTTAGTGGCGTATCCGGGACGAACGGCCAGGAAACGCACCACACCTCTTGCGCTTGCGAGTTGGCTGTGCTTATGTATAAGCCCAGTAGACATTAGCAACCTTGCGTTAGCGCTTCAGTGTTCTGCCATTTGAGCTGTGAAGACCCATAGGTTGGGAGCAGATCAATTTGTTGAGTTCATCTTAACCCGTTAAAGGGATGAAGAAGGATCTTCAAGTTTTAGAAGTTCTTGATCAAAGCTCAATCGTCACTGAACATCATACACCATAACCATATTGATCTGCTGGAGACAACGATATTAATAAACTGCAGTCCCCACTCAAGTGGCAAGGATAGTCACAAATGCAACTGATTTTATTACCTTTAAATGATAAAAGACTGATGTTTTCTGAATGAATTAAAATATTTCTACAAAATTTTCATTGGAATGTACTGCAGTCGCCATATAAAATTCCACGAGCCTTGTTGGAAAATATGTACCCCCGAGTTTTAAGCTTTGTCCCAATTTCCAAGATTCAACAAATACTGTGCAAGCATTGAATAAATAGCTGCGGAATGATTATGAGAAAATTGAATTGAATCAAACTTTGAATGTTTTTTTTTTTCTGGGCAGCCCTATAAGGGACCGGTCATTATTTATCACCAGAGGGGGGATCAGTCGTAACTGAGAGCCCAAAAGAGGGGGATCACTGAAAATTTTGGAAGGATTCACAGGGGGGACCACTCAAATCTGCTTGAACAATGCCAGTTTGAAAGCATACAACATAAATGTGCCCATTCTGCTGGGAGATGATAGCATTTGCAATCTCAATTTGTTCTAACACAACTTTATTTAAAAAACGGAAGTCTGTCCTACTGGCGAATGTGTGCATTTCAATTTATATCGAGAAAACTTTGTTTTAACGCTTTTATATTTTTCCTTTTATAACGTGCTCATGACTTAGCTAATATTCATCTTTAAACATGACAGGTGAATTCTAAATTGTGAACTATATAAACTTCTGATAACTGAAACATTGTAAAAAGCGTGTTTGTTTAAACATAAACCATTTATCGCCTCTCCAGGAATGGGCGTCCTGTGTCAGCTCTATACTAAATTCGATTCAACTGCTTCATCTGCCTCATCTTGAGCCTCATCATCCCATTCAACAACTTCATTTGCCTCTTGAGCCTCGTCATCCGATTCAACAGCAACATTTAGTCCCCTTCGGCAGGTTGACCCTGGACTTCGTGCCCTTAAAATGGCCGCTACTTGCTCTAGATTTTTTGCTAGGGTCGTGCTAAAAATACCCTTTTCTAGTAGCCATAGCAAAGGGTCTAGATGCAAACGCCTTGTTAGTTTCTTAGCAAAGTCAGCATTGATGCTATCTACAGGAGTAACTCTATCATTCTCTTCGATTGAACCGAAAATTTGCCCCGCGACCTCGATTGAGGTCAAGTTTCCTAAGAGATGACGTGCCCTCTGCTTGAGTCGCTTGTCCTTGGTTTTTCGGACCTTCCTCTTATTTTCCTTCTTTCTTCTTGACATTGTTGATTTTCTCGCGCACAAAGGAAACTTCTTTGACAGGTTAATATGCGCTGTTGTCAACTTGTTGGATGCGGACTGAAGTTCCTCGTGCAGTGTAGTGATTCGCCTATGTGCTTCTTCTAAATAGGCCAACTCATCGCCTACAAATGACTTTAGAATGTGGTCCTCTGAAAATTGTCGCTAAATATGACCTGCTGATAGGGACTTGGCGGACTGCTATTTGGCACTCTAAAAAAAGTAACTTTGCAGTTTCAAGCACTGATTGCAGTTTCAAGCACTTTGCAGTCTTAAGCAAGATTGCTTGTATGTCAACTGAATTCAGATGTCTGGATCCAGACTAGAAAAAGACACGGATCAAGAGACACTTTTAAAAAAAGACTGCGCGATAACGGCTTTATTATGCTGTAAGTACATCATAGTTAGAAATACTACCATACATACATACATACATACATACATAAACTTTATTTATCCTCGGATTTTAGTGTAGCTTACATAGCTAGTATCTCCGATCCTAACTAATTTTAAAAGTTACAACATATATAATATAATATTAATTAATGTAGTATTAACTAAAACTGTGCACTAACAATTTGCGCTTAAATTCACTATAATCTACAGTCTTTCTAAAGTGATCAGGTAGAGAATTCCAGTACTTAACAGATGAATAGCTAAAGGAATTTAGACCATATGTGGTTGTAGACGGCTTAGGAAGTGATAAAATATTAGTACCCCGTAGGGAGTAAGCAGTAGATCTTAACTTGATCTTAACTTGATCACTACCTGTATATGAACGTTTAAAACACTAAATATACACGTCGAAAGGTGAATATGGGTACAAAGACATGGGGGGGGGGGGGTGGGGATCACGAAAGTTATATATAGTTATGAGGGGGGATTACTTCAATAAAATAACATTTAAAGGGGGGATGGGCTAAATTTCATCGTGTTTAGCCCAAAATCCTCCGAGCCCCCCCAGGCGATAAATAATGACCGGTCCCTAACATGGAATCACAGAAACAGAATCATGGAAACTGAAAGGGAATCCGTAATCCTTGAAAGAGGCTTCTGAGGAAATATTGTTTAGAATGAAGAAGAAAAAGAGAGAAATGCAAAATAATAAAGAAATTTTCCTGGCCAGAGTTTCATATTATTACACCATGCGAAAACTGAGGCCTTTTCTTTTTTCTTTTTAAATTAAAGGTATTTCATTTACCATTAGTTAGTTCGAAACATGGGTTTACATATATAGCAGTTCGAAAACTGTATTGTGTATGTACGTGACATAAATAAAGTTACACAGGTCTAGGTATTAACTATTTTAATCTATGTACTTAATTAAAAATGATACAAATGCTCAAAAAATTATTAAAAAGAAATAAATTCAGAAACTCTAAACTGTGTTCGCTTTAAGAATAAAATTATTCTTTAAACGATGCATTCACAATTGTTGTGTCAAAAAGTGTCCCGATCTCACATATTTTGTCATGATCGGTGGTTAATTCCTGAAAGGCTGATAGTAATATTGAGGGCCTCATGACAGCTATGACCAGGGCAGATGATGTACATTACTCTCTTCTGTACGTGTTATAATGCTTGCATTAAAAATTTAGGCAAACTGTAGTGAAAGACCGGTACCTCATAGTCCATAACTGATTTATTACAACTAGAGTAAAAGAGCCCTAAATCAGTGCGAGCAACCTTAGCTCTCCAAAAGCTTCGGGAAACGCTTCATGCAGAACATTATGCTCGAAAATAGCAAGGAGAGTGAAAACCTCTAAAAGGCAAAACTCCATAAAGAAATGCAAGCAAGTCCATGGAGCACAATCATCAAAAATCAACAGCCAGAGCCTCTAACATCCTCAGTGAAACTGAACCAGTTGAACCAATCACTCATCATGTTGAATGCAGAAAATAATATAGGCTACTTAACATAAACTGCTGCTTCTAAGCTCTCACACTTATAAGTCCCCTTCCCCCCTTCCTCCCCCAGTCATAGACCTAACACTCTGTAAACAAAAAATAAATATATATTTGATTATAAGCTTTCATGGATATGAGCCCCCCTCGAAATGTATTGAAATGAATTTGATTTACCATTGAAGTTTTGAGGCTTAATTAAAAACCAGTAAATGCAAAAACCATTTTGATCAGCAATAAATGCTATTATAACCTGTAGCTTGATTCGAAGCTCTTTATTCTAATCTAGTTATAAGGCCCCTCAGCATATGCCCGTCCATTTATAAGCCGCAGTTTATGAGATTTCAATACTTTTTGACACGAATGGCACTTTGCTTTAACATTATATGGTACTTATTATCTGTAAGGACCAGTTCAAGCATCGATCTCTTCATGTACTGAACCTAATCCCTTTAATTAAGTACATGAAGAGATCGACGTTTGAATCAATTAAATTAATTTGGGTTGACCCATAAATTAAGGTCGAGTGGCACACATGGAAATTTCGACTGTGGAGCAACTTCGTTCTTAACGTCGAACTTCTCATGTGCCTGTTGATTTACAGAGTCCTCATTTTACTGTCCAAAGTGTACGAGCATACATAAATGTACAAGTTTCATTTTATTATGAATGGCCAAGTATTCCAAAGTTCTCTTCAATATGTATACTTACACGTCTTGGGACAGACACCTTCCCTTCCCTTCCTGTTAAAGTGCATGTAGTAAAATATACAGCATAGTGTATAGTTTTGTTCTCTTTTGTAGCGGAGAAACATAAGCGTCCACTAGAACGAAAGTCGGAATCTTTCTTCATAATTTGGGAAATTCCAGTCCATTTTGAAGATGTTTCGAAGTCATTATAGACATCAATACCATCAGAACACCTGCCAACGGTATTACAATGTGAATGTTTTCTGATCATTGCAACATTGATAAAAAATGTCGTATATGCTTCACATTAAAGTATTAGTCAGGCGTCAGAGGGACACTGGGACCAAGTATCAAGAACTCGTTCCCACCTGTTCACCCACAGGCAACCCACACAATCTGTTTGTACCTACTTGTGTAACCGATATAATTTTATGGTAAATGTATACGAATTAACCGTTTGCTTCATCCGTGGCGGTATATCGCTTATTAGTATTTACCAAATCAGTGAATAGCAATTTTCGCGCGTTTTGATTCGCTCCCGTAACTCGGAATATCCTTGGCTATTCACTGCGACCGGAGCCAAGATGGCGTCTCGTTTCGAGATATTTTCGGAAGACGAAATTTGTGCGATAAAATTGAAACAGTCGAACAAACAAATACCAAGACTAAACGACGAACTTTGGCTTACCAGTGTTCACTGGTAGGTTGAAAATTATTTTCAGGCTGAATTTGCAACAAAATCGTAAAATGCACTTGACAAAATCCCCAAAATGTTTGTAAATTATAAACAAAATTCCTACTAAGTGACTTTTTTAATTTACAAAAAGTTACTTTTTTCAGTTTGGTAAGTATATATACTAAAACAACTATCCCACTCAGGGTCGGTGAACAGTGCTAGATATACACCTTCGGTATATATCCACACCACTATTCACCTCCCCTTCCGGGGATAGTTGTATAATATGTGCATGTTTAAGGCTAAATAAGCGTTGTGTTACCTTGCCTTCGGTAAATTGTCGTTCTTTTGCATGAGAAGTGGTATTTTGAGCGATTTTTGCTGAGAAGAGAAAATTCGTATTTTTTTCTGTACCCTTTACGAGAAATAAGGTACTTCACTATCTGATAAAATGTTTTGAAAACAAACTTTGATCTATTGTACATCAATAAAACAAAAAGAACCCGTTTAGGCGATGAGAGAGTAGAAAAATATTCTCAGAACGTGAAAGACTCGGTTATTACAATTTCAGTCCGGTTTCAGTAGAATTAAAAACTAAATTAACAATAAATTAACTGATTTATTCCTCTTTGACGATCACCGCGGATAAAATTATACATTTGAAGGAGTTTGCATTTCGCTTTGACGATATCCGTGAAATACAGTAGAGAGTTATAAGAGACTTGAAATCGTCAATTTTGTAATCTTTTCTTCTGTGTTTAATCTTGGAAATGTCAATGCCGCTGCTTGTCTTTTTGCTCTCTAAATACCCCGAAAAGAGAAAAAAGAGAAACAGTATTTGTCGAAACTTTTCTTTAAAGCGCAGTCAGGAAAATGTTTTGATATCAGTTGCTTTGGTTCACTGAGACAGAATTGAAACCAGTATCCTATGCTGACGTGTGTCTATTTCTTCGTTCGTGAAGGCATGATCTTGAGCCTTTGATCCAAAGGCGCACAGCTAACAACAGCTGTTTTTTTTTATTTTTTGGCAGATTTTTAGCTTTACTCCTCTCCTAGTCGAAAACCCGCACTGATTTTCCCACCAAGCAATTCAGGACTTATCTATTTATGTTTCTAAACCTGGCATTAACGATGATAACTCTTCGTCAAACATTAGCGCCTAAGAATGATCCGGATTTTAAGCTCGAGACAATCAAAATTCCTATGCTACCATTACACACAAGCTCTGCTATACACCGTGGCGTGATAGTGGAGGGAGGTTAGAGGAAATATTTGAAGTTAAATTTACACAACTTAATACGAATGTAGCTATATAGATGTACTCATCGAGAAAATGTTTTCTACTTTAACTACTGCATGATCCACATTTTTAACATGTGTTTTTTGCGCATTTTTGCTTTGCGTGATCCATTTCCACCACAAGAGCAAAGAATCAAAGTTTGTGATGTTTTGTTACCGATATTTATTATTCATGAGCACTAGGAACTAAAATAATTCAATTTGGCGACCAGGGACGGATCTTTGGAGCTCAAAGACGGAAATTTGTCTGGATCAATTAAAGCCAAAATAAAGGACAAGTTTCGAAGTTTCAAAATGGACTCTACTGAAAGACTCCTTCCGCATGGTACTGACAGAAAAATTAAGAGTTTTAAACCTTGCCTAAATAATTAAACTTGGCGATTGATTTTTGAAGCCATTTTTAAAGTCAGTCAATAACAGAAATGTATGAAATAAGGACAATTGAACGCCTTTAAGCTTAGTAGCGGTAATAAAGACTCCCTCGATATACGTGAAACTTTCAAGACACTAAAAGGCCGTATGACTGATCTGACTTATTTATTCAGTCTTTTATTAAGTAATCAAACATTGGTTTCCATGATCCACATTTGGATTTGCCTTGACTTTAAAAAATGCCAAGGCTCACCGATGAATGCAGTGGCGTAGTCTCTTTCAACTAAACACGATTCATAAACAGATTAGATACCAGAATTAATGATACTAAACGGCGTATATCCGACCGAGGTTATAAACCATTAACTTGGTTCTCGGTTTTGTGCAGTCCGTTACGTTATACAAATGTTGTGGGTTTTTTTTATTTTATAGAAACGATCTTACCTGACTCAACAGAGTGTACGTAAACAACATAAGTCATTCCACACTCGTAACGTGAGCTTGGGACGCATGTCATGTAATCATCGAGAATATGGTTTCTATTTTAACTGAAAGAAATGGCATTTTAAAAACCTGAAGCTTTGATCCACATTTTTTAACATGCATTTTCTGCTTTGCGTGACCCATTTCTACCACAAGGGCAAAGAATCGAAGTTTTAATGTTTGTTACTGATACTTATTATTCATTAGAATTAGGAACTGAAATAATTCAATTTGAAGACCAGGACGGGAGGACGGATCTGTGGAGCTCAAAGACGGAAATTTGTCAAGAATCAAATAAAGCAGAAATGAAGGACAAGTTTCGAAGTTTGAAATTAAATTGCCCTCTTCTCCCTTCCCTTCCGCGTGGTACTGACAAAAATATAAAAAGTCTTAAACACTTGCCTGAAAAATTAAACTTGGCAATGGATTTTTGAAGCTGAAGTCAGTCAATATAAAAAAAGAACAATTGAACGCGTTCAAGTTTAGTATTGGTAATAAAACTCCCTCGATACACATGAGACTTTCAAGACACTGAAAGGCAATTTGACTGACTTGTTCGGTCTTTTATTAAGTAATTAAACATTGATTTCCATGATCATGTTAACGAATAGCCACATTTGGATTTGTCTTGTCTTTAAAAAAAAGCCAAGGCTCACCAATGAATGCAGTGCCGTAAAACAGAAAATAGAAGGGATTCCCGTCACGAGTTGGTTTAATTATTGGCTTGCATTAAACCTATGAAAAAATGATATTTTGTTTTAATAGTAAGTAGATTTAGTGTGTAGTACTTCTTGATTTTTTTGCAAAGGCACAAGAAGCACAAGAATTGATTAAAAATTGTGAGTTAAACCTCTATGTATCACGCGATGGCCTGTCTCACTGTACCAAGCACGCGTGCTGAACAAGAATGCTGTATCATGACAGACTAGAAACAATAGACAACTCCTGAGGAATAAGCTAACAATAGCCATCTTAAAATATCGAACATTAATCAAGGTAAACTGGACAAAACAAAAACAAATTAAGGAAACTCCAAAATTTGGGATGAATCAAATAATATTTTTTTTATGGCTAGTATTGCGGTTAATACTATCAAAAAAGACGACTGACATAAATTTTACCGGTACTGGAGAAAATACCTTTATCATCATTGCCGATCTAATTTTATTTAACAAAATAGCGTAAACCGAAATTGAAATTATCATTTTATTTACTTACCTTTTCAAGTGAACTGCAAAATGTTTTTACATTTATGTCGATTCGGTTATTGTAAGTTTTTTTTGGTTTGGTCGCTAATACATTGATCTGACTCCCGTCAGGAGCCGATTATTGTTCCTGTATTATAACGATTTGGTTACGTTTTACTGGTTTTGCCGCTTGATAAGAGTGATCAACCGATTCTAAACGATTATTCGTTGTTGTAAAACGCCAGAAAATTCACATGATTTCGACTCAAGTGTTTCTTATAAATCGCCTGTGAATATTTGATGTTTCGTAGAATAGCCAAGTGATTTCCAAGATTATTCTGGTTCAGTTAATTAATTTGTAATAACCAATTTGGGACCATGAAATTACCGTAAAATCGCTGCATACAGGGCAGGTACGTTTTCCGCCAAATTCTACCTGTGTAGACACTTTTAAAACAACTTTATTACAGTCAAACCAGGTGAAGCGTTCCCGTCGCTAACGAACTAATAAATTCATTAACGGAAAAATTATTTCGTTTATTGATTCAATAATCCATTCATAAAATGAAAAATCCAATATTCATATTTAGCCTCGATTCCATAATCGAATGTTGATTCGATTACTGTTTTTTGAAAAACTACACTTTTTTTTCTCCTTTTTTTCTAAGAGTCGAGTTCGGGCGAGTTCTGAATTTCAAACCCAAACAAACTGTTACATGTACGTCATTTTGTTTCCAGTAATCACTGCAACGGACCTGACCTCTTAGGAAACACGATAGTTAAACTAAGGTCAGTGTATGTGCGGTGATTGGTGGATTTCGATCCCCGGCCTTTGTCAATTTCTTGGCGTTTGCGGTCTGTCTCTTCTAGCTGTTATCTTGATTAAAGGCAATTATAAACGCAATCGTAAACGGCAGGAAAAGGGAAGCAAATACGATTGAACTCAACAGACAAGAATAAAGAACAAGTAGATTTGTTCATAGACCAAATCAACATTTAATTATTGAATCGAGGTCCAATTTGACTGTTGGATTATTCATTTTATGAATAGATTATTGAATCAGCAAACGAAATCATTTTTCCATTAATGAATTCATTAGTTTGCTAGTGACGGGAACGCTTGACCTGGTTTGACTGTAAAAACTCTAGTAAAATAACCTGCAATATGTCTGATTGTTAGTCGGAATTGGGTGTTACTAAACAGAGTAACGCAGTAACGAGTAACGAGTAACGGAGTAACGAGAAAACGAGTAACGGGATAAAAATTCAAGAGGTTAAAAAAATAAATAAATAACTCCTAATGAAAGAAAAAACAGAAATTAAATGGTTGTAATATCCTAATAATGACCTTCAGTTTAGCAATCTCAAAAAATATATGTATTTGTATCTGTAATTGGGGTCAAAATGAGTTCATGTAATTGCATGTTATCTGAGGGAGTGAAATTGCAACTAATACAGGCACCAATAGCTGTGACGATCATCTTAACTCATGACACATATTTCACTAGGAACTCGGCTCTGTCACCGGCGAACGCCATCTTGGAGTTCCAAGTAGATATGTAGGGGTCCTCTTTGCTTACTTTGATTACCTGCTAGAATCATTTGGGTTCAAAACTTGTCAATTTGGAGGATCTCAGCTCTAAAATAACATCTAGTAAACCGGCCGCTTTCTCTTTGTTTGTTCTGTTTCTTCTTGTTTTGTTTCGTTTATATTCAGCTTTTTTCTGGGGACGCAGGACTTATTTGACTTAATGGAATTGGCTACCACTTTGAAATATTATGAAGTAGCCAACTAGATCCTGCAAAAAACGAGATAATTTCATGCCCACTGGCAATAACTGTGTTTCGTTTATTCTGCATTGATTGATGATAAAGCAAACGTAGAGCAAACCAATCCATTTGAATGTTTCTTTTCTTTACCTTGCTTCAATTTAAAATCGATCTAAAAACTAGTCTCGCTCTGCAATCCTATTTTGCAGCCAGTATTCAAATTTCAGAGTCTTTACATCGGGAGTATTTTTAACCATGATTTATAATTCCTTTTAAACTGGTAAAAACGTTCACTATAATTAACTTTTAAAAGGTGGTTACTGTATTAAGTTGAACCCCGTATTTTCAAAAGGAGTTAAAAGAGACTGAAAGTTGAACAGGAAAGTTAATAACCCCGGGAGTCTGTAGCGAGAAAACTGTTTCTAGGCCTTGGCAATCGAGTACTTGGTTAGTTGATAACCGTAATAAGGGCCCAACAAGGTTCTATAGCTATTTCTACTAAGAAATGAAATAATTGAGGCAATAACAAAGAAAATCTGTGCCTCACCTAGCTTCCTTCATTGTTGCTCCTCGGTCTCCTCGTGGCTTTGAGAAAATAACCGATCGCCCTATAACAGCCCGGTAGCCAGGTGACGTTTTCGGCGCGAAAATACCTTCGACTTTGCTGGAGGGAGGGGTAGAGGGGGTTGACATCGCTTGTTTTAATCACTTTTGGATTACACCTATTTTTCGAGATTGGTAAAGGGTCATTATTAGGATATTACAACCATTTTTCTGTTTTTTTCTTTCATTAGGATTTATTATTATTATTTTTTAACCTCTTGAATTTTTATCCCGTTACTCGTTTTCTCGTTACTCCGTTACTCGTTACTCGTTACTGCGTTACTCTGTTTTGTAACACCCGTCGGAATTACCTGAGGGATTCTAAAACCCATTGATTTTTAGGCTGTACAACCTCAAAACGTAGCTTTCAAAAATGCTATTTTCTCACCCCAAGATTGGAAATTTCAAAATACCCAGTCTTATTGGGGGCTAGTGCGCCCCACAAATTTCCGACTATTAGGAATGAACCAATTGTGAAGCGTTCCGCAAGTCAGACCACAATTTTTCGTAAAAACTACAGGAATTTTTTTCGAAATACTAAGGTTATTTTATCAAAGGGTGACAAAGCTAAAAGTGCAGGCAAATTTCCATTAAATTAAGAGTGTTTGAAAAGAGCGTTATACATTTCAAAATAGTTTGGTTTAGAAGCCGTACGTGTTCAGTCATTTTCTTCCCCGTTCTGTGTGAACTATAAACGACCTCAGTGTAAGGAGTTTTAGACTAAGATAAAATTTCTGCCAGTTACCATTTTGCTGCTGACTTCCCGTTCTTATTCAAAAATTAGCTGTGGTGAGTATAATACTATTAATTTTTTTTGTTGATTTTAGCGAAAACGATTCTGAACTGTCGCTCATGTTTGCAGAAGAAACTGATTCGAATTCAGCGATAAACAATCATGCGTCAAAAGGAATCCTCTAGGTAAGTAAAACTATCCATGTTTGGTTTATTTTCGTTTACTATCGTGAACGCGTAAGATAACATTCGCGTTCTAGCTAAAGTAGAAAATGCCAAGATGCGCTTTCAATTCAACAATTATTTGTCAAGCAAAATAATTTGATATCGATTTACCGTTTTTTTTTTTTTTTTTTTTTTTTTAACGCTCATTTAATTGATAACATGATGAGGAAGGCGGACGCCGAGATTTCTACCATGTAGGTGAGTCTAATAACTGAACTATAGAATCACTGTTACTTTTCAGTTCACAAAGGACAACCTAGTATTTATCAATCCCAACCCTCACTATTCGTTCCTCAGTAAACCTACATGTAATTGGTATAACTGCTACATATCTTTATCCAAGAACTAAAGGCATATACTAAAACTGGACCAGCTTAAGAAACTGTGAAGTCAGTGCCGGTCTTTCACAGCATGCAGTTTCGACCGTTACTGATTTCTTTTCTTTTTTCATGAAAAAAAAAATCAACCTATATTAGGAACGATTAAAAATTGAAGTGGCCATGAAAAGAAGCTCTTAGTAACTTACTTCTTCCAATTTCTCTGCTCTTTAATATATAAATTTTTTCGCTTTTATGAAAATGGAGCCTGAAGTCTCTGTTTTTTTCGCACAGAATAAGTGACAGACTGTGAACCATACTATTTTGTCTGCCAAACTAAAACAGCTACCCTTAAATCCGTACATTATCAATTGGTATCAGAGTTTCCTCTATGCAAGACAACAACGTGTTGTTAGCTATAATTTTTTAGGACATTGGAAATCTGTCAATAGAGGAACCACACAAGGTAGTGTAAGCGGACCGTATCTTTTTAATATATTTTTGAATGACTTGGAGATTTTCTTTAATGGTTGCCCTGTTCTTTTTAATTACGCCGATGATTCCACTATAGTTTCGCCTATTACTAGGAACCGTGACCCGTCTGCCGACTTAGTAGGACAGTTCTTAACCTGGTGCAAAGACAATAAAATGGTCTGCAACCCTAGTAAATGTAAAGAGCTGGTTGTTAGAAAGAAAAATCACAATGTACTCTACTCTCCAATTAAAAATATTCCTCAATGTAATAGCTTCGTTTTACTAGGAGTAACTCTACAGAGTGACGGGAAATTCAATGAGTATGTAAGAACCAAGCTTATCAAAGCAAACAAGTGTTTACACGTCCTACGAACACTAAGAAAGGAACAATACTCTCAGGCAGAGATAGATCACCTTTTTATATCTATTGTTTTACCTAATTTTAGCTATGCGCTTTCAGTCTATGGGGCATGGGAATCCGATCTTACGGTTATAAAAATTTTTTTAGACCGATGCCATAAACGCCGTTTTATTTCATTTCCAGTTTTTATCAAGAATCTTTTAAATAAACAAGACCAAAACATTTTAAAGAAATTAATATCAACGGATTGCCACCCACTAAAAGATATCATTCCTGTCCAGAAGACGTATGTACATAATCTTAGGAAAAAAGGCTGCGTACGTCCAAAAATTAATACAGAGCGTTTTATGAACACCTTTGTAAATAGGTTCATTTTTAAGCTCCAGTTATTGTAATGATACACTTTTTTAATATATACATATAAAGTAGATATTTTTATCATAGTCTTTATCTTCTATTATTGTAACATAAGATATGTAGTTTTATCTTTTAGTGAAATAAAGACTCATTATTATTCTCATTATTATTTAGACTTTAACTTCTTCTCCTTTTTTTTTTTTATCGTTTAGGAGCTTTGCACACGCCGCCGGTTATCGCTACCACCACATAGACCAAAAAGCCAAAAGGTGAGTTCTTAAGATGATAAAACTTTTTCGACGTTTCCTTGCAGTAAAAACTCTCAAAAGGTCGATAAATATGCATCGGTCAAAGGATGTGAATTTTATTCAAATTGAGTACAACGCTCTAGGAATATGCTGAGATCAAACTCAAAATAAACAATTCAATTCCTCAAGTACTGTGGTGTTTTAGCAATAAAAAATAATATTTGATAAGAGAAGACGCTCACGCCAGAAAACACTAAAGATGAACAAGAGTCTGGCATACAGTAAAAACTTGCATATAAGAACCTAGTGATTTAAGAACCTACAGGCTGAAATTTGGCATTTAAATACCCATAACTATAAGAACCTGTTCAGCCTGGCAAAGAAAAATAGATTCTTTTTTATACAAAAAAATCACTCCGATTTTGATGGTCAAAATTCTTGATTCTAATTGTGTGAGAAACTTTTGACAAAAGGTTATTGTGTATATGTTTTCTTTGAATTCTGTTTGAATTTTCACTAGAAGTATGTTTTCCATAAAACTGCCGTGCAATACAGACGATTCAAAATTTTAATATCTTTTTAAAAAAATATAGATTGAAATGTATTGATGATCTTCTTGAACCTTGACTTTTTGCCATAGTAGTACAATATTTCTGCCAATGGTTACACTATGACAAACTCTGAAAAATAAGAACCTTTTAAAACCTAATCAGCCTAAATTGTGAACAACTACCCTAAAATATAAGAACCTGTTCAGCCTGACCTCGAAAATTCTAGGATCTTATATGTGGGTTTCTACTGTAGTTGCCATGAAGCAAAACAGAAGAAACTATGAATTAAAATCTCTCATCCAAAACGTCTATCTGTTGTGTGAAAGGATTTCGTCATTTTACATTTGTTTATTTTTCATTTGTTTTTTTTTATTATCATTTAATTTTCCTTCGAATAAAACAACAACCAACTTATCAGATGCCGTTCGATGAGTAAGAACGTTCCAAATCAATGATAATTTAGAAATGCAAGTGAATCACTGAAAGCGAAGCGTCTTAAATTTCTTTTCAGCTCTACATCATTAAACTGGCTTTCTTAGTTGATTTGTCAAGGAAAGAAAAATTTCCAAACCTGGCTTTTTTCGCTGGAAAGAAAAATGCTTTTACGAATCATGATCGTGCATTGTTTCAAATAAGGAAGCTGACTTTTTAATCAACATGTCGAGTCATTTTTCTTCAACAAAGGCACCAGTCATGTTTTAATTTTAGAGCGTGGGGATGCTTCTTTCACGAGTTTCTAGATTCATGCAGTGTTTTATGTTTATGTTAGAGCGTAGTTATGAATAGAACTACGCTAGTAGTAAATATCAAACTCACAAACAGCAAAAATACAGTGAAACAGAGAATAGCTTTTATATCAGACTAATTAGCAACATTTTGTCGTTAACTGATCTTTTGACTCCCATATGTTACAGAACTTACACAAAAATTACGTTTTCAGCAAGACACTGTTTATCAATGCCGGATTTAAAACCGACCAAACAAAAAAGTATGCAAAATACATAGCAGCTTTTCAGAATAGCAAGCAATTTTCAAACCCTTAGTTCAGGAAAGGTAACTTGTATACTCGTTTTAACTTGTCTCGGATGGAAATAAAACATTTATGAAACAGAACATATTATTGGTAAGTTAAAACTACTGACGTGACTTAAATGACCAATAGGGTAATTCATCCTATTTTTATATGTACACGATTTTAGTTTATAAACTTGTTTGAACCAGACACTTGTGCAGAGAACACTTAAAAAGAGCTGCCAAACTTGCAATAATATCATTTCGTCTCGTAGCCAAACCTGACAGGTAAGTGCAAACTCTAGAACAAGTCTTACCAAGGCAGTGCATTTGTTATCGTACCTAATACCAGACTTTAGGAAACGCTAGAAAGACTCTAGAAAAAGTGACAATGGCCTGGTTAAAAGAGCAGAATATTCAAGACCAAGAGGCCTACTGGGCTAATATCTTTCGATTTTTTCGTGGAGAATGAGCTAAGCGTCGTAGATTATTTACGCTTTCGTGGTGTTCTTATTTTCACAGGTTCAAAATTAGTGAACGCAAATCTCGTGTGAATGATCTCTGATGGCAGCCATGATTTATGTATTGATTTTATCCTTCATCACTTTGTGCTCTACGACAGCCAACAACTCTAGCAGCAAAAAACGTAACAAGGTGATTTCATCATTTTACAATAGTAGCTCATGGAGAAAAAAATATTTGATATATGAAATATGTCTCGTAAAGTCTATTAAAAGTTTTTTTGGGAGATTATTAATATTTCTTCTGGGGAGCTGTTATATACGGTCAGCCTTAAAGCTTTCTGAACAAAATATCTGAGTGTCTTTGCCTTCTTTCTTTGCGTCCTCAATGGGGTATGTAAGTCTCAAAAGCAATTCCAGTTTTGAGCAAAAGAAATGTAAAAAATGTAAATCGAATTTTGACAAAAGAAATGTAAATCGCAAATGTAAACGGCGACCACAAAACAAATACCTGATAAGTAACGCTCGAAGCTCCACGTTATCATTAACGGGTCACGCAACTCTGATCTAACAGGAAATTCTTTCAGGAAAGTGGCTCTGTAATGAAGTTATAAATACACAACAACTCTCTTTGGGGTTCTCTGGGTCTTTATTGAATAGACCATCGCGCGATACCCTCAGGGAGGGAGGGATGGGACAACAAAAGCTTACAATCGAGTTCAACGCATTAGCTGGCTAGAATCGCATAATGACTCACACGTGGCAGCAACTCACATATATACATGGGCTTGGCGCTAAACTTCCGTCACATGTATTTAATCCTGATAAACAGGTTTATCACTCACTAAATACACAACAACTCTCTTTGGGGTTCTCTGGGTCTTTATTGAATAGACCATCGCGCGATACCCTCCAAACCCCCAAGGAGAGAAAAGGGGAGTTAGTGAGTGATACCCTGGCTCATCTGTTTAACAGCCTCTAATTTGTAGCGTAGTGAATGGTCTAAGTAACGCTCATATGCAGTCGATTTCCAATCGCCTTGTAGCTTAATATAATCGCTAGGCACGCCGCAGTGCAAGGCAAACGAAGCACCCCCTCGCCTAAAGGAGTGTCCAGAGAAACGCGAGCGATCGTAGCCGCAGAGATCCAGTGTGCGTTTCAGTTTAGTTGTGAATGTGGTATAAGTCAGTGTTTTAAGGACACCGTCCTCTAGGTAAGTAAAAGCAGGTTCTAAAGCAGATTTGTTACTTTGATAAACACCGGCAAGCTTGAAAGCGCGAGTTACCGCTGACCAAGGACACAAGGAGGAGTGAGCAATCTTCGGAACTGGAACCAGGAGAGTGCGATCTCGGTATTGGATCGTTTTAGACCAACGAACAACAAGAATGATGCCCCACGGGAACAATCGAACATCGCATTTCCGCAGGTGGCGCGTGGTGTCAAATTCCGTGGTGGAAGGTGGCAGTAAGTTTGACTTACGAAAGAAGGAGAAAAATGCGACCAAACATGCCGCCCAAAAGGTGGCGTCAAGCGAGGAGTCAAGATGTAAATGGCATTGCATTTTGTGAAGGACATCGGGTGTAATAGGTAGCTTTTGCGTCACACGTTCTCCATTAATTCGCTTTATGCCTCTCATGAGGAGAGTTTTCTGATGCTTGAATAAAGGGTCTTCAAGAGGGTTAGGGTAGCCATACTGTAGGTGCAAAAGACGGACAACGTTGAGATAATTGGGAATGCTGCGAGTAGAGAGTGTTCGTGCGAGGAAGACAATGTAACGGAGGAGGTGAATAGCGCGACAGGGAACTGGGGTATAGCCGAAGAAGAGACAGAAGCGAAGGTATGCTCGTAGCTGCGACTTATAACTTGCTGCTGTGGATTTGGCAAAGGCATGGTTGCGGTACATTCTCAGTTCCTCCTGTAGTAGCTGCTCCTGAGTACGGACTGCACCTGCCAGGGGAGAGAAGAAAAGGCTGACTGTGAAACCTGAGCGCGTTGGCGGTCGAATGCTAGAAGAAGGGTGTGGAAAAGTTCCTTTAGGGTTCTGCAGAAGGCAGAGTCATGAAGGCGTGAGATGGCATCGGCAACGGTGTTAGCCTTTGAAGGGATGTAACGAGCGGTGATTCGAAAATTGTTAGTAGCAGAGAGCCAAAATATGGAGCGTAACCATTGCATAACTTGGGGGTTGCGACTTGTGCCTTTGTTTAACGCGCTGATTGTCGTGTGGTTATCAGTGTGGACAACAATCCATTTGTCACGCAAGTACCATTTCCAGCGGTGTAACGCTAGGAAAACTGTAAAGGTTTCTTTGAGGTTGATATGCGCGTCTGTTAGATCAGGATGATCAGTAGCCCAGTTAGTGTAAAACCAATCACCCTGAAAGAACCCGCCTCCTCCGATAGGACAAGCATCGGTAGAGAATTCTTCCAAAGCGGTTGGTGTTGAAGCAACAAAGAACGCTTTGCCATTAAAGACGCTTAGAAAACGCGCCCACCATAATAAATCGGCTCTTAGGGAGGTGTTAATGCGCACGTGGTGATGTGGGCGTGATAAAGTGTTCGTGACATCGATTATTCGCCGCAGGAATGTCCGGCCTCCGAAAACTACACGTGCTGCAAAGTTTAATTTTCCTACGAGGCTCTGCAATTCTCGCTTTGTGATTGATCGCTTGAGTAAGGTATCGCTTAATAACTGTCGAAGTTCGCATAGCTTGCTGTCGGGCAAACAAAGTTGCCTAAGCACTGTGTCGATCTCAGTTCCTAAGAAAGTTAATCGCTGCGTGGGAGCGACTGCTTTCTCCCAGTTTATGTTAAAACCAAGTTCGGTCAAAAGTTTAATAAGTTCGTAATAGGCCAATTCGCACTCTTGCTTGGTATCGCCAATTATAAGAAAATCATCAAGATACGCGAGGATTGTCCGAAATCCCCGGCGGGCCATCATGCGCGTAACAGCTTGTGTTAATCTGTGAAACACCTCCGGTGATTTCGAGGCTCCGAAGGGTAGTTTATTATCGTACAAATACGTGACATGTTGATCTCCTTGAAACTGCCACGCTAGTCCAGTCGCGCGGTAGTTAGAAGGGTGGATTGGGACGTGGCGATAGGCACTCTTCAGGTCAATTTTTGCGAGGTAGGAGTTAGGTTTTATCTGTGATACAGCTTTTTCTACTGTTACATAAGAAAAGTGTTGCGTTGTGGCATAGGAGTTTACATTGGAAAACTGCGGTCTGCTGCAATCGTGTATGAGCCGGATTTTATCAGTGTCTGGTTTTGGGATAGCCCCAAGGGCACTAACGATAGTCGGCTTCACGTGGGTTACTACGTAATTGCCTTTGCTAATTTCCTCGCGGATTTGGTTTTCTACTTTGTCTCGTACATCGCTTGCGGTCGCCGATTTGTAGTTGTTAGTTTCCGCCGTTTTCAAAACGCTATCGCTAGGAATAATTTCAAAGCCGTTTGTGAGTCCGTTAATGATAAAGTCCCTGTCACGGTCGGTTTCGAGGTTGTCTATCCAGGCCTGTCGGTTAAGGGGGGATTTGATCATGGCTTGTGGGTCTATTAGAAGTCACGCTGTGGGCGCTGTTCGATGTTCGTGCTGTGGATGACCCTGGTTGCAATTTGGCACCAAGCAAACATGTTGAAAACGGCAGTTTGGCCAAAGGCATCCCGTTAACGAATTAAATTGGCGGCAAATTGGAGCTGTGGGTGAGGTTTGTGGTTGGCGGTTAAGGCGTGGGGGAAATCTCTGTGCGTTGGGTGAGGTTGCAGCTGGGGTCTGCGAAGGACGGCGTTTAATCAGAAATCTGGTATGAAGGTGCTGCGAGTCGCTCCCCCATCGAAAGCCATATTCGCACTGTAATTTACGATACTCGTTATCGTACGCCAAAGCCGAGGCGAGTGTATGGGACTCGAGGAGTTCAGCAAATTTTATTGTGTAAGCCAGGTAATCAGCGATGGCGGTAGTGGTTGCTGATAGTTTTCCTGTTCGAAGGAGCTCGTGCATAATTCGCGAGTTTGCGGCGACCCACATAGAAAGGGTGACATGTTCTAATTTTGGTTTTCCCCTCGCTGAGCGAATTACAATTTTTGCCCCACTAGAATTATTTCCAATTTCTTGCTCGTCTTCGCGATTGTCATAAGTTCCCAGGTTTACAAAGTCTGGTATTAACAGAGGCTTCTCACCTTGTTTTGCGCTTGTTCCCTTTTGCTGTAGGCCAAGAAACACGTGCGGGTCGTTGTCTAGTCGGGGAAGAGTTGACGTGTTTAACGCTGGCGGTTTGGCCGAGGAAAAGTCGGTCGATCCTAGGGCCAGAAGAGATTCGTCCAGCGAGCCTGCACTTTCAATTTTCTTCAGAATTTCTTCCAAACCTCCATCGCTCGCTAGTGACTTTGTAGTGATGGGGTCGCGCGCACCAGTAGCATCTCCTGGAGAGGGTTTTTCGTTGACATCCTTTCGCAACTTTTTCAGTGCCGCTTCGAGAACGCGTTTCTGCCCTATGCTCAGCCCCAATTTCTCTAAATCCGTCGGAGTGAGGAGCTGTAGGGCTTCCTCGGTATCGAGATCCTCCTTCTTGAGGATATCCACACTCGTTTCTGTAAGTTTAGTAGCCGTACACCACGTGTCAAAGTTAAAGCTCGCCATAATTATTCGCACAGACAACAAAAGCTTACAATCGAGTTCAACGCATTAGCTGGCTAGAATCGCATAATGACTCACACGTGGCAGCAACTCACATATATACATGGGCTTGGCGCTAAACTTCCGTCACATGTATTTAATCCTGATAAACAGGTTTATCACTCACAACAAAAGTAACTAATTAATGATATTAAGAACGTTTTCTTCATACAAATTGTATAAAAAGTGGCTCTGCATCTTCTTCCTTTTCAACGCAGTTTCAGCCATTTTGCTTTGGAGGCCATCCCGACGCAAATGGACTACTAGGTATGCATGGCATGCCGGGATCTGCTGGCGCACCCGGCCGTGATGGACGAGATGGAGTTAAAGGAGACCAGGGCAACCCAGGGGGACAAAGGCGACAATGGATCTGCTCGACTGGCTTCATACATGAACTGGAAGGAGTGTGTCTGGAAAAAAACGAGACGACAAGGATTCAGAAGAAATTTACGTAAGTCACGTCATTTTAGTCCGTGAAGAAATCTTTTTTACGAAATCCGAACGAAGCACATTTTTTTCCCCTCAAGATATGGTGAATAATTTCTTTCTTTCTTTTTCACGCAGCACTGTACCTTCATGAAGAAGTACACAGGCACTGCTCTCCATGTTTACTTTGCTGGTAACTTTAAAACGACATCGTGTAGCGGCTGCTGTAGTCGGTTGTATTTAACCTTCAAGGGCAATCAGTGTAGCTCTCCAGGAACTATTGACGGTACATTCTACCAGGAAACAAACGTAAATCACCGTCACAGACACATTGAAGGCCACTGTCATAACATAAAGTAGGGAAAAGTGCGAGTTGGACTCGCAGTTGGAAAGGGCGTCACCGGCGGCAAGCTTGCAGACTCCCTTCCTGGTTGGCATTCAGTGAGTCGTATCTTTATTGAGGAAGTGCCGAATCCACAGCAGTAAGCTCGTTTATTTGATTAACTGGAGTTGAATAAAAAGAAACGGTGTTAGCTCTGTAACGTGAAGAAAAGTAATTAAGCGCATATAGCAACGGTTCGCTATTAAATCTGTATCAGGTAAAACAAAATAAAATAAAGTCCAGAAACATGTACGGATACTTGATATACTTTTCTCCAATATCCTGGCCGAGCCTATCATCCTCACAACGTCAAACATGATTTTCCTACTGAGACTTCATAAGAAAATACTAATTTCGTAAGGTCACACTTTGTTATAAGTTACTTTGCCCGAGAAGAACGATTAGTCACAATTCCACTCTTTAACCTTCTGAATACTGCTTTGGTCATTTTCGTCCCAGATGGAACGATGCATATTTCCTTCCTGGACCCATTTAACTTTCAGTTTAAGCCAGTTTTAGCTTAAGAAATGGTAAACAACAACGTCATCAAATATAGCTCTTTCCACCGATACCCCGTTTTGGATATTTTCTGACCAATCCTAACAGAGTTACACTTATTACCCCAAAATTTTAAACTTTGTCCCAATTTCCAAGATTCAATAAATGAGTGCAAGCATTGGATGGATACCTGGGAAAATGAATATCAGAAAACTGAATTGAATCTAAGATAAATGATTTTTTTTAGGGCAGCACTATAACGTGGAACCATGAATGATGAATTTCTGAGGAAATATTAATTGTTTAGAATGAAGAAGAGAAAAGAGAAAAAAGAACAAAGAAATTTTCCTGGCCAGAGTTTTATATTACATCATGCTCAATCAAACTAAGGCATTTTTCATTTGATTTTTAATAGGCATTTCATTTACCATTAAAAAATTTATGAGATTCGGGAAATGCTCTGTGCAAAACAAAATTATGCTGGGAATAGCAATGACAGTAAAAAAGTCCCTAAAAAACTCTCTAAACGTTAAGTAAATCAGCAGCATAGTGGAAACATATCAACATTTTCACGGTTGAAGGCAATCATTTCTTCAATGACATATTTTCCCAGGTTTAATTTCTCTTGTTTAATCTTCTAAAATGCTTATTGTTAAGCACAGAGGTGACAGTTCAAAGCAAACAACACAAAGACAAAACATTAGAATAGAGTTTAAACCTAGTGTTTAGGAAACAACACAAAGAAAAAATATTAAAATAAAGTCGAAACTTAGTGTTCCTGTTTGATTCTGGATTCCATTTTCAATCCCCTTTTCAAGCTTCAGATTCTGGATTCCATTTGCAGATTCCACATTTTGGGGCTGCCTATTTTTTATATTGAACTGGATGAACATAGCTAGACTGAATTGAGTAAATACAATAAAAACGTAGTTACTAAAATGAGGACTTAATTGACCATTAAATTATGTAAATAGTGAGGACTGTTACATTTTGGCTTGCCATGGCAGTTGCAAAACTCCATAAAGAAATGCAAGCACGTCCATGGAAGATCATCATTAAAAATCAACAGCAAAAGCCTATAAAACCCTCCTTGAAACTGAACCAGGGGATCCACTCACTCATCATATTGAATGCAGAAAATAAAATAGGCCACTGAACATAAACTACCTCTACTAAGCTCTCACAGTTATAAGACCCCCCCCCCCTCTCCCACCCCCCACAGCCATTGGTAAAAAAATAATAAATATCTGATTATACGCTTCCCTGGATATGAGCTCCCTCCAAATGTATTGAAATGAATTTGATTTATGAGATTTTGAGGCTTACCAGTAAATGCAAAAAGAATTTTGATCAGCATTGCCATGCCTGTAGCTTGTTACAAAGCTCTTTTTCTATTCTAGTTATAAGGTTCCTCGGATATAACCACTCCTTTAATAAGCCCTCTTAACACCCCTTTTGAAGATGTGTAGGCCCAAGGCTTATGGAGTGTGGTGTCTCAAAACAATTGGTGTCTCAAAAAAATAAAACGGTGGCCATGTTGGTTTCCCAAACCAATCCTGTGGGAGTGGAATTCTTTTCTTATGTAAATGTTTTCTTTTGTTCCAATAAATTTGCAAAGATGTTGGCCACGTGAGTGAAGACGCTCTATAAGCTGAAGTTTACGGGATCTTAATGTCATTTAACATGAATGGCACTTTGCTTTAAAATGTACCTAACTTTTATCTGTAACTGTAGATGTATTTATACACTATATTTCATTATAAAATGCATTTACATCTAAGTCAATAAAGCTAAATGAAGACACGGCAAATTAACAGACCGTCTCTCCCCATTTTGCTGTCCAAAATGTACGAGCATACCTAAATGTACAAGTTCATTTTAAGGATATCACAATGAGAAATTAACTATGAATGGCCAGGTATTCCAAAGTTCTCTTCAAAATACTACTTACATGATAAAGTGCAGGTAGTAAAATATACAGCATAGTGTGTGGTTAATGTTCTCTTTTGTAGCGAGGAAATATAATAAGCGTCAACTAGAACGAAAGTCGGAATCTTTCTTCATAATTTGATAAATTCCAGTCCACTCTGAAGATGTTTCGAAATCATTATGGACATCGATACCATCAGAACACCTTCCAATGGTATTACAATGTTTTCTGGGCATTGCAACTTTGACGAAAATGTCGAATATGCTTCGTATTGCTGTTGATCATGAGGGAGCGATTTTGAACAAGTTGAAATCAGTCAGGCGTAAGAGGGGCACTGCATGGGACAAAGTACAAAGAACTCGTTCCCAGTTGATGCGCCGAACAGACGAGAGACTTGGATTCGTTGTTTATTTATGACTCTCCTATAGCCTGCTGTGTAGGCGTTTCTTCGGGCGCGCCAATGTTTTTGCTCGCGAAAACGCCATGTTGAAACTCCCGAAGAGAGGTGAAAATGCTTTAAATTAGCACCTATCCTAAGGGTTACTATTTTTAATCTCCCTAATATTCCTCCGTCATAAAATCAAAGATGGCGCTTATAACAATACGAAAATAAACAAGCAGCTTTCGCCCGCCCAAAATACGCCTCCAGTGCAGGTCATGACTGTCCTCCTATCTGTAACATTTCGTTTTCTTGGCTTCCTTCGCTGTTGGGTTTCAAATTTATTTTTTCGCTGCGAGACACTGAAAACACTCTATTACTTCCGCTAAGAAGAGATGAGACTCGTTTCCCGTTTATTTCCTGTACCCTTTACGACAAAGAAGGTACATTACTATCTGATAAAATGTTTTGAAATCAAACTTTGATCCATTTTAGGTCGATATAACAAAAATAACTCGACTCGGTTATTCCAATTTCAAGTTAGTTAAGAAAATAACTGAAGAAGTTATACACAGTCCGGGTTTCAGTAGAATTGCAAACTTATAATAAATTAACAATAAATTAACTGATTTGCTCCTTTTTGACAATCACCGCGGATAAAAATTATATATTTGAAGGACTTTGCAGTATTCCGCTTTGACGATGTCCGTGAAGTATAATAAAGAGTTATAGGAAACTTGAAATCGTCAAATGTGTAAATTTTTCTTCTGTGTTCAATCTTGGAAATGTCAACGCCGCTCCTTGTCTTTCCACTCTCTAAATACCCTCAATAAAGAAACAGTATTTGTCGAAACTTATCCCTTAGAGCGCATCTAGGAAAATGTTTTGATATCGGTTGCTTTGGTTGAAGACATCAGATTTGAAACCAGTATTTAATGCTGACGTGTGTCTATTTCTTTGTCAGTTCAAGGCAATTTGATCTTGAGCCTTTGATCCTGTTTGATCCTCACGCGCACAGCTAATAACAGCTTTCGTAATTTTCTGCAGATTTTTAGCTTTACTCCTTTCCTCGTCGAAAACTCGTACTCGTTTTCCCACCAAACACAACAGGACTAATCTATTCATGTCTCTAAACCTGGCATCAACGATGATAACTCTTCGTCAAACATTAGCGCCGAAGAATGATCCGGATTTAGCTCGAAACAATCAAAATTCCCATGTTACCATTACATATACAAGCTCTGCTATACAAGTACTAGTGGAGGGACGTTAGAGGGAATTAACTTCTACGAATGTCGCTATACAGATGTACTCATCGAGAACATGTTTTCTACTTTAACCGAAAGAAATAACATTTTATTAAAAACCCAAAGCACTGATCCACATTTTTAACACGTGGTGTTTGCGCATTTTCCGCCTTGCGTGACCCATTTCTCAGCCACAAGAGCAAAGAATCGAAGTTTTAATGTTTAGTGTTACTGATATTTCAGATACTTATTGTTCATTAGAATTGGGAACTGAAATAATTCAATTTGACGACCAGGGACAGATCTGTGGAGCTTAAAGACGGAAATTTGTCAAGAATCAAATATAGTCGAAATAAAGGACAAGTTTCGAAGTTTCAAAATGGCCTCTACTGAAAGACTCCTTCCGCCTGGTACTGAGAGAAAAATAAAGAGTCTTAACACTAACCTGAAAATTAAACTTGGCGATTGATTTTTGAAGCTAAAGTCAGTCAATAAAAGAAATGTGTGAAATAAGGGCAATTGAACGCGTTTAAGTTTAGTATTGGTAATAAAGACCCGCTCGATATACGTGAAACTTTTAAGACACTCAAAGGCCGTTTGACTGACTCGTTCAGTTTTTTACTAAGTAACGACTGGTTTCCATAATCATGTGTCAACTAAACATGATTCATAAACAGAGCAGATACCAGAAGTAACTGATGATACTAAAACAGCGTAGGATTGATAATATTAAACAATTCGAATTTTAGATCTGCGAACAAAAGCTTTTAATTACTTTCTGGTAAATTTGAGTGAACACAAGAAAGACAAAGAAAAGTGACATTTCTGTTTGTTAAGAGGATGAGCTTCATTTACAAATGTGTCATTGACGAACAATATTAAAAGCTAACAATGGCCATTGTAAGATATCGAACATTAATCAAGGGAAACTGGACAAAACAAGAACAAATTAAGGAAAATCCACTGAAAATTTTGTATGAATCAAATAATTATTTTCTATGAAATATTGCAGTTAATACTGTGTAAAAAGACGACTAACATCAATTTTACCGGTAAGTACTTTTTTTTTTTGACAAAACTGATACCTTTATCATCATTGTCGTTCTAATTTTATTCAACAAAGTAGTGTAGACCGAAATTCAAATTATCATTATATTTACTTACCATTTGGGGTGAACTGCAAAATGTTTTTATATTTATGTCGAATCGGTAATAAAAAGTTTTTCTGATTTGGTCGCTAATACATTAGCCAGACTCCCGTTAATATTGTTACTCGGATTAAACAAGCTAAGAGTTCCTATACATAACTCAGTAAATCGTCTGTGAATATTCGATGTCTCGTGGATTCCCAAGGCGATTTCCAAAATAGTTCTGACTGGTTCTACTATAAATTTCCGCCTACGGCGAGTCACGCACGGTGGTCGGTTGCTAGGGCTTTTGCTCCCACACCTCTCAAAACTGAGAGTTTAGGGCCATAGAGAGAAGTAGAATGCATGGAATGTAACAAAACTTGGCAAAGAAGTAAGTTGATAAATTACCTATTTATTGGTGTTTATTTCATCCCATGTGACTTCTATTGTGACGTCATAAATGATGTCCAAATTTGGCATCAGAAAGAAAATTCAGGAAAGAAATGCTAAAAATTTTACATTAGTTTTCTGTATAGAATTCTATGATTTCTGGTGAAAACCCCATCTCAATCGGATGAAAAGGCGCAAAGTTACATTTAATTAAAGAAATTCAAATTTCCCGCCAAATGACCATATATGGTCAAACTTTAGGGGTATTTTAACGCGAAAACAATGAAGGTAGTCGCAACGGAGAAAAGACAAATTTGCATAAAAACAAAATTGTAGGTTTTTGAGTTTAGGATGTGTGGTCTATGACGCGTATTTCGTCACGAATTACGTCATTTTGACGTCATAATGACGTAATTTGTGACGAAATACGCGTCATAGCACCACATATGCCGAATTCAAAAAACTACAATTTTGATTTTATGCAGCTTTGTCTTTTTTCCGTTGTAAATACATTCATTGTTTTCGCGTTAAAATACCCCTAAAGTTTGACCATATATGGTCATGAGGCGGGAAATTTGATTTCTTTAATTACCTGTAACTTCACGCCATTTTATCCGATTGAGATGGGGTTTTCACTGTAAATATTGTTTTTCTGTAACAAAAATGTTTGTAGCATTTTGAACACTGCTTATCAAATTTTTAACGTTGTTACTAAAAATAGGTGTCACTTATGACGTCATACTTTCAAGAAAAGTAAAAAATACCTTTACAATTGTAAAAATTTAAATAAAACTTTTCTCCAATTAAGATGTTCTAATGTTTTGCTTCATTTGAAATATAAACTACCCCGCTGTAAGCCAGAAATTGAATTTAAGACCAAACGGGAGCAAAAGCCCTAGCAACCGACCATCGTGACGGTTTCAAATTTTACCCGTGAAAACACTTTCACAGCTCTAAATCAGTACATTGATGAAATGTTCTAGCTATTTCAGTACTTGCTTGTTAGATTGAATTTACTAAGCAATTTTCAAACTCATTATTTTTTTAGGCTACACAATTTCAAAGCATAGCTTCTGCACTAGAAGTTTGAAAATCCCAAGCCTAATTGGCGACCTAGCTAATGCGCCAAAACGTAAACTCGTTAACATTTTGGCAAATAGAGAGATTTTTCATTGTGTTAAAGCTCTCAAAATTGATTAGCTGTAGAAAAAATAGTAAGTTTTAATATCAAAAAAGAGTGAAAAATTATTACAAAGCTAACTGACAGTTAATTCAATAAGAAGAACAATGAATGGCCAACTGAATGAAGTCATTTCCCAAATCCAAAATTGAACGTTTTTATTCATGATTTTAAACGGTAAGCGAGCAATTTTAATTTCTCGCTTACCGTTAAAACAGTACTATACATCCAGTGGAAAAATCTTCCGAAGAAAGCAAGCGAACCTCGATTTTCGGAGGATCGAAAAAAAGTTCCATGAAATTGAGACTATTCATTAAAGAACAGTGAATAGGCGAAAAAGAAATCCCGGAAACTCAAATATGATCTACAGGATCGTTTCGAATTCCCTTCTTTAGAATCATCTCATCTTGCATGTATAGGAAGAATGTATATCTACTCTAGCTAATAGATAATCCTTTCCACAAATTTTGTTCAATTTTTGTTTGCTAGATACATGTATGACCATGGACAGAAGAGGTTTACGAGCTAGGCCAAATGAAACACGTTGCAAACATCAAGGACTAGTCGGCAGGGTAACTAGCGAGATCGAATCACCGCCGCCGGCCGGGCCAGAGCGAATTAACCGAACGTGAGTCATAAAATTATAGTTTTAATAGGATAATAAACTCTGCGGACCAACAAAACCAACAGTATTGTTAATCAGGTAAACGGTTATAATGGTGGTCGTGACTGATAAATTCGAAATAGTCAATTTAAAGAAAATTGATATCTACAACTACTGATTATTAACACGACAAATAAAACAAGAACAAAAAATTGGGTTCAACACAGTCACACATGTAAGCTCCGTAATCAAAAGCAAGTGAAGTGTGGAGTAACACAGGGATTTGATACCAAGCTTTATTTATTTTTACAACTCGACAAGCTTGTTAATTTATCGAGCTACAAAACCAAACTCTACTTTTCCAAATCATTTGTCGCTTACTTACAAAGGAAACTTAATAAATTTGTTCCACAAATATAAGGGTTCTTAATATATTGGCACCCAACGCCGGTTTCATCCTAACTACAATGAAACTGAACACTTTTAAGGTTATCCAGAGTAGTCTGCATTATGAGAGGGGCCGGGGCTATGAAAATTTGTGTATCTGTTCGCTCATGGTCGTGGGGGAACTTGAGCCTTTTTGAAATTACAAGGGCTTCTGCAATCAGTATTATTTTCCCGAAAATTTTAGAGGCAATTTAACGTATTACAAAAATGGAATTTTTCTGATTGCAATCTCCATCATATTTTTCCATCCGAAAATTTTAGGTTTATTTTTTTTTCTACGAAAAATAGCCTAACCTAGGAAGTGAAATGTGAAAAATTAAACTTCAGTAATCCGTAGACCATTTATTAGATAAGATTTTCAAAATTGTGCATGAATCAAAAGTCTAGGCAATATTTGCTTTTCGAAACAGATATTTTAAAGAAAACAGTCATTGGATGCCCCTGTTTAGATCACACTCTTCGTACTACAAAAGCCGCACTTGTTTCTTAACTGACCATACATTTGTCCATTAAGAGAAGCAAAAACTGACAGAATTCTTGAGTTGAGGAAACTCTTTGTTTTCTGGGAGGAACGCTATATTATTTAGTGCGTCTGAAGAAATAAAAAATTCAGGCAAATTCTTGACCATGAACAAGCCCGAAGCATGAACCGGTGTTACACGCCACAAATGGTGAATCATCGAGCGACTGTGTAAGATCACTATAAGTTAACTGATTACACTAAGATTATTTACTGGATGGAATAAGAATGGACCAGAATGGACAATGGCCACAAGGACGTACGGAAAATGAGGATAACAATGTACCACTCTTTCAATTCGAGGTTAGTTTAGGGAAAAAATTTCTATAAGGGTGATATCATCTCGCGATATCTCAGACTGCAACTCTTCTTTCAATTGTACAGTTATACTTTGGGTTATATATGAATAACCGCACTTGGATTAAAAAAATCCGCGAACAACATCAGTTTATTTCTCTCGTAAAAGTTGTGATCTGTTGGGTGCAAGAATGTTGTAAGAAAGAAATGTGTACAGTAGTTCAAAAATTATGCCAAGAGGCCTTTCATTGGTCATTGATCACTTAGCAACCTAATATTTCCGGAAGCGAATGAAATTGTTTAATGGAAATAAGAATACATTACGTAAGCTGTTTAGTGAGCATGTTTTGACACGAAACTTATTCAAACAACGAAATTCTATGATTCAGTAACTAGCAGAGTGTTGGCATGGATAATGGTGGAAGCTTTCTTGTTTTTATCTAGCTGTATCTAAATTATGCTTTTTGATTCGATGTGCCCTATTTCTTTTTTCTTCCCGTTCATAACTTTCATAAAGACAGATGACCAGCTGAGGAATACAAACATATGGCAAACAAGGTAAATCATATATGCCAGGGGCACCCAACGAGAATATAGTTCAAAACCACTCAAAGATAGCATCGTTAAACTTATTTCAGTATTTAAACGGTAGATATAGGCATATTTATATCCCCTCAAAATTTTTCGTCTGTTCGGATTTCCTAGCTGAAAGTCTAGTGATCCGAAAATTATAGGGATCAAAAGTTACCTTTTCGAAAATTTCAGCCAGAAATAAGGCTTCCGAAAATTCTAGGTGACCTTTTAAGGGTAAAAATCCGTTAAAAATGGGCGATTATAACATTTTTTAGATGTTCGAAAATCCTAGGAGAGGAAGGCAAGTAAGAAATTTGACAACAAATGTTCCGAAAATTCTGTTGGGTGCCGAGCGTTCTATACCTCCTCCGGCCCATAGTAATTTGTCACGGATCAGATTAGGAATGACTTTTCAATGTAAATGCACAGAACGATTTAAGCGGGTAAAATGTTAATGAGCAGTATTTAACAATCACTTACCATGGTTAAAAAAGAAAGTTTTTTTAGAGTCCAATGATACTATAAAGCATGATTCGTGTTATGCGTCTGTGCAACATCGCTCAATTGGATCTATACTGTTGTGTAGACCTCCGCAAAGAGAAAATTTGGTTGTAGATAAATTCTGTGCTTTATTCTGGATACAGACTTGAACGACGGAAGAACTTTAATTGTAATTTCTTTTGTTTTTCAACAACTTCTAATTGTACTTCGCTTGGGTTTACAGTAGTATGGTAGAAAAAAATCCCAATCTAAACAACGACAGTTTATGCTTAAACTCAGTCTTGAATTGCAACCTGTCACCGGTTTAATTTTTTTCCCACTGCCCAAAAAGGTGATGAGCTGATGGCCATGCATCCTCGTGAGGCTGCAACACCGGTACAGAAGATTGCCCGACTGCTAAAGGACAAAATTGAGCTATATACCAAGTGATAGATCTTACACGTAATAAAATTTTAAAAAATGTAATAAATGATGTTGTGGCTGATAGATTCTCGACCATGGAACAAAAGCATGATTTGCATGCACAGGAACTCAGTTCCTGAAAAACACAAAACACGAATTTCTCTTGTTAAGCTAAAAGAACCAATCAAAATGCTCGACGTCTTTTAGACGTGAGATGTAGTGATTGGGGGATCGGATTTCGTTGAAACTTGTTTTAAAAACATGAAAAGTTAAGTAATTATTGTAAGAGCAGAAATAAATTAACCCGTAACGATAATCATTGCTATCATTTGGCTTTGGCAATCGTAGAACGAAGGTGAGTTAACTTCAAAAGACGCTGTAACAGTCATCGATGCATTTAAACCGTTCCTTTTTCCAAGGCATATCTTAAATATAAGGTATATTATTATTCATTCACAATATTTCTGAGTTCTGAACAAGATTTCCTCCCGGTAGACTTTCTTCAAACTTTTGGCCTATTTCTCGGTACGGTTTCAGAAACAGATGTTCGTTTGTCCTTGAAGATACTCCTTAGAAAGACGATGACATTCATCGAGCGATATGTTTAGCGTATTCTTGTATTTCTTCCGTTCAGATTTAGTCAGAAATAAGCTATTTTGTCTATGGATAACCGTGAACGCCAGTTGTTTTAGTTCACTCGTGAATATACAGCTTGGCGGCTTGGTGATGGTCTAACCCTAGCAGCCTTTTTTGGCAGTTGGTTATGAAGAATTTAAGGGGGGGGGGGGGGGGGGAGATTAGAGCCTTCGGCCTCGGTAGATAACATCCTCCTCGATCTGCATAATTCTTCAGATCCTACCCAGTCACATTCAATAATTGCTAAGTGTTAATCATGTTCATGGTGTTTTCGTTTGACCTACTCAAGATATTTCATATCATGATCAAACCTCAGTTCTAGTGCACAAGTTAGAGGACCTTGATGATGCGATCACGAGTTAAAGAGAACACCATGTTGTTTGTACTGATTTTTTCGCTCACGGCTGGTTTCTGCTCTGCTAAGGACAACAAACCACCAGACACCAAGGTAACTGCATTTATACATATATCAGATATTGCCACTACACATTTTTTTTATTACAGTTAAATAACGTTAGTTTATAGAGAAAACTAGGAATGACGTATTATATGTTAATTTAACTAAATCAGTACTACCAAATTCAAACAGAAAATTAAGATGGTATGATTACTTGTACAACCTCGATCACTATTTTAAGAAGAGAGAGAACATTTTCACGTTTTAAACAGTCAAAATTAACATTTTTACAAAAACAGCTTCTTTACTGGAAAATAAATTTCTTTTTACAAAATCACAATTGGCGATTACATTAAAAAACCCTAATTAAAACTTGGAAAATTACGGAACTACTTGCTGGCTTGGATTGAAACGCTAGATGACAGGTAAAATTGTGAAGAACTATTACAGTAGCAGTTTGTCATTGACTTTTTCTATTTTTGGCAGCCTGTTCAATCTTGTCCATCTTGTAATAATGGTGGACAAACCGGGATGTGGACATACATGACATGTATCCCAGGGGCCCCTGGGGCTCCTGGTCGAGATGGAACCAAAGGAGAACTGGGTAGCCCGGGGAAAACTGGAACCCAGGGAGCACGTGGTGCTGATGGAAAGAAAGGAGCAAAGGGAGAACCTGGGATCCAGGGTTCCGCCGGACAAAAAGGACAGCGAGGGGACAAAGGTGACAGTGGAACGCCACGACTGGCTTCACATTTGAACTGGAAGGAGTGTGCTTGGAAAAAGGGATACGACACAGATTCAGGACTGATTTATGTAAGTGCGGGTCGTCACTGTGTTACTCGAGTTAAATAATATTGGTAAGTGGTCAGTGATGAAGGCCGCGTCTTTTGAAGCTACGTAGTTTTGTGTTAAAGTGGGGCCATAATTAGTTTACTATACTGTGCCCTTCTCTATTCTTAATTTCTTTGCTAACCTTATGTACATGTAGATTTTTTTGCCCAAACACCTTGCATTAATTAGTATTGTTCAACTGATGTATTTTTTTATATAGAATGTAGTAAATAAAAATACAATACAATATGGATACTGTTTCTTTATATCTCGTTTAGAACTGTGACTTTGTAAAGAAATACACGGACTCTTCCCTCCATGTCCACTATGCCGGTAACCTCAGGGTTGGCGGATGTGACCGATGCTGTAGTCGATGGTATTTCACCTTTAATGGAGCCGAGTGCAGCTCTCCTGGAACTATTGACGGTGCATTCTATATGCATACAGGCAGAAACCACTATCTTCATTGTCACCGCCACATTGAAGGTCACTGCAATAACATTCAGAAAGGAAAGGTGCGAGTGGGATTCTGGGTTGGAAAATGCGTCACAGGCGAAAAGCTTGCTGACGCCTACACTGGTTGGCATTCAATGAATCGTATCTTCATTGAAGAAGTACCGAAAGCTCAGCAGTAAGCACGCGTCATATGATGAGCTGGACTTTTTAAAATAGAAGCGTGTTAGACTTGTGTTATGTCTTGACATGGGTAATGAGGTGTGTAAAGCAAAGTTTGCTATCAAGTCTGTATCAGCTAAAAATAAAGTCCAGGAGCATCCACTGTTGTTTTCAATTTTTTTAATGTTATACTTGCCTCACTCATTTTCTCTATTGAGTCTTAGCAACAGAGTACCTTTCGTAACATTATAAGCTGCTTATCTCTTCAACTCCCTTGACTCGTCCATCTGAACATCCGGCCATTAAGTTTCGCTCTCAGTTCTGAACTAAAACCTTTTAGGGGTCACCACCACAATTTTATCGGGTCAATTGATGAGGTGAAATTGAAACTAAGTATCCTTGGTCATCTTTTACTTCTTTTCTCATAATTGAAACTCTACAGAATATATGATATATCTGGCAAATTTTTCAGGGGGAAAAAATGCCACTTTAATTTTTCGACAGTACAATAATTTAGGTAAAGCGTCTGGTATCTACTTTAATATTTTTGAGGCCGGTTCTGAACCGTTATTTGAGGGTTCTTTTTTTTTCAATGCACGCTGTTCCTAGAGTCTCAAACAATTTTAACATAGCTCCTTGAAATTTCTTAAATTCAGAAACCATATAAAGGGCAGCCCACAAAATGATGGATCCTTTCAAACAACACTCAAATGTGACCATAGCATATATCGGGTCTGGAAAAATAAAGGCTGTTATCCTGGCTTTATTACTGCGCCTTTCACAAACATGGGAACTCTTAATATAAGTTCAAACGCCGTCTTCACAATTGCGTTTTTCGTTGCCGTCAATCATAATTACGATCACAAGCAACGAACCTTGAAACACAGAAACACACAAAACGGATCGAAATCCACCAATCACCAATCACAGACCATGACCTTTTGAACCCGTTAAAGTAAAGTTTTGTTTCCTAAGAGGTCCACTAAGATGATTGACGGCAGCGAAAAAACGCAATTGTCAGTTGGCTTTTGAACTCCTCAATTCGCATGTTTGTGAAAAGCGCAGTAAAGGTGTGATCGTAGCAGTTGTGATAGCAAATACAGTAGATTAAAGCAATGCAGTTTCAAGTGAACTATCACAACTGCGACGATCATTTTGTTCATTTTTAAAATTTTTGAACTTCCTCAATTTAAATCATCACGAAGTTATGAATATATGAAAATCATATATGAGACAGAACTGCGGGGTGAAGAATTATATGAATTATATGATGCTATGATTTTCTTTCATATAATTCTTTACCCCCCACTTCTCATACACGATTTTCATATATTCATTACGTCATCATTACCTTTCACAGGTTTATAACGAACCAATTCAACAACCTGCTCCCACTTGGCTTGTAAGTTCAATTGTTAGAGCGCTGCACAGGTATCGCAGAGCTGGGTCAAGGGTTCGAATCCCGTACAAGCCTGATTTTTTTTAGGCTTTCTTTTCGCAACTGCAAAAGTTGCGTCTATAACTGCGATGATCTTCTTTCATATAATACAAATCATTATCTTCATTAGGGACCGGTCATTATTTATCGCCTGGGGGGGCTCGGAGGATTTTGGGCTAAACACGATGAAATTTAGCCCATCCCCCCTTTAAATGTTATTTTATTGAAGTGATCCCCCCTCATAACTATATATAACTTTCGTGATCCCCCCCCCCCCCCATGTCTTTGTACCCATATTCACCTTTCGACGTGTATATTTAGTGTTTTAAACGTTCATATACAGGTAGCATTTCTAACTATGATGTACTTACAGCATAATAAAGCCGTTATCGCGCAGTCTTTTTTTAAAAGTGTCTCTTGATCCGTGTCTTTTTCTAGTCTGGATCCAGACATCTGAATTCAGTTGACATACAAGCAATCTTGCTTAAGACTGCAAAGTGCTTGAAACTGCAATCAGTGCTTGAAACTGCAAAGTTACTTTTTTTAGAGTGCCAAATAGCAGTCCGCCAAGTCCCTATCAGCAGGTCATATTTAGCGACAATTTTCAGAGGACCACACTCTAAAGTCATTTGTAGGCGATGAGTTGGCCTATTTAGAAGAAGCACATAGGCGAATCACTACACTGCACGAGGAACTTCAGTCCGCATCCAACAAGTTGACAACAGCGCATATTAACCTGTCAAAGAAGTTTCCTTTGTGCGCGAGAAAATCAACAATGTCAAGAAGAAAGAAGGAAAATAAGAGGAAGGTCCGAAAAACCAAGGACAAGCGACTCAAGCAGAGGGCACGTCATCTCTTAGGAAACTTGACCTCAATCGAGGTCGCGGGGCAAATTTTCGGTTCAATCGAAGAGAATGATAGAGTTACTCCTGTAGATAGCATCAATGCTGACTTTGCTAAGAAACTAACAAGGCGTTTGCATCTAGACCCTTTGCTATGGCTACTAGAAAAGGGTATTTTTAGCACGACCCTAGCAAAAAATCTAGAGCAAGTAGCGGCCATTTTAAGGGCAAAAAGTCCAGGGTCAACCTGCCGAAGGGGACTAAATGTTGCTGTTAAATCGGATGACGAGGCTCAAGAGGCAAATGAAGTTGTTGAATGGGATGATGAGGCTCAAGATGAGGCAGATGAAGCAGTTGAATCGAATTTAGTATAGAGCTGACACAGGACGCCCATTCCTGGAGAGGCGATAAATGGTTTATGTTTAAACAAACACGCTTTTTACAATGTTTCAGTTATCAGAAGTTTATATAGTTCACAATTTAGAATTCACCTGTCATGTTTAAAGATGAATATTAGCTAAGTCATGAGCACGTTATAAAAGGAAAAATATAAAAGCGTTAAAACAAAGTTTTCTCGATATAAATTTTTTATTGAAATGCACACATTCGCCAGTAGGACAGACTTCCGTTTTTTAAATAAAGTTGTGTTAGAACAAATTTAGATTGCAAATGCTATCATCTCCCAGCAGAATGGGCATGAACCTAACCTCATGTACTGAACCTAATCCCTTTAACTAAGTACATGAAGAGATCGACGTTTGAATAAATTAAATTAATTTGGGTCGACCCATAAATTAAGGTCGAGTGGCACACATGGGAATTTCGACTGTCGAGCAACTTCGTTTCAAACGTCGAACTTCACATGTGCCTGTTAATTTCCAGAGTCCTGATTTTGCTGTCCAAAGTGTACGAGCATACATAAATATACAAGTTTCATTTCATTATGAATGGCCAAGTATTCCAAAGTTCTCTTCAATATGTATACTTACACGTCTTGGGCCAGACACTTTCCCTTCCATTCCTGTTAAATTGCATGTAGTAAAATATACAGCATAGTGTACACTTTTGTTCTCTTTTGTAGCGGAGAAACATGAGCGTCCACTAGAACGAAAGTCGGAATCTTTCTTCATAATTTGGGAAATTCCAGTCCACTTTGAAGATGTTTGGAAATCATTATAGACATCAATACCATCAGAACACCCGCCAAAGGTATTACAATCTGAATGTTTTCTGAGCATTGCAACATTGATGAAAATGTCGAATATGCTTTACATTAAAGTTGAACAAGTTGAAATCAGTCAGGCGGGAGAGGGGCACTTGGACCAAGTATCAAGAACTCGTTCCCACGTGTTCACCCACAGGCAACCCACACAATCTGTTTGTAAACAGCAAGTGATAACTGTTTGTGCAACCCATATAATTTTATGGTAAATGTATAGTGAATTAACCGTTTACTTCATCTGTAGCTGTATATCGGTAATTAGTATTTACCAAATCAGTGAATAGCAATTTTCGCGCGTTTTGATTCGCTCCCGTAACTCGGAATACCCTTGGCTATTCACTGCTTTGCGACCGGAGACAAGATGGCGTCTCGTTTCGAGATATTTTCGGAAGACAAAATTTGTGCGATAAATGAAGCACCGTCGAACAAACGAATACCAAGAAAGCGACGAACTTTGGTTTGTCAGTGTTCACTGGTAGGTGGAAAATTATTTTCAGGCTGAATTTGCAACAAAATCGTAAAATGCACTTGACAAAATCCCCAAAATGCTTATAAATTGTAAACAAAGTTCCTACTAAGTGACTTTTTCAATTTACAAAAAGTTACTTTTTTTTCATCCAACTGATTAGGTAAATACTAAAACAGCTATCCCCCCTCAGGGTCCGTGAACAGTGCTATACACCTTCGGTATATCCACACCACTATTCACCTCCCCTTCCGGGGATAGTAGTATAATATGTGTATGTTTAAGGCTAAATAAGCGTTGTGTTACCTTGCCTTCGGTAAATTGTCGTTCTTTTGCATGAGAAGTGGTATTTTGAGCGATTTTTGCTGAGAAGAGAAAACTCGTCTCGCCGAGAAATAAGGTACTTCTATTACTATCTGATAAAATGTTTTGAAAACAAACTTTGATCCATTGTACATGACAATATAACAAAAAGAACCCGTTTAGGCGATGAGAGAGTATAGAAAAATATTCTCAGAATATGAAAGACTCGGTTATTACAATTTCAGTCCGGTTTCAGTAGAATTAAAAACTAAATTAACGATAAATTAACTGATTAATTCCTCTTTGACGATCACCGCGGAGAAAAATTATACATTTGAAGGAGTTTGCAGTATTTCGCTTTGATGATATCCGTGAAATATAATAGAGAGTTACAACACACTTGAAATCGTCAAATTTGTAATCTTTTCTTCTGTATTTAACCTTGGAAATGTTAATGCTGCTGCTTTTCTTTTCGCTCTCTAAATGCCCTGAATAAAGAAACAGTATTTGTCGAAACTTATCCTTAAAGCGAAGTTAGGAAAATGTTTTGATATCAGTTGCTTTGGTTCACTGAGACAGATTTGAAACCAGTATCCAATGCTGACGTGTGTCTATTTCTTCGTTTCTTCGTCTTTCAATTTGCTCGTGAGCGTTTGATCCTAAGGCGCACAGCTAACAACAGCTTTTTTTTATTTTTTAGCAGATTTTTTAGCTTTAATACTCCTCTCCTCGTCGAAAACCCGCACTGATTTTCCCACCAACAATTCCGGACTTATCTATTTATGTTTCTAAACCTGGCATCAACGATGATAACTCTTCGTCAAACATTAGCACCTAAGAATGATCCGGATTTTAAGCTCGAGACAATCAAAATTCACATGCTACCATTCACATACAAGCTCTGCTATACACCGTGACGTGATAGTGGAGGGAGGTTAGAGGAAATATTTGAAGTTAAATTTACACAACTTATAAGAACGTCGCTATATAGATGTACTCATCGAGAAAATGTTTTGTACTTTAACTGAACGAAATAACATTTGAAAACCCGAGGTGCTGATCCACATTTTTAACATGTGTTGCTTGCTCATTTTTGCTTTGGGTGATCCATTTCTACCACAAGGGCAAAAAATCGAAGTTTGTGATGTTTTGTTACTGATATTTATTATTCATTAGCATTAGGAACTGAAATGATTCAATTTGACGACCAGGGACTAATCTTTGGAGCTCAAAGACGGAAATTTGTCATGAATCAAATAAAGCCGAAATATCAATTAAGGACAAGTTTCGAAGTTTCAAAATGGGCTCTACTGAAAGACTCCTTCTGCATGGTACTGACAGAAAAAGTAAGAGTCTTAAACCTTACCTAAATAATTAAACTTTGCGATTGTTTTAAAGTCAGTCAATAACAGAAATGTATGAAATAAGGACAATTGAACGCCTTTAAGCTTAGTATTGGTAATAAAGACTCCCTCGAAATACGTGAAACTTTCAAGACACTAAAAGGCCGTTTGACTGATCTGACTAATTTATTCAGTCTTTTATTAAGTAATCAAAAATTGGTTTCCATGATCCACATTTGGATTTGCCTTGACTTTAAAAAATTCCAAGGCTCACCGATGAATGCAGTGGCGTAGTCTCTTTCAACTAAACATGATTCATAAACAGATTAGATACCAGAATTAATGATACTAAACGGCGTATGATTAATGATATTAAACAATTCAAACTTTAGATCTGCCAAGAAAAGCGTCACTGTTTGATAGATTGGACTGAACATAAGTAAGAGGGAGAAAAGTGACATTTCTGTTTGTTAAGAGGATGAGCTACATTTACAAATGTGTCACTGATGAACAATGAGCTACCAATAGCCATTTTTAGATATCGAACAGTAATCAAGGTAAACTGGACAAAACAAGAACAAATTAAGGAAACTCCCAAATTTTGGATGAAACAAATGATTATTTTTTATGGAATATTGCGGTTGATACTATCAAAGATGAGACGTCTGACATCAATTTTATCGGTAAGAACACTTTTTTTGAGACTCTTTGCAAGTGTAATATAAATATCCAACAAATTATGTTAAACCGAAGTTCAAATTATCATTTTATTTAACTATCAATTTAAGCGAACTGCAAAATGTGTTTATATTTTGTCGATTCGGTTAAGATTTTCAGGTTTTGTCGCTATTGTCATTAACCTGACTCGCGTTAATATTATTATTGTCAGTATTAAAAAAGCTGGGAGTTCCTATACATAACTTACCGTCCATTCAAGTGCTTTCAGTCTCTTGGAATCCAAAGGCGATTTCCAAAATTTAATTCTGGCTTTGTACTCAACAAATTTGGAAGCATAAAATTACGGTAAGTTTCTGCCTACGGGACACGGTGATATCATTTTACCCGTGAAAACACTTTCACAGATATTTCAGTAATTGTTAGTTTGAATTTACAAAGAGATTTTCAAACTCAATATTTTTGTGGCTAAGCACTATCAAAACACAGTTTCCACGCCATGAATAACCCTGGACAATTTAAAATAGCCAGCCTTATTGGCGGCCAATCGCCAAAACTAAGTTTATAGAAATTTTCTGAAAATTTCGGTATGTTATCTGTAAGCCTTCAATAAAGAGCTCTTCAATTCAGGCTGTAAATTTTCGAAGAAAATACAGATATTGTTCTTTGTGATAAAGATCTTAAAACTGATACGCTATAGTGAATAGCTACCGTAAGCGAAAAAGAAATCCCAAATCCAGATCTGATATGTAAGATCGATTCCTCAGTTGCTGTGGAATCATCTCATCTTACATGTATTTGAAGGATGCATCTCCATATCTAGTGGATAATCCTTTCCATGCTTTGTTTTCTAGACACATGTATGGCCATGGACAGTACTGAGAAATTTACGACTTAGGCTAAATTGGACACTTTGGAAACATCGAGGACTAGTCGGGGCCAAGTAGAGAATCACTGCCGCGGTATCGAATTAGAGCGTTTATTCAAACGTGAGTTATAAAATAGTTTTAATAGGATAAACTATGACTAACACAACCAACAGTATTGCTTATAAAAAGGTTATAACGGTGGTCAAAAGTGATAAATTCGAAATAATCAACTTAAAGAAATTGAATCTACAACACCTGGTCAACAGGACCTAAAAACAATAATACTGACCACAGCGACACATCAGCTTCGTACTCAAAAGCTGGTAACGATTTGCAACTGAGCACAGTTTATGCATTTTTACAGCTTGACATGCTTGTTAAACGATCGAGCTGTAATGGAACCATAAGTACTTCATAGATAAAAGATTTAACGCTTACTTAACGCTTAACGCTTATATTAACGCTTAACGCTTATATTTTCAAAACAAAAAAGGTTCCTTAAACATGACCCTCTCCAAGAAAATCAGGCAATTAGTTTTTGAGCACGAAGCACGAACTGCTACACGCCACAGTTGGTGAATGATCGAGCGACTGTGTAAGATCTCTAAAGTTAACTGTTTATTCTGAGATTATTTACTGGTTGGAATTGGAATGGAGCAGAATAGCGGGACAAGACCACTAAGATGGGAAGAGGGTTGGAAATTATGAGGATAATGTTCGGTACCACTCTTTCAATGCGACTTCAGTTTAATTTAGGGAATAATTTGCCTATTCAGGCTATATAATCTCGAGATATCACAGTTCTTTCAATTATACAATGGTGTCTCTGGTTATATAAATAAAATCAATTTAATTTTAGTAAAAGTTGTGATATGTTGATGACAATGATTTATATTAGTAGAACTCCAGCAACAAATGTTTAGTTCAAGTTATGATATAAAAGAGGCCTTTCATTAGGCGCATCGATTACTTAGCAACCTAATATTTCGGGAACCAAATTGAAATTGTTTAATTGAAATTAGATTATACAAGAACATGACGGCTGTTTCGTGAGCATGTTTCGACGAGAAACTTTTTCAAACAAGCAAATTCTGTGATTGACTCACTAGCAGAGTGTTGGTATGTACGAAACTTTCTTCTTTTAATCTCGCTTTACTGAAATTATGCTTATTAATACAAAGTTTTATTTTATTTCTTCTTTCTTCTCTTTTCTTTCATGAAGACAGATCACTAGTTGAGGAATGAAAACTTGGTAAACAACTGAGGTAAATCATATGTGTGCTGGACGTGCTCGTATCTCCTTACGCCCATAGAGTATTTTGTCTGTTGTTTCCCAAAACATTTTCCAAGTCAGTACACAGGTCAGGGACGAGTAGAAAAGACTCTTCAATACACAGGTATATTGTCAGTAAGCACTAGCAATCATTTACCACGTTAAAAGAAATGATTTTCAGTATCCAATCTATTGTTCTTTACCGAACAATAGTTAAAGTAGGACTAAGAAATGTCTTAATTGGATATACTGCCGGTTGTGTTAACTTACTAATAATAATAATAATAATAATAATAATAATAACAATAATAATAACAATAATAATAATAATAATAATAATAATAATAATAATAATAATAAACTTTCTTTCTATAGCGTCTATATAACTAGCTGTTCTAGGCGCTTTACAATATTACAAAAAAATGTATTAAGATACAAATAAATTACAACGATAGGAAAAAAAATAATGGTAGTAGTAATGATACCAAAAATAACAAATAACTGTCCAAGTGCATAAATATATCTATAACTCAGAAAATCTAACAGCTACGTATATAAGTATGAAAATTAAATAAAAAATCTATTTACTAATTAAGAAAAGGCTTGGTGAAATATATGTCTTAAAGTGTTTTTTGAAGGAAATTCAAGAAACTGACATTTCTTAAAGATGCTGGTATGCTGTTCCATAATTTAGGTCCTGCAATAGAAAATTTCCGATCACCATAAGATTTAAGCTTAGATCTCGGAACTTGAAGTAACTTATTCGAGCAAGAACGCAAACAGCAGGAGCTGTTACAAAAACTGAGCAAATTGGATAATTATATAACTTGGTGAAAATCATTGATAGCCTTATGTACTAACATACTAACAATAAGATTTTATAAATAATACGAGATTCAACAGGCAACCAATGCAAGTCTATTAAGCTGGGTGTTACATTTCATACTTCTTGGTGGATGTTACGATACGAGTGATACGCGCTGCTCTATTCTGAACTAGCTGTAGGCGGTTTAAGCTGAGAACTTTAGACAGTCCATATAGAAGATATAGAATCGCCTTACAGTAGTCACGAAAGCATGAATAATTGCTGCAGTAGATTCACGATCCAAATATTATGTTCTTATCTTACTAATATCAGTTTAATGGAAACGACATATCTTGCATATGTTTTTAATAATGTCAGTCCATATCAGCACTGGGATCGAATATCACTTCAAGATTACGAACAGAAGAGGACGGTTGAATAGTTTCACCCCCAACACGAACAAATTACAATGAATGACTAGGATGATAACGTGAACTGAGTGGAAGCAGCTCGTTTTTTTCCTCATTCACCTTAAGACCATTAAGAATCAACCAATTGTTGATTTCGCGTACCCATATTTCAGTGCTATACTTTGCTGAGAAGAGAAGACCTGTGGTTTATTTATTCTGGATTGAGAAATAGACAAAGAAAATTGTACTTCTTTTAAGTTTTCAGTAATATAGTTTAGAAAATCAAATCCTAATTTAAACGACGACAGCGTTTGGATTATACTAAGATTCAGTTGGGCAAACTGTTCTCAATTTCTCACTGCACAAAAAGGTGATGCGCTGACAGACATCCTCATAAAGCTACAACACCGCATAAAAAGATTGCCGGGTGGTGTAAGGACAAAATTTAGCTATATTAAGGGATAGAACCTATACTTAATTATTTTATAATAAATATAAAAAAATGATGTGTGGTTGGTAGACTCTCGGGTATGGAACAAAAGCATGATCTGCAAAGGAACCCTGCAGTTACTGAAAAATACAAAACACGAATTTCTTCATGGTAAGGTAGTAAAAGAACCAATCAAAATCCCCAACGTCTATTACGCACGAAACGTAATTGAAGCCCTATTTCTTTGAAACTCGTTTAAAAACGTGAAAAGTTAAGTAATTATTGCAAGAGAGATAAATTAACCGGTCGCGATCATCATTGCTATCATTTGGCTTTGACAATCCTGAAGCGAAGGTAAGTTAACTTCTAAACACGCTGTAAATAATGCTAAACGACCTAAAATTTGGCATGAATAGAGTCGTTTCTTTTATTCTAAAAATATATAGTCTTGGAGATTCCATAGCATTCAAGCCGTTCATTTTTTTTCGAGGCATATCTTAAATACGGACTGAAATATAGTGTTAACCATATTTATTGGGCTTCCATTTAAAATGATCCAAAATACTTGTAATCCAACTTTTAGTGCACAATCAAGTTAAAGGACGTTGATGATGCGATCACAAGTTGAACTGTCCACCATGTTATTTGTACTGATGTCATCGCTCATGGCTGCTTTCTGTTCTGCTAAGAACAAAAAACCACCAGACACCAAGGTAACTTCATTTATACTCATGGCCACTGCACATGGATTTGATTATAGTTGAAAATTTTAGTACGTTATGGAAAAAAATAGGAATTAAAAAATTCAAACACTAACTAAAGGTGGTATGACTATTTGTAGAACCTCAGAAAAAATCGATATTTTGAAAAGAGAGAAATTATTTCACGTTTATAAAAATTAAAAGTAACCTTGTTACTAACGTGGTAGAAATGTATATCCTCTTTGGTGAAAAAATGAGTTTCTTTTATCAAAATTAACTATTTCATGAAAGAAATCCAACCTCAAACTTGCAAAATTAAGGAACTACTTCCTCACCTGGATTGAAACGCTAAATGACAGATAAAATTGTCAAGACCTGAAGGCATTTTGTCACCGACTTTTCTCTATTTGACAGCCTGTTTCATCTTGTCCATCTTGTAATGGCGGACAAACCGGGATGTGGACATACATGACATGCGTCCCAGGACCCCCTGGGCTACCTGGTCGTGATGGAACCAAAGGAGACCTGGGCAGCCCGGGGAAAACTGGGACCCAGGGATCACGAGGTGCTGATGGAAAGAAAGGAGCAAAGGGAGAGCCTGGGATCAAGGGTTCCGCCGGTCAAAAAGGAGAGCGAAGGGACAAAGGCGACAGTGGAACCCCACGACTGGCTTCACACATGAACTGGAAGGAGTGTGCTTGGAGGAAGGGAGACGACAAAGATTCAGGACTGATATATGTAAGTGAGAAATATGCCTGTGTACTGATAAGAACAACAATACTGTTGATAACCTTCTCAAAACGAAGAATTCGTCAATATAATTAACTTTCGTGGTGCCATAGATTGCATTTTTCAAATATTTTCTTTCTTTCTTGCATTTTTTTGTTCAGAACTGTGATTTTGTGAAGAAATACCCTGACACCTCCCTCCATGTCTACTATGCTGGTAATATCGGGATTTTCAACTGTGCCTTATGCTGTAGTCGCTGGTATTTCAGCTTTAATGGAGCCGAGTGCAGCTCTCCAGGAACTATTGACGGTGCATTCTTCATGCGAACAAGAGGAAACCATAATCGTCACCGTCACCGCCACATTGAAGGTCACTGCAATAACATTCAAAAAGGAAAGGTGCGAGTGGGGTTCTGGGTTGGAAAGTGCGTAACAGGCCATAAGGTCGCCGACGCCTACATTGGTTGGCATTCAATGAATCGTATCTTCATTGAGGAAGTACCGAAAGCTCAGCAGTAAGCACGTGTCATACGATGAGCTGGACGTTAGACTTGAGTCATGATGTAATGAGGTTTCTAAAGCAACGGTTGTTTTCAAGTCTGTGTTAGCTAAAGAATAAAGTCCAGAAAAATCGATCCTCTGTTATTTTGGTTCATACTTGTCTCACTCATTTTCCTTGTTGAGTCTTAAAATACCCGGGCCTTTCGTGGGATTATAAACTGCCCTTTTCTTCAACTCCTCTAATTCGTCCACCTGGTCAATATTCCATTGCGTCACCACCAGAATTGTATCGGGTCAGTTGCAGTGAGGTGATATTAAAATCTTAGATCCTTATCTCATACCTGATTCATTCAAAGGGAAAACAAAGCATAAATGTTTTTATGACCCATTATTTAGGGATTTTTTAATGCATGTTGTTCCTAAAATCCCAAACAACTGTTTGATAGCTCCTTGAAATTACTAAAAAATATGCTGTAATCACGGTTGAGTGTCGTTTGAAAAGATCCATCTAACTTTTTGTGGTTTGACCTTTTTTATGGTTTTTGGATCATCCCTCGCGCGCATTTTGAGTCAAATTCAGTGATGGTCAGTTTCTATGGTTACGAGATATGATGTCATAAGTAGGAGGTGGTCAAGCCATTTTTGAGTGAAAATACATGTTTTTTCAACTTTTTTCAACTTTTGAAGAAAATCTTGTGGTTTAAATCGTGCAAAGTGCTCACTTATGAGTTATTTTTCACCTCAAGCACCAAAAATCACCATTTCTCGCAGTTTTAACCTGATTTCAATTCTTGGTAAAATCCAAGATGGCGACCATTGTTGGTGACGACACAGACCCCCAGTAGTGCCACCTCCCACATAATATTCCTTATCTTGTAGAGAATATCAAAGGCTTTCCACTGAACGTAAAATCATTTCGAAGTACTGCAACATATCAAAAACTCTAGGGATGGTTTCATCCCTTTGTACCACGGTGAGGGTATGAATTTGCATGTACGTCCGAGGGTTAAAACACAAAACAACAAAACGGGGAAAGAAAATGTTAATCTTACATCGTACATATTCCTATGCCTGAGTCATAATTTTCGCTTATTTGTTCATTTTATCCATTTCGTACATTGAAAACGAATTCGAAGTACAGTGCAGTACAGTACAGTTAAAATCCTCCAAGAGGGTAAACTTATTACCATGGAATTGCACTGGCGACTACACGGTCGACCAGTGCAGCGAAACCACTCTTATCCTGTGTAGACCTCTTTGCCTGTTCAATGGAGACATTTAATAATTTAGCTATATTTATCCAAGGGTCCCGTTTGTATGGACGCCTAGACTTTGCAAACAACAGTTTTCTTTGTCAGCGTAGTGTTTGGACAACGGCAAACAATTGACCAATATTCAGTGGCTCCTGATAACATTTATGAGAATGTTGTTTTTAGTTACGTTTAGAATGTCGGTGTTGGTGTATCGGAGTCTGAATTCTGTATCCTCTGCGTCTTCAGGGGTTGGGAGTCTACTCCATCCACCATTAACCATTTGCCTTAACAACTCTATCCAACTGGTCTCCAATTTCCCGATATTTTCTTCATTTATATACCAGGCTTGCGTTCCATTACAAGAGGCGGGATCGCACACATGCCCCCCATTAGATTAGTTCTTGGGTCTTTGTCTATGGAAAGGAGATGGTGAGTCCAAAGCGAGAGCAAGTATCATTTAGAATGTTCATGATGGTTTTCACCTCAGCTATACTTTACGAGATCATCAGCATAAAGCAGCCATCTGACTATCTGCACATCATTCAGTCTACCACTTTTCCGCTGTTCTCTGTTTGTACAGAAATGTGGGATATTTAATTCGAATTGGATACTCCTGCCATCCTTGTCAATTTCACTTGCAGCAACCTTCAAAACGTAATCGAAATAGCATTTGAATATACATGGTGACTCTTGACCTCCTTGTCTACAGCCGATCAATACTTCGAACCTCTCTTTCATTCGAAAAATAGATGCTGTAGTGTCTTGCTACATTTTATACAATATGGCAATCAAAAGTGATGAACCTGTTCTCGAGTCTAAGACTTTAAAAAGAAAATTCCTTGGAATATGACCATAAGCAGCAGTTAGATCAATATAAGCAGCAATTAAAATATCATTGTATTTGAGCTATTTTCATATGACGTCACGCCAGCCGTGTTGGTGTACAGAAATAACTCCTGTGGGATTGAACTATCAATTTTCTTATGTTAAAACTTTCTTTTGTTCCAAGAAATAGGCATAGCTGCTGAAGACGGGAACACGATCTATAGAGAGGTAATGTAAGTTATCTATTTATTGTTTTAGGCTGGCTGTGAGCCATTATATTTTAATGTTTTTTAATGTAAGCTGTTCCTAGGGTTCCAAACAATTGTGATATAGCTCCTTGACTGAATAAATAAATTCAAAAAAACATAAAAAGGGCAGCCCACATTTACAAAGTGTGGATCTTTTCAACTCTCAAATGTGACAGCGTATTTGAAATCGGGAAAAATAAATGCTGCTATCCTGGCTATATTATCGCATAATTTAATTGAATGTATGATCATCATAGTTGTGATAGCAACTGAATGAAAGCAATTTCAAATTTATCACAACTGCAACGATCATATTTGCATATAGGTTTTTGTATTTCTGCAATTCAAATCATCATCTTTATTAGTATCCCCATACGGTCCATGTACTTTCCTAATGAGTTGCTCAAGAAGTCTGCTCAGCAGCGTTGTCATCTAAATGTATTCGTCGCTATGTTTTGAACTTGCACCTCAACCTTTTATGGCGAACATCTATTCACTGTGGAATATGTAGGTTTGGGAAGGGCAAACGCTGTACACAAAAACAAATAATTATGTAGTGTAAAACACAAAACAACACAACGGCGAAAGAAAATGTTGAGCTTTCATCGTACATACTCCTATGCCTAAATCATAATTTTCGCTCATTTGTTGATTTTTCATCGATTTCTTACAGTAAAGAGGAAGTGAGCTATATTTAAACCATAGAGCGGCTTCATATGACGTCAAGGCGGCCATATTGGTGTACAAAAAAATTAAAAATGCTGCCTGTGGGGATTGAACTCTTTTCTTATATAAAAAAATATTTTGCTCCAAGATATTTGCATAGCTGCTGACCACGTGAGTGATAACGATCCAAATGTAAAGGATATGAATAACTGGGGTGCTAACTTGTTTAGTAAATGTTACCTCAACGCCCTTCCCCCTCCTCACCCCCTTTGTACGCTGTGCAAACACCATTTGCAGTCAAGGACGAAACACACTCTAGTTGGATGAAACAATCGTCGGTGACGTATCTGGGACGACCGGCCAGGGAACTCACCACATCGCTAGGAACACATGACCCTGAGCGAATTGGCTGCGCTTCGTGATAAGGCTAAAAGTGACCTTGCCCTTCATGGATATCTTTCAATTCGCCTCTCCGAAACTCCAGGTCCCATTTGTTCAGAAGGTGGCTAACGCTATCCACTAGATAAATCGATATCCTATGGATTCGAAAACGCAGTTGGTTTCACCAATACTTTTCCGCTAGATAGTGATTTATCCGGTGGACGGAGCTATTAAACGTTTGAACAAACGTCGGGGCGCCATAATGTTAAATTTATAGTCGATTAAAACATTCAAGCTGAAATGTTTCTCTATATGATCTGTCAGATAATAGATGATAGACCCTGATAGATGCATTTGCAAATATGATTAGATATAATTTAATGCTCCCGTTGCTTTCTAATGGTAAATTTCCTCTTTTTTTCTCTTTAAACTACATCCATCTTGAACACTAACGGTCTAGCTTCAGTTCACAACTGTCAAATCAACTTCCTTAATTTTCAGCGCATTTAATCAGTTACTAATTTCCTCACCATATAGTGCATGAAAGTATAGTGAAAACCAGCAAAAGTGGAAACCAACAATAGGTCTAGACAACTATTGACAACTATTGACAGACTTGACACATTGTTGTCTGTTTCCCTCAAGGGCGAACTAATCGTTTAACAGACTTGACACATATTGTTGTCAGTTTCGCTCAAGGGCAAACTAATCGTAATCGCATTAACGTACCAGTATGATTTTAAAATATGCATGAAGAAAATTTTGCCGTGACGCTAATGAAGCGACGCTTTTTACATGTATATTTTGTTGTTCTGCTTTATATAAAGCTGAAGGTATAGTAACCAAGAAGATACAAACAGAATGATATCCGACCTTCAGTTATAAACCATTTGGTTCTCGGGTTGGTGCAGTCTGCTGTGCCTATATCAGCACCGATTACGTACTACAAATGTGGGATTTTTTTTATTATTCTAAGAAACGATCTTACCAAACTCACCAGAGTGTACGTTAACAACATGGGAGGCCTGTGGTCTAAAAATACACTAACTTGTGAGTAAATATCTCGCTTTCTGTTTCATCTACGTGACGCAAATTAATCTCCAAAGAAAGAAAGCGTGACCATACTTTTTCAAGATATACGGCTTTCTGCTATTGGAAAAACCAGAATATAATAAGGAATCTGAGATAGCGAACAAGGTGTATTATAAACTGAGAAACCTTTTAAATTGTATACGCTCTGCTCTTCAAACCTGTTCGGACGTGAACATTAATTGAGACCAAACAGCAGACACAATTAATTTACCCAATTTATAGAAGATACGAAGCTACGTCTGACAAGAAAAAGGTGTATCTGCAAAAAATAAATTTTCAATCCAGTTTTCAACGCGTAGACTAACTGAACGGAGGTTGGGAACCAGGTAAAATTGTAAATATTTATTTTTTTATGTTCTCTGTTGGATTGTTTAGTGAATAATTTTATTACTCCGTAACACTTGATTTATTTTCACATATCTTCATCAGCCCAGAAGCCCCATACTTAGTCCAGGAGAGACTTCGTCAAACGGTAAGCTCTTTCGTCTTACTTTTAGAACACTACGCGACACTAGTGAATGTCGATTGAAAATTCGTTTTCCTATTGATAATTAAACTGCGGGCAAAACAAGAACAACGTATCTCCAAACGTTTATGTGAATTAAATACATCCACACTATAAAATATTCTCCATACCGTAATGATGTTAACATTGTCAATGATTAGACTTTTGACATCAATTTTGCGGGAAATGATGCCTTTTTACCGTCGCCGATTTATTTTATAATTTTTTCTTTAACAATGGTACTAGACAGTGCAAGAGACAGTCATATTTTAAATTTATTTACCTGCCCAGTGATTTGGTTCAAGTCTTTCTTGTTTTGTCGCTTAAATTTGACTGATATCGATCGCGAGCAAACGATTTATCGTTCTTGTGAACAGCTGGAATTCCCAGCAGAAAATTTCCAGGTGCTCCGCGTAAATACTTTGTCATTATTCAATATTTAACGTAAATGTACAACAGTACTCTAGCTTACTTTGCCACAAAATTTGTTTAAATTTTTTTCTATCCATTAGATATGGTCATGGAGAAAGAGGGTTTACAATGTAGACCTAACTGACCAGCGCGCAAACATTGAGAACTACAATCTCCGTCACTGAAATTGTCAGTTGTCCTTCTTGCCCTCCCACTGCTGGTGTACAAGATTTCGTGAGTTAAACGCGAAACAGAAGATTTGGATGGAGAGGAGACAGCCAAGAAGAAAACAATTGTGTTTAATGAAAGTGTCCCATCTACTTTCGTCTGTGACTGTAGTTAAGGCAAGTAGAAAATCAACGCCGCTGGATCGAGTATAATATTAACAGCTGTTCCTCGAGAAGTGAGTCATTAACAGTTTTTGTATAGAATCATAGTGAGTCTAATATTCACTGCATGGTGAATTCGGAATTTTTTAGTTTAAAGCAATTTGTTATTAAGTCGGAACACCTGATAATCACGAAGAGGGCTTTAAAAATATAATTTTAGTATTAGAGAAAGCGGCTTCAACTTCTCAGCCCATATTACTTTTGGTCAACGTAGTCACTAAAACATGGAACGACCTACAACCACCTAAAACCACCTAAAACCACCTAAAACCATCTACAACCACCTACAACCACCTCAAAAAAATTCAACAACCACCTACAACCATCTACAACCACCTCAAAAACATCTACAACCACTCGCAAACAATCTAAAACCATCTAAAACAAGGTATAAATGTCTCAAATAAGGCGAGACGACAATATGTCACGTACATGAAATACGAGAATCGAACAAAACATCCACTTCCCCCTAAAATCTTACTCTCCCTGGTCCCTTGTATCATCAACCATTGGCTTAAGTCACGAAATGAAATGCGAGATCATGCTAAGTATATTAAAAGACTTAAAGAACTTTACAAAATGAACTATCAAGTCACAAAAAATAATAAAATAAAATACCAAACTCGTAGTCGAAAGACTTGCCTGCGTGCAGACGTCTCCTATTTCCTTTGCAACAAAGGAAATAGGAGACGTCTGCACCCCGGGGGGGTACTCCCATACATTACCTATACGGGTAAGTGCCGCCCAAAGGGTCGTGATTTTGAAACTCCTGATTTAGAACGGGGTATCCATTTCAGAGGCGTTTTCTAGAACGGGGTATAATATTTAGAACGCACGAAAGCTCCACTTTTGTAAGCAGCCATTTGAAAGTATTCAAGGACAGATTGCTTTTAAAAATACGGTGCAATGCGTTAACAACAACCGTTGTACTCTTGTTGCACCTTAGAACGGAGTATAAAAAATTGGCCCATTTGTAGAACGGGGTATCAGTTTTAGGGCGAATTCTAGAACGGGGTATAAAAAATTGGCCCATTTCTATAACGGGGTATCAATTTTGGGGGAAATTTTTCCTAGAACGGGGTGCCAATTTGGAGTCCCGGGCGGCACATACCCACCCAAAAAATACCCAAGTGCCCCCCCCACCCCCCCCGGGGGTCTGCACGCAGGCAATCGAAAAACTGACTTAATTTGGCTTTTTCTACCCTGGGTACCAGTGAGACGTTTGGTTGACGTTTCATTTGTTTACATAATAGAGACCTTTAGCATCACGTTTTTCATGGGAAACGGCAAACCGCAAACCGCAAAATGTCACGTGACCTCGGCCTTGCGGTCACGTTTGCAGTTTGCAGTTCACGTTTGAACCGCATGAAGGGCTTCCAGCGGTAAGTGATTTACTGCAAGGTTTTTTGCCCCCAAAAATTGCACAGCCTCGCGTTTAAAGGTATGAACTAGCTTTTTATATCCGTTTGCGATGTGTTTGTTGGAGTTTTGATCTCCAGTCAATGAATTATTGCTGATTTTTGGGCGATTAAAGTGATGCACCATATGTAATCACTGGTAATGTGACATTTGAAACATGATTTTAAAACAATTAAAAATCACAAACCATCAGTTGTTGCTTAAATTATAATCAAATTGTCGATGAGTTTCACAAGAGAGAGGAAACAAAATCAAACTTATATCCCAGCCCTCCCAACATAAGAGGACAGTGCGGTGGAAGTTTTGATTTAAGCTTAATGGTTGATGATACAAGGGATCAGGGAGAGTAAGATTTGGGGGGAAGTGGATGTTTTGTTCGATTCTCGTATTTCATGTACGTGACATGTTGTCGTCTCGCCTTATTTGAGACATTTATACCTTGTTTTAGATGGTTTTAGATTGTTTGCGAGTGGTTGTAGATGTTTTTGAGGTGGTTGTAGATGGTTGTAGGTAGTTGTTGAATTTTTTTGAGGTGGTTGTAGGTGGTTGTAGATGGTTTTAGGTGGTTTTAGGTGGTTTTAGGTGGTTGTAGGTCGTTCCATGTTTTAGTGACTACGTTTTGGTCAAACATTAGCGGCTAGCTAGGAATGGTCCGGATTTAGCTCCTCGAGACAATCAAAATTCCCATGCTACCATAACATACAAGTTCTGCTATACACGTATTAGTGGACGGACGTGGAAGAATATTTAAAGTTAAATTCACACAGCATTTTTGCGAATGTCGCTATATAGATGTATTTGTCGAGAAAATATTTTCTACTTTAACTGAAAGAAATAGAACCCGAGGCACGGCCACATTTTTAACACGTGTTGTTTGCGCATTTTCTGCTTTGCGCGACCCATTTCTACCACAAGAGCAAAGAATCGAAGTTTTAATGTTTCCTTACTGATACTTAATTATCAATTAGAATTAGGAACTGAAATTATTTAATTTGACTTGTGGAGCTTTAAAACGGAAATTTGTCAAGAATCAGACGAATTATTAAAGGCTGACTAGTTTCGAAGTTTCAAATGAATATGGACTCTACTGAAAGACTCGATCATTCCGCGCGGTACTGACAGAAATATAAAAAGTCTTAAACACTTGACTAAAAATTTAAACTTGGCGATCGATTTCTGAAACTGATGTCAGTCAATAACAAAAATAAGGACAATGAACGCGTATTTATTGCTAATACATCTAAAGACTCCCTAGATAAACCTGAAACTTTCAAGACACTAAAAGGCCGTTTGACTGACTTGTTTTTTTTTATTATAATAAGTAATCAAACATTTATTTCCATGATCATGTTAACGAATATCCACATTTGGATTTGCCTTGTCTTCAAAAAAGCCAAGGCTCACCGATGAAAGTCGTTGCGTAGTCACTTACAAAACATGATTCATACACAGAGTAGATACCAGAAATAACGATACTAAACAGAGTAGGTTTGATGATATTAAACAACTCAAATTTCAAAGCATTAAACAAAAGTTTTACTGTTTGGTAAATTTGAAAGAACAAGAGGAAGAGAAACAAAAGGTACATTTCTGTTTGTTAAGAGGATGAGCTTCATTTACAAACGTGTCGTAGCTAACAATAGCTATTTTAAGATATCTGACATTAATCAAGATATACTGGACAAAACAAGAACAGGTCAAGGAAAGACCACAATTTTGAATAAATCAAATAACTATTTTCTACGGAATATTGCGGTTAATACTGTCAAAAAAGATGACTAACATCACTTTTACCGACAGAACATTTTTTTGGAGAAAATACCTTTATCGCCATCGTCGATCTAATTTTATTCAACAAAATAGCGTAAACCGAAATTCAAATTACCATTTTATTTACTTACCTTTTCAAGTGAACTGCAAAATGTTTTTAAATTTATGTCGATTCATTCAATAAGATTTTCTGGTTTGGTCGCTAATACATTAATCTCACTCCCGTCTGAAGAAGCCGATTATTGTTCCTGTATTAAAAAGCTAAGAGTTCCTATACATAACTCACCGTCCATTCAAGGGTAGTCTGTAAATCGTGATTCGATGACTCTCAGAATCCCAAGACGATTTCCAAAATTATTCTGGTTTTGTACTCACCAAATTTGGAAGCATAAAAGTTCAGTAAATTTAACTAACGGGCCACGGTTTCAAATTTTACACTTTCACAACTCTAAATCAGTATACACTGAAGAAATATTCTATATATTTTAGTAACTGCTAGATTAAATTTAATAAGCAATTTTCAAACTCTTTGTTGTTTGGAGGCTAGTACACAATCGGTCAAAACATAGCTTCAGTCCACTCTAAAAGTTTCAAAATCACCAGTCTAATTGGCGAGTATGCGCCAAAACTAACTCTGTTGAAATTTTACCAAAATTTCACCAAAATTTCGGTCTGTTATGCGTAAGCTTTCAGTAAAGAGCTCTTCAATGTGGGCTACAATTTCTCGAAGAATAAACAGAGATTTTTCGTTGTGCTAAAGCTCTCTAAATTGATCAGATGTAGAAAAAATCGTAAGGTATAGAGAGTCAAATCTATTAAACAAAGCTAACTGATCATGAGAGTTAATTCAATAAGAAGGACAATGAATATAAGCATTTGAATGAAGTCATTTCCCAATTCACAAACTAATGGCTTTCATTCATGATTTCGAAAGGAAAGCAAGACATTAAAAGATGAGTACTATACATCAAGTGTACAAATCTTCCCAATAATGACATGTTCTCTTGCAGTTTTGTTGTTTCCCAATCATGCGAACCTCGAATATTAATTTTCTAAAATGATCAGAGAGAAAAGTCCCACGAAATAGAGACTTTTCACCATGTATTAAAGAAAAGTGAATAGGCAAAAAAGAAATCCCAAATCCAAATATGATCTATAGCATCCTTTTGAATTTCCTACTTTGGAATCACTACATGTATTCATAGTAGCATGCATATGTACTCTAGCCGTAGTGGATGATGAATGAATGAATGAATGAAGGAAGCTTTGTTTTATCTCGGGTTTGATGAGGTTGGTTAGACCTCTAGAAAAATATGCTAATAAGCCGTGGAAAGCATAATTCCTCCCACGGCAAATTTTGCTAAATTTTTGTTTGCTATGTACTTGTTGCTTGTGGCACTGAGATTATTTACTGATTGGAATTCAGTAGAATGGACAAGAATGGATAATGGCCACTAAGAGGGGAAGAGAGTTTGAAATTATGAGGATAATAATGTACCACTCCTTCAATTCTTCGAGGTCAGTTAATTACGTTTAGGGAAATAATTTCTCTAAGTGATATCATCTCGCGATATCTCAAACTGCAACTTTTCGTTCAATTGAACAGTTATTCCTTGGGTCATATATAAATAATCGCAGTTGAATAAAAAAAAAAAACCGCGAGTAACATCAATTTATTTCTAGTAAAAGTACTGTACATTTATGATCTGTTGATTCCAATGATTTAGTTGTAAAAAACTAATTTGAAGTTCAAAAATCATGCAAAGAGGCCTTAATCATTGGGTGCATCGATTACTTAGCAACCTAATATTTCTGCAAGCGAGTGAAATTGTTTAACTGAAATTAGAATACATACGTAGGCTGTTTAGTGAGCATGTTTTGACAAGAATCTTACTCAAACAAGGCAATTCTGCGATTAATTCCCTAGCAGAGTGCTCGTATGTACAGTGTTCGAAGCTTTCTTTTCTTCTCTGGCTTTATTTAAATTATGCTTTTTGATTCAATGTTTCTTTAATAATGATTCTTTCTCCCAGTTCTCGTAACTTTCATGAAGACAGATCACCAGTTGAGGAATGAAGACATATGGCAAACAAGGTAATTATACGTCACACACGCTCTTATCTCCTTCGGCCCATAGTAATGTCTATTGTTTCTACATCATATTCCAAGTACACGGATCAGAGTAGGAATGACTCTTCAGTATAATACACACAACGATTTAAAGTAAAATATCAATAAGCACTATTTAACAATCATTTACCACGGTCAAAAGGAAAGGATTTTCAGTGTCCAATGATAGTATAAAACTTGATTCCTGTTTAGCTTCTATATCAAACAACAGCATAGTTAAAAACAACTACGAAATATCTCATTTGGATATACTGTTGTGTTAATTTCCGCAAAGAGAAATTTTCGAATATGGATGTGGGCAAATTCTGTGCTTTACTCAGGATACAGAAATGAACGAAGAAAATTGTACTTCTCTTGGCTGTTCAGTAATATAGTATAAAAAATCCCAATGTAAACAAGGACAGATAATGCTAAGACTCACTTGCAAACTGTCCTCAGTTTATTTTTTTTTTCCCACTGCACAAAAAGATGATGTGCTGAAGGCCATCCTCGTAAAGCTACACGCCGAATCAAAAGATCGCCCGGCGGTTAAAGGACAAAATCAGCTATACTTAGGAATAAATCCTACCCGTACTAAAATTTTTAATAAATATAATAAATGATATTGTGGCTGGTCGATTCTCTGGCGACCATGGAACAAAAGCATAATCTGCACGGGAACTCATTTACTGAAGAACACAAACACGAATTTCCTCATGTTAAGCCAAAAGAACCAGTCAAAATGCTCGACGTCTTTTACGCGTGAAACGTAATAATTGGGGCATGATTTCGTTAAAACTTGTTTTAAGAACGTGAAAAGTTAAGTAATTATTGCAAGAGAGATAAATTAACCTGTCACGATAATCACTGCTATCATTTGGCTTTGGCAATCGTGAAACGAAGGTACGTTAACTTCAAGGACCTTGATGATGCGATCACGAGTTAAAATGACCACCATGTTGTTTGTACTGATTTTATCGTTCATGATCGCTTCCTGCTCTGCCAAGAACAACAAACAATCAGACACAAAGGTAACTGCATTCATACTCATGGTCACTACACATTTTTATTACAGTTGATGTTAATTCATGGAGAAAACAAGAAATAACGTATCATGTGTTAATTTTACTAAATCAGTCTACAGGTTGATTAATAAATGCTCAAAATGCTTTCGAAAATTAACTAAAGATGATGCAACCGATCGCTAAAAAGAGAGAGAACATTTTTCACGTTTAAAACAATAACTAAGTAAACACAGTAAATACTATAATATCTTCTTTATTGAAAGATGAATTTCTCTAATGACAATTTACGCGTTCATCTAGGAAACCCAAATTACAATTTGAAAATGAACGAAAATCAGTAAGCACCTCCTCACCTGGATTGAAACCCTAGATAACAGTCAAAATTGTCCAAATGAAGCTACTAGCATAAATTTTCTCCTTTCTTGCAGCCTGTTCAATCTTGTCCATCTTGCAATAATGGTGGACAAACCGGGATGTGGACATACATGACATGTGTCCCAGGAGCCCCTGGGGCACCTGGTCGAGATGGAGCCAAAGGAGACCTGGGCAGCCCGGGAAAAACTGGGACCCAGGGACCACGTGGTGCTGACGGAAAGAAAGGAGCAAAGGGAGAGCGTGGGATCCAGGGTTCCGCCGGACAAAAAGGAGAGCGAGGGAACAAAGGCGACAGTGGAACGCCACGACTGGCTTCACACATGAACTGGAAGGAGTGCACATGGAGAAAAGTGGACACCAAAGAATCAGGATTGATATATGTAAGTGGGGATTATCACTTTGTTGCCCGAGTTAAATAATATTCTATTAGCTCAAAGCAGGTTATTTTCACTGAAACGATTGATTGCCATAATGCTGTGGTCAGCATTCAGCGGTGATAATGGCCGCATCTCTTGAAGCTACGTGGTTTTGAGTTAAAGAGCTATAATTAGTTTTACTATACTGTGCCCCTCTCCATCCTTAATTTCTTTACTAACCTTACGTACATGTAGTTTTTTTGTCGAAACACCTTGGATTAATTGATAGAATGGGGTAAATAAAAATACAATTCAATACGGATGCTTATTCTTTATATCTCGTTTAGAACTGTGACTTTGTGAAGAAATACCCGGACACTTCCCTCCATGTCTACTATGCTGGTAATCTTAGGATTGCCTTTTGTGACAAGTGCTGTAGTCGCTGGTATTTCACCTTTAATGGAGCCGAGTGCAGCTCTCCTGGAACTATTGACGGTGCATTCTACATGCAAACAGGCAGAAACCACAATCTTCATCGCCATCGCCACATTGAAGGTCACTGCAACAACATTCAGAAAGGAAAGGTGCGAGTGGGATTCTCGGTTGGAAAATGCGTAACAGGATTTAAGCTTTCTGACGGCGACACTGGTTGGCATTCAATGAATCGTATCTTCATTGAAGAAGTACCGAAAGCTCAGCAGTAAACACGTGTCATGTGATCCTCTGGGCTTTTTGAGACATAACGTTGTTAGCGGTTAGGTAGTGAGTGGGCAATAAGGTTGCTATCAAGTCTGTATCAGCTAAAGAATAAAATCCAGAAGCATCCACTGTTCTTTTAGTTCAATGTCATACTTGCCTGCCATTCTCCTATTGAGTCTTAACAACACAGTACCTTTCGTGGGAGTACCTTTTTCCTCAACTCCCCTAATTCGTCCACCTGCACATTATTTTATTACGTTTCGCTCTCATTCTGAACCAAACCTTATAGGGGCTAGTCAAGCTGAATTCCCCAATTTTATTGGATCAATAGTTGAGGTAAAATTAAAAATAAGTATCCTCGGCCATCTTTCTCACGCTTGGAACTCTAGAAGCATGTTTATTACTTTTGTAAAGGTATCCACTTATTGTTTAGGCCGGCTACGAACCATTATCGGTTTAGGGTTTTTTTTAATGCATGCAGTACCTAGAGTCCCAAACAATTGTGGCATAGCTTCTTGAAACATATTTCAAAAGCCATTAAACAGGTCAGCTCACAAAATTGTGTATCCTTTCAATCGACACTTAACAGCGGATGTCTGTAATATCGCCCTATGGTGGGAAAAATGAATTTTTTGAAAAATCCCCCCACAAATTCTGTAGACTACGCTAGGTACTCTAGTGATGAAAATATAAATTTTAGTTTCATTTGATAAATATTTTGGTGATACGGCGAATGTCAAGTTCGGGCGATTTACGGCCTCCGCCAGACCGCTTTTTCGGGTCTCTGGACCGGGCTACAAAAAGACCGCGATTTCAATCGAATTCAAATATCATCCAATCCAAAAAGTTTCTTAACGTATTAAAAGGGTTTTAATACAAATATTGAGTGCTCATGTTCTTAAATTGATTTTAACTGGAATATTTTATGGATTTTTAAATATTTACAAAATCTTAAGGATTTTACGCGAGCAAAATATTGTCAAATTTTAAAGGCCTAAAATTGCATCCGATACATGATTTCAAACAGAAAAATACATGTTACATTAAAAAGCAATCTCTAAGCTTTCAAAATACACATTGTGTTTTCAAAACTCTGGGCAACATATGAAATGAATTTTTGGGAACGCAAAATTCACGGCGCACTTGAGTGTTATTTGACCTTTCTGACTTGACAGACGGCGCGACACAAATCAATTCTCCAACAAATGTTTCAGCCAAAATACGTTTAATTTAGGTAATCTCAAGTCCCACAGTGATACAAAGATGCTTCATATACATTGGGTGGAAAGTTTCACGTCATTTCGTCAGCCGTAAAAAACTCTTATCCTGGCCTTCAGGTGCAGTATTTGAACTCGCCTCGCTAATGTAAACATGTGGGTCAAGTTCTTTAATATCGCGAAACAGCGAAGTTTTCAACATCACATATCTGACATATCTATCCTGTCTAGTATATAATCAGGTCTACAATTTGATTGTTTGTACCTTGTGTCCTTGTTTGACTTCTCAATGAAACGAGACAAACCACAGCGCAATTCCCGCGCGCTCGATATGTCACGAGCACATGAATGGGTTGTTTTAGACTTGATTGCGTTACGTAAACATAACACACGGCGATTATTTCTGAGTTGTGAAACGAAAATTTCCATTCATTAACTTACATGTTGTGGTTATGCCATTGAATGAACCGACAACCTTAAATTTTTTTTCCATGCAGTTTTACCATCACAATTCACAGACTTTCGGATTCCTGACGAAACCCAAAAAAACGTCGGACCGAAATTTCCGAGCCCTGAAAGTTTTCCGTGAAGGATTCAATGATGATGGAAAGTAAATGTTTGTGGTTAGTTTATTCACCGTACCATCTGCTGAATTTATCTTTTTCTCATCTGACAGTCTGAACTGTGCGGCCAGCATTGTACGCGCGCGGTATACAACACCAATCAGATCCAATCAGATTGTTTTGAATACTCTTTGAAATTGCTATCAAAACTGTCTAAATCTATTACTTATATTTTCCAAATTTTGCTATCCTCAAAGAAAACCCTCCCCTCCAACCCATGCCTTGGGCTGGGCCTAGACTCAAACATTATTGTTTGCGCTGTTTTTTGTTGTTGGTAGTAGTTCGACACTTCTCCCACTTCCTCTGTTTGTCCTGGTTTCTGTCAGTTTGGAAATATCCTAATGCATTGGGCAATTCTATTGCAATATACTGTATATAGCCAGTATGAGGCAATGAAGGGCGTCCTATCACGGTCTTAACTTGCGCTTGCGGCGTCGATATTTATAGATTCTTGGACCGTCTTGGTTCTGCTCGCTTATGTGCGGCGCTACAGCGTGTCAAAATGGAGCGCTCGGTGGGTGGGTGAGTGGGTGGGTGTAGGGTGATCACAGTACGTGCGCATAGGAGAGAGCAACCGATCAGTTGAGCGCCACTTTACAGTTAATTTTGTAGCATGCCATCAGACTGGCATCCGCCGAGAGAGAGAAGACTACAGTGATCCCCAGGGAGAAGGGTGTGTGCAATCGTCAAGCTGCAACTGTCCAGGTGCACGTTGGTTCGCCGCAGTGTCAGAGGGCCATAATGTAGTTTGCGCATCGACGAATTTATCATGGTTTGGAACTTGCGTAGGTGCCTGCTCTTGCGCATCTTCGATCTCATTAGAAGAACCAATGTAACACGAACGAACGTTTATCCCCCCCGCGCTCTTGGTCCGTCCCCGCCAAGTTCTTTCAGTACTTTGACGCGCGCATAAAGGTTTCAGAGTAGCTCCCCCCATCGTAGCCACTCATAGCTTTTTTGTGGGAGCAAAAGAAGAAATGTCGAGGACGCACGAGGAGAGAAGAGGGGAGTAGGCCCTCTCTTCCCTTCGCGTGTGCCCCTGGCGCGGCCTGTGATTAGATCATGATCTGACCGGTGCATGCTACGTAGGCTAGGCCAATCAGCGCACGCTTTATAATTACTGCTTGTCTGAGTTGAAATATAACAACAACAACAACAACAACAACAACAACAATAATAATAATAATAATAATAATAATGATAATAATTGGGGCACTAGGGTAGGACAGGTTGGACCTCAGCCTACGACGGGGACATGGACGACCCCGCCCACCAGAGTCTGGGGTGACACCTTTGGCAAGTGTTCGCAACCCCACAGCCACCCCTGCTAGGGTTACAGCACAGGGTAGATAGGGCTCTGTAAAACCTTGGTCGGTATTCTATCTAGTGGTGGCACCAATGTGATGATAAGTAAGTATTGCGGATATGAGTAACGGCGTGAATGGGACTGGAGTCTTCGACGAAAATGCTTCGCCCGGCAGGGTTGCTGGGGGACAGCAGCCAGCACCCGGTCGTTATCCTGCTACTGCTGCTCAAGAGAGTGGTTGGAGAAAGGGAAGAAGGAAATGGTCAATCGAGGAGAATAGGGTTTTGATGGAATGCTATTTTAAGAGCATCCCGGAGAAAAGAGGAAACCGTCAGAGAATGCTCAGGTTGTGGGATGAGAAAAAGTGGTAAAAGTGACTGACAAGAGGCTTTCAGACCAGGCCCGTACTATCTTGAAAAATAAATGGTTCACAGCTGTGGAGCTGGAAGAGATCAAGAGGAACAAGCATGGAAACTGTGATGAACAAAATGGGACAGTTGTTGTAGAGTAAGCTAACGATGGTAACGAGCATGAATTACCTGCCGAGAATGTAAAGGAGACGGACGCACAGACGGCGCAAGAAGCCCAGGAACAGAGTGAAGGGTGTGATGAAGCACCTCGGCAATTGTCTGAAGACCAGCTGGTAATTTGGAAAAGACTGAATGAAATCAGATTGAGTCAGGACCAAGACAAAGTACCAGCTTTGAAGAAAATTGCAAAGCGAAGAATAAGAGAGGAACTCCAGGTTGTAGAAGAAGTAGCGGCCCAAATACAAACAAAAGACATCTCGGAAACCAACAGGCTACTGCATGCCACTGCAGTAGTAGTAACTGAAAGACTGGGTCTGAAACCTGGCAAGAAGAAAGCAACCAAAGAACCATGGTGGAAAAGACGGTTACAAGGACAGGTGGATCAGCTGCGAAAAGACCTTAGCTGATTAGAGCATGTGGATAAGAACTGGTGAACTGAAAAAGAAGACAGAAGGGCTTATTTTTGCCGCGCAAGATCAGGCACTAAGAACAAACGCCGTAAAAGCCAGAATCGAAAACCAAAATGTATCATCCAAATGCAGAATGTGTGGTAGCCACGATGAAACTGTGCAGCATATTTTCTGTAGTTGCCCCAAGCTTGCGCAGACAGAATATAAAAAGAGGCATGATGTTGTTGGGCGGGTCATTCATTGGGAGGTGTGCAAGGAATATGGAGTTGAGTACAGTGACAAATGGTATGAGCATTCCCCCAAAAGCGTAGAAGAGAATGAGGAGGTTAAACTGTTGCGGGACTTTACCATCCAAACAGACCGTGAAATCAATCACAGGAGGCCAGACATTGTAATTCAGAAAAAGAAGGCAAAGGAAACAATCATTGTGGATATAGCTGTTCCCGGAGATAGTAATATTCTGCAGAAAGAAACTGAAAAGTGTGAAAAGTACCAAGACCTGGCAAGAGAGATTCAAAGGATCTGGAAATCAAGGACAAAAGTGGTGCCAGTGGTTGTAGGTGCATTGGGTTCAGTGTCAAAGAAGCTGGCAGGCCACTTGGAGCAACTAGGAATTAAAAACCGAACAAGAACGATGCAAAAGTCGGCACTCCTTGGATCGGCACATATCCTCAGAAAGGTGCTGGAAGTCTGAGGTCTTGGGATGAGACTTGACTGGATATTTCTCCCCAGGGAAAATCCCTGTGCTAAATTTTACATAATAATAATAATAATAATAATAATAATAATAATAATAATAATAATTATAATAATAATAATAATAGTCAGGAACGCATACAGCTGAGTGTAACACATTTATCGCTCTAGCTTGCAAACAACCGTCCCACGCTTTTGAACCCCATGTATTCATTGCAGATAAATCAACGTTGGAGATAACAGGTATTTTTTAATCATAATTTGTACTAGCCTTATGACTACAATAGCGCAATTGGTGGACAGCTTAAAGTGAGATTTAACTCGTACCTAGTCTGCTGCCGGCGGTGTTGCATTCCCGATGCGGACCGGTACTCTCTTCTCGTGTGATTTGTTTCTTGTACCACACTCGCCTAAAACTAGATCTCCATATTCGCACGCTGTTATATCGTCGTACAGTAGCGAGTAGACGTGTACCAGCTTAGACCGAGAGTGCACTATCAAAGACTGGTGTCGCAAGCGCTGAATCGGACGGTAGCAGGAGTTTCTAACACGACAGCTATGTAATCTGCTTTGCTGCATGTAATTATGAGCTATTTGCACATTATAGCTAGGAGCGTGTTGCAGAATTATTGCGAAACGCCTTAGGTTATTTCCTGACCTGACAGACTTTTATCAGGAGGGGGGATAAGTCACTGAAAAGTGTTGAACTAAAACAAACAACAAACAACAAAACAAAGAAACAAACAATGAAAAAGAACACGTTGGTTATCACAAGCCTGCAATCGATAAAACTTCATGGTAAGAAAAAAAAGAGAGATTGAGATTGTCTGCTCATTCAATGGCATACCTTAACATAAAGGTTAGAGATGGAACTTCTTTACACAAATCAGAAATAATCGCTGTGTGTCATGTTTACGTAACGCAAATTGGTCTAAAACGGCCCTTTCAAGTGACAAGTGACATGTCGAGAAGGCGGGAATTTCTTTGTAGTTTGCATACAGTCTCAGTTTCATTGCGGAAATGAAGTCAAACAAGGACACAAAGTACGAACAAAGAAATTGTAGACCTGAGTATATACTAGACAGGATGGATATGTGCTTAGATTTTGAAAACTTCGCTGTTTCGCGATATTAAGAAACTTGACCCACGTGTTTAGATAAGAGTTCTTTACGGCTGACAAAATGGCGTGAAACTTTCCACCTAATGTGCGACTCGAGCAAAACACCACTAGACTTCGACATGCTTTGCCAAGTCTCACTTGTGTACCCTTCGGTTGAGTTTTTAACACTTACCCGCTTCATTTTTAGTTCGATAAGTCTCATTCCATGGGCGCTTTAAATCGCATCTTCCATAACATTATTCCATGTGTCACGCAATATATACGACAAATGAACCGGAAATGGAATTTCCCTTACACTTCTAAGAAACTCTCCTGACTGAACGAAGCGAAACCACGTATAGTAAAACGTTCTAAATCAGAGGCTGCAGTTTTTTAATCAAATTTATATAGGTAAAGAAAATGAGCTCAACCTTAACTATACTCACGCATATCTAGAGGATCATATATCTAAAAATAACTGAAAGGCAAGGTGCGGTGGAACCTCGCTCTACGGACACCCGGATATAAGAGATAGTCTCGAGTGTCCCAACAGAAAGTTCATGAATTTTCTCTAAAAATAGCCCTCCTAATACGGACACCGGTTAATACAGAGAGAGGACAATTTTTTTTCCAAGTTACATCAACTCTTATAACAGTAAACCCCGCTTAACAGTTCTTTTCTGCAATTTTCACATGTTAATCGGTTGCTAAAAGGAACAATTTAGGCCTAACTAACAGTGTTGTTTTCCTTATTTACCAGAGCTGCTTTCATTTCGGGGCTGACCAAAAGTTACGCAATATGTACATATCCTCTACTGAGAAACAAAACTGGTTCGCAATTCTTTGCTATTTGTTGTATTTGGTCTTGTTGTTCATTGTACAAAATTAAGCCCCCGCCCCCTTATCCCTCCCGCGCCGTTGGATTTGAAACCCTCTTGTGCAAGAATTGCTTCAAACGCCTTAGGTTTTTTTTTTTTTTTTTTTTTTTTTTATGTCGACGGACTTCAGACATAATCAGTGGTAGCAAGCGGAAACATAGCTGACAGTGGGAGACCGTGGGAAGCCTCGAAATAGTTATGACATACACCTAATTTAATTAAGGTTGCTCCCGTGAACCATGATACATAGCTTGCAGTGCACTATGGTAAACCCTATTGTAGCGGGAAGTTTGGTCTTGTTCACGTTCATTGAAATAATAGAGATCATCTGTGAAAAGGCGTTCAAGAGAGCTTTCAAGTCAAATGGCTGCTAAAATTCTTGAGCACGAGCGAGCTGAAAAATGTCATTGTTAAAATCTCATAGTAAAAAAATAGAAGCCTCTTCTTTTAACAACATGAATAGGGTTCTACCGCCAGATTAAGCTACGTTTTTTCATGAACTAGAATACTGGTTATTCAATAAAGCAAATCAACGCTGTTCTTTTTTTTATTATTCAGTTTTTAAAAAATTGCCTCAAAAATACATAAACACGTTATGTTAAATTATCTATTGTTGTTCAACAAACGCCTTGATTTTGATTTATGTTTTAACTCCATCCAAAATTCCCACGTGCACGGGCCAAGCAAACTCGTTGAAAATTTGCAGCATTTGTATATTACCACAGAGAAAAACCTAACCTCAACTCACCGTCTAAGCCTAGGATTCAGGATTGAAATACGTTGTCTTAACGTTCCGCTGACATACAGTATTGAGTGTTTTCACATGACGTCACGGCGGCCATATTGGTGTCCCAAAACAATGAAACAGCGGCCATGTTGGTGTCCCAAACCAGTCCTGTGGGAGTTGAACTCTTTTCTTATGTAAATGCCCTCTTTTGTTCCAAGTATATAAGAGTGATTGTGCATATGACTGATAGATGGATATGCCGGTAATTCGACGGTAAATACTTATCAGAGGTTGTGTGCTGGAGAAATGATTTAAGATTTAAGATTTAAGATTTAAGATTAAAGATGTAAGATTTAAGATTTAAGATTTAAGATTTAAGATTTAAGATTTAAGATTTAAGATTTAGGATTTAAGATTTAAGATTTAAGATTTAAGATTTAAGATTTAAGATTTAAGATTTAAGATTTAAGATTTAAGATTTAAGATTTAAGATTTAAGATTTAAGATTTAAGATTTAAGATTAAAGATGTAAGATTTAAGATTTAAGATTTAAGATTAAAGATGTAAGATGTAAGATTTAAGATTTAAGATTTAAGATTTAAGATTTAAGATTTAAGATTTAAGATTTAAGATTTAAGATTTAAGATTTAAGATTTAAGATTTAAGATTTAAGATTTAAGATTTAAGATTTAAGATTTAAGATTTAAGATTTAAGATTTAAGATTTAAGATTAAAGATGTAAGATTTAAGATTTAAGATTTAAGATTAAAGATGTAAGATGTAAGATTTAAGATTTAAGATTTAAGATTTAAGATTTAAGATTTAAGATTTAAGATTTAAGATTTAAGATTTAAGATTTAAGATTTAAGATTTAAGATTTAAGATTTAAGATTTAAGATTTAAGATTTAAGATTTAAGATTTAAGATTTAAGATTTAAGATTTAAGATTTAAGATTTAAGATTTAAGATTTAAGATTTAAGATTTAAGATTTAAGATTTAAGATTTAAGATTTAAGATTTAAGATTTAAGATTTAAGATTTAAGATTTAAGATTTAAGATTTAAGATTTAAGATTTAAGATTTAAGATTTAAGATTTAAGATTTAAGATTTAAGATTTAAGATTTAAGATTTAAGATTTAAGATTTAAGATTTAAGATTTAAGATTTAAGATTTAAGATTTAAGATTTAAGATTTAAGATTTAAGATTTAAGATTTAAGATTTACTGTAGCTCTGCAATTGATTTTCCCTTGTGTAATTATGACAATATTTTGTTCTAATTATCTAACTGAGGGAGCCTTCTGCGTGGTACTGACAAAAAAATAAAAAATCTTAAACACTTGCCTGAAAAGTTAAATTTGGCGATGGATTTTTGAAGCTGAAGTCAGTCAATAAGAGAAATATATGAAATAAGGACATTGAACGCGTCCAAGTTTAGTATTAGTAATAAAACTCCCTCCATGTACGTGAGACTTTCAAGACACTAAAAGGCAATTTGACTGACTTGTTCAGTTTTTTATTAAGCAATCAAACATTGATCATGATCATGTTAACGAATATCCATATTTGGATTTGCCTTGTCTTTAAAAAAAGCCAAGGTTCACCGATGAATGCAGTGCCGTAGTCACTTTCAAAACATGATTCATAAACAGAGTAGATACCAGAAGTAATGATACTAATATAAACAGCGTAGAATTGATGATATTAAACAATTCAAATGTTAAATCTGCGAACAAAGCCGCTTAAAATTGACTGAACACAAGAAAGAGAAAGACAAGTGACATTTCTGTTTGTTAAGAGGATGAGCTTCATTTACAAATGCGTCATTGATGAGCAATAAGCTAATTTTTTTCGAAATACTAAGGTTATTTCAAACAAGGCAAATTGCCTTTAAATTAAGAGTTTTGTTTTAAAAGAGCGTTATACATTTCTCGATAGTTTGGGTTAGAAGCCGTGCGTGTTCAGACATTTTCTTTTTTTCCCTGTTCTGTGTGAACTATAAACCTTGGAAGGAGGTTTAGACTTTGATAAAATTTCTGCCAGTAAGCCTTTTTTCTGCTGACCTTACGTTCTCGTTGAAAAATTAGTTGTGGAGAGTAAAAATAATATTTTTTGTTGATTTTGGCAAAAACGATTCCGAACTGTCGCTCATGCTTGCAACAGAAACTCATTCGAATTCAGCGATAAACAATCATGCGTCAAAGGGAATCCTCTAGGTAAGTAAAACTATCCATATTTGGTTCATTTGCTTTTACTATCGTAAACGCCGCTGAAATGCGTAGGATAACATTCGCGTTCTATCTAAAGTAGCAAATGCCAACATGCGCTTTCGATTCAACAATTTTTCCTCTTGTTCAATCTATTTGAAACACACGCAACTACAAGACAAATTTGATTTATATTGAATCATTTTTACATCATTGCCTAATCGAAATAATTTGAAAAAAAAAAATTTAAATCATTTGTCAAGCAAAATAATTTGATATATCGATTTGCCTGTTGTTGTTGTTGTTTTAAATGCTCATTTAATTGACAACATGATGAGAAAGGCGGACGCAGAGATTTCTACCATGTACGTGAGTCTAATAACTGAACTAGAATCACTGCTACTTTTCCGTTCACCAAGGGAAACCTAGTATTTCTCAATCCGAACTCTCACTATTAGTTCCTCAGTAAACCTACTTGAAATTAGTATAACTGCTACATATCTTTATCCAGGAACTAAAGGCATATACTAAAACTGGACCAGCTAGACACTGTTAAGTTAACACCGGTCTTTCTCGACCGTTACTGATTCTTTTTTTCTTTTTTTATGAAAAAAAAAACCATCAACTTATATTCGGAACGATTGGAAATTAAAGTGGCCATGAAAAGAAGCTCTTAGTAACTTACTTCTTCCAATTTCTTTTCTTTTTAATTTTTTTTTTTTTTTTTTTTTTTTTTTTTTTTGCTTTTAATGAAAATGGAGCCTGAAGTCTAAGTATTTTTTGCAAAGAATAGGTGACTTTAAACTTGTAAATATTTTAAATCCTTCTTTTTTTATCGTTTAGGACCTTTGCACACGCCGCCGGTTATCGCTACCACGACATAGACCAAAAAACAAAAAGGTGAGTTCTTAAGATGATAAAACTATGTCGACGTTTCCTTGCAGTAAAAACTCTCAAAAGATCGATAAATATGCATTGCTCAAAGGATGTGAATTTTATTCAAACTGAGTACATTGCTCCAGGAATATACTGAGATCAAAGTCAAAATGAACAATTCAATTCCTCAAGTACTGTGGTGTTTTAGCAATAAAAAATAACATTTGATAACAGAAGACGCTCACGCCAGAAAACACTCAAGACGAACAAGCGTTTGGCATACATTAAAAACCCGCATATGAGAACCTGATTTAAGAACCTAACAGGCTGAAGTTTGGCATTTAAATACCCATAACTATAAGAACCTGTTCAGCCTGGTAAAGAAAAATAGGTTCTTATACAAAAAAAACCACTCCGATTTTGATGGTCAAAATTCTTGATTCCAATTGTGTGAGAAACTCTTGACAAAAGGTTATTGTGTATAAGTTTTCTTTGAATTTTGTTTGGATTTTCACTTGTTTTCCATAAAGTTACCGTGCAATACAGACGATTCAAAATTTTAATATCTTATTTAAAAAATATACATTGAAATGTATTGATGATCCTCTAGGACCTTGACTGTTTGCTATAGTCTGTAGTACAATATTTCTGCCAATGGTTACACTATGATAACCTCTGAAAAATAAGAACCTTTAAAAAACCTAATAAGCCTAAATTGTGAAAAACTACCCTAAAATATAAGAACGTGTTCAGCTTGGCCGCGAAAATTCTAGGTTCTTACATGTGGGTTTCTACTGCAGTTGCCACAAAGTAAAACCGAAGAAACTATGAGTTAAAATCCCTCATCCAAAGCGTCTATCTGTTGTGTAAAATGATTTCGTCATTTTAGATTTATTTATTTATTTCATTTTTTTTATTATCATTTAATTTTGCTTCGAATAAAATAACAACCAACTTAGCAGATGCCGTTCGATGAGTAAAAACGTTCTAAATCTGTGAATGATTGGAGATGCAAGTGAATCACTGAAAGCGAAACGTCTTAAATTTCTTTTACAGCTCTATTTGTCAAGGAAGGAAAAATTTACAAACCTGGCTTTTTCGCTGAAAGAAAAATGCTTTTACGAGTCATGATCGTGCATTGATTCACATAAGGAATCTGAATTTTTAATCAAAATGTCGATTCATCCTTCTTCAACAACGGCACTAGTCATGTTTTAATTTTAGAGGGTGGGGGATGCTTCAGTTCACGAGTTTCTAAATTCATGCACTGTTTTATGTTTTATGTTAGAGCGTAGTTATGCATAGATCTACGCAAGTAGTAAATATTAAACTAACAGAGAGCAAAAATACAGTGAAACAGACAATAAATTTTATATTACACTAATTAGCAATTGTTTGTCGTTGACTGTGCTTTTGACTCCGATATGTTACAGGACTTACACAAAAGTTACATTTTCAGCAAGACACTATTTATCAATGCCGGATTTAAAACCGACAATGCAAAAAATATGCAAAATACAGAGCAGCTTTTCAGAATAGCAAGCAATTTTCAAACCCTTAGTTAAGGAAACGGAACTTGTTTACTCGGTTTAACTTGTCTCGGATGGAAATAAAACATTTATGTAACAGAACATATTATTGGTCAGTTAAAACTACTAACATGATTCAAATGCCAATAGGGTAATTCATCCCATTTTAATATGTACGCGATACAGTTTATAAACTTGTTTGAACCAGACTCTCATGCAGAGAACACATAAAAAGAGCTGCCAAACTTGCAATAATATCATTTCCTTTCGTAGCCAAACCTGACAGGTAAGTGCCAACTCAAGGACAAGTCTTGCAAAGGCAGTACATTTGTTATCGTACCTGATGCCAGACAAGGAGACGCTAGCAAAAGTGGCAATGGCCCTGATTAAAAGAGCAAAATATTCAAGACCGAGAGGCCTACAGGCCGGCTAATATCTTTCGATTCTTTCGTGGAGAATGAGCTAAGCGTCGTAGACTATTTACGCTTTCGTGGTTTTCTTATTTTCACAGGTTCAAAATTAGTGAACGCAAATCTCCTGTGAATAATCTCTGATGGCAGCCATAATTTACGTATTGATTTTATCCTTTATCACTCTGTGCTCTACGACAGCCAACAACGATAGTAGCAAATCACGTGAAAAGGTGATTTCATCATTTTACAATAGTAGCTCATGGAGAAAAAGATATCTGATATAGGAAATATGTCTTGTAAAGTCTATTAAAAGTTTGTTTGGGTGATTATTAATATTTCTTCTGGGGAGCTGTTATATACGGTCAGTCTTAAAGCTTTCTGAACAAAATATCTGAGTGTCTTTGCCTTCTTTCTTTGCGTCCTCAGTGAGGTATGTAAGTCTCAAAAGCAGTTCCAGTTTTGAGCAAAAGAAATGTAAAAAATGTAAATCGAATTTTGACAAAAGAAATGTAAATCGCAAATGTAAACGGCGACCACAAAACAAATACCTGATAAGTAACGCTCGAAGCTTCACGTTATCATTAACGGGTCACGCAACTCTGATCTAACAGGAAATTCTTTCAGGAAAGTGGCTCTGTAATGAGAATGATATTGAGAACGTTTTCTTCACACAAATTGTATAAAAAGTGGCTCTGCATCTTCTTCCTTCTCAACCCAGTTTCAGCCATTTTGCTGTGGAGGCCATCCCGGCACAAATGGACTACCAGGTATGCATGGCATGCCGGGATCTGCTGGCGCACCCGGCCGTGATGGACGAGATGGAGTTAAAGGAGACCAGGGTAACCCAGGGAAGACTGGGCCTCAGGGACCACCTGGTGCAAATGGAATGAAAGGGGTGAAGGGAGAACCTGGGATCCAGGGTCCTGCAGGCCAAAAGGGAGACCAGGGGGACAAAGGCGACAATGGATCTGCTCGACTGGCTTCATACATGAACTGGAAGGAGTGTGTCTGGAAAAAACGAGACGACAAGGATTCAGGAGAAATTTATGTAAGTCACGTCATTTTAGTCCGTGAAGAAATCTTTTTTACGAACTCCGAACGAAGCACAATTTTTTTCCCCTCAGAATATGGTGAATAATTTCTTTCTTTCTTTTTCACGCAGCACTGTACCTTCATGAAGAAGTACACAGGCACTGCTCTCCATGTTTACTTTGCTGGTAACTTTAAAACGACATCGTGTAGCGGCTGCTGTATTCGGTTGTATTGAACCTTCAATGGCAATGAGTGTAGCTCTCCTGGAACTATTGACGGTGCATTCTACCAGGAAACAAACGTAAATGACCGTCACAGACACATTGAAGGCCACTGTCATAACATAAAGAAGGGAACAGTGCGAGTTGGACTCGCAGTTGGAAAGTGCGTCACTGGCGACAAGCTTGCAGACTCCCTTACTGGTTGGCATTCAGTGAGTCGTATCTTTATTGAGGAAGTGCCGAATCCACAGCAGTAAGCTCGTTTATTTGATTAACTGGAGTTGAATAAAAAGAAACGGTGTTAGCTCTGTAACGTGAAGAAAAGTAATTAAACGCATATAGCAACGGTTTGCTGTTAAATCTGTATCAGGTAAAACAAAATAAAATAAAGTCCAGAAACATTTACGGATACTTGATATACTTTTCTCCAATATCCTGACCGAGCCTATCATCCTCACAACGTCAAACATGATTTTCCTACTGAGACTTCATAAGAAAATACTAATTTCGTAAGGTCACACTTTGTTATTTAAGAATTTGTTCATGCTTAGCGTGCGTATATCGAGTTATGGATGCACGCGGGAAGTTTGGAGAGCACAAAAGATGCTTAAGAGTTGCACGAGGCGATAGCCGAGTGCAACTCTAGCTTCTTGAGTGCTCTCCAAACTTCCCAAGTGCATCCATAACTCGATATACGCACAGCTAAAAGCATGAGCAAATTCTTTTATAACATAGCTGACAAAAATGCTTGCTTTTTGATTAACTACAAAATTCTCGTAACGCACTACACAATAACAAACGCTTCTATTGGCTGATTACGAACACACCACAATCATCTAGTTTGAATGAAAATATTCTTTCTGTAGCTTTTCTGTAAAACTGAGAAAGAAAATTTGCTTCTTTATTCGTTAACGATCAATGGAAACTAAGCAGAAACAAAGGTAAAAGAGTCTTAAAGTTCACCTAAAGTTAAAATACCAACATGTTCGTAAGAAGTCGTGGAGTACGGTTTGGATTTGCTGAAAAGATGTTTACGTTTTGCTCGGCGAAATCCAGAAAACATGTTTTTAGCGAACACGACTGTCATCCTTCTTTAAACTCATATTCATTTACAAACATTGGCTGGTCATTACGGGTTCTTGAGAAGACCTGGCAGCAGTTGTTTTTGTAAGTAAATATTTATGTCTTCTTGTGTAATTTGTGTTGTTATTGCGAGAGAAATCTTCCTGCTTCAGTCGGATTGTCCGGAGATCACAAAAGTGCAAAAAAATTTAAAAACATCAATAAAAACGGCAATTTAACCTCTTAATGTTGTTGATGACCAGTTAGCGTCTGTTCTGTTCCCAGTGAATGTCTTTCGGCCAAAATTTGCTGCAGCTGGTCTTCCGACAAATTTGCGAAACGCGCAACATGCGAGTTTTTTTAATTCGGCTCTATTTTTGCTGCTTGTTGGATCAGGACCTGAAAGGTCAATGCCGATAGAAAAATTGGGTAGTTCTTCGCTGGTTTCTTCCATATTTTAAAGAGAAGGAAAACTGCACTGCAGCTTAAAAGACGACAACTCTGCAGCCAGGTAAAACAAAATGCTTACGTCATCTTATTTACGCACGGGCGTGCGTAAATAAAGATTTTGTTTATAGCGGCTCAATAGGACTTATATAGGGCAAGCACGCGCGCTATGTTATAAAAGTTACTTTGCCCGAGAAGAACGATTAGTCACAATTCCACTGATTAACCTTTTGAATAACTGCTTTGGTCGTTTTCGTCCCAGATGGAACGATGCATATTTCCTTCCTGGACCCATTTAACTTTCAGTTTAAGCCAGTTTTAGCTTAAGAAATGGTAAAAAAACAACGTCATCAAATATAGATGTTTCCACCGATACCCCGTTTTGGATATTTTCTGACCAATCCTAACAGAGTTACACTTATTATCCCAAAATTTTAAACTTTGTCCCAATTTCCAAGATTCAATAAATGAGTGCAAGCATTGGACTGATACCTGGGAAAATGAATATCAGAAAACTGAATTGAATCTAAGATGAATGATTTTTTTTAGGGCAGCACTATAACATGGAATCATGAATGATGAATTTCTGAGGAAATATTAATTGTTTAGAATGAAGAAGAGAAAGGAGAAAAAAGAACAAAGAAATTTTCCTGGTCAGAGTTTTATATTACATCATGCTCAAACTGAGGCATTTTTCATTTGATTTTTAAACGGTATTTCATTTACCATTAAAAAATTTATGAGATTCGGGAAATGCTCTGTGCAAAACAAAATTATGCTGGAAATAGCAATGACAGTGAAAAAGTCCCTAAAAACTCTCTAAACGTAAAGTAAATCAACAGCGTAGTGGAAATATATCAACATTTTCACGGTTGAAGGGAATCATTTCTTCAATGACATAATTTCCCAGGTTTAATTTCTCTTGTTTAATCTTCTAAAATGCTTATTGTTAGGCACAGAGGTGACAGTTCAAAGCAAACAACACAAAGACAAAACATTAAAATAGAGTTTAAACTTAGTGTTTAGCAAACAACACAAAGAAAAATTATTAAAATAAAGTCGAAACTTAGTGCTCCTGTTTGATTCTGGATTCCATTTTCAATCCCCTTTTCAAGCTTCAGATTCTGGATTCCATTTGCAGATTCCACGTTTTAGGGCTGCCTATTTTTTATATTGAACTGAATGAGCATAGCTAGACTACTAAAATGAGGACATAATTGACCATTAAATTATGACACGCTAGAATTCTTTGTGTTTTTTAACACGCTATGTTCCTTTGTTTCCTTAACGCGGTAGAATTCTTAACACACTATTATATGTTATCTTAACTTGTACAACTCAGCTTACTTCGTTACTTCTGTTTGTCAGCTTCTTCTTTGAGAATGGTTTTGTTCAAGTATATTACTTACAGAATATAAGTGAAAATGAAGAAAATCTACCGTCCTATTCGAAAGTTTTAATAAAAAAGGAAATCGTTACGGCAAATCACGGCTCTTTCCCTCAGGATTTTCACAATCAATACAGTGATTCTATTTCTAGCTGCAATTCTCAGATTACATTCTTACCAAATTTGCATAAAGCAAACGTGAGTGATAGGTAACGCAACACTAGCCATTTGAATAAGAAGAGCGCGAATTACACAGGCTTCTTTGATTCTCCGTGTATTTTACGTAGAACAAGTCGTTGGCAAAAAAATGTTTCGTTTGTAATGTAAACATGCGCAGAGCAAAAGTGTTCGGGCTTCTTTTGAAACGTTTTGTTTACATACGATATCTTTTGCTTAGATTTTTCGTCTGATAAGGGATCGTGGACGCTGAAAAGCTCATAGTCTGCTACATCGGAAAAAAAATCCGCTACATGATCGGCGCTTTGTACGCGTGTTGTTTTGAAAAGGGCAAAATAAGAGTTTAAAGCCGATAAACTTGTGCAAATGAAGTCAAACAAATCTTGAAAACATTGAGTTAAATGACCGCTCGAACTAGTGATTTTTTTTGGAACGAATAGCGTAACTCGTCTCCCATGCATGTCATTCGACAGAAAGTTCAAAGGAATGCCATAATACAGATGACCAAGCCGTTCGAACCGCCTGCTGTCTTCAACAAACGGGTGACCAAGTCGTTTGAACGGTTTAATGTTTCTAACGAACGCGTAATTAAGTCGTTCGAACGGATTGATGTTTCTAACTAACGGGTGAGGTCGGTGAGGAAGCCATTCGAACGTGCTGTTTCTAGCGAACGCGTGACCAAGCCGTTCGAACGGTTGGCACAAACGGCTTGTAAATGGAAAGCTGTTTGAAAACGGAAAGTCGTTAGTGTACGTTTTCCCGTCTAAGGTCACAAATATCAAAAGTCTCATAATGGCTGTAATAACAAGACGTTTCGGGTGTATAACCCCTCTTCACTGTACGAGAAAACCGTGTTTGCGTTGCATGTTTTTAGTAGCGCGCGCATATATGCAATTCTCAGTTTCAATAAAGCTGAAATTGATAGTCCGTTTGGTTGAACAGTTCCTAGCTAGACAATCCCTCACTTATCAAAGGAAGTAGAAGAAGGATTCGCTTTGCATCATACACGTTCGCTCTCACACTTAAGCTTACGCTTGTCAAAATTATATGCATTTGTGCTTGACCTTCACAAGTTTACGATTTGAAGAGCAGAGGACATTGCTCGTTCGGCCCGTGTTTGGCAAGCTGTTTTAAAAAAACGAGGAATTCGAAATTAAAGGAAGAACTCAAACGCAAGATTAAATAAACGGCCAACAAGTCGAGACATTCCATTCTGTTCGTTGATTCATTGATCGATGTTGCACTGGATATTGACAACTAAAATCGTATTGGTGAGCTAATAGAAAGCCTTACAGCTTAATTACGACGTAGTGCTTGTACAAATCGAAAGCAACTTTAACTTCAAAGAGCGTGCTATACATTTGACACGGTCATCGTGTTATACCGTGCAAAGTTGCAAGCATGATATTAACACGTTCCTTTGTCTCTACCGTGCGAAGGAAGACAATGGCTGCGATGTTAATAAGGCAAGTAACTAACACGCAGCTAACGTGTTAAAAGCTAGTTCTTTTGTTTTAGCGTGCGAGCGTGCCGTGTGCGTGCGTTCACCTTATTCCCTGAAATCCCTTGGAGGGTCACAAATAGTGGGGACTGTTACATTTTGGCTTGCCATGGCAGTTGCAAAACTCAATAAAGAAATGCAAGCAAGTCCATGGAAGATCATCATTAAAAATCAACAGCAAAAGCCTATAAAACCCTCAGTGAAACTGAACCAGTGGATCCAATCACTCATCATATTGAATACAGAAAATAAAATAGGCCACTTAACATAAACTACCTCTACTAAGCTCTCACAAATATAAGACCCCCCCACCCTCCACAGCCATTGGTAAAAAAAATAATAAATATCTGATTATACGTTTCCCTGGAGATTTTGAGGCTTACCAGTAAATGCAAAAAGAATTTTGATTAGCATTGCCATGCCTGTAGCTTGTTACAAAGCTCTTTTTCTATTCCAGTTATGAGGTTCCTCGGATATAACCACTCCTTTAATAAGCCCTCCTAACAACCCTTTTGAAGATGTGTAGGCCCAAGGCTTATGGAGTGTGGTGTCTCAAAACAATTGGTGTCTCAAAAAAATAAAACGGTGGCCATGTTGGTGTCTCAAACCAATCCTGTGGAAGTTGAATTCTTTTCTTATGTAAATGTTTTCTTTTGTTCCAATAAATTTGCAAAGATGTTGGCCACGTGAGTGAAAACGCTCTATAAGCTGAAGTTTAAGGGATCTTAATGTCATTTGACATGAATGGCACTTTGCTTTAAAATGTACATAACTTTTATCTGTAACTGTAGATGTATTTATACGCTATATTTCATTATAAAATGCATTTACATCTAAGTCAATAAAGCTGAACGAAGACGCGGCAAATTAACAGACCGTCTCTCCCCATTTTGCTGTCCAAAATGTACGAGCATACCTAAATGTACAAGTTCATTTTAAGGAGTGTCGCTAAATGTCGTGGGTCGTGGGTAGTGGGTGTGGGTCGTGGGTGTGGGTGTGGGTAAATGTCGTGAGTAAAAAAAAAAGGTTTCCAAAAAAAATAATAAAAATTAAAAAATTAAAAGGCAAAAAGTTGTAAAATTCATGAAACGAAAATCTCCGCGTACATGTCAGTCCTACTCCCCTTCCCCGCGGTCAGCAAAGCAAATAAGCGAATCCTTTAGAACAAACGGACACTACAATAAAAGAAACTCTGTACACCATGTAAAACTGAAGCAGGCAATAGAAAACTGAAGACTGAACTGCTTTCATTATGGCTTTTTCTAAAAAAAGTCAACATTCGTGACTGAAACGTCCTTTCTGTTAAAGGAATGATTTTTAGAATCGTTACAGCAAAGATTTTGCACCCAAAACAAAAAAAAAAACAAGAAAATTATATTTACGTAAGGCAATAAAATTTACATATAGTCTCGCCGTAACTTGAAAGGATGAACATGAAGGTGCTTCCTTCGTAGGTTATTAGCTAGCCTAAGACTTCTATGCAAAAATATGAAATAGGGTACCTCAAAATTGTCCTTTTTCCCTGCCCTTTCCCACGGTGATCACATTCCATCGTGTTAAGAAATCTCCGCTGATCATTGGAATTGTAGATCGAATAAAGATTAATAGTGAGCAGCCACTTCCATTCAGCGAGTCAGAGCTGTCGATCCCAAACTTTCTGCAAATTTTCCGTATAACTTACGTCTGTTTCGTTTATTTTGCGGCGATAGCTCAGGTAAGTATCTTCTTGACTGGAACGTTTTTCAGTTTTATCTATTTTTAGTGATTGACTGATCACGATCTTTTTGTATCCGACGTTGAGCAAGATTGTTCGTACACGGTTTTTGCAGTGGTTTTTTTAAATCTTCATCGGCAACATGTAATGTCTTTTATACAGTGATGGTGTGAAAGGGGATCCAAGTCCCACGTGGCTAAGGAAATATCGGGAAAAGGACGAAGAAGAAGCGGTGACGAAAAGGGCAATCAAGGAATTGGAGACTTTCGTTTCATAAATATTTTACCAATTTTTTCTATTTATTATTATTATTTTTCTGTCATTTTTTTCTATACTTTTTTTACCCACGACATTTACCCACACCCACACTCACGACCCACGACCTCTACCCAGTACCCACGACCCACGACATTTAGCTACACTCCATTTTAAGGATATCACAATGAGAAAATAACTATGAATGGCCAAGTATTCCAAAGTTCTCTTCAAAATATTACTTACATGATAAAGTGCAGGTAGTAAAATATACAGCATAGTGTGTAGTTAATGTTCTCTTTTGTAGCGAAGAAATATAATAAGCGTCAACTAGAACGAAAGTCGGAATCTTTCTTCATAATTTGATAAATTCCAGTCCACTCTGAAGATGTTTCGAAATCATTATGGACATCGATACCATCAGAACACCTTCCAAAGGTATTACAATGTTTTCTGGGCATTGCAACTTTGACGAAAATGTCAAATATGCTTCGCATTGCTGTTGATCATGAGGGAGGGATTTTGAACAAGTTGAAATCAGTCAGGCGTCAGAGGGGCACTGGGACAAAGTACAAAGAACTCGTTCCCAGTTGTTCTTCGTCCCCATGTGTTCACTAGAAGGTCATCAGACTTTTGAAACTCTAAACACAAAACAGCGAGGCCTTTTGATTTTCTATCTAGATCAGGTTGAAGGCAACCAAGAAATAAATCTTTGTAGGAGTTTCCTAATTTTGAAGTTTCTAACTTTCACAGTTCCTGACAACACGCAACAACACGGTGGTTGCCTCTCTTTATGATTTTCAGCAGTTCAATATTTCAAGCTGACAAAATGTATTTCTGGGCATCCCATGTGGGACACTCCATACAAAGCTTGAAAATTGCGCGAAACTTTTCGGAAGATAACTAACAACGATGCGCCGCACAGACGAGAGACTTGGATTCGTTGAATATTTATGACTCTCCTATAGCCTGCTGTGCAGGCGTTTCCTTCGGGCGCGCCAATGTTTTTGCTCGCGAAAACGCCATGTTGAAACTCCCGAAGAGAGGTGAAAATGCTTTAAATTAGCACCTATCCTAAGGGTTACTATTTTTACTCTCTCTAATCTTCCTCCGTCATAAAATCAAAGATGGCGCTTCTAACAATACGAACATAAACAAGCAGCTTTCGCCCGCCCAAATTACGCCTCCAGTGCAGGTCATGACTGTTCTCCTATATGTAACATTTCGTTTTTTTCGCTTCTTTCGCTGCCGGGTTTCAAATTTATTTTTTCATTGCGGGACACTGAAAACACTCTATTACTTCCGCTAATACATAGATTTAGCCAGGGCTAAAAGCGAAGCTCCAATTTTAATAAATTTATAATTTAAATCAAACAATAAACTTTTAATCCACAAATCATTTAACTTAAGGGCACATTCATGTGACGTTTGAGGGAAAGGCTAAGTTATTTTAGAGTGAAACATCTTACATCGAATTGATAACCTTACATGTACACCCAAAAAATAGCAAACACTGATCACATTCAAGATCACAGTAGATTAGGCCTCGAAAACAAATTCTTGGAAAACAAATCACGCCCAATTTTTTTGCGTTCGACAGGTTTACTTTACAAATTCTTGCCAACAAATCTGGGGGTGTTTAAACCAACCTTTTATAATTTTTATACACCGCATTTGAGGTGAAACAGTACTATTTATCATACAGAGCTCGGACAGAATGCGGTATTTCACAATTTTTCAAGACAAATTGCACTCAGTTAATATTCAGGGCCGAGTTGTTCAAAGCTAGGTTAAGATAACCCAGGGTTAGTGGGATATTTGAATTCAGATATGAAAGCTTAGAAAGCATTTCAGTTTTAATGCTTTTTGTCTACAAGTTGATGATTGAAAGCTCTAAAAATAGCACAGAAAATTATCCGAGAAAATGCTTTTGAACACAAGAAAAAAAAGAAACGTGGGTTAAATTTAACCCCGGGTTAAGGGCTAATCAGCCTTCGAACAACTGGGCCCAGGACAAGCCAAACCGTTCAAAAATTTCAGAAAATTTCCAAAATCACCCATACGGCCAGCTGGTTCTCGTTTCTATAGTGCGAGCTGTCAGTGTGGTCGATTGTTTGAATGAACTTTAACAGAGTTACGCTTCAACATAATAGCGAATTTATTATTATTTGTTTTGTTATTAAGTGGTTTCAGTTATAACGATGTGTAATCTTATAAAGCGTTTGATACGCGCGACATTTTTGAGTACTCCTGCAAGCGATGGTCATGAACGATGAAAACAAACGGCACGGACAAGCGATTAAAATTGCAAGAGAGACTACTAACAATCAAAAAAAAGAGATATAATTCCGTGAAACATTTACAGAGACAACAATTTTCATTCACGAAGACAAGTATTAAAGTGTCTCTAAAAATCCTAAGTCTTTAAGCGTAAAGCTTAAGTTTATGTTTCAGCCGGTTTCCCGGCGCGGTGTTTGCTGTTTTCGAAGGTGAACTCCTCGAAGCAAGAAAATCGCTCAAAGTTTTCTTTCTACAGCCAAATTTATAACTAAATATTCTTCGGAACGTTTTCTTTCTATTTGTGGTGAGCAAATATAGCTGAAGGCTTTTTAAAGTTCTGTAAGCTTATATCAAACCTGATACTAGGTCAGATCATTGACTCAAATCCTACAAACGTGCATAAACTTGCCGCATAAACTGTCAGCGTGAACTGTGCAAGACTTCATGAAATACAAACATCAAATACAATAATTACTTAGGCTTACCATTCGAGATTCAGTTCCTGAAAGCTATCAAGGGAGGCCACAGTTGCTTGAGACTTTTAAACCCTCTTACGCATTAAGCAAGGTGAAAAACGAAAACGATGCCATCCGAAATCGAATTACCGAATTTTGACAAGCGACGCATTTCTCAACCAAAACCCAGTAAACAAACCAGCCATGAATAACAGAAGACTCTTGATAGCAGCTGTATTTCATTTTGTACATCCAGAGGAAAAAGACAGTTAAAAACATCACAAGTTGACACAAAACTCTGTCAGCTTCAACTGTCAAAGTAAACTACTTTCAAGATGCTGCATAATTTTTCCGCATGAACTCACCTGTCAAATTTTGACCAATCAGAGTATAAAAATTGGACGTAGAGCGTGACCAACGCGTGACCATGGTAAGATAAGATCTTCCCCGCCTGTACTTTTAAAAAAACTGGATGAATTTTCCCTTCCAAGGTCAGTTTGAAATCCAAATCCTAATAGTGCGGGGCCATAGTGACAAAAACACAACATATTTTTTTTTGGAAAAAATTAACTTGAGCCTGCGATCATTTGAAACTGGTAATTTGTCAGCGGATAACTTTAAAAAAATACTCGACCTCGAAGGGTCGACACTTGAGCCCGCGGTACGGTCAGGTGATACTGGTCAGCGGATACCCTGTTTTGATAGCTGTCAATTGATCACAACATTGATGTGCAGCCTGTGCAATTAGTTTTCTCTTGGGCTCCCAAACTAGCCAAAAGTGTGAGATTAAACATTGGTTTTCCTGTGGTACGGACGGACGGGCGGTCGGTGTACGGTCACGTGATTACCAAATTTTCTGGGATGGGTAGATTTACTTAGCAATGGGGCTCCGCTAAGAAGAGATGAGTCTCGTTTCCCGTTTTTTTTCCTGTACCCTTTACGAGGAATAAGGTACATTACTATCTGATAAAATGTTTTGAAATCAAACTTTGATCCATTTTAGATCGATATAACAAAATAATCCGTTTAGGTGATGAGAGAGTAGAAAAAGATTCCAGAAGGAAAGACTCGGTTATTCCAGTTTCAAATTGGTTAGGAAAATAACTGAAGAAGTTATACACAGTCCGGGTTTCAGTAGAATTGCAAACTTATAATAAATTAACAATAAATTAACTGATTTGCTCCTTTTTGACAACGACCGCGGATAAAAATTATATATTTGAAGGACTTTGCAGTATTCCGCTTTGACGATGTCCGTGAAGTATAATAACAAGTTATAAGAAACTTGAAATCGTCAAATGTGTAAATTCTTATTCTGTGTTCAATCCTGGAAATGTCAATGCCGCTCCTTGTCTTTCCCCTCTCTAAATACCATCAATAAAGAAACAGTATTTGTCGAAACTTATCCCTTAAAGCGCATCTAGGAAAATGCTTTGATATCGGCTGCTTTGGTTCAAGACATCAGATTTGAAACCAGTATCCAATGCTGACGTGTGTCTATTTCTTTGTCAATTCAAGGCAATTTGATCTTGAGCCTTTGATCCTGTTTGATCCTCACGTGCACAGCTAACAACAGCTTTCTTAATTTTCAGCAGATTTTTAGCTTTACTCCTCTCCTCGTCGATAACTGGCATGGTACTCGTTCTCCCACCAAACAAAACAGGACTCACCTATTCATGTCTCTAAACCTGGCATCAACGATGATGACTCTTCGTCAAACATTAGCGCCGAAGAATGATCCGGATTTAGCTCGAAACAATCAAAATTCCCATGTTACCATTACAAATACAAGCTCTGCTATACAAGTACTAGTGGAGGGACGTTAGAGGGAATTGACTTCTACGAATGTCGTTATCGAGAACATGTTTTCTACTTTAACTGAAAGAAATAACATTTTATTAAAAACCCAAAGCACTGTTCCACATTTTTAACACGTGCTGTTTGCGCATTTTCCGCTTTGCGTGACCCATTTCTACCACAAGAGCAAAGAATCGAAGTTTTAATGTTTAGTGTTACTGATACTTCAGATACTTATTTTTCATTAGAATTAGGAACTGAAATAATTCAATTCGACGACCAGGGACGGATCTGTGGAGCTTAAAGACGGAAATTTGTCAAGAATCAAGTAAAGCCGAAATAAAGGACAAGTTTCGAAGTTTGAAAATCAGAATGGCCTCTACTGAAAGACTCCTTCCGCCTGGTACTGACAGAAAAATAAAGAGTCTTAACACTTACCTGAAAATTGAACTTGGTGATTGATTTTTGAAGCTAAAGTCAGTCAATAACAGAAATGTTTGAAATAAGGGCAATTGAACGCGTTTAAGTTTAGTATTGGTAATAAAGACCCGCTCGATATACGTGAAACTTTCAAGACACTCAAAGGACGTTTGACTGACTCGTTCAGTCTTTTACTAAGTAACGACTGGTTTACATAATCATGTTTTAACTAAACATGATTCATAAACAGAGCAGATACCAGAAGTAAGAAATGATACTAAAACAGCGTAGGATTGATGATATTAACCAACTCAAATTTTCAATCGGCGAACAAAAGCTTTTAATTACTGTTTATTAAATTTGAGTGAACACAAGAGAGACAAAGAAAAGTGACATTTCTGTTTGTTAAGAGGACGAGCTTCATTTACAAAAGTGTCATTGATGAACAATATTAAAAGCTAACAATAGCCATTTTAAGATATCGAACATTAATCAAGGGAAACTGGACAAAACAAGAACAAATTAAGGAAACTCCACTGAAAATTTTGGATGAATCAAATAATTATTTTCTATGAAATATTGCCGTTAATACTGTCAAAAAAGACGAGTACCGGTAAGTACTTTCTTTTTGACAAAACTGATACCTTTATCATCATTGCCGTTCTAATTTTATTCAGCAAAGTAGCGTGGACCGAAATTCAAATTATCATTTTATTTACTTACCATTTTGGGTGAACTGCAAAATGTTTTTATATTTTTGTCGAATCGGGAATAAAAAGTTTTTCTGATTTGGTCGCTAATGCATTAACCAAACTCCCGTTAATATTGTTACTGTCAGATTAAACAAGCTAAGAGTCCCTAAACATGACTAAGTAAATCGTCTGCGAATATTCGATGTCTCGTGGAATCCCAAGGCGATTTCCAACATAGTTCTGGTTCTACAGTAATTTCCGCTTACGAGTCACGCTGTAAAATTTTACCCGCTCTAAATCAGTATACACTGATGAAATTTTCTAGATATTTCAGTACTTGCTTGTTAGACTGAATTTACTCAGCAATTTTCAAACTCATTATTTTTTTTAGTCTACACAGTTTCAAAGCATAGCTTCTGCACTAGAAGTTTGAAAATCCCAAGGCTAATTGGCGACCTGATGCGCCAAAACGTAAACTTGTTAAAATTTTGCCAAAATTTCGTTCTGTTATGCGTAAGCTTTCAATGAAGAGCTCCTCAAATTAGGGCACAGTTTCTCGAAGAAAATACAGAGATATTTCATTGTGTTAAAGCTCTCAAAATTGATAAGCTGTAGAAAAAAATAGTAGGGTTTAATATCAAACAAGAGTGAAATATTATTACAAAGCTAACTGACAGTTAATTCAATAAGAAGAACAATGAATAGCCAACTGAATGAAGTCATTTCCCAAATCCAAAACTAAACGCTTTTATTCATGAATTCAAACGGTAAGCGAGAAATTTTGTATCGTTAAAACAGTAATATACATCCAGTGGAAAAATCTTCCGAAGAAAAAATTCTGCTAACAGTATGGCAAGAAAACATGTTTCTTGCAGTCCGTGGTTTTTTCAAGGAAACGTACCTCTAGCTCGATTTTCACTATTTGTTAAAGAACAGTGAATAGGCGAAAAAGAAATCCCAAGCTCAGATATGAACTACAGGATCGTTTCGAGTTCCCTTCTTTAGAATCATCTCATCTTACATGTATACTGGAAGCATGTATATCTACTCCGGCTAATGGATAATCGTTTCCATAAATTTTGTTCAATTTTTTTTGCTAGATACATGTATGACCACGGACAGAAAAGGTTTACGAGCTAGGCTAAATGAAACACTTTGCAAACATCAAGGACTAGTCGGCAGGGCAAGTGGAGATCGAATCACCGCCGCCGTATCGAGCCAGAGCGAATTAACGGAGCGTTTGTCATAAAATTATAGTTTTAATAGGACATTAAACTCTGCGGACCAACAGAACCAACAGTATCGTTAACTAGGCAAACGGTTATAATAGTGGTCGTGACTGATAAATTCGAAATAGTCAATTTAAAGAAAATTGATATCCACAACTACTGATTATTAACACGACCAATAAAATAATAATAAAAAGTTGTGTTCAACACAGTCACACATGTAAGCTCCGCAATCAAAAGCAAGTGAAGTGTGGAGTAACACAGGGATTTGATAAACTCTACTTTTCAAAATCATTTGTCGCTTACTTACAAATGAAACTTAATAAGGTTAATATGTTCCACAAATATATTGGTTCTCTTGTTCTTAATACATTGGCACCCAACGACGGTTTCCTCCTAACTACATTGAAACTGAACACTTTTAAGGTCATCCAGAGTACTGCATTCTAAGCGGGACTATAAAAATTTGTGTATCTGTTCGCTCATGGTCGTGGGGGAACTTCAATTACAAGGGCTTCAGTATTATTTTCCCGAAAATTTTAGAGGCAATTTAACTTATTTCAAAAATGGAATTTTTCTGATTGCGATCTCCATCATATTTTTCAATCCAAAAATTTTAGGTTTCCTTTTTCCTACGAAAAATAGCCTAACCTAGGAAGTGAAATGTGAAAAATTAAACTTCAGAAAACCGTAGGGAATTTATTAGATAAGCTTTCAAAATTGTGCATGAATAAAACATTTTATCCGTCCTCAAGTTATACAAAATTCTAGGCAATATTGCTTCTCCAAACAGATATTTTAAAGAAAACAGTCGTTGGATGCCCCTGTTTAGATCACACTCTTCGTACAGAAAAAAGCCGCATTTTTTTCTTAACTGACCATACAGTTGTTCAAAGACAAGCAAAAACTGACAGAATACTTGAGTTGAGGATTTTGAAAATACAGAAACTGTTTGTTTTCTGAGAGGAACGCTATATTATTTAGTGAGTCTGAAGAAATAAAAAAGTCAAACAAATTCTTGATCTTGAACAAGCCCGAAGCATGAACCGGTTCTACACGCCACAAATGGTGAATCATCGAGCGACTGTGTAAGATCACTAACGTTAACTGATTACACTAAGATTATTTACTGGATGGAATCAGAATAGACCAGAATGGACAATGGCCTCTAGGACGGAAAATGAGGATAACAATGTACTACTCTTTCAATTCGAGGTCAGTTTAGGGAAATAATTTCTATAAGAGTGATGTCATCTCGCGATATCTCAGACTGCAACTTTTCTTTCAATTGTACAGTTATGCCCTGGGTTGTATATGAATAATCGCACTTGGATTAAAAAAATCCGCGAACAACATAAGTTTATTTCTCTCGTAAAAGTTGTGATCTGTTGGTTACAAGAATGTTGAAAGACAGAAATGTGTACAGTAGTTCAAAAATTATGCCAAGAGGCCTTTTGTTGGGCGCATTGATCACTTAGCAACCTAATATTTCAGCAAGCGAAAGGAAGTTGTTTAATGGAAATAAGAATACATACGTAAGCTGTTCAGTGAGCATGTTTTGACGAGAAACTTATTCAAACAAGGAAATTCTATGATCCAGTAACTAGCAGAGTGTTGTCATGGACAATGCTGGAAGCTTTCTTGTTTTTATCTAGCTTTATCTAAATCATGCTTTTTTAATCCAAGGTGCCCTATTTCTTCTTTCTTCCAGTTCTCATAACTTTCATGAAGACAGATGACCAGATGAGGAATGAAAACATATGGCAAACAAGGTAAATCACTAGTATGCGCCAAGCGTTCTGTATCTCCTCCGGCCCATAGTAATTTGTCGCGGATCAGATTAGGAATAACTTTTCAATGTAAATGCACAGAACAATTTAAGCGGGTACAATGTCAATAAGCAGTATTTAAAAATCACTTACCATGGTCAAAAAAGAAAGGATTTTCAGAGTCAAATGATACTATAAAACATGATTCATGTTAAGCGCGTGTATCGAACAATTCTGAAATAGTTCAGAAAGATTGCAACATTGCTTAATTGGATATACTGCTGTGTTAACCTCCGCAAAGAGAAATTTTCAAATTTGGTTGTGGATAAATTATGTGCTTTATTCTGGATACAGAAATGAACGACAGAAGAACTTAAATTGTGATTTCTTTTTCTCTTCTTTCTCAGCAACTTCTAATTGTACTTCGCTTGGGTTTACAGTAATATAGTATTAAAAAAAATCCCAATCTAAACAACGACAGATTATGCTTAGACTCAGTCTTGCAACCTGTCACCGGTTTAATTTCTTTCCCACTGCCCAAAAAGGTGATGAGCTGACGGCCATGCATCCTCGTGAAGCTGCAACACCGGTACAGAAGATTGCCCGACCGTTAAAGGACAAAATTGAGCTATATACCAAGCGATAGATCTTACACGTAATAAAAGTTTAATAAATGTAATAAATGATGTTGTGGCTGATAGATTTTCGACCATGGAACAAAACCATGATTTGCATGCACAAGAGCTCAGTTCCTGAAAAACACAAAACACGAATTTCTCATGTTAAGCCAAAAGAACCAATCAAAATGCTCGACGTCTTTTAGACGTGAGATGTAATGATTGGGGAATCGGATTTCGTTCAACCTTGTTTTAAAAACATGAAAAGGTGAGTAATTATTGCAAGAGAGGAAATAAATTAACCCTTAAACGATAATCATTGCTATCATTTGGCTTTGGCAATCGTAAAACGAAGGTAAGTTAACTTCAAAAGACTCTCTAACAGTCACCGAGATTCCATTGCATTTAAACCATTCATTCATTCCAAGGCATATCTTAAACATAAAGTATTTTATTATTCATTCACAATATTCCTGAGTTCTGGACAAGATTACCTCATGGTAGACTTTCTTCAAACCTTTGGCCTATTTCTCGGTACGGTTTCAAAAACAGATGTTAGTCCGTTGCAGATACTCCTCAGAAAGCGCGTAAAATTCATCGAGCGATATGTTTAGCGCATTCTTGTCTGAGATTTAGTTAGAAATCAGCTATTTCGTCCCTGGTTTGCCGTAAACGCCATTTGTTTTAGTTCGCTCGTGAAAAAACAGCTTGGCAGCTTGGCGATGATGGTCTAGCCGTAGAAGCCTTTATTCCAATATACCAAATATGGTAAGCGCCAGTAGGTTATGAAGAATTTAAGGTGGGGGAGGGGGGGGGGGGGATTAGAGCCCTCAGCCTCAGTGGATAACATCCTCCTCGATCTGTATAATTCTTCAGATCCTACCCAGCCACGTTCAATAATTGCTAAGTGTTATTCATGTTCATTGTGTTTTCGTTTGACCTTCTCAAGATATTTCATCTCATGATCAAACTTCAGTTCTAGTGCACAAGTTAGAGGACCTTGATGATGCGATCACGAGTTAAAGTGACCACCATGTTGTTTGTACTGATTTTTTCGCTCATAGCTGTTTTCGACGCTGCTAAGGACAACAAACCACCGGACAGCAAGGTTAAATAACGTTAGTTAAATAACGTTATTTTATAGAGAAAACTAGGAATGACGTATTATATGTTAATTTAACTAAATCAGTACTACCAAATTCAAACAAAAAATTAAGATGGTATGATTACTTGTACAACCTCGATCACTATTTTAAGAAGAGAGAGAACATTTTCACGTTTTAAACAATCAAATTAACATTTTTACAAAAACAGCTTCTTTACTGGAAAATAAATTTCTTTTTACAAAATCACAATTGGAGATTACATTAAAAAAACTCCAATTAAAACTTGGAAAATCAAGGAACTACTTCCTGGCTTGGACGCTGGATGACAGGTAAAATTGTGAAGAACTACTACAGTAGCAGTTTGTCATTGACTTTTTCTATTTTTGGCAGCCTGTTCAATCTTGTCCATCTTGTAATAATGGTGGACAAACCGGGATGTGGACATACATGACATGTATCCCAGGAGCCCCTGGGGCACCTGGTCGAGATGGAGCCAAAGGAGAGCTGGGAAGCCCGGGGAAAACTGGGACCCAGGGAGCACGTGGTGCTGATGGAAAGAAAGGAGCAAAGGGAGAACCTGGGATCCAGGGTTCCGCTGGACAAAAAGGACAGCAAGGGGTCAAAGGCGACAGTGGAACGCCACGACTGGCTTCACACATGAACTGGAAGGAGTGTGCTTGGAAAAAAAAGGACCACAAAGATTCAGGACTGATATATGTAAGTACGGAACGTCACTTTGTAATATTCTATAAGCTCAAAGCAAGTAATTTCGGTAAAACGATTGATTGCCAAAATGCTTTGGTCAGCGGTCAGCGATGATGATGGCCGCGTCTTTTGAAACTATATAGTATTGTGTCTATATAGTATTTTAGTTTTACTATACTGTGCCCTTCTCTAATCTTAATTTCTTTGCTAACCTTATGTACATGTAGTTTTTTTTTTTTTTTTTTTTTTGTCAAAACACCTTGCATTATTAAATTATTCTAAATATGTACAACTGATGTAACATCTTTTATAGAATGGAGTAAATAAAAATACAATACAATACACAGTCATGCTGATTCTTTATATCTCGTTCAGAACTGTGACTTTGTGAAGAAATACGCGGACACTGCCCTCGATGTCTACTATGCTGGTAACCTCAGGATTTACGGATGTGACGGCTGCTGTAGTCGCTGGTATTTCAGCTTCAATGGAGCCGAGTGCAGCTCTCCAGGAACTATTGACGGTGCATTCTACATGCAAACAGGCAGAAACCACAATCTTCACCGTCACCGCCACATTGAAGGTCACTGCAATAACATTCAGAAAGGAAAGGTGCGAGTGGGATTCTGGGTTGGAAAGTGCGTCACAGGAGATAAGCTTGCTGATGCCGAGACTGGTTGGCATTCAATGAATCGTATCTTCATTGAAGAAGTACCAAAAGCTCAGCAGTAAGCTCGAGTCATGTGATAATCTGGACTTTGAAAATTACTATTAAATCTGTATTAGTACTGTAAAGAATAAAGAAGTCCAGAAGCATTGACACTTTAATGTTTTGACCTATTTGTTAGATTCGCCAAAGAGCTAATGACAAACAATCATTAATTGAAAAATAAGGGCAGTGGCATACTTCATCATCATTAGTGGTTTTGTCGCGCCAATAGGCGCACAAGGCCTCCACGCTGTCTGACCAAAACTTTCTTTCTTGTGCCACCGCTTTGTCTACTTTCCACAGCTTTCACCTGCTTTGGTTCTTTCAATAACATGCTTACCTCATGCATTTTTCTCTATTGCGTCGCACCAGAACAGTTAATTTCACTGATGTGATTTTCCTCAGCCTCCCAAAGAGCAAGTCCTTCCCTTTTTCAGTTTATAGAAACGATGCTCTAGTGGTGTGGCCAAAGTACTCAAGGACCTCAAGGAAGTCCTCGGCGACACCGAGTCCCGTTCTTCAACATGTTCAAAACTTACCGATAAGTTAACCCATGTCGGTCGTCATGGAAATAATTATAGTTCCCGTGGGCGGGTAGGGGGGGAAGGGAAAAGAGAATTTGTTATCCCGCCCCGCACCATCACCCCGCGAGTCAAGGGAAGTTAACATAATTCCTCTCATTTTTCTCTCGCCGTGAGCGGGACCTTTGCTAGCAAAGAAACCATTGACTATTTTCGAATAACCCATAATACACTCTGTTTGTCCCCCAAATTTGGCCTAAGTTATTGTTTTCACATGCTCTAAGGAAATGGAATATGCAATCCTCCAATCTGGGGAGGGGGTGGGGAGAGGGGCAAACAGAGTGTATTATTGGGGGTTCAAAAATAGAAAAAAGAGGCAAACCAGAGTAGGGACAAACCAGTGTTTTAGCCCACATGGACGGGCAAATAAACTGCTTCCATCGTCAAGCCGCATTTCATGTAAATTTGGTACTTTCAAAATAACGAACTTTAGGTACTCACATAGGAAATAATTAAACTTAAGTTCAGTTCACAAGTGGTCGTATAGTGCTGGCGTTTCCTCCTTGTCCACCAGGCCTTCTCGCTCGTACGTGACTCGAAAAGCATAGGCTGCGCCCAGCATGGCCCAGGGACGAGGCAAGTGCTGACGGCTTTTGTGGTGTGCTCGATTTTAGCTGTTAGGTGTCCGTCATTTGTTTCACTTATAAGAATGACCTGGGACCTGCCTCGTACCCAGACGTCTCTCTCTCGACCAAAATGTGCGCGCAAAGGAAGGCGGGAAGGAGACAACGGGAGAGACGGCGCTTTGCCCGCCGTCTGTACCCTTCCCATGGTCCCTTGCGGTTCGTCACCAGCCGCTCGCCTCTACCTTGCTAAAAACGAAGCGTCTGAGGAGGAGACTGACCTGGGACTATGCTGCAATCAAATGTGGGATGCATGTTGAACGCGTTTTGAGCCCAGAACACAAAATGCAGTGATGTGCGTGAAATTGTCAACCCAAGCCTCCGTTAACCTTGTCCTTGTGGAACTTAAGCAACTACGACGACAACGTCAAAAAAAAAATTGGTTTTATGAGCAAAACAACTGCTCTGCACGTGCATCAAGCCCTTAAGTACATTTCGTTGACGTCCACTGCACGACTACGACGTGAAACCTCCCAACGCAACGTTTTGTGAAGGGCGTGGACATACGACGACAAATTGTCCTCTCGCTATTTGAACATGGATAAAGTCGTTAAGAATTCAACTCCACGAAAACTCGCCTACGTTTGACGAATTGTGCGGTTTCAAATAGACGCGATAAAGTTCGAAACAGGGGCGGATCTAGGGGGAGGGTGCAGGGGGTGCGCCCCCCCCCCCCCCCGCCCAGATGACCTGCGGCTTTCTAATTAACACTGTGCAGTCGCTTCACAGTCGTACAAAATCTGCTGTATCGTTTGATATGTATTCTCAGCAGTTCACATTATGTTATTTCCTAGTCAAAGGCCCTCTTCTTCGTATTCGCTTTTAAATTTTTTTACGTCATCAGTCAATTAGTGGCCGCACCCCCTCCTAAAAAAATCCTAGATCCGCCCCTGCGAAAAGACGCAAATCCATTTGTTTAGCGATGTTTTCACTGCCGTCGTCGTCGTTGTTACTTGAGATCCCTGTGTGTGCTCCGTGGAGCGAAATGCCGGAAAGGTATATCCGAGATTCAGGCAGCACTTAATCTTGGTGTCACTACCCTTAGGCAAAACGGAGGATTTTGCCTCCACCACACAATAGAACACATAAAAAAACAACATTAGAGGCATGGGCGCGTCGGTCAGCCAGGCATATGCTGAAGAACAAACCAGAGGTTACAGGTAAATATCAATACACAAGTTGACGTGGTGAGGCTGACACGATACCTCGCGAGCAACACGCCAAGCTAGTTCACCGTACCGTGCCGTCATAGTATACAATTGCGTACATAAATCAATCTCGTTCCCAGGTTTCTCTGAGGAGAGGGAAGAGGGGCTAGTTACTTTTCCACGGTTCTCTTCAGTGACGGTCGATTTAATCGCCAGAAACGAGGGGCACAAAAACAACACATTTTGTGACTGTACACGAACTATTGAGTAATAGTTTATTTTGACATAAAACTTAATATGACAGCTCCGGCTTAAAGCTCTACATAGTTACTCTGATATCAAGTGTTGTAACCACTAACTGGGGAAGGGTTTGGGGCGTACTTCTGAAAGTACATTTGGCAGTCTGCTTTCCACATTTTGGAACAGACACATGATCTACTACAGCAGTCTTGATCATGCATACATTGTTAGAACGGTATTCACTGAAGTGACGTACAACCTTCTCTAGCCAATCATAAAACACTGGACGGAAGGTTGCCAAAAGGCGGAAAGAGAAATTGACACGATATATTTTAACCAACCACAAGGAGTTGAGTGCAAAAAGGATATTCTGGAGATTATTTTTCGACACATCACTGAAACCCGTTCTAAACAAACTAACATTCCAAGGGACATGGCACGAAATCTTGCATGCCACGGAAATTAAGATCCGTTTTTCTTCTTTTTTTTCGAGTCAATATACAATATGTTTAAGTTTGCAGTGCTTTCTTCTCTGTAAGCTAATTTCTGAACAAAACAAGTCTGGTGGGGGGAGAGAACACAATGATTAGAAGGGGAAAAGAGACAACGTTTCTCTGTTGCCTACTTAAATCTACATTATTAACTACATAATCTACTTACACTTTCACGAGCACAAACATCAACAACAAACAGGGACACGTTTACTGTACAGCAGCGCGATAAAGACCGTTTCCTTTTTAAAAAACTCCCAGGTCTTTATAACTCTTCTTTTTGTTTTGAAGTTTCTTCCCTTCCTTCGCAATCAGAAGCAACAGAATAGTTTTTGCAATCAACCAAACTTGGAACAGGGAGTCCGACAGTGGAGGGGGGCAAATATTACATCAACAGTCACGTTATAATTCAGACCATCTATACTAACGTATCCTTCTTCTAAGAGTGAGTTAAAAAGCCTTTCCATGTTCATAATATAAATCTAAATTATTATATGTACTTATTCACACTTCAAAAGGACAATATTCAGATTTTATAGAGATATTATGGAGTGTTTGCAAACAAAGAAAAATTGTTGTTACTTGGTTTTCGGTGAGAACGTATCGTTGAATTCATTTCAAGACAACACAAAAGCCGTCTTTCTTGCTTTCATTCCAGAACTCCACTTAAACAATTAAGTACGTAATTTCGGGTACCTTTAAATTTAAGTTTATCGACTGGGCACCATAAGCCGATCTTACAAATAGCTCAGTTCTCGGTACTTAAGAAAACAAACATCTCTCCCACTAAAATCCGATAGAAAATACCTTTAGAACAAGTTTTCTTTGCCTGCACACTTGATTTTCTCAAGAAGTAACAAATTTTAGTGCTCGAGTTACCAGCGGAACTGTTTATAAGAAATTCGACTTCTAGAATAAAGTGTTTAATTTCACAGAAGAAGAGAACCAAACAACGCAATGTGACGACGACCACGCGTATAATCCCCCCTCCCCCACCCCGACAAATTTCTCCGTCTCTCGGCCTAGTACATCACAGCTTACTCACAAAGTCCTGTGACAAACCACAGAAAACTAAAGGCTACGCATCCTGCATGATTTTGTACACTACTTACAAGGGCTGGTATCTGACATGATTTCTCGCTGGTATGTTTGGAGTAGACAGTGAGGCGGATGCCTTATGGTTTCCCCCGTCCCGTATTGGAATAAAAACAGCCGAATGTTGTGTGCCGCATATCCGCAAGCAGCCTGAGAAAGGGCTGAAGGTTCGATGAAAAGTTGGGGAGGGAGAAGAGGGAAGCCATCACAGAAGTTCATACTGGCGCAAATGCATTCGCTGGATTATGTCTCGGCAGTCGTTAAACACCCGTCGAATATTCTCCGTGTCTACTGCGCATGTGAAATGTGGATAACAATATTGTTTACCATCTCCACTGGCTGTGCTGATTCGCTGAAAAAAAGTAAAAATACAACCGTTGATGGATTTACATTCAGTGGAACTGAACGCTCAGCTGTAGTGGCAGTGATAAGGAATGTAAATAATTTCCTGTTGGTATGAACGAACGTGAGTCTGCGTCAGACCTTATTAACGATATCTGCCATCTTGACATGCGCTTAAAAAAGAAATGTCAGGTGGTTTCAAACAAACAAGCAAACAAGTGATAAAGGCTACCAATGCAAAAAAATCGCCTGTTTCTTTCCTGTACGCAGAAGTGAAGGTAGATGTTCTCACAGCAAACAATAATGACGTAAAACTTGTCGAAACTCGAACTAAAATAGTCGCCTCTTTTTGAGAGCATTAAAAAACTCTCCCGCAATTACTCACACTGGGAAATTTTACCATTTGTTTGCCCCCTGAAATACCACGTGATATTGCTTTTATTCCACTGATCCTAAAGCGAGTGCAATGATGATACGTAGGTAAGGTTTTAAAAGTTGCAATGTATTCATCATTCAACTTTTTAATTTTACCATCATTCCTCAGAGGTTTGTGCGATTGGTAGGGGATGGGGGGTACGCGCTCCCAATATTATTGGGTTTTCGTATTAGGCGGCACACATGACTTGTGTATCCTGAGTGACCTGAGGAAGGATTAAATTGCAAAGAAGATCACCCCAGTTTTAAGACGCAACTTATGAAGTTGAGGGAAGAAATCCTGCAAAAATTCAATCTTACCGGGACTCGATCCCTGACCTCTGCGATACCGGTAGAACGCTCTACCCAATAAACTGATGATTTCATTTGCAATTTGTTTCTTCTTCGCGCAGTTCCAATACTTCATATTCATATAATTATTATTTAAATGAAGTGCACGCGAAAGGAATTTTCTATTTGTCGTTTTTAGTTCTACAATATGTGCAAAATATGTATTTGAAATTTAAACTCGTCAATTATCTTGCAAAACCTATTTTTTTGTCCTCAAAACTCGCGAATTTGCCTTCAAGAATGTCCGCCCTATCGCGCGGCCAAAATGACAAGTATGACGTACAAAGACTTGGCGTAACTTAACGAAGTGGCAGAGACAAAGAATGAACATAATTCCCCTCCGGTACGAATGTGCATGAGCCGCTATGACGTCAAATGAATAAGCCACTTTACAGTTCGAGCTGCACACCCATTCCTATCTCTTACTCTTGAATATAAATACGAATATAATCCAAAGTGTCAGATGTTTTAGCATATCATGAAACTAAAAAACAGGGAAGGATTGAAAATTCTAAGACGTCAGGGAAAATCTTTACTTACAAGGAATTCATCACGAATAAAATATTTAGCTCTTGTCACTGATTCCTCATCTCCAGGCTCCGCTGTGGCTGGAAAAGAAAGAAAGCATCATACATGTGAGGCCTACTTCATGCCTAAAGCACCTAATAACCAGGTGTCATATAAGTAAGGACCCGTTTTGTGCCGATATTATTGCTGAAAACAAAAAGCTACCAAAGAGAGGCAAATTTTAGGAAGCGTAAGCCATATTGCGTGGTTTTGACAGAGGTTACATAAAGATTACCAGAGCGTGATTGGCGCGATGCATAGGGATGAACAAAAGCAGTAAATTTAAATTACTCAATTGAAACAAGCAGGTAACAGTTTACATGACCAATGATAAATAAAGAGAAGTGCTTGCAATTTGACAATATAACTGTTTTTGCTGTGGGAAAGAGGCATAAAAAAGTCTTGTCTATCTTACCATCTGGAGGAGTTCTATACCGAGCAAAGTCTGGGAAATAGTCCTCAATCTTGGACTTTCCAGCCCGCACCTTTTCTTTTAACAAGTCTTGCTTGTTAAGAAACAATATTACTGAGATTGTTCTCAGCCGTCTGAAAAGAAAACAATGAGCACATTAACAAGTTATACGCACTACAGGTGTCTTGTTGTAACAATAATTACTGAATGAGGCTGGGTATGATTTGAAAAATTATACAGGAGGTGCTACACACCTAGGACAAAGGCCAAGGTGGGTAACCGCCTCTGAGAGCTATTTCCTTAAATCATATGGAAGCCGAAGTCTATAATAGTTTTATTAGTCATACAAAATATTTCAAAGTTCTTAACAAGCTGGCCTCATCAAAAACTCTTTTCAAAACATTCGCCTGTTTGTTGGCACCGTTGCAGAATAACGAAGAAATCATTTCTTTTTGGCAGATACAGTTACTCCTTAAAAAGGTGACAGCATTCCCCACGCATTTTGCATTTTTTCTCAAAAGTCAGTAATTTGGCTATTTTGCTTGGATAGCTGTGAAACTTTTGCCATTTTGTTGCCATAACAGGTACAACTGTAGGCTGCAGTGCCACTTCTTAATTAAGTAATGCGGTTCCAATTGTTTTATTGGGGTAATATACCATTGTATTAAATGATAATGCTTGCATCTTCCAAATTAAGTCAGCACCAGATGCTTATGAAGAATTAGCTGGAGGATTAACCATTGAAGCCCTGAGAGTGATCAACATAAAATGTCTCCTTGAAATGTCAATGATGAGGACATGTCACAAAAGATTAATCTTACAAGTTTACACTTTAACAAATTCTCCCCACTAGTTTTATTGAAAACATTCAGGGATAACAAATGAGAATTTGAATTTTCATCATTGGGTTAAAAGGGATAAAGCCAATCAGAAAAGGCAAACGTTTTAATAATAATTATTTTTTTTGTAGCCAAGTGTTCTTTATTCCCTGGCGACAAAAATGCTGTTCTGAAAAAAAATTGATATTAAATATTCTTACAGCGGAACCTCGATAAATTATAATGAATGGCCAAGAGACTGTCAAAATCTGTTCACCATAACGAGGTTTTGTTATATCGCGGTTCTTTTTCGTATATTTTACCATCACTGGGGCAAAAAATATGGTCCCTTATACCCAGGACTTCTTTTAGATTAGTAATATCGAAGTTTCACTGTAATAATATATAACGATTTACTTCTCACTTGTATGCCTCTGAAAAAGGAAAAGCAGATCCATACAAACCAGTTATTCCAAATACTTCTGAACAATTCAAGAGATTCCTTCAACCGGTTCTGTAAAACAAACAAAATATGTTCATCAAGGACATATATTTTAAAGCGTCAAAACTCATAATTGGTAACATTTTCTTGACATTGTCCACCATAGAAATGTAGTACATGCGGTGTATAGCATTATGTATAATTATTGAAAGTATACTGTACCTTCTAGAGAGGAGAAGTGTGATGTCACATTACTATGGTCACAAAATTTCTGGATCGCGACAACAGGCAGCTCAAGCAACGACGGCGACAACATTGAGAATGGCAAAAAAAAGATAGGCTTGTTGTGCAAAACAACAACTTTGCATGTGTACAACACTTTTTCGTTATTTCCTAGCCATTGATGCACGACTGGGACATGAAACTTCCTAATTTGGCGGGCCTGCTTTATGGAGTTGGCAAACACAACGCAAAAATTTTCTTTTCTTCTTGTTAACTAAGACACGGTCCTTTTAGATTCAACCTCAGAAAATTTCGCCAAAATTTGACAAAGGAAGTGAAATTGAATAACATTGAGGAAGTTTGAAACAGTGCGAATTCACTTTTTGTTGTCATCCAGACTTCTTGCTACCAAGGCAACATGACGTAACAATGTCAACTTCCCCTCTCTATAGTGTTTCCACTTTGGCACAGGACATGTCAATTAAATTTTCTAAAACCATATGCATAGTACTGATTTTTCAAATTAACTACAGGTCATAAATTGTACCTGGTATGTTAATTAATCTCCTCAGGGGGAGAGGAAAAGGGGTATATTTTACTTGACTCCGAAAAAGGGTCGATTTTTTTCTCATGCATGTAACCCTGATCACAGTAAAACCTCACGAATAAGAACCTTGATTTTAAGAACCTGTTACGCTAAAATTTGCCAGTTAAGCCCCCTCTATAATAAGAACCTGTTTAGCCTAAAATTTGAAAAAGGTTCTTATTTTCTAAAATCTGTGAAAAAATTCTGTACACTTGGGCGAATAAGATAAGTCAACATTCAGAATCCTCTTTGGAGACATTGGTGCCTTATCACTCCAACTGCAATGCGATGGCATGCAGGTTTTATCATGAGGAATAAGCTGAACCTCTAAATACTGTTATCTATAATATTATTGGATTTTTTTTTTCTTTAGAAAATAAGAACCTATTTAAGAACCTAAATAGGCTAAACTTGTGCTAACTACCATTTATAAAGGAACTTGTTTAGACTGACTTGGAAAAATCCAGGTTCTTAGTTGCGGGGTTTTATTGTATTCTCAATCAAGCTCAAATGCAATACAAGAAACTTGATGCAGGCAAAGAATAAACAAATGTGCAACAACGTGCAGATATGTTTCCCTCAATGTGTCCAACAGGATCCTTATTTTTCACAATACTATTGCCTGAAACAGGGCCGGAGGCTCAAAGACACCACAGCACAGTTCCTGCCTAGTAAAATTAGCGTAAGGGTCGAAGTATCGTCCTGGGTCATCACTTACCTGGCTAGGATCTTCTCTTAGTACCAAATTGTAACTACTGCATGCAACCACAAATATTATTGCTGTATAACATCTGAAAAAGAAGCAGGAAAAGTAATAGTCAGTGATGCCGACAAATCAACTGGTTGTAATCCTGAATTTTAACAGCAGGGTTCTCCAGAGGCTCCATCTAAGTCATCTACCAGTCAAAAAAATAAATTTATTGAGGAGAACAACGAATTTGTCATGTTTGTACATGAATGTTAACACTTCATTGGATGAAACAAAAAATGATCTAAAACGAAGTGAAAATTAATGTGGGTAAGTGAAGTTAAACAACTTTAATAGTAACATCCTCGTGAGGTTTTTCAGGAACTATTTCCAATTTATAAAAGCAAAAATGACAATTAAAACTCGAAATCACAATTTATGATGGTATTCTACTAAAATCTAAAGCTTATGAAGGAAATGTCTGCCTCAATAGTGTGTCTTTCAGGGCGCGCTTGAAAGATGCCAATGAGGCACTTTGCCTAAGTACATTATGCAAGTTATTCCATATGTAGGCCCCTCTGTAGGAAAATGTGCGCTGGCCTATAGCCGTTCTGTATAGCGGAATCTGCAAAGAGTTCCGTGTACGAGTGTTACGAGTATGTATATTTGAGCGCTTGGTAAACTTGCTCGTTAAGTATTGAGGCGCAAGATCGTTCTGACATTTAAAGGTCAAAACGGAGTCTCTATAGAATAATTGTTCTTTAACAGGAAGCCAGTTTAGCTCTCGAAGCAAAGGTGTTACGTGGTCAAACTTCCTAGAGTTTGTTACGATCTTGCTGGCAAAGTTCTGAATAGATTGTAATCTGTTTATATTCTGGAGTGTAGTATTAGACCATACGGATGAGCAGTAAAGCATCTTGCTAAAGACTAATGATGTTATTAACAACTCTAGTGTTTCCTTGTCGAAGCTCCTTTTGACTCTATTTATTTGGCAAAGCTTTGCGAAACAAGATGACACTACACATGAAATATGGTGATCGCAGGTCAGATGGGGGTCAAGAAAGACTCCCAAGTCCTTGGCAGAGTCTGTTCGCTTCAGTGTTTTACCTAAGAATACCACTCTAGGGTCTTCTGGTAACCTGCTTAACATCTGTCTGGTACCGAGGAAAAGGAGTTTAGTTTTATCGGGATTGATAAGTAGATGGTTCTCACAGCACCATTGAGCTACACTGTGAAGGTCTTGTTCGAGCTTTTCAAAGGCAGCATCAAGCTCAACGAGAGGAAATGACATGAATAGCTTTGATTTCATCCACATACGATTCTAGGTTGCAAAACGTCGGTGACGTGGGTAAATCGTTGACATAAATGCAGAACAACAATGGTGATAGGATTGCGCCCTGAGGAAGTTCCCATTTTCATGGCTCAAATTTCTTCCCTAGTTGCTCAAAGTGCACTGAAATACATTTTTCAAGGCCCCCAAAATAACACTTTTACCCTTTAAGACCCCCAGATGTCTCCAGTGGAGGAGGGAATCCCCTTCCATACCTACCCCTACCCCCACACGTGAATGACTTTCGATCTAATCTACTGCTACCTACTTAAACATTTTCTCCATCTTCTAATCATATCTTCTGGAGATCCCTGCAACAGTAAACTAATTTACAGTAGCAACTCAAGTTTGTAATCCATTACAAACTGCTCATCGTTGAAGCACTGTATCCATTTTCTCCTTTCATCTCTCTGTCCTCCCACATCAAACATACTGAGGAGGTTTAAACACGGATGTTTAGTTAATAAAAGGATCCTTGTTCATCAAACCTGCTGACAACTGTGATAGGCAGGTTATAAACTTCTCACAGGACTCGTACAAAATTTCAGCGCAGTTAAAGTGAGCTTGCAGCCTGCAGCAATTTTGCTGCTTCGATTGGAATATTTGCTACCTACTCATCACTTAGGTTTAATAATTTTAAATACAAACCACCCAAGTTTAGGCATTTGCCGCCGGCTATTCTTGTTTTCCTGCCTACTACTGCAAAACATTTTGACTAGGCAGAGACTTTGGGGTGCAAAGTTCAAGACTATCCCGACTTTTTCCAAAAAATATTTCCTTTTTTCTAGACTCAAGGTTATCAGATAGTTAAAACCTTGACAGAAATGCAGGAACCAAGTTTTTCCCAAGTTTTTTTTTTTTTTTTTTGCTCTGTAAATGTACAGAAACCACAGGGCAATGATTTTTTTCCCCACAGACAAGATTTACACTTTAAGAAAGAGTTGCTAGCAATTAAGCATGGCTGCAGTTTTGAAAAAGAAGAACAAAGACAAAACAAACAAAAACAAAACTCTAGAGTTTTTACCATTCTCCTAGAGTTTTTCACGTCTGGAAAACTGTTTTTTTAAGGAATTTAAGCCCGGGAGGGCACTCCGCATATAAAAGGGGTGGGGATGCTCGTCGGAAATTTTGAATTAAACCCCTAAAGGAGACCGATCTGGGAGTGGCCCAAGCTTTTTGTTGACCCCTAAAAGAGACCATGTTAAAACACAGACAATATATATATATATATATATATTTATATTTTTTCACGTGCAACCCTAAACGAGACCTTCACGGCTAAATATCGTTGTATACCCTAATTGAGATCAAAATCCGATTCCCCCCCCCCCCCCTCCACCCCCATCCCAATGCTAGACGACGATTCGGGACGTCTGGTGGGCCTAACATAGACGGTTTACTTGAGGGAGCGATTTTTGAATGAGTTGAAATCAGTCAGGCGTCAGAGGGGGCACTGGCACAAAGTACTAAGAACTCGTTCCCAGTTGTTCTTCGTCCCCATGTGTTCACCATAAAGTCATCAAACTCTTGAAAATCTAAAACCAAAACAGCGAGGCCTTTCGAATTTTTATTTACACCAGGTTGAAGGCGACCGAGAAATGAATCTTTGTAGGAGTTTCTAGCCCCGTAGCGCCTTTCAGTTTTAAAATATTAGAGCATTTTGAAGTTCCTAATTTTCACAGTTCCTGACTACAAACAGCAACACGGTGGTTGCCTCAGCAGTGATGTCTGGTTAAAGAAAAGCTCTGCCGTTATAATTTCAGCAATTTATATACTTCAAGCTGTACAAAATGTATTTCTGGGTATCCCACGTTGGAACACTCATTACAAAGCTTGAGAATTGCGTAAAACGTTTCGGAAGATAACTAAACAACGGTGCGACAAGAGACTTGGACTCGTTGTATATTTATGAGTCTCCTACACTGCATTGCAGGCGTTTTCTTCGGGCGCGCCATGCAATGGTTTTGCTCGTGAAAACGCCATGTTGAAACTCCCGAAGAGAGGAGGAAATGCTTTAGCACCTACCCTAAGGGTTATTATTTTTACTCTCCCTAATCTTCCTCCGTCATAAAATCAAAGATGGCGGTTACAACAATACGAAAACAAGCAGCTTTCGCCCGCTCAAAATACGCCTGCACTGCAGGCTATGACTCTTCTGTAACATTTAGTTTTCTTGGCTTCTTTCGCTGTTGGGTTTCAAATTTATTTTGTCATTGCGTGACAGTGAAAACACTCCATTACTTCCGCTAAGAAGAGAAAATTAGTCTCGTTTTCCAATTTTTCCTCTACCCTTCACGAGAAATAAGGTACTTAAAATATTTTGAAATCAAGCTATGATCCATTTTAGATCGATATAACAAAAGAACCCGTTTAGGCGATGAGAAAGTGGAAAAACATTCCAGAAGGAAAGACTCGGTTATTACAATTTCAAGTTGGTTACCACGATATTACAAAGTCAGAGCTAGGAAAATAACTGAAGAAGTTATACACAGTCCGGTTCCAGTAGAATTATACAAACTTATGATAAATGAACAGTAAATTAACTGATTTGCTCCTTTTTGAAAATCACCGCGGATAAAAATTATACGTCCATTCGAAAGAGTTTGCAGTATTCCGCTTTGACGATGTCCTTGAAGTATAATAGAGAGTGATAAGAAACTTGAAATCGTCAAATGTGTAAATTTTTCTTCTGTGTTCAATCCCGGAAATGTCAGTGCCGCTCCTTGTCTTTCCGCTCTCTAAATACCCTCAATAAAGAAACAGTATTTTTCGAAACTTATCCCTTAAAGCATATTTAGAAAAATTTTTTGATATCGGTTGCTTTGGTTCACGACATCAGATTGAAACCAGTATCCAATGCTGACGTGTGTCTACTTCCTTGTTCAAGGCAATTTGATCGCTCGACTCGCCTTGATCCTCAGGTGCACAGCTAACAACAGATTTCTTAATTTTCAGCAGATTTTTAGCTTAAATCTTTCCTCGTCGAAAACTCGTACTCATTTTCCCACCAACAAAACAAAACAGGACTAATCTATTTGTCTCTAAACCTGGCATCAACGATGATAACTCTTCGTCAAACATTAGCGCCTATTAAAGAATAATCTGGATTTAGCTCGAGACAATCAAAATTCCCTTGCTACCGTTACATACACAAGCTCTGCTATATACAAGTACTAGTGGAGGGAGGTTAGAGGGAATTAACTTTTACGAATGTCGCTAAATAGATGTACTCATCCAGAAAATGTTTTCTATTTTAACTGAAACTGAAACTGATCCACATTTTTAACACGTGTTGTTTGCGCGTTTTCTGCTTTGCGTGACCCATTACTGCTACAAGAGCAAAGATCGAATGCTTTGTTACTGATACTTATTATTCATTAGAATTAGGCCTTGAAATAATTCCATTTGACGACCAGGGACGTATCTGTGGAGCTCAAAGACGGAAATTTGTCATGAATCAAATAAAGCCGAAATAAAGGACAACTTCGAAGTTTCAAAATGGGATCTACTGAACGAGTCCCTCCGCCCGGTACTGATTAAAATAGAAAAAGTCTTGAACACTTGCCTGAAAATTTAAATTTGGCGATCGATTTTGAAGCAGATGTCAGTCAATAACAGAAATGTAAGAAATAAGGACACATGAACACGTTTAAGTTTACTAGAATTGGTAATAAAGACTCTCTCGATATACGTGAAACTTTTGAGACACTAGAAGGCCGTCGGTATGACTGACCTGTTTTTATTAACTAATCAAACGTCGATTTCCATGATCATGTTAACGAATATCCACATTTGGATTTGCCTTGTCTTTAAAAAAAGCCCAGGCTCACCAATGAATGCAGTGGAGTAGTCACTTACAAAACAATAATTATTGATTCGTAAACGGGGTAGATACCAGAAGCAATGATACTAAATAGCGTAGGATTGATGATATTAAACAATTCAAATTTTAAATCTGCGAACAATCCTTTACTGTTTAGTAATGACTCAAGAAAGACAAAGAAAAATGACATGTCTGTGTCATTGATGAATTTTAGCTAACAATAGCCATTTTAAGATATCGAACATTAATCAAGGTAAACTGGACAAAACAAGAACAAATTAAGGAAACTCCACTGAAAATTTTGGATGAATCAAATAATTATTTTCTATAATAATGCGGTTAATACTATCAAAAAAGACGACTGACATCAATTTTACCGGTAAGAACTTTTTTTTTGACAAAACTGATACCTTTATCATCATCGCCGTTCTAATTTTATTCAACAAAATAGCCTAAACCGAAATTCAAACTATCATTTATTTGCTTACCATTTGTGGTGAACTGCTATATATATGTCGAATCGGTTACGTTTTTCTAGTTTGGTCGCTAATACATTAACCAGACTCCCGTTAAAATTCTTGCTGTATTAAAAAAAGCTAAGAGTTTCTATACATAACTCAGTAAATCTTCTGTGAATATTCGATGTTTCGTGGAATCCCAAGGCGATTTCCAAAATTCTTCTGGTTTCAGTAGTCACTAAATTTGGAAGCATAAAATTACAGTAAATTTCCCTCTGCGAGTCACGGTTTCAAATCAGTTTACCCGTGAAAACACTTTCACAGCTCAAAATCAGTATACACTGATGAAATTTTCTAGATATTTCAGTACTTGCTTGTTAAACTTTGTTAGATTGAATTTACTAAGCAATTTTCAAACTCATTATTATTGAGGCTACACAATTTCAAACATAATTTCCACACTATAAGTTTGAAAATCCCCAGACTCATTGGCGGCTTTGCACCAAAACTAAGTTTGTTTTCTCGAAGAAAGTACAGAGATTTATCGTTGTGCTAAAGCTCTCAAAATTGATCAGCTGTAGAAAAAATCGTAAGCTTTAATATCAAACAAGAGTGAAATGCTATTTCAAAGCTAACTGAAAGTTTATTCAATAAGACGAACAATGAATAAGCAACTGAATGAAGTCATTTCCCAAATCGGCAAAACTAAAGGCTTTCATTCATGATTTCAAACGGTAAGCAATAAATTAACAGTACTAGCTGTACATCCATTGGACAAATCTTCCCAAGATTGATTCTGCTAACAGTATGCTAAGACAACATGTTCTCTTGCAGTATGGTTGTTGCGGGCGGTGGCAGTGAGTTCAAGCGAAGCTTGAATTTTCGGAGGATCGGAGAAAAGTCCATGAAATTAAGACTTTTCATCACTTATTAAAGAACAGTGCTTTGGAATCATCTCATCTTACATGTATTAGTAGCATATATATCTACTCTAGCTAGCGGATGATCCTTTCCTCAAATTTTGTTCAATTTTAGTTTGCTAGATACATGTATGACCATGAACAGTAGAGGTTTACAAGTTAGGCTAAATTAAACACTTTGCAAACATCGAGGACTAGTCAGGGCAAGTAGAGATCGAATCACCGCCGCCGGGCGTTTATTCGAACGTAAGTCATAAATTAGCTTTAAAAGATAAACTCTGACCAACAAAACCAACCGTATTAATAAATCAGACCAACGGTAAGATGGTGGTCGTCAATGATAAATTCGAAATGGTGAATTTAAGCGAAACTGATATCTACAACAACTGATTAACACCACTAGTAAAATAATAATAAAAAATTTTGTTCGACACAGCGACACATAAGCTCGCATAATCAAAAGCAAGTGACGTGTAGAGTAATACAGCGATTTGAAAGTAAACTTCACTCATTGTAACAGCTCGGCAAGCTAGAAAACCAAAATCTACTTTCTCAAATCATTTGCCGCTTACTTACAAATAATTGTTCAGTTAACATCACACTCTTGGTACAGATTTTGTAAGCCGAACTGCTACACGCCAAAATGGTGAATCATCGAGCGACTGTTTAAGATCACTAAAGTTAACTGGTTACACTG